>OY992876.1:475260687-475905687 GCA_963921405.1 Cepaea hortensis | reverse complement strand
ACCAGTCAGTTTCGTACACCTCTTCTCCAGGAGCATCTGTCTGTTGCAACTCTTTCCCACGTGTTTGGATCTATTCCAAGGGTTTTCATATCCTGTTTACACACGTCCCTATATCGCATTTGGGGTCTTCCGGTTGGCCTCTTTCCTGTGGCTAGTTCTCCGTATAGGAGATCTTTGGGAATACGTTCATCCTCCATTCGAGATACGTGGCCCAGCCACCAGAGGCGTGTCTGCTTGAGGAGGGTGTGCACTGTGGTAATATCTGCTCTTTCAAGCACCTGTTTGTTTGTTATGTGGTCTTTCCATGTTATACCCAGGATACATCTCAGACATCTCATGTAGAAGGAATTCAGCTTCCTTTCCTGTCTTGAATACAGGGTCCAGGATTCAGACCCATAGAGTAGTCTACTAACAACACACGCTTTATATATTTGAGCATGTGTACGCTCTGTTAGTCTATTATTCTCCCAAACTCTTTTAGCTAGCCTGGAAAATGTTGTGGCTGCCTTTCCAATGCGTCTGTCGATTTCTGTCTCTAATGAAAGATTATCTGATATTGTCGACCACAAATACACAAACTCGTGGACAACCTTCAATTCGTAATTAGAAATTTTGATTGACGGAGGCCCACCAGCATCTTGTTCCATCAATCAATCAATCATGTGCCATGCCGGAAAGCGTGGGCGGTCATGATTCGCCATTTCACTCGATCACCAGAGTCGTGGATCAGCTCAGTGTTCCTGTCTCGTCCATGCCATGTGGCCAAGCCATCCAGGTATTTTCCTCTCGGTCTTCCTCTTGGTCTGTTCCCTTCGATCTTGCCAGCTGTCACTAAGTTCTCCAGTTCATTTCTTCTCATAACATGTCCAAAAATTTTTGACTATCTACGTCTAATTTCTCTAATCAATCTACGATTTTCATTTGTCTCTTGTAGTACTTGGTCATTGGTTTTTCTATCTGTCCATGGTATTCTTTGCATTTTCCTCAGAAACCACATTTCTGCAGCCATCAGATGTTTTTCAGCTTGACTGCACATTGTCCAAGTTTCACATCCATACAAAAGAACAGGCTCTATGTATCCCCTCAACACTCTTTTTCTCGTTTCAATTGACATCATTTTATTGGTCAGAATGTTTTTCATCTTGCTAAAGGCTACTTTCGCAATGGCGTTTCTTGTTCTAATCTCTTCAAGGCATCTGACATCAGATGTTATGACTGTTCCGAGATAATTGAACCGATTCATTTGTTGAAGAATATTCCCATTTACTTGTATATTACATTGTGGTGCTTCGTTTTTCCTAGTGACGACCATAACATGTGTCTTCCTACAATTTAATTCCAACCCCAGCTGCTCACTGTGTACAACAACAGCGTCTATTAATTGTTGCAGATCCTGTGCATTGTCTGCAATCAATACTGTATCATCTGCATATCTAATGTTATTTATGTTTCGTCCTCCAATGCTGATTCCATTTAGGTCTTCTACATTTCTGAAAATATTTTCACTGTATAGGGAAAAAAGATCTGGAGACATTACACATCCCTGCCTAACACCTCTATTAATAGGTTGATATTGTCCTACTTCATTATCAATCCTTATCGCAGCTTGTTGTTTCAAATATATGTTTTTTATAAGTCTAATGTCTTTCCCATCAATTTGTAGATCTGCAAGCATATCCACAATGTTGACATGTCTAACTCTATCAAAAGCCTTTGTGTAGTCAATAAAGTAAAGATGTATATCCTTGTTTACTTCTAAAGCACGCCGAATAACTGTTCGCAGCATATACACAGCATTTACTGTACCCTTTCCTTCTACAAACCCACATTGTTCTTCCCCTATTTCAGGTTGTATTTTCTTCCTCACTCTTTGCATGATAATTGCAGGCGGCTGCAAAACGATCTATGAGCCTTTGGAGATCTGCTGTATAAGTAGTCAGTGCTGCATCATCTGCAAAAAGTAGTTCTCTTACGCATCGTGATCTTATTTTTGTCTTTGCCTTAAGTCTTGATGGGTTAAAAAGTTTTCCATCAGATCTTGTGTGGAGGTATATGCCTTCAGTGGCAGTCCCAAATGCCTGCCTTAAGAGAACGGCGAAGAAGATACCAAAGAGTGTAGGAGCAAGCACGCAGCCCTGCTTTACTCCGCTGCTGATGCTGAATGACTGGGCTGTTGAGCCGTCAAATAAAATGGTCCCCTGCATGTTTTCGTTGAATGATTTTACAAGACTAAGAAGGGTGGGTGAACATCCAACCTTTTCAAGGACCTTAAAAAGGGTCACGAGGTCAAATGCCTTTGTGAGGTCGATGAAGGCAATATATAATGGCTTCCTCTGTTCTCTGCATTTCTCTTGGAGCTGCCGGAGTGAGAAAATCATACCGGTGGATCTGTTGGGTCTAAATCCGCACTGCGATTCGGGGTAGATTCTTTCAGCAAGAATGTGTAATCTTTTAAGGATTACTCTGGCAAAAATCTTGCCTGTAATGCTGAGTAAGGAAATGCTGCGATAGTTGTTGCTGTCACTTCTGTCGCCTTTGTTTTTATAAAGGGTAACGATGTTTGCGTCTTTCATATCTTGTGGTACTGATTTTTCTTTCCAGCAGAGCTGAAATATTGCATACAGTTCTGGGATGATTGTTTCTTTGCTGCATTTTAAAATTTCAGGTGGAATACTATCTTTTCCAGGTGCCTTGCCGGATTTGAGAGAGTCTAGTGCTTCGCTGATTTCTGTGAGGCATGGTTCGTTATCCAGGGCATACATGGCGGACTGTTGATCGATAGGTTCCAGAGCTCCTTCACTGACAGTATTATCCACTGAGTATAGCTCTGAGTAGTGTTCTGCCCAGCGATCAATTTGTTTCGCTCAATCTTTTATGATTATCCCCTCAGTTGATCGTAAAGGGGCCATCTTATTTTTTGATGGACCGACATCTTGCTTGATGCCCTCGTACAATCCTCTTATATTTCCAGTGTCTGCACAAGTTTGAATTTGAGCAGAGAGCTGTAGCCAGTACCTGTTCGCACATCTTCTTGCCATCTGTTGTACTCTATTTCTGGCCGTTCGCAATGCCTGCAATGTTTTCTCTGAAGGTGATGTTTTATACATTGAGAATGCATGTCTCTTTATCTCCAGGACTGGGAGCATCTCTTCATAGTGTGCTTCAAACCAGTCGGTTGACTTAGTTTGCTTCTTGCCAAATGTTGATAGTGCTGTATTGTAGATGGTGTCGCGAAAATGACTCCATCTCTCAGTGGAATTTCCGTTTGTGAGGCCAAGCAGAGTATCCGCTAGAACCTGCATGAATTTGTTGACCTTCTCTTTATTTTGGGTGCCGCTGGTGTCAATGTGTGGTCTTCCTTCTGCTCTGCTTCTGTAGATTCTCTTGGGCTTTATCTTCACCTTACTGGAGACGATTGAATGGTTGGTGTCGCAGTCAGCACTATGATAGCTGCGAGTCAGCCGTACATTGAGGAGATTGCTGCGTTTAGCGAGCACCAGGTCGAGTTGGTGCTAGTTCTTTGATCTGGGGTGCCACCACGACACCTTGTGTTGAGGTTTCGTGTCAAAGAAGGTGTTGGCCATGCACAGATTATGGTGGCCGCAGAATTCCAAGAGACGTTGTCCATTGTCATTGATCTTCCCAACGCCAAACTATCCTAGACATGAAGGCCAAGATTTGTGGTCGGAGCCAACCCTGGCATTGAAATCCCCCAGGATAATAGGATGTTGTTTCTCTGGTGTTTCACTGACTTCTGTGCTAAGGTCGTCATAGAACTTGTCTTTAAGTTCTGATGCTGCAGTTAGTGTTGGGACGTAAACGCTTATAATACTAACTGGGCCTGCCTCTGTCTGGAGTTGGAGCTTCAGTATTCTTTCAGTGCCAGCACTTGGTGGTATGATGGAATTAAGCAGCTTGTTTCTGATAGCGAAGCCAACTCCATGTTCCCTGGTCTCTCCGCACGGCTTACCATGCCAGTAGAAAGTGAAGTCCCTCTCCTTGATGCTTCCAGATTCTTGGAGTCTGGTCTCTTGCAGGGCGACAATGTTTATCCCCAGTCTTAGTATTTCGTTGTTTATCACTGCAGTTTTTCGGGCATCCACAATCTCGTTTAGATCGTCTGAGATGCCAGGGGTCATGGTTCTTACGTTCCATGTTACCAGCCTTGTTTTTTTTCTTGTTGCTAGGTGTATAGATTGCGGTCCATGTGTCAGGATTTCCCCCTAAGCTCCACACGCCCTCAGGAGCAGATGAACAGTGGCGAGACAACACCTTATTGACTGGGGGCTGCCTAGCTTAAACGGGCGGTAGCTGTCTAGTGAGATACGATGATCTCTCCCACCGTCGGAAGTAGCCCCTGGCGCCTTGCTCTACGCCAATCGAGCATTAAGACTTATAACCGGCAAATGCTGCTTCCCGTGTTGTGTAACCGCTTTACGCGGTGCTGAAGTGACCTCTTCAGGTCATAAGCCTGGGCAATGGAAATCGGAGAACCAGCTGTTGCCCAGTAGCAAGTTCCCCCTCTTCAAGTCGCCGATGTTGACCAAGAGAAAGGCAGTAGCCAATGCAACTTGGCATCGGTGCCGTCGCAGGAGTTGCCAGAACTATGTTGTTTACAACATGGAACTGCCTTAGGGATTCCGTCTCCGGATTTGTCCTCAGGGTTTACTCCCGAAGCCTTTCCCATATGGGTATACCCGCAAGACAGCGGAGGTGTGAGATTTAGAGTTCCCTCTCTTAGAAGAGATACCAACCAAGACTGACGAGCCTCCTCTGACCGGGAATCAATAAGGAGGGAAGTCTACCATTCTTCCTTCCTGGCAGTGACCATACTGATCGGATGACCGTAGCCATTGTCTCTACTGAGAGATCCTCTGCCCACCATCACTGACTTGAAACCATAACCAACAACTATCTGTCGGCTGCTCTCAAGTCCAATCCACCACCTGCTCACATGGCTTCACGTTACACTGTTGGGGGGGGGGCTAAACGGGTACTCCACCTTGCCCAAGGGTGTCCCGTAGGCTAGCGGAGGGAAGGAGGCACCTTACTTCTCCTTTGATAGAGGGTACCCCTACCCCGCTACCCTAAAATCAGGGAAGTACCTTACTATTATCCACTAACTTGGTATAGCCAACACCCACAGGGCCGCCACCACAGTATTTTTTTTCCAGAGACTCCTATCGAAAAATTGACATTTCTGTCAAGGTTAGGATTAACAACATGGACATTTTTAATTCTGGTGTTTATTGGTCATGGACAATTCTATAGTTAATTTTACAAACAATAGACTTTACTCAATGTGGTGTATTATCGAAGAACTTCATAGTCTTATCTATGGACTTTACATATTGCTTCCGGTTGTGAATTCTAAAAGAACTGGTAAATTATTTAACTATTTCTGTGGATGCCGGAACATTTTAACTACTCATATAGATAATTAGTACTCATGTGTTTTTATTGAAGTGTTAATTGTTTGAATTGTGTACTTCAACATATGACTCTAACCTACACACACGCCTTGTTCCCCATGTTATCCTATTACAATGTTATAAGATAGAACCAAGAGTTGTTTATTCACTTGTTACTTGTGTTTAAATTTTATGTGTGTTCACATTGATAATACTCATCAAGTGACATCATCACTATAGAGCAGAATTTGGCAAATAATCACACGGACTTTCAGTATGCCAAATGTGAGTGTCTTCCTCTCTGAAGTTCGGTAGATTTCTTGTGCTGTACTGGCCCGATGTTAGGAAACATTACCTTATGATCTGTCTCCACCCCTAGGGAGTCTTATCGAGCCATTTCAGGTTTTCTAAAAAATAGTAGGCTGATAGAAATAAGGGATTATTTCCCTCGTGTCTTTTTAAGACAACAAACCTACAAAAAGCTTTTATCTGGCTCCATCCCGTTTGACTTCCCGGTTGCACATTCGCAGTCATCGTTTGTTTCTTTTAATTTCCCTGCCATTTTGAGGGAATTTAATATAACAGAATGGGCCATTGCTCGCCCTCTTTCCGAAATAGCCATGGCCACATGTTCAGTAGTGCATCCCAGCCGAAAACTTTTCCCAATATTTATCTTTCTCTAATTCTCTTATCAGCGTCTTTCTGGGTCTCAGATTATTTCCGTTTGCTCGGTACAACCCAGAAGAAAGACTTTCTGGGTGTCCTATTATCAGTTTCCTCATCGTGTGTCCTATCCAGCACCGGCTTCTTTTTCTCATCTCGTGATTCGCTGAATTTTTCAAGTTCTCCCCATAAGCTTGACATTACTGATTTTGTCATACCATTTTAGTCCGGTTAATGAACGTTTGTAGTTGATTAATAATTATTTTCGTAAAACAATGAATCACACATACACACACACGCGCGCGCGCGCACGCACACATTCAAACACCACAACAGAGAAGAAGACGGAAAATTTACTAGAACACAAACACAAGTAACAAAATTTATATGACGCCCAAAGCCTTCGTCAATCTCTGCCCATATCTCCGTTGTTGCCGTGAAGCTCTGCCCATATCTCCGTTGTTGCCTTCAAACTCTTCCCAGTTTCTTCGTTCACATTCAAACATTCACTGCCATACAGCAAAACATTTCATTACCCCCTTTATGATATTTAGTGAAAGTGACATATTACATAAGATACGCTTCATTTTCTGAAATATAACTTTTGGTTATCCTAATTTACTCTAAAACTGTTTTCCTGAAAATCAACGGGGTAGGTATGTGTGTGCGCGCGCGCTTGCGTGTATGTGTGGGAGAGGAGGCTGAGGGTCTCTATTAATATAAAATACAACAATTTGTGCTTATAGTTTGTGTTTTCACTTCTTAACACCGAAGTACATGGCATATATTATATACATTTTTTTATGTTGCATATCCCTTACAGGACGTTGTACACAACACCAGAATTTTTCAGCTACTGTTGATGTACTAGGCAAGTTTTACGTTCAGTAGTTTGCTATTGCTTTCTGAACGACTGGCTCACATACCCCTGTAAGATACCCACGTGGATATACGGGATTACGAACAACGTCGGTAACTCCTTGGCCAGGGAGACATTATAACCCCCAAATCTCGTTCATGTTCTGTCTTTGATCACTGTCGATATTATTTCGAAATGGAGAAGAAATCCAGTTACAAAACACATCCGTATCTTACTTCTGGTTATGCTTGAAGTTGTTTATAACTAACTGAAAGCTGTATTTGACATTGTTGTTGCTGCTACTTGGTTACTGTAAATATTATTATTTTTTAACACTGAAATATTTTCTATCGGTTTCAATCATAATAGAAAAAGATCAGATTCTACATGTATGAACAGATTATGTGAAAAACCTGTATAATGATAACAGAGAGGAACATTATGATATTATATTTAATAATGAAGGACCACCAATTTCAAAGATGGAGGTTCGAAATGTTCTTAAGCATATGAAAGCTGGCAAGGCCCCCGGTGCAGATGACATCACAACAGAAATGATTTAAAGCTTTAGAATAATTTGGATTAGAGCAAGTCACCAGACTGCTGAACACATTATATGATACTGGATATATACCTTCTGAATTATGTAACTCTGTATTTATTGCAATCTCAAAGAAATCAGGAACCTTGGAATGTGATCATCATAGAACAATTAGTATAATGAGTCACATCACAAAGATCTTATTACGAATTATCATGCAAAGAGTGAGGAAGAAAATACAACCTGAAATAAGGGAAGAACAATGTGCGTTTGTAGAAGGAAAGGGTACAGTAAATGCTGCATATATGCTGCGAACAGTTATTGAACGTGCTATAGAAGTAAACAAGGATATACATCTTTGCTTTATTGACTACTAGCCCAGACCCTGCTGGGGAGCATCTCATTTAATTCATATAAGTAGTCATATAAGTTCTCGTTCCCGTTACCGACAATCTGTCTGTCTGTCTGTCTATCTGTCTGTCTGACCCGGCCCGGCTTCGCCCAGACTCTGATGGGGAGCATCTCATTTAATTCATATAAGTAGTCATATAAGTTCCCGTTCCCGACTATCTATCTGTCTGTCTGTCTGACCCGGCCCGGCATCGCCCAACTCCTGGTGGGGAGCATCTCATTTAATTCATATAAGTAGTCATATAAGTTCCCGTTCCCGACTGTCTGTCTGTCTGTCTGTCTGTCTGTCTGTCTGTCTGTCTGTCTGTCTATCTGTCTGTCTGTCTGTCTGTCTGACCCGGCCCAGCCCATGGTGGAGAGCATCTCATTTAAATCATATAAGTAGTCATATAAGATCCCGTTCCCGACTATCTGTATGTCTGTCTGTCTTGGGTAAATGGAGGAGGGAGGAGGAAGAGGGAGGTGGAGGAGGGAAGAGGAGGGAGGAGGAGACAGGAGACAGGAGGAATAGGGAGGAATAGGAGGGAGGAGGAGGGATTAGGAAGAGGAGGGAGGAGTAGGGTGGAGGAGGAGGGGGAGGAGGAGGGAGGAAGAAGGAGGAGGGATGAGGAGGGATGAGGGGGAGGAGGGAGGGGGAGGAGGGGGAGGAGGAGAAGGGAGGAGAAGGGAGGAGGGGGGCGAAGGAGGAAGGAAGAGGAGGGCGAGGAGGTAGGAGGAGGGAGGAGAAGGAGGAAGAGGGAGGAGGAGGGAGGAGGAAGAGAGTGGAGGAGGGAGGAGGAGGGAGGAAGAGATAGGCGGAGAGAGGAGGAGGAGGGAGGAGGAGGAGTAGGGAGGAATAGGAGGGAGGAGGAGGGATTAAGAGAAGGAGGGGGGAAAGGGGAGAAGGAGGAGGGAGGAGGAGGGAGGAGGAGGAGGAAGAGGGATGAGGAGGGAGGAGGAGGGGGAGGAGGAGGAGGAGGAGGGAGGAGGAGGGAGGAGGGTGAAGGAGGAGAAGGAGGAGGGAGGAGGGTGAAGGAGGAGGAGGAGGAAGAGGGAGGAGGGGGAGGAGGGAGGGGGAGGAGGAGGGAGAAGGAGAACGCAGGTGGCGGAGGAGGAGGAGGGAGGAGGGAGAGGGAGGAGGAGGGAGGAGGAGGAGAGAGGAGGAGGAGGGAGAAGGAGGAGGGAGGAAGAGGTAGAAGGAGGAGGGAGAAGGAGGAGGGGGAGGAGGAGGAGGAGGAGGAATGATGAGGAGGGAGGAGGAGGAAGAGAGATGTGGAGGAAGGAGGAGGAGGGAGGAGGAGGGAGGAGGTAGCGGGAGGAAAAGGGAGGAGGAGAGAGGAGGAGGAGGGAGGAGGAGAAGGGAGTAGGAGGGAGGAGGAGAAGGGAGGAGGAGAGGGAGGAGGAGGGAGAAGGGAGGGGGAGAAGGAGGAGGGAGAGGGAGGAGGGGGAGGAGGTAGAGGGAGGAGGAAGAGGAGGAGGGTGGAGGGAGGAGGTAGAGGGAGGAGGAGGGAGGAGGAGGGAGGAGGCGGAGGGAGTAGGAGGGAGGAGGATGGAGGAGGAGGGGAGAGGAAGAGGGAGAAGGAGGGAGAGGGAGGAGGTAGAGGGAGGAGGAAGAGGAGGAGGGTGGAGGGAGGAGGTAGAGGCAGGAGGAGGGGAGGAGGTAGAGGCAGGAAGAGAAGAGAGGAGGAGGGAGTTCGCCATTCCGAATTCATACTCGTCTAGGTTCTGTGATTTCGGTCCTTCCATTGATTGTTCTTCCCTTCTACACGACTGTAGATAACTTCCTTACACATAAAAAGATGAATTGTTATTGATATTGCCGTGGCATGGAGGCATACATATTAGCAGCAGAGTTGAACGCCTACGCCAGCCGGCACGGCACTTGATGATGATGATGATTGCCGTGTGACGATTCTGTGTAGTCACGTCATTTTCTTTCCTTTCCCTAGCGTTTTGGTTCGGGGATTCTTTCATCATCATCATCATATATTTACGTACGTATTTTGGGAATGGGAGGAGGGAGGAGGAGGAAGAAGAAAAAAAAATACGACAGTTGGCAGCGCTGGAATGAAAGGAAGGCGTGTAGACAATTTCATCTCAATCGGATGGGCCGTTCGCGAACGTATAAAGGACATACATACATACATACAGACAGACAGACGGAGATCCTAATTTATATATAAGATACAAAGGCTTTTGATAGAGTTAGACATGTCAACATGGTGAATATGCTTGCAGATCTACAAATTGATGGCAAAGACATTAGACTTATAAAAAACATATATTGGAAACAACAAGCTGCCATAAGGATTGATAATAAAGTGGGACAATATCAACCTATTAAGAGAGGTGTTAGGCAGGGATGTGTGATGTCTCCAGATCTTTTTTCCCTATACAGTGAAAATATTTTCAGAAATGTAGAAGACATAAATGGAATCAACATTGGAGGAAGAAACATCAATAACATTAGATATGCAAATGATACAGTATTGATTGCAGACAATGTGCAGGATCTGCAACAATTAGTTGACGCGGTTGTTGTCCACAGTGAGCAGCTGGGGTTAGAATTAAATTGTAAGAAGACACAGGTTATGATCGTCACTAGGAAGAACGAAGTACCACAATGTAATATACAGGTAAATGGGAATATTATTCAACAAGTGAACAATTATCTTGGAACAGTCATAACATCTGATGGGAGACGCCTTGAAGGGATTAGAACAAGAATCGCCATGGGGAAAGTAGCCTTTAACAAGATGAAAAACATTCTGACCAATAAAAAGATGTCAATTGAAACGAGAAAAAGAGTGTTGAGGTGCTACATAGAGCCTGTTCTTTTGTATGGATGTGAAACTTGGATAATGTGCAGTCAAGCTGAAAAAACATCTGATGGCTACAGAAATGTGGTTTCTGAGGAAAATGCAAAGAATACCATGGACAGATAGAAAAACCAATGACCAAGTACTACAGGAGACAAATGAAAATCGTAAATTGATTAGAGAAATTAGACGTAGACAGTCAAAATTTTTTGGACATGTTATGAGAAGAAATGGATTGGAGAACTTAGTGACAACTTGCAAGATCGAGGGGAACAGACCAAGGGGAAGACCGAGAGGAAAATACCTGGATGTCTTGGCCACATGGCATGGACGAGACAGGAACACTGAGCTGATCCACGTCTCTGGTGATCGAGTGAAATAGCAAGTCATGACCGCCCTTGCTTTCCGGCATGGCACATGATTGATTGATTCAATATCCCCCTTCTTTTCGTTCGCTCGCATTGAACTCAAGCGGAGTCCATACACGTGCTACTACTTCTAGTGCACGGGACTGATTTTTGCCACACAATCCTCAAACTTTATCAATCCTTGCCCCGTCGAGCAGCAGCAACCTTATCTGACGTCCTTCCACAAGAAATCAAAGACATCACCAATCCCTATTCATATAATCACAAATTATTCGAACACTATCTCAGTACGGATTACCTTCCCCCTTAATAATAGAGATAATAATAATAATATTAATAACAAAACCCTAGTATAACAGCCAGTCCCCTTTTTGTAGGCCAGTATATTCCACATGGCTAATAACAAGTGTCAGACCATTATCTAATATTTTCCAATAATTTTACCAATAATTCCTTTGAGTTCAATGGCCACTACTTTGAACAAATCAGCGGTGTCGCCATGGGCACTAAAATGTGACCCGGCTACGCATGTGTATTTATGGGACATCTGGAACACCAGATTGAATCAGCAATGATGGTCTTCTCCCTTCTTTTTACCGACGCTACATCGATGACGGCATAGGTCTCACTGACATGTCAGAGGCGGAACTGAACCGTTTCATTAATTATGTCAATAACTTCCATCCATCGATCAAATTCACCACAGAAATTTCCACCACCTCTGTCAATTTCCTTGACACCACCATTAAGTTAAACCCTACAGGCCTCACGACCTCCGTGTACTACAAACCTACTGATGCTCACGGTTTCCTCCTGTACAGCTCATCCCACCCCAAAAGCTGCAAAGATTCCATCCCATATTCCCAGCTACTCCGCCTTCGTCGTATCTGTCAGGACGACAATGACTTCCTCGAGAGAGCCCACGAAATGCTGGACTTTTTCCGCAGACGGTCTTACCCAGAGGACGTCTTGTCGACAGCTTTCTGTCGCATAACCCAGGTCTCGCTGGAAATGTCCCTTGCCAAGCATACGCGACCTCTGAACAATGAACCCAAGCTTATCCTCACCTTCCATCCACATGCCTATGCCATCAAGCACATTTTCCTGAGACACTGGTCCATCTTGTAATCCGATCCTACCACTCGTGAGGTATTCTCCAATGGCCCCAGGGTAATTTTCTGCCGCAACCAGAGCCTCAGAGACCACCTTGTGCATAGTCGCCTCCCCACGGTTACTTCATCCGTGGGCACATTCGAATGCCACCGTAGGAACTGTCTGACATGCCCATACGTTGTTCAGACACCAGAGATTGCATTTCCCCGAGGCACCTTCACCTTGAAAGATTCTTTCACTTGTACATCCCGCAATCTGATTTATGTTATCATCTGCAAACGATGTGACATGAAATACATTGGCCAAACGGGCAGACGTCTTGCTGATCGTTTTAGAGAACACCTCAGAGACATCAATCAGGGCGCTGACAAACCTGTCCCCAACCATTTTAATTCCTCCAACCATAATGGAGCCGAAGATGCATGTGTCACCGCATTAAAACCCTGCTTCTCTAATAGCTGCGTCAGACTTAAAATTGAATGCCAGCTAATCAACAATCTGGGATGCATCCACCCAGCAGGGATTAATACTGTTGTGGACGCTACGGTATAACTGTGACATCTTCCCCAATTGTTTACACTATCTATTACTATGCTGTCCCCCCCCCCCCCATATCTAGACTTAATTGTCCCCACATTCCTATATTTTCATAGCAGACTGTTCACATATTTTTGGCTACTCAAATCCTTTTTGGCAACCCATTTTCAATTCTGCAGCCACAAGCGCCTTCGCAGCTGGCCAAGTCACCTTTTCTGCCTCACATGGCTAAGTGATAGGTCGTGTGTTTGTGTTGTTTCGTTGTTTGCTGTATTTCGTTTTTAGCTATGTGTTGTCATTGACAAAGATTCTGAGAATCGAAACGTCTGCGCGTTCGTTTTTTATTTTTTTTTCATTTTTTATATTTATTGAGTGCTTCTGATTTCGGATTTTCACCTGTATTTCGCGATACGTGGATCTCCCTGTAAGGTATGTGCAACGTTGTTGATGTTTAGTACGTTTTTTCTCGCAGGAGTTTAATATACCTATTTGTTTCCATTTCATTATATAATATTACTGTGTTGTGTAGTTTTGATGTTCGCATTTTGCCCATGCCTTTATAATGCATATCTTTTATATTGTTGCTGTTCTTTGTTAGCCTTGAATGATGTGTGAATGAAATAATGTATGAAAGAGAGTGATAGAAGGGCAGAATGTTAGACGGGCCTGCGTGCCCAATTCTTAACCCTTTGAAAATAAAGTTTGTTCGTTCGTTCGTTCGTTCAACTCTCTCCAAGAAGTCAACGCCGACGTCTTTGTCACACCACTCTCGTCCATCCACTCCACGCAGGTGCTAATAAATGCATGTCTGCAGTTCATCAACAACCGTTTTGCTTGATCTCCATGCCTCGGATAGATACACCACCATTCAGGTGCTTCCATCGATACTCCATCACCAACTCCCTCGGTTGGGTATAAAAAGAAGACATTGGCGATATTCTGAGTTACACACAGATCGGAATTGTTAGGTAAGTAGGAATAATTTTTCCAATTATCATTTTCTCTTCATTGCTTTCATTTTTTTTTCATCCTTGTGTTCTTCTCGTCCTGTCGTCACCTTTTGATGTAGTCACATGCGATCTCCTTGACTATATGTTGTGTTTGTGAATGTGTTTGTTTGCTGATGAAGGCTAATTGCCGCAACGTCCTGTATGTGTCGTAATTCTGTTATGTAAAGCTGCACTACTTTGTATCATTTTATATTGTTTACATTTTCAAAGTTTTACCGCAGTTCCATCCAATTCTATTCATATTTTTACACTGGAATTGATAAATGCAGTCAGATTTGGTGTCCAGAGACAATAGTTCTTTCACAGATGGAGTGACAACACCAGGCCGGATCTCAGTGGATGTCACTATATATTCGTTGCGTTCGAAATCACCTTCTGTCTACCCTCACACCGATTGCTACCGGGATGGTGCCCGGACGACAATACCCATATGAAGATTGTTGATACATGAAGACACCTAACTGACTATAAGAGAGCGATCTTATAACAGACGAACCTAGAATCTTTATAGAAGTTTCAGACTCTGACAAACAGCCAAACAGACAGACAGGCATGTAGACACGAACAGTTAGGTGGGTGAGAGTAGTCTGCTGGACATTCTCATCATCCCACTCGAGGTATTGCAGTGTCTTTAGTGTCCGTATGTAAACAGGGTAATATGATACTTTCACCAGCAGCCGTGTGATGCCGTCTGGAGCCTTGGGACCTGAGCCTGGTAAGTTTCAACCGTCACTTGACACTTGGCCTTCAGCACCATCTAGCTTCCCAGCAAACAGTCACTCGCCCACAGCAACCAGCAAAGGGCCAACAGCACACAGCACAGGCCCACAGATCGCAGCAAAGGCGGTCAGCCAACGGCCAACCGGAATCAGCAACACCAAAGGGCAGTCGCCTACAGCGCCCAGCTAACGGCAAAGAGGTACCTGTAACCAAGAACAGGCCAGGTGTACACATCCATCATACCCTTGAATAATACATACGACACCAAAATTCCACACTGACTCCATCTCTCTCTTGTGGTCAGGCCCTTGAGCTCAGACCGTATCGCATGTCTGACTTCCCAGATATCTCTCAAGGTTAGGTTACAATTCATAATAATCCCGATCCATATACAATACCGATCCATTAGGGTAATCAAATTAAAGCTCTTTTCAAGAGGACGTTCTCTATGCATTGGTAATTCGCTTCAACCCAACGGCTCCACTGAGCTGGTTAGTGAAATACATTCCGTCTTGTCTGCTGACCTCAGCCCGCGATTAAATTCTAAGTTATAGTAAACCCACAGTCTTGCTACACGGCTGCCTGCCTGGTGACACTTGACTTACAACTGGTGTCATCAGACCCTAGGTCAACGCGTACATCTTAGGGCAGAGCACAGGCTTATGGCACAACCGCTCGGCCTGGTCGATAATTGGCCTACAATTGAAATACAAACTTAGTTAAGCGACGCAAAGTATAAATGTATTACCTTTAAACTTAGGAACAACTCACCGGTGTGTTGCCGGGGCCCATACGGGGGAGCAAAGAATAGTAACACTGTTGCCTACCATGCACGTTGTAAGAGGCAACTAAGGAGGCTATGGTTCCGTCGCCCTGCTACTGAGTGTGTGCGTGGCGCGACACTGTGAGCTGTGAATTTCGTGTAGAATGCCTTTGCATCGGTCCGCGGTTGTTTTTAGCGAGAACTGCGTGTTCGGAACGATGGCGGCCGGCTGTTGCTGGATTGACTGGTTTGCCTTTTCGGTTCACGAGTACCTTTTTCAGGAGACTCCTGGGAGTTGGCGCTGTAGCTACGGAGTTCGTGCTTTGTGCGGCGCTTTCGGTGGGTCGCCCTGCGAAAAGAGACCAAGCCATATGGGATAAAAACCCGGGTCAATGAAGTATTTTTCTTGGAGGACTTTTGTGTTGGCATTCTGGCGGCGGCATTATGCACAGAGTACCTGTGCGGGCTGTTGGTTTGCCGACACTTCTGTCTATTCCATTGTTCACATAGGGCATTTTGTGTGATATTCACTGGCACAGGAACGGAGCAATATGGGGACGACCCATTGCTCTGAAGTTGGAACCGCGACTAACTAACTAACTAATTAGGAACAACTAGTCAATAGACATCGATCCGATAGCTTCGTCAAAACCTCGGCTGTAGGTTCGCCTCTAGGTCCCCAGAAGGCCCAACATAATACAGCTGGTCGAAACAGCGGCCTCTCGTATCAATGACAGGCTATACCTCCGCTGTAGGCCAATCTCTGATTCCCCAAGAGTTGCATTATATAGCTGGAAGACACAGCCTTTCTTTTCAATGACTGGCTACCGAATGACTTCTCTTCGGATCGGGTCCGGAAGAACACACTCACGGAGCCCGCCGAAGATCTCCCAGAATCACCTCACGAAAGTGAAGGCAACTCACAATTCTCCGAGGTTTAGCTATATTTTTTTTTTTTTTTTTTTGCGATCCCGAAGAGGGCCTTAGAATGTGATAAAAATCGAACAATTAGTATAATGAGCCACATCACGATGAATTTTCTGAGAATTATCATGCAAAGAGTTAGGAAGAAAATACAATACGAAATAGGAGAACAATGTGTGTCTGCAGAAGACAATAGTACAGTAAATGCTGTATATATGCGGAGAACATTAACTGAACGTTCTATAGAAGTAAACAAAGATCTACACCTTTGCTTTATTTACTACGCAAATGCTTTCTATAAAGTAAGAGATGTCAACATGATAGAGATGCTTGCAGATCTACATATTGATGGGAAATACCTTAGACTTATGAAAAACATATACTGGAAACAACAAGCTGCTATAAGAATTAATCATGAAGTAGGTAAATATCAGCCTATTAAGAGAGGTGTGAGACAGGGATGTGTAATGTCGCCAGATCTCCCCTCCCCCCCCCCCCCCCCACATACAGTGAACATTTTTTCAGAAATGCAGAAAAAATGAATCGAATCATCATTGGAGGAAGAAACATAAATAACATTAGATAATGTTGGAAGATATCAACACTGATGGAAAGATTTAAGAATAATAAAGAATGTTTACTGGAACCAAGTAGCAGCAATTAAAATGGGAAATAAAGAGGGTAGTTACGAACAGATAAAGCTAGGAGTACGACAAGGGTGTGTCTTGTCACCAGATCTTTTCTCCCTGTATAGCGAAGTAATAATGAGAGAGATCAAAGAGATGCCAGGAATACTAGTTGGAGGTTATAATATAAATAATATATGCAATGCAGATGACACAGTATTGGTGGCGGATAATTCAACAGACCTACAACAATTATTAGACGTTGTAGTAACACAGAGTGCAAGGAAAGGACTCTCCTTGAATATCAAGAAAACAGTAACAATGGTGATATCAAAGAAAATGGTGACACCAAAATGTGACATAGAAATAGAAGGGAAAATCCTTAACCAAGTTGATAATTTTAGATACCTAGGGGCACTTATAACATCAGATGGAAGATGTACAATAGAGATTAGGAGCAGAATAGGGCAGGCAAAAACCGCATTTCAGAAAATGAAGAGTATCTTATGCAATAAGTCACTATCACTGAATGTAAGAAAGAGAGTGCTGAAATGCTATGTAGAACCAGTTTTGCTGTATGGCAGTGAATCTTGGAATGTAAATGAACACATTAAGAAGAAATTAGAAGCAACAGAGATGTGGTTCCTGAGACGAATGTTGCGAATTCCTTGGACTGCCAGAGTAACTAACGAGACTGCCTGAAACAGGCTAATGAAACTAGAACATTGTATACACCAATAAGACAGAGACAAACATCTTTCTTCGGTCATGTGATGAGAAGAGAGGCATTGGAGAACATCGTGACAACTGGAAAGATCGAGGGGAAGAGAGGCAGAGGTAGACCAAGAGAGGTGATGCTGGATGGATTAAGACGGTGGCACAGAGGAATGTCAGCAGCAGAGTTGATTCAGAAAACCAACGACCGAGATCTGTGGAGAGCCATGAACGCCTACGCCAGCCGGCACGGCACTTGATGATGATGATGCAGATGATACAATATTGATTGGAGACAATGTGCAGGATCTGCAACATTTGGTAGATGCGGTGAACAACTGGGGTTAGAATTAAATTGTAAAAAGACACGGATTATGGTCGTCACTAGGAACAACGAAATACCACAATGTAATATACATGTAAATGGGAATAATCTTAAGCAAGTGAATCGGTACAATTATCTCGGAACACTCATAACATCTGATGGGGAAAGTCTTGGAAGAAATTATTAGTTAGTACAAGAATCGCCATGGCGAAGGTAGCCTGTTTGCAATAAGGAAAACATTTTTTCCCCGCATATCCTTTACAGGACATCGCTGTCAACATCAACATCCTTCAGCTGATTGTTGATTTCTTGGCAAGATTACCCTTAGTAGTTTGCCATTGCTTTTTGAGCGACCGGCTCACATACTCCGTAAGTTACAAACGCGGCGAGAACCGCTACCGATTCTCGCGCAGGTTACGTTCCTCACGTGGATATACGGGATTACGGAGACAGACGATAACACCTAGGCCAAGGAGAACGGCATGGAAAACATACTGACCAATAAAAATATGTCATTTATAACGAGAAAAAGAGTGTTGAGGTGCAACATAGAACCTGTGCTTTTGTACAGATGTGAAGCGTGGACAATGAGCAAACAGGCCGAAAAACATCTGATGGCTGTGGAAATGTGGTTTCTGTGGAAAATTCAAAGAATACCATGGACAGGCAGAAAAATCAATGACCAAGTCCTACAGGAAATAAATGAAAATCGTATACTGATTAAAGAAATTAGACGTATGCAGTCACAATTTTTTGGTCACGTTATGAGAAGAAATAAATTGGAGACCTTGGTGATAACTGGCAAGATTGAGGGGACAAGAGCAAGAGGAAGGCAGAGAAGTAAATACCTGGATGACTTGACCATTTATCATGGTCGAGACATGAACACTGAACTGATTCAAGACTGTTGATCGAGTGAGATCGCGAGACATGACCGCCCACTCCTACCTGCATGACATGTGATAATGATGATGATGTAAATCTGTCCCAATCAGCTCGTTTGTAATTCCAGCGAGGCAAAGGCTTTTGCTCCTATGCAACATAACCCATATTCATTACTAGCTAGATTAGTCTGCAGTAACTACCTGCTAATTGGTCAAGCACAAGGCGATCGATTTTGTGGAGGAATGTCTCCTGTGCAGAAAGTTAAGTCTGGAGCAGAAGTGGTAAACCATCTTCTAGAGTAGAAGCTCGACGTGTCATCCGCTTTGTTAAGTAGGTGGAGATTTCAGTCTATTTCCCAGTCCTCCACTTCATCTCCTCTATTGTCAGTATCTGGGTATCCCCATCTTTCTTAACGGCTATTAAAGTCTCCAAAAGCAATGCAGTTTGTGTCATTTATTTTCATTTGATTCTGTGGTTGTTTCGGGATTTGAAATTTAAATATTGAGCACAACCCACTATTGGCAACGCCGATCGCATTCTGGTATGAACCTAAGGCCTATCCACGTCAATATGGAAGCACTATACTCGAGTTTCGCCATCATTTGAGCTCGTCAGTAGTGCATATCCCTGACCGGATCCGGAAACAGTCCAGGATCACGCGTGTGAAGCGGGTGTGTAACCACGCGGCACACACTGGACACACCACATTATCACAACAAAATATCACAACGCTACCCATCGTAGGCTATGCTCAAGATTGCCCAATCGCCGCGACCGACGTCCGTCAATCGATGGGACCCGAACGATCAGGACTTCTCACTGGCAATGAACACCAGGCCTCCTAAATCCAGTGAGCAATAATCAGTTGATTATGTGGTTGTTTCGGGATTTGAAATTTAAATATTGAGCACAACCCACTACTGGCAACGCCGATCGCATTCTGGTATGAACCTAAGGCCTATCCACGTCAATATGTAAGCACTATACTCGAGTTTCGCCCTCATTTGAGCTCGTCAGTAGTGCATATCCCTGACCGGATCCGGAAACAGTCCCGGATCACGCGTGTGAAGCGGGTGTGTAACCACGCGGCACACACTGGCCACACCAAATTATCACAACAGAATATCACAACGCTACCCATCGTAGGCTATGCTCAAGATTGCCCAATCGCCGCGACCGACGTCCGTCAATCGATGGGACCCGAACGATCAGGACTTCTCACTGGCAAGGAACACCAGGCCTCCTAAATCCAGTGAGCAATAATCAGTTGATTATGTGGTTGTTTCGGGATTTGAAATTTAAATATTGAGCACAACCCACTACTGGCAACACCGATCGCATTTTGGTATGAACCTAAGGCCTATCCACGTCAATATGGAAGCACTATACTCGAGTTTCGCCCTCATTTGAGCTCGTCAGTAGTGCATATCCCTGACCGGATCCGGAAACAGTCCCGGATCACGCGTGTGAAGCGGGTGTGTAACCACGCGGCACACACTGAACACACCATATTATCACAACAGAATATCACAACGCTACCCATTTGGTGTGTCCAGTGTGTGCCGCGTGGTTACACACCCGCTTCACATGCGTGATCCGGGACTGTTTCCGGATCCAGTCAGGGATATGCACTACTGACGAGCTCAAATGAGGGCGAAACTCGAGTATAGTGCTTCCATATTGACGTGGATAGGCCTTAGGTTCATACCAGAATGCGATCGGCGTTGCCAGTAGTGGGTTGTGCTCAATATTTAAATTTCAAATCCCGAAACAACCACATAATCAACTGATTATTGCTCACTGGATTTAGGAGGCCAGGTGTTCCTTGCCAGTGAGAAGTCCTGATCGTTCGGGTCCCATCGATTGACGGACGTCGGTCGCGGCGATTGGGCAATCTTGAGCATAGCCTACGATGGGTAGCGTTGTGATATTCTGTTGTTATAATTTGGTGTGTCCAGTGTGTGCCGCGTGGTTACACACCCGCTTCACACGCGTGATCCGGGACTGTTTCCGGATCCGGTCAGGGATATGCACTACTGACGAGCTCAAATGAGGGCAAAACTCGAGTATAGTGCTTCCATATTGACGTGGATAGGCCTTAGGTTCACACCAGAATGCGATCGGCGTTGCCAGTAGTGGGTTGTGCTCAATATTTAAATTTATTTTCATGTTTGAAAGTGTAAGGTCTTTATCTGCTGGGCTATCTCACCTCATCATGTTCTTCTTGTACCTTGCGGTGCCGAGGTGAAGTATAAACATCGTGAGAGTGCCCGTTAATGGGCTTCATGTATCGATATTCCCATGGATTCTGATATTCCCTGCGTCCATCGTTTACGGGGTCGGCCTCTTCCTCTGCTTCCCTCTGGTCATTACATCATTGCTTGTTGTGGTATACTGTTAATTGGTAACCAACTTGCATAGCCAAACCGTTTGACTTACTGCCTTCTAATAAAATCTAGTGCTCTGATGGGATATACAGATTGTAAATTCTTATGTTCATGTCCTTTATCATTATATCAACATCTATAATTTCCGTTTGGTTGTCAGAGGTCACAGATACTTCAGTGCAAGGTATTGTGTTTCGTGTAAGTATTAGAACTCCTCCGTTGTGTCCTTCGCGGTCGAAGCGTGTGGCGTCATATCCTCTGACTGAGAATTTGCGGTGGGCGTGTCTCTTGAATGCATGCCACATCTATTCTAGCTTTATGAAGTTGATTTGTTAGGGGTACTTTCTTGTTATAAACTCCTTCGGCATTCCACTGTAGTATGTTGAGTGTCAGTGGTGTTTGGTTAATAACTTATTGTCTCATATTTACTTTTACTTTACTTATTGTCTCATATTCACCTTTACCCCTCTGCCGTGTCTCCACCGTGTCGTGGTAGATGGGTTTGCGTGTTCCAATGACCCCAAGAGCTATGCCGACGATATCAATAAGTAATGTAAAGGTGAACATGAGACAATAATTGATTAAACTTTGATTGATTGAACTTTATTTTCAAAGAGTCACAAACTGGGCACGCATGCTTGTCTTACAAACGGCCCTTCCAATCACATATCTTTCGTTCATCAATAGTGCATGACACATTCACGTAGGGGGAAAAAAACATTGTCAACTGACCTACTTCAATATCAATTCTTATGGCAGCTTGTTGTTTCCAATATATGTGTTTTACAAGTCTAAGGTCTTTTCCATCAATTTGTAGATCTTCAAGCATCCTTATATCGATATGTCTCATTTTATCTAAAGCCACTGTGTAGTCAATAAAGCAGAGATACAGATCAGTAGTATATCCGGTAGTAGACAGAGTACACCTCCCCACAGACCTCGCGTGGGGTCGAATCGCCCCCATAAGGGGGGTCTAATAGGGGTCCGAACCGACCCCCAGGCGCGCCCCCTAAGGGTCCGAACCGACCCCATTCGCACCCCTAAGGGGGTCAATAGGGGTCCGAACCGACCCCCATTCGCATCCCTAAGGGGGTTGAATAGGGGTTCTAACCGACCCCAGCAAGAGAGGCTCGCCTCGGTACTATCATTCTGACTCGATATATTACTCATGGCCAGACCTCCGCTCAGCGCGGCGGGGACCAACGAATTAGACACCTCCCTGATACCTAAAAATTGAGGGTTGTAAGCGGTCCAAGCTTGGTGTGCGCTGCGGCCGCCCCCGCAGCGGAGGGGCTTTTGCTTTCGACACACCGTGGAAATATTGTATGGTGTGTTGATAGATGAGTGCTGTGAAAGGGGGTGCCCGCGCTGCGTCAAAGAGGTTACGGAAAAAATGTTCCGGCGTCTTGAAGAAGAAACAGGTGTTAAGGTGATCTATGTCCAAGGGTTGGAACGAGCCCCGCCGCATATCCGACAGAGCCTAGAGAGGGTGCGAAACAACCTACCGACGAATTAGGCACACACCCTCCCTCGTGTATTTCGAGATGGATACCCAAGGCTGTTAACTATAGCGAGACTATTGTAGAGGAACGCCCCGATAATCAAACGTGTGCGCCAGTCAACATAACTTCCGGTAAAAATGATCACGCCGGAAGTGGCGTGACCAAAAAAAATAAACGTGATCAATTCATTTTTGCGTGACGAGTTTTTATGAACGCGTGCCGCGCGGTGATTTTTGTTCTCGCAAAAAAATCCCACGCGTGCCGCGCGGTGATTTTTGTTCTCGCGAAAAAATCCCACGCGGAAAACGCCAGTAAGCTTCGTGTAGCCAACCTTCATTGTGGAGACGGCACTTGATTGAATCAGCTTTACTACACACTAACTGAAACACATTTCATGCTCATTACACACCCACAGTTAGCGCATTGGCAGAATAACACGAGATGTTAAGTGTGTTACTTCTGTGTAGTGGGCATTAGTGGAATCCACCGCGCTTAGTATTCTTTCATATTCATTACTTCCATACAAAGTAGTAGAGTTTTACTAAACAGAATTACACCACATGGTGTATTGCGCATGGCGTTGATACATGTTATTGTGGTGATTAGCCTTCATCAACAAACAAAACACAACATATAGAACAGGAGATCTCTTCATTCACATGCGACAATAGGATGAGAAAAAATGGAAAAGCAATGAATGGAAAAAATGTTCATACTTACCCCAGAAGTTACTGCTCTGAGTAGTATATCACCACTTCCCCGCATTACTTAAATCCAGTGGCGGATCGTTCGGTGGAATAGGGGGGTTGTTCCAAACTGCCCTGATCCTGTATACATGTTATTTCGACCCTATAGCTTTTACGAACTCTGCCCGTGCTTCGTCTCTTCCTTTCAGAATGAGAGATTTGTTTGTCTCTTCGTCCAGATCCGCCGGTGCCTTGCTCCGAATATCTTTTTTCACCTGGTGAAATTTAATTTCTTCAGCTGTAATTATTTTATACTCCACGACTGTAATTCTCCCATCATCCAAAGCCTTTGAAACAAAGTCGGCTATACTGGAAAGCTTAGCCGTCGCCAGAGTGCAAATTTCATCATGTTTCTTAGCTTTCGATGTTAGTTTGCGGGACGCTAGCTTGCTCCCAGCGGACATGATTCCACAAGCTAGGGCAGCTATCTCGAGCCCGACAACTACAGTGGCAGCGATAATGGTGGTAAGAAGCCCAACACCCCCACCCCCATACCAAGGCTAGCCGCCAGCATCACGCTGTCCACAGCGTCTATTGCATTAACGGCACGCCGATATTTTTTATACAGTGCAGCCCGTTTGTCCCTTTCATCTTCCAGAGACTTCCGAAGACGGGTAAGCTCTTGAATGCGATAGGTACCGCCGTCACTAGTATCAAATGACGGATAGAGCGACATTATTCTTTGCGCGTCAAACCTACTTCTTCAACTGAGATATTAAATGTTCAATGCGAACGGTGCTAATCGGCCCTGTAGTGAACAAAAGCCGTACAAAAGCAGTAACGATATTAAAGATGATTTCATCCACCGCAACCTCACCGAGCTCTACTATAATGTCCGTCTCTGTTGCCCGGGCCGCCCACGTCCCGTCGGCCGCAGAAGTGATTACGAGAGCAACATGCCTGGGGAGTGTTGACGCACTCCATTTAATAGAGACCCCTGGAAGGACTGGGACAACCTCAGTCTGCGCCGCAGCCCCAATTGCTAACTCTAATTAGATGGTTGACTCCTTGGGAGGCTTACCTAGCATATCAAAGTCGGCTTTACACTCTATAACAGCCTTCAGGCAATATTTAGTCCCCTGGGCTTTACCCTCAGTCACCGATACGGCATAGAAGAGAGGCTTGGCGCACTGCATTTTCAGAAATGACTGGTAGGTCACAATGGGAGACTTGTTGGGGCGTATGACCGTCTTGCAAGCCTGATAACTCACAAACGCCTTGCCCATGTTGGTTAACCTGATAAGTATCCCATTGGGCTCGAGGTGAGTATATCCCGTGCGAAGCTCAAGCTGCAGATCCCAGTCATCGTCGTCGGGATGGTCTATGGCGGCACGAGCATAGACCCCATGGGGAGTGAGCTGGAGGCCATATATCTTGTAGTTATGACCCGGCTCCCGCCACCCAATAGTGTCGGCTAAATCAGCAAAGGTTAGGGTAGAGCAGGCTCTTGGGCGATGCCTTCCTGGACCTTCTGAATCAGCCGTTGTGTTTTCTGATGTGGAGTTCACAACTTAGATATGCCAGCGGCACGTCTTTGCCTTGTTCATCACGGACCGAAAGTCTAATATCGCTTAGAGTTCCAGTCTCCAACTTCTTATAACGAGGCACAGAGAAAACCTCGTGTCTCCGTTGATTACATTCCACATTTTTAACGGGCACAGCTCTGAGGAGTGTGGAGGGAAGTGAATTATACCGGTTCTCATATGATGATAGACCCTCGAGATGGATGTACAACTCCTTATATATGTGGAGTCTAGGAAACGCTGTTCCGACATACACGTCATTAACCGCGTCATATTCGAAAAGCCCAAGAGTGTAGGCTAGGCCACTCTCCACCGCATTAGTTCCACCACCCATACCAATGAGACTTACAAGGCCAGTTGCCGGGTTCAGCGTCAGAGAAAACTTTCGAGGCTCAAAGAATTGTTTGTTGAGGGTACACACGTCATAGTATCCATCGGGTATACCAATCTGCTTAGACCCCCCCCCCCCCACCCAGAACTTATTATTGTCCAGCTCCTGGAAAATATTAACCCACGCAGGGTAGAACAACAATTCCACGATAGCCACCTCTAGGTCACCATCGCGATTGTCTAGGACCGGGTTGACGGGGATGGGTTCCCCAAGTTTGATGTTGCTAAGTGTGAGATACATATAAGCACGGCTAATAATAATCACTTATGAGTTCAACAAGCACAAAAAATACCCGGCGGAGCGGCCATGTCTGATGCGGAGCACACAGCTTAGATAAGCCAGTGGCACGTCGTCACCCTTTCCATCTCGGACCGAAAGTCTTATAGCGCCTACAGTTCCAGTTTCCAGCTTTTTATAATGAGGCACAGAGAAAATCTCGTGTCTCCCTTGATTACATTCCTCTTTTTTAACGGGTACAGCCCGGAGGAGTGTGGAGGGAAGCGAATTATGACGGTTCTCATATGACGACAGCCCCTCGAGATGAATGCACAACTCCTTATATATGATAAGGTTAGGAAACTTCGACGCGTGGAATATAAACGTTTCATCAGCGAGCATCCTACTTGTATCGCCTGAGTCGAACCCAAGAACCCTGCCTACCCCTCCCCACCTTATGCCAACCTCCGATTTTATACCACCGAGACTTACAAGGCCAGTTGCGGGGTTAAGAGAAAGAGAGAGCTTCAGTGGCTCAAAGAATTGCTTGTTGAGAGCACAGAAAAATACCGGTTGCCAAACGTGGAGTCAGCCCAGATCGCGCAAGCCTGGTACAGCAATCCGATGCAATTCTGGCAAAACCAACTCAAATTCACTGTATGGTGTGCCACGGCGGGGTGTGGGGTGTCCGCGCAGGAGCATCTGTTCTACCCTGACCCACTAACGCGAGCCGTCCTCATATTCCATGTCTACTACCAGATTCGTCGAATCCTCAAAGAGATGCGTGTGGCTCTACCACAAGACCAGGGTTGGACCGCCTTTGAAAATCCCTATGATGTAAGAGCCTATCAGCGTATATGCGCGGAATTTGGAATTCCCCAGAATGATAACTGGAGACGGCTCGGGAAGAATAACGGGTTGGGGGCAGTATACATTTACTGGACGAACAGTGGTTATCACGTCCTGAATGACGGCCAATGTGGTATATATGACCCAAAGCGACATTCGTTCACACTAAAGACCACGAACGATGTACTACACATAGAGTACATCTAGCAAGATGATCCTCAGGCTGACTCCGCCTGGCGGAGTTTCGTTCTTAACAAATCACAGGGCTTCACTCACCCCGGCGTTGAGCGAATAAATGACAGCATTCGAACCTATGTGTGGGCCATCTTAGGGGCCCAGGCTCAGACTAGAACACGAATTCTGGGAACTGGAACGGCGTTTGATGCCCAGAAGCAATTCCTGGTATTAGTAGAAGAGGCCATCTCTGCGCCCGTCGATATCGCGGCGGCCATCAAAAGGTATCAGGACGTGCTAAAAAACGCGAGCTCAAAAGTTAATTATGTCTTTGGAACGGGGTTGTATATGGCCCCCAGCGACATGCTGCTCCGCATTGGCCAGATAGCTGGATATAACAACATGATCGTCATCGCAGATCCAGGCCTAAAGCGTGGCCTGAATACAGCCATTAATACCGCAGACCCTACCGTAAAGCTGCCCAGCATTGCGCAGTCGGCACCGACGGTAGAGCTGCCCAGCATTGCTCAGCCAGCGCAGCCGACCACCAGCATAGCTGATAAGGCAGCTGGGTTGCAGCATCAAAACGAAAAGAAAGCACTCATTGCTGGGGGTGTCGCAGCAGGTCTAGTGGCCCTATGGTTAGTTCATTTACTTCGCAAATAGCCGCTCTCTGATAGCCAGCAGCAGCAAGCCACCGAGTGCAACCCCTAATGCCTAGAGATTTCCAGCCAGCCATACCACACCCTTACTCAAGAAGTTAAGGAGCCAGGAGATAATGCCGCCTATGATTCCCGGAAGTGCCGCCGCAGCCTTACCAGCTAGCCTGGCCAGAAGGCTCGCTAGGTATTTCAGCTTCTGTCGAATCCATTCCTTAACCCCAGGGCCAGGTGGCGGGCCAGGCGGTGGGGTAGGAGGTGCACCACCACCACCCCCACCGCCGCCAGTAAGGGCTAGGGTGATAGTGGAAATTAAGAGGCCGATCGCTGTGAGAATGCTCGCTATGGTGATGCCCTGCTCTCGGAATAGAGTCCGAAGCCTCTCACCCAGTTTGGTGTCTTCATTGACCACCCGATGAATCGTTTCACGGATCCGGCTGAATTGGGTGCGAAAGTCTTCGTGTAACTCAGCGACTTCTATTAAAAGCCTCTTCTTAGCTTCTTCAATATCTGCAATCTTTTGCTCTTGAAAATCCCTACTCTCCTCATTGGGTGTTATCAACATTTTCCGCCGCCGTATGGCGATCTCTTTATTTTGCTGGTCGAGAATAACGAGGTAGTTTGTGAGCTTACCTTTAATCGTCGTCACCGCTTTGTCAAGTGCCATGAGCCCCCGGAGTTCTCTCACTGGAGGTAAGCCTTTCTCCCCCAGGTACTGGTCTACGTGTGAGGTTTCTAAAACACGCTGCACTTCTGGACTCGACATGGCCCGTTTTAAGATATTGCCAATATTTGAAGCTATTTGTGGGACATCCTGGATATCTGTACCACCTAGAGCAGCTTCTTCCTTCGCCAGATCACTATCAGTCTGCTTGAGGATGGTGACAGCCTTTGGCGGTATTTTTCTCCCAAACCCCAATGTCTCTCTGGTACTCGCTCTGAGGCCACTCAAAGCTAAAGGCATGCCATCCAACTTTGTAATCCTTTCGTGCCCCTCTTCACCACCAAAATCCGTCAGCTCAACTCTATCCATATTAGATATTGCTACAAAGCAACAACAATAAACAACTAGCCATGTCTTCAAGTGCATATGGTCATAAGCATAACCCTTACCACCGTCTCCGGGAGCCGCTCGATGTGAAAGGATTGCGGCAAACGATTATCGTGTAGAACAATCCTTCTACGATCGGTCCGAAGCAGCAGTTACTAGTTCGTTTTCCCAATCTTGGTGCACATGATGTTATCGTGCCTGGGTCAGTGCGGCTGGCATTCAATGTCGACCTCAGCTCCCCTGATGTCAACCGGTTGGTGGTCCAGAACCTCGGCCGAGCGCTGGTTCAAAAGCTGACCGTCAGGCTCTCGGGCAATGAAGACTTCTCTCTTGTGGACAGTGATGTCTACAACGTCTACCTGGATCTTTGGAAGAGTCGATCGGAGTGGGCGAGCGCTGTGTATCAAGGCATCGATACAAGCACCGGTATGAATGTGACCAAGGTGCGTGTTGGTGCAGCGGATGCTGTTGTTCTGCCCGCCGCCAATACGAGAGACGTGGCCATCGCGAAGGCCTTCAAAAACAGGTACTACATACCACTATAGTGTTTTTTTTTTTTTTTTTTTGGTTGCCTCAATATAAAATTGAATATCTCAGTAACCAACTGATGGAAAATATATCCACCCAACAAAAATATGTTTGTTCTGGAGATTGTACAGCAGATTTCAATTTTTGTTTATATGAGGTCTATATTTTACCGCCCCGCCATGAATGCCTTAATTTTTTTTAGAGTATTACAGTTCAGCAAGACCCATTCGCGCTAATTTTAAAATTGTCTGGCGGTCTTTCGTTTTTGGACAGACTGAGTGTTATAGTTCAGAGGCGTCGTCAAACTGTGGGTTCTTTCATGAAACGTGATTATATAAATAAATCTTACCATTAATGTAATCTTAATAGCTAATATTTGAATGTGTTAATACTGTTCAATGGGATTAAAAGTGAAATTGTGTACACTTCAAAACATCGCTATGAAGTTGTACACATATTTTTGTCAAGAAGCTGATCGCAGGAAACTGTTTCGTACTATTACAAATCCCGAAAAAAGAACAGTGCATGCATTAGGTTTGAGTAAACGATCGTTTCGTCGATGGGTGCAAGAATTTGGAATGAAACCAACACGCGATAAGCAAACGGTAGGTAGAAAGGCAATTGTAGACAGCTTTGACAAGGATGTCATCAGACGAGTTATTATAAAAATGATGGATGCCAAAGAAACAGTGAGTGTAAGAAAACTGAGGGTTTTGTTGAGAAAGGACAATAACATAGAGCTATCCAAAACAACTTTGTGGAAAATTATAAGGACATTAGGCTTCACTTTTAGAAAGTACAAGGGAGGTAGAAATATCCTTTGCGAGCAACCGCATTTAGGAGCCATGAGAAGCAGACACCTACGTGAAATAAGGGAAATGCGCAAAGAAAATTATGACATAGTGTATTTGGATGAAACGTGGATCAATGTGCACCACACAAGTGAAAAGGAATGGCAATCAATGAATGGAAAGATAAAACGTTATGTGCCCAGTAGTAAAGGACAGCGTTTGGTTATAGCCCATGCTAGTAGTACTCATAATGGCTTACTACAGAATGCTGGGCTCATGTTCGTATCAAAGCATACAGACAATCCATCCATTGGCACCTTGCCGTCTTGACAGACGATAGTTTGTGCTTTAAAAAGGCATAATAACTTTTAACTATGGCGGTAGCGAGTGTGACTGATAATTCCAATTTGCGCTGTAAATGTCCGTTCACAGTGGGTGCATGTGAACACGTGGTCATTTCCACCATCATGCACCATCTTACGTCTCAAACGCTTGGTGTGTGACTTTTCTGCAATAATTTTCTCCTTTGACTTTATTCCATTTCTGATATTTGCCCTCCATGCAACACGTTCAGTGGCGACTTGCTCCCAATGTGCATTATCAATGCCTGTATCAATCATGTCCCGCTTACACACATCTTTGTATCGTAGTAGAGGCCGACCCTGAGATCTCTTACCCATCTGTAATTCACCAAAAAAGATATCCTTTGGTATTCTACCATCATCCATCCTCCTAAGATGTCCTATCCATCTAAGTCTACGAAGACTGAGCATGGAATAAACTGTCACACAACCTGATCTTTCCAATACTTCAGTATTTGTGATTTTGTCTTGCCACTTAATACCAAGAATTCTTCGCAGACACCGCATATGAAAGCTGTTTAAATTGTTCTCTTGGTGTGAGTAAGTTGTCCAGGTTTCACTGCCATAGAGAAGAGTACTAAGGACACAGGCTTGATAGACAAGGACTTTTGTTTTGGCAGTAAGCTTCCTGTTCTCCCAGACTCTTTTTCTTAACCTGTTCATTGTTGTTGCTGCCTTACCAATCCGGATGTTGATTTCCTGATCTAGGGATAATTTGCTATTTACCACCGATCCTAGATATGTAAAATGGTCTACTATCTCTAGTTCGGCGTCGTCAATAAAGATTGATGGTACCCCATGTGCACCTTGTGACATAATCTGTGTCTTCTTTTTGCTAATTGTTAAACCAAATTCAGAACAAGCATTGGAGAATGCAGATAGTAGACATTGCAATTCTTCCTCAGAGTGGGTCGTAACTGCAGCATCATCTGCAAAAAGCAACTCTCTGATCAGTACCCTCCTAATTTTGGTCTTAGCCTTCAATCTCTGAGCATTGTAGAGGCCGCCATCTGAGCGTGAGTGAATGTATATACCACCATCCTGATCACGAAATGCATATTTCAGTAGAAGTGAAAAGTATATTCCAAAGAGGGTGGGAGCTAGTACACAACCTTGCTTAACTCCACTCTTGATTTCAAATTCTTCAGAAGTTGCACCATCAAACTTGATTATACCCTTCATGCCTGTGTGGAACGATTCCACAATGGACAGAAGAGTTGGTGGGCAGCCAATCTTCTTTAGTGCCTTGAACAGACCCTCACGACTGACCAAATCAAATGCCTTTGTGAGGTCGATGAAGGCAATAAACAGTGGTTGATTCTGTTCACGGCATTTTTCTTGCATTTGTCGCAATGAGAATATCATATCAGTGGTAGACCGGTTCTGTCGAAAGCCACACTGTGATTCGGGGTAGACTTGATCTCCTAGGACTTGAAGTCTGCGCAGAACAATTCTGGCAAATACTTTTCCAACAATACACAGAAGTGAGATACCCCTATAGTTGTTGCAGTCGCTCCGATCACCCTTGTTCTTGTACAGTGTTATGATGCTTGAATCTTTGAAATCCTGTGGGACTTGTCCTTCACGCCAGCATAGCTCTATTAGCTGGTGGATCTGTATAGTGAGTGTGTCTTGCCCACTCCTGATAACCTCTATTGGAATCCCATCCTTACCTGGAGCCTTGCCAGATGCAAGCTCATTTATAGCACACTTAACTTCTGCTATAGTGGGAAGTGTGTCCAGGTGGTCAAGAGTTGGTAGAGCCTCTATGGCGTTGAGGGCATTATCCGCTAGTTTGGTCTCACTTGAGTAAAGCTCCAAATAGTGCTCTACCCATCTGTCCATCTGCTGTTTCTTATCAGTGATGACTTCTCCAGTCAAGGTTTTCAATGGTGCACTTCTTTTGATCACTGGACCACAGGCTTTCTTTATTCCTTCATACATGCTTCTTATGTCTCCCTTATCACTTGCGATTTGAATGGACTCACATAACTTGATCCAATAATCATTTGCACACTGCCTGGCAGCCTTTTGCACATCCTTCCTAGCTTGCCTTAGCTCACTCAGAGTGTTACGCGTTGGTCTTTCCTTGTTTCTTAAGAGAGCTTTCTTCTTCTTATCAATCAAGGGCTGCAGAGTCTCGCTGTTGGCCGCAAACCAGTCCTGCCTCTTATGATCCACAGTGCCGTAAACCTTTACGGCAGTTTTACAAAGAGTTTCCTTAAGTTTATTCCATTTATCATTTACTGTACAATTTTCTGGTGTATCAGTGAAAGCGTCTTCAAGTTGCTGTTGAAACTGAAAGCACTTTTCAGGATCATGAGTGTTAATAATATTAATCCTGGGGCTAGATTTGTGTTTAGCTGTGTAGATTCTCTTTGGTCTCAGTCTAACCCTTGCAACAACCAAAGAATGATCCGTATCACAGTCAGCACTGTGGTAACTACGAGTCAATGATATATGGTTCAGATGTTGTCTCCGTGTGATGATGAAGTCCAGCTGGTGCCAATGGCCGGATCTTGGATGTTTCCATGTGACCTTATGCATCTCTTTTGTTTTAAAAAAAGAGTTTGTAATACATAGGTCATTACTGGTGCAATGCTCCAGCAGCCTTTGCCCATTTTCATTCATGCGACCGATGTTGTATTTTCCAAGGCACACTGGCCATGAACTCGAGTCCTTGCCCACACGAGCATTGAAATCACCGAGCATATAAATGTAGTCGGATTTTGGAACTGCCTTGATCACAGAGTCTAACTCCTCATAGAACAAATCCTTCACATCATCAGAGGAATCGAGTGTCGGTACATATGCAGTAATAATGGTGGCAAACCCACAAGAGGTTGCCAAGCGCAGGGATAATAGTCTTTCATTTCCTCCTGCTGGAATTTCAATCATTCCCAGTAGCGAATTCTTCACTGCAAAGCCCACACCGTGTTGCCTTTTTTCTGCCTGCCCTTTACCCTTCCAGAAAAAGGTGTAGTTGTTTTCCCTGAGTGACCCTTCCTCAGCGAGGCGAGTCTCCTGCAGGCCAGCAATATCAATGTTAAGACGATTGAGTTCGGCATCAATCACAGCCGTTTTTCTCACATCGTCAATATTGGTCAAGTCAGTGGAAAATCCTGGACACATGGTTCTCACGTTCCAGGTTGCAAGCCGTAGCTTGAGGTTTCTATTTCTATTTTTGTTTGTACCTGGTGCATTGGTTTTACAGCCTGCGATTCAGATTTTGTCCTAGCCCCAAACACCCATTGAAGCAGGCAGGCTGTGGCGGATCAGCACCCAATTGGCTGGGGGCTGCCCAGCTTGAGGCGGGCGGTAGCTGATCAGTGACACCTATAGGTGTCTCCCACCGTCAGAGGCAACGCGTGGCGCCCCATGTCTACGCCAACTGACAAGGACTTATAACCCGTAACAGTTGCCTCTCGCTTTGATTCCGAGACCAGTTAAGACCAGGGATGGAGTTATTGCCTCTCCATAGCACAAAGCCTGGGCTAAAATATAGAGATCATGTGTTGCCCATGCAGCATGATCCCTCTCTCGGCCTGCCTAGTTGACTCCAGAGGAAAGGTAACACCCCTACATCTGGAACAAGACAAGCTGCAGAAGCTGCCGGATCAGCAAAGCAATGCTCTAACTGTCCGCCTGTCGGAGCTTCGATCCTAGACCAGTCGCCAACCAAGGCTTAGGGCCTGGTCTGCCCTGCCATGACAATTTTGTCTTTAGCTTGCATTTCCTCGCACCAGGGTAAGGCTTGTACCCTCCCAAATTGCGCTCTTCCGCCCGAAGCCGTTGGCACAATGTGGGGTGTCGGGTTTGGTAAGCGCCGCCCAACGTTCGGCGCTAACAGAAACCAGGTAGTACCGTCTACTGTTATACGGTAGCTCAGTCATATCTGACTAAGACCTGACTTACATATACATATTAGATACTGGGTTAGTATCTTGACGTCAGACAATTTGAATGTAGTATTGGCAGCTGCCACTTGTCCTTTAATTTTAGCCCACACAAGTGCTATAGGGTTTTAATGAGAATGATACGGCGGAAGTCTCAAGCACCTATGGCCATGCTCTTCTATCAACTTGTCAATTTGAAATTTCTTGCTTTTTTGCGTCTTTTTGCGTCTGTTTTTTTTCAGTAATACAGACAATAGGGATTATCATAATGAGATGAATGGTAATGTAATTAGAGATTGGCTCGAGAATACAGTACTTCCATCCCTTGATAGACCATCTTGTCTAATCATAGACAATGCATCATATTACAATGTTGTTGCCCAAGAAGACAAAATACCTACGGCATCGAGCACAAAGGAAGCAATAAAGATATGGCTCCGAAGGGAAAATATACCATTTCCAGAAACATATTTCAAGCTACAGTTGTTGTCCCTTGTAAAATAGACGCAAAAAAGCAAGAAATTTCAAATTGACAAGTTGATAGAAGAGCATGGCCATAGGTGCTTGAGACTTCCGCCGTATCATTCTCATTAAAACCCTATAGCACTTGTGTGGGCTAAAATTAAAGGACAAGTGGCAGCTGCCAATACTACATTCAAATTGTCTGACGTCAAGATACTAACCCAGTCCGCGCTATTAAATATTGATAAAAGTTACTGGAAAAAATGTGAGGACCATGTGTTGAAAGAGGAAGAAGACTATTGGAGAAAGGATGGATTGAATTTTATGCAACCGAGAGCAATCATCAACCTACTGTAATCGTCCGACACAGATTAAGGTCTGAGCAGAGTATGCACTGGCCATCCTCACTGTCAGCCCTACACAGATTGGAAGACTTGAAAAGGTACAAAACGAAGCCATGCGCATCATTTTGGGCTGCACGAAAGACACCAGCTGTGTATCAATGAGATACCTCCTTGACTTCCCGACAATGGAACACAAGATCAAGATCTGGAGAGCTCGTGCATTCTTAAAAATAAGTGCAGATGAGCAGCACCTCTGCATGACGCTATATTCAGAGAAAAGGGTGACAGGCTAAAGAGAGGCAAATCATGGATGGGTCGGGCGGAAGATGTCGTCAGACAGGTCTGCAGTCTTACCAGTATCAACCCCGGCAAGGAATGGGTGCCTGTGCCTCCAACTTTTAAGTGCACTTTCTCCTGCATCATCACACTCGACAGACGGTGCAGAGAGCAGAACCCTGTCGCTGTCAATGCAGAAGTCAACGCGCTCATCTATGAACACTCATATAGCCCCAAAGTGCTCATCTATACAGATGGATCTGTTGTAAAGCAGCACAGAAGTGCGTGGGCATTTACAGCCCATTCAGCGGGCCGAACCGTTCAAGAATCCAGTGGTGCCCACTCTATTACCTCGAGCAGCATGACGATGGAGGTGATGGCAGTTACACAGGCTTTTATATGGCTGGAATCACAGCATTATACCAACGTGTGTGTACAAAGTGACTCAATGCGCATGATTCAGAAGATCGAAGCTGGATCTGTACGTAGACGGTGGACTGAGTCGCTGCGGAAGTCTGTTGTTCGTAAAGTCACCTTCATCTTCGTCCCGGGACATGCGGGAGTCAAGGGAAATGAACGAACTGATAAACTGGCTGGCTCTGCACCCCCTGTAGATGGCTAGCCCATGGATCGTGCCGATGTTATTAACGTCCTTAAAGATATGGCGAGAACAGAGGACTTTGACGTCAGTGAATCCACATCGCTGTCCAGGATGAAAGACTTGGAAGTAAAAATTCGGCACGGCCAGATGCGAGAGGTACATCGGGAAAACAAGGTGCTTCGTCAACCAACACAGAACTGGCACTATTAGCCACCGGACGCTGATGCATGTGCTGGGGGAGGATCTGAGCACCTATGGACATGTCCGGAGTGCAATGAAGATACCCCAACTGATAACTGATAACCGAAGAAACAAGAAGGAAATAAAAAATAAGGTAAGAAGTATATTCCTTCTACTTTCCTGTTAATTTACAAATTATTTACCCCGTGCCTCTGTAAATTCTCTGTCTTTACTAATATTACACATTGCACCCCTCTCGGGATTCTCCGTAGTGAAGTGGCCAAGCCGTCTGACTCGGGCTCCGAAGGTTATATGTTCGATTCCGGGCCGCGTCCTTCATTTCACGAGTGCATTTTTTCGGAGACTCCCGAGGGTCGTCGCTGGAGCTACGAAGTTCGTGCTTTGTGCGACGCTTTCCGCGCTGCGGAAAGAAACTGGGCCATATAGGATAAACACCCGGTGCAATGCAGCCGACCCTGTCGATCTTAAGCTAATTCTTTCATTGCACCCACTCTTATACGAATCCGGATACGCCTTTGTGTGTCAACAGAATTGACATGTCTCACATTATCGTAAAAATAACTTCGTTAGCGAGAAATCACTAGTTGTTCAGCAAAAGATCAAAGGAATGTCGCCGCTTTAAATGATTTAAGTTGTTTTTGGACCTTTCAGAGGCATATTCCTTGGGTGGGGGTAAATATAAGACGGCTGGAAAAATTTCATAACGATGCAACAGACAGTTTTCAAAATAATTGATCGTGAATGAAGGCAACCAACTGCGGACATACTATAGACTTTGAGCTGCTTGAAACGCATGCGCCCTGCTACCAATCTGCTCTTAATGATCGGCTGGAGATTGAGTTGACCTTTAACGATGCTTCCCGCGTGATTCGCGCAACTGGTAAAGATGCCGGCAACTCCTCATACTCCCTAGAAAACATGTCTCGAGTACGAAGTAGTCACTGAACCCACGTTGGCCCGGCTAATTCGGAGCATGTATGAGAGCCGTATGGTGGTTTTATACGAGCGGGTCCTACGACATAGACGGATCCCTCAGAAAAAGGAGGACTCGATATGGAACATCAATCTGAACACGCCCTGTAAGTCTTTGAAAGGCATTCTCCTATTATGGGAAGATCCCGCCTGTCACCGCCTCACCAGCATATCTAGTAAAGGGCTGCAATTCCAGCCCAAGGGAAACCATTGAGTCGAGCAGGACCCAAATAATCTAGAACCTTCTAGATAGAGATGGTCACCAAGTCCATGATTCCGTGGACACTGATGTGGCCCGCCTAATGCGGGGTCCACGAGGAACTCGGACAGAGTTACCGCCCGTGTCGAGTTAGGACACGCGGAGACCGGCAGAGGACGAATGGACTTGAGAGAGGCAACAGGGCCTGCCTTTGAGGGACTCTATAGATATCAATAGATATATAGACATAGGCTAGATGGTTTGCTAGACTGTTAAATGATACTTATGTGTTTGATGTTTACTATTTGAGAGATGTAATCTAGCGCGGGTCTGTTTACCCACTGCGCCAACGCATACTGTATATGTAAATACAATAAATATTCGATCTCCTAACGGACAGATTTATTGTTGCCTGTATGAACCCAAGTTTAGTTATCTAGATACGAGCAAGACTATGACAGGCTTTTTGATCCCGGACGAGCCCCCAAAAAGCCTGTCATAGTCTTGCTCGTATCTAGATAACTAAACTTGGGTTCATACAGGCAACAATAAATCTGTCCGTTAGGAGATCGAATATTTATTGTATTTACATATACAGTATGCGTTGGCGCAGTGGGTAAACAGACCCGCGCTAGATTACATCTCTCAAATAGTAAACATCAAACACATAAGTATCATTTAACAGTCTAGCAAACCATCTAGCCTATGTCTATATATCTATTGATATCTATAGAGTCCCTCAAAGGCAGGCCCTGTTGCCTCTCTCAAGTCCATTCGTCCTCTGCCGGTCTCCGCGTGTCCTAACTCGACACGGGCGGTAACTCTGTCCGAGTTCCTCGTGGACCCCGCATTAGGCGGGCCACATCAGTGTCCACGGAATCATGGACTTGGTGACCATCTCTATCTAGAAGGTTCTAGATTATTTGGGTCCTGCTCGACTCAATGGTTTCCCTTGGGCTGGAATTGCAGCCCTTTACTAGATATGCTGGTGAGGCGGTGACACCGCCAACCAAAAGTATTTTGCACGCCAACCAGAGTTGTTTTACAACCCGCAGATCACCAAAGTTGAAGTCATCGTAGAAGGACAAGCCAATCAGCTATTTGCGCACGGCTTAGCACCACACCAGCTCTGGGACGAAGCGAGGAAATTCTTCGCCGGTGGCCTCAAAAGACACCCTGAGACAAGCGCAGTCGCCAAAGAGCTAGAATTGTTCTATGTCAGTCTAGGCGAGTACTTGACGACAAAATTCTGCTTGTGGCTGGACTTCCGGACCTCCGACGATGACCATCTTCACGGCAGCGGCCGGCGTGTAGAGAACGGCTCTGAGGGCATCACTCTCCAGATCACGAAAGAGGCTGAACCGGTGGGGCCACTGTACTGCTACGTTTATTTGGTTATGGACAGACAGCTGAACATCGACACCAGGAGATTCGTTAGTGGTGTTTATTAATGGAGTTCCCACTTAAGCCACACTCGGCCATCATCACGGGCCCCACATCGTGTGGTAAAACAGAATTCATTCTCGACCTCCTGGAAGGCCCTTACAGGGGCGTTTTCGAGCATATTGTCATTGCGTGTCCTTCGGTACGATACATTGAAACATACCGGGCCCGGCCGTGGGTGTGGTCAGATCCCGAAGTCTTCATATTTGGCCCCGGTGATCGGCTGCTCAAATGGCTAGAGGCCTTCTATAAAATGTTTCAGGGGACACCGACGTTATACATCATTGATGACTGCAGCGCAGAGGACGCTATCGCGCAGAAGCGGACTATGTTGACTTATCTAGCTTTTAGCGGGCGACATGCCCAGCAAAGTCTGTGGGTTCAAACCCAGAAGTACAACGCCGTCGAGAAAGGCCTCAGGGCGCAGACACAGTGGGTGGCGCTCTTCCATTCCAAGGATAAGGATAGCTTTGAAGACTGCCTGGACGAGAACTACATCATCCACTCTAGGGAGGAACGTGATGGGGTGCGAAAGCAACTCGAAGCTAATGAGTTCTCAAAGCTGGTACTGAGAACCAAGTTCCCATTTTCTTATAAAGTGCTCAAAGCTGGTGAGGTTTGTTAGATACTAAGCATATGTTAAGCATCAGCTAAGCATATGTTAAGCATTAGCTAAGCATATGTTAAGCATCAGCTAAGCATGTATGAAGCAGTGCTTTGTTACTCCGTAACAGCCTTAGTTGTATTACAACTGATATGCACATGTTGTGTGCTTGGATGGGCTGTGCATTCCTATATTAGAGTTAGACGTTGGGTATTTGCAAACGCTGTGATGGATTGTGACACCATACTCGACCAGCTGTTACGTGAAGAGGCAAAGCCGGTAGAGTCTGCTCCGGAACCTACAACAACACCACAGTCCGGACATGCAACACCACCTGCCACAACACCACAGTCCGAACATGCGTTGCATCGTGAAAGGCTGGCAGCACTTGCGGCTGGGGGACGTGCCGGGCAGTATATAGGAAGTAAGTACTCCAAACTTACAGTGGAACAGGTTGAGGCCTTGCCTGATCAAGAAATTGAGAAGCTATATGCGAGACACGAAGCGAGGCTTGGAGCGGCAATAACAAAAACCCTGGGCACGGCTATGCCACAGTTGTACGCGCAAGTGTCAAGTATGTTCCTCCCCGTTGCTGATAATCAAGCTTTGGTGACAGACCTGGAGGCCGACCCGTTTCTAGGGCATGCGCTAAACACGGTTACATGTGAACTCTACCATAAGTTCGGTATGTGCTTAGCACCTGCAACTGTCGAGCTTGCAACTTTTAGGCACTGCCATTTTGGACATATCTGTCCTAAGCAAGAACAAGATGGAGGAGGAGACCCCCGAAATTGCTCCACAGGAGACGGAGAAACTAGTGACGAAGGACCCCAGAAAAGTTGCGGCTGGGAAGAGAGGAGCTGCTGCTCGAAAGAGTCGTGAAGCAGAGAGGTTGTCTCTAGCTCTGCAGCAGGCTGTTCGTGAGAAGAAACGAAAGTTAACCCCGGAGCATGAGCAGGCCCCACCACCGCTGTTTCCAATTGTGCCCGTTGATTACCGCGGCTGGACTCCCTGGATTATCGGAGTGGCTGGCGTTGTAGTAATCGTCGGTGTAATTAGGCAGAAAATGCGGCGGACTAAAGCACCTGCCCCAACTGCGCCCTCTAAGCGACCGGATACTAACGTATTAAAGAATAGAGATCCATTTTATATGGAATAATGGCAGGTGTCGATGGGAGAGCTACTGTTAACGCCGTTTACCACGGCGCTGTGGTGGCTGCGCGTACGGTAGGCACCGCAAAACTGACCAAGGTGATTTTCAAAGGGGCAACCTTGCCCAAGCTAGACGCTGATATGTATAACATTGGGATGATGGTTTTAGACACATCCATCGCCTTAGCACTTCGAGATTTTGCTTATCAAAGAGGGCTTGATCCCCGCTGATATATTGCATAAGCCCTTACAGTATCAGCCCCGCTAGCTATGGCCTCTGTCACAATGATGATAGGGGGCGCTGTTGTCAATGCCCTCGCGTTTACGGGGGGCAACTACCTCTTTTCCAAGCTAAGGCATGCAGACGCCCATGAAGAAATGAGGCGGCACGATGAGGCTGTAGAGAGGCTACAGGCGGCCCAGGCTGAGTGGACGAGAAAGAGAACCGCGCGGCTGGACTGACTCAACGATGAGCTACAGCGCGAAGGCCACGCCGTTCACTCTTTCCAGGATGTCGACCAGGCCATGCGGGAATACAGCCTGATCTCCGGCAAACGTGTCGAGCCCCTCGAGCCTGAACCTCGCTTTTCGGATTTCTACGCGCCATCTGAGCCGCAGAAAGACCGCGAGTTCACTTTCATCGTTCTTGGGCTGGCAGCGACGGGTATTGTTGCTTATAAGTTGCTTTAGAGATTGACCGCTGCTGCCAAGTAACAAATGAAAGGTCTGGAGGATATCTACTACAGCCCTCAGGGCTATTCGAAAGGCTTGGCGGCCATTAAGAAGCTCGCTGCTGCAGCTAATGTTTCAGAGGATGTTGCCCGAGACTGGCTCCAGAAGCCAGCTATTTTTCAGATCTATCTACCCGCTCCTCGTTATATTCCGCGGCCATCTATTGATGAAGATAGACCGAATGCCGTCCATCAGGCTGACTTGCTCTACCTACCACATGACCGGATTGGTCGTAAGACATTCAAGTATGCCTTGACGGTTGTGGATGTTGCCTCACGGTGTAAGGAAGCAGAGGCTTTGACAGACAAGAGCAGTGAAGAGGTGGCTTTGGCCCTTGAGCGAATTTACAAACGCGGGCCACTCAAATGGCCACAGCTTCTGCAGATTGACCCGTAGCGTGAGTTTATGGGTGCCGTGAGCCAGCTAGCAGCGAAGCATAAGACACAGATACGGCGTGGAGAAGCTGGGAATCACTGGCAGCAGGCGATCGTCGAGAGGTTCAATCGCACTCTGGCAGAGAGACTGTTCGGTGCCCAGTACGCCCAAGAGTTACTACTGGCAGCTCGAGGGTCCTCTGAACGTTCCGCAGAATGGGTTCAGGCTCTTCCTCAGGTGGTTGCGGCGCTTAAAGGTGAGGTGACTCGTTTGACGGGTCGGAAACCGGATGATGCCATTAAGGACACTTCTGTATCCCATACACCGGCCGCTCCTGCTCACCGTACTATCGGCCTCAAGGAACCTGTGATTCCGTCTGATGCTCTGGTTCGGTATCTGTATGCAAGCTCACCTGGGGAGCATGAGCTTGAAGGTGGCCGGCGCCGGGCGACTGATCCTTCGTGGTCATTAACAGTACACGAGATTCGTAAAACTGTCTGCCAGGATGGGCAGCCTGCGCTGTACTACCTGGAGGATGGGCCGGCTAGGGGCTTCGTTCGCGAAGAGCTGATGATTGTTCCTCCCGACACCCAAATGCCTCCTGACCGGATCCTCCCTAAACAGTGAGGGTTCGCTCCGCGGCGACCTTGCGGTACTCGAGGGGCTGTGTGTGGATACCGTCGGGTAAGACATACCGTTTGTCATAATACGCGCTGAGGCCCAGCTTTTCTTGTTGGTAGCTGGCCATCTGCCCGTTATGCATTCGCATCCCTCGGCTCTCCACTCTGTCTACAGACCCCTCTAAGGCGGCTTTGTATCTCCCCCAGGTCATGGTGTTCTGCATTTTTCCCACCCCCTTGCACGAGAACTTCGTGTTCACGTCCCCGTCGAAGATGTAGCATTTGCTGCAGAGAGCGATGCCTCGACTCCCCTCAAACTCGACCTTGAAGATGCCGGGGGTTTGCCCGCTCCATTTGTCCCAAGCAAGCCACCCCCTCTTCACACGGTTGAACTCCTCTTTCATCTCAGGCTTTACCGCCTCCTCGAGGTTGAGGGTGCTCAGCGCGATGTACAGGCTGTCGGTGTCCATCTGCATGACCTCATAGTCCCTGCGATCCACGAACCGGTCAATAAAGTCATGGTAGAATTCTAAGATGCGGAGCTTGGCCAGTTGATACACGGCGATGCCTACCTGGAAATGACGCTTGATGATCACACGAGGCTTGCGCGATTTGATCTCGTATGCGTCGCCTATCTCTGTGAGGTCGTCAAACCAGGCGGAACGTAGTGCCTGATCCACTGTTTTTTTCGTCTCGGGTGTAGCTGGTGTTGGTGTGGCGCTCGAGTGCCTCGATGAGCTTTCCGTATGCTGAATTGCCTAGAAGCTTCATAGCCTCGGCCAGCATCGGCTTCGCTTTGTCCACATCACCGAGGCGGCGCGCTTCGGTTACTTGCTCAACAAACCACGTGAAGAGCTTCTTTGGCTCATACTGGATGACTGTATAGACAGCCTCCAGCTCGAGTCCGTGTTCTAGATACTGACATAAGCCTGGGTCATTGACATTGAGTTGAGTGACCGGGCATGAGAAAGAATGGAGATGAAAGTGGGAGACAGTAAAGTGACTGACCTGGCTATGAGAAAACAGCCAGTCCTGAGAAATAAAATAGTGAGGGTAGAGAAAATCTCCCAGGGGGATGGGGGAAGGACAGTTTAGTTTTGTGTGAAGTCAAGGGACTTCAAGACAGTTAATGTGTAGATGCCGAACTGGTGGGTAGTCTAAGGAGAAGCGGAGTTAGAGATCTCTGTCTTAAAGTGCCTGTCCTCTAAATCCCACGGGACCGTACACTCAAAGCAACTCAAATTGAACTCGTCAAGAACAGATCAGAACAACAAAACATGTTCTATCTTACCAACAGGATCATGAACATATGGCAGACTCAAATCGAGCAAGCGAAAGACGTACTTTTATTCCGCCGCAGGACAAAAGATATAACTCTTGTAGAAACGTGAGCTGATCCCTATACGCAGGATCGGCGCTCACTTAAATAACATCTACTTACGAGCTCCGAGTCCAGCTCGCTGCCCTTGAGGCTTAATTATCCAAATCCTCAGTTCAACTGATTAAATAAAAGTCTAGGTATCCGCACCCGGTCTTTCTACTGTTGTGTTGTCTTTAATATATTCCTCTCCGGACTCCCAGCTGCTTCATCACGAAATTACCGCCTCCAGGTGTCACCTTCACACGGAGCCTTTTATAAACACATCCTTTAGAATCCACGAATTCACAGCGTCCCCCGTTGCCGTCCAATGACGTTGTTTTCCTTTCCTTGGTTTCTCATATTTGTCGTCCAGTTTTGTGACTGTCTGGGAAAATCCAGTAAGGTCTCTTCTTTATACTTGGTGGCGCATGTTCCGTTATGTGGCATAATGCCCCCTCCCAGATAAAAAAATTATTTATAATTTTTTCCTTTATATCTGTATATCTGTACGACTATCACAACAATTTTTTTTTTCTTTTAACTACAACTGAATAGCACTTGGTTTTACCCCCTTATCTACCCTTATAAAAAAATAAAGCTACATAACGGGCACGCCCACCTGTCCAAACCCTCCGTTGGACGTCGTGTGGCTGATCATGGGCAATCAGACCAACTAATAACATATTAGTCCCTACCTTGTCATAATAGACAAGTGTGTCCCAACTCTAGGTTTTACCATGAGTTTAGGACGAGGGTAATAATGAGGTTTTCCATGTAACCATTTTTGTTGTAGTTGATCCTTGTTGTCCTTGTTTGGTACCATACATCTATTTCTTTTCCTGAAATGTATCTCCATGGGTAGGGTGACTTATACGCTTTCCGCCTTGAGAATCCATTGATCCTTTTCCTGTGGATATTTTACGAATGTCGCTTGATTGTATCTATTCTTTTGCTCCTTCTGTGCAGCTTAATCCATCTAATATAATATTAATTAATCTAACAACATTGTTAATGCAAGTAAATAATTAATATCATAGAATTCACTATTTATATTAATACCAATACCATATTAATACTAATTTACAATTACTTATTAATAATTTAACAATCAACTAATGAATAACTATTATTAACACAATCATATACTGTTCAAAGTTAGTGTGACAATACACAACAAAATACTTGGCTTGGCCATTGAATGCACAATGAATGTTCCAATCACGCGTCTCTTGTGACGTTCTTATTCCGAGTATTGCCTTCACTCAAGCTGTCAATGGAAAATCGGTAACATATGTACCTAATTGACTAAATTCTATTTGTAATAATAATCTATTAATATTTAGTTGATTCTTATAGCATTGCTCCCTCAATTAGGCGCCATCTGAATATATCTTTATCGACTTTCTTAATACTTATGAAAGAACAGAACATTAATATATATATATAACTAATTAACTTATAACAAAGATCTGCCCTTCTATTCAACTATAATCGACTTAGAATGTCAGCAAGATTATTATCCTTTCCAGGAATGTGACAGATGTCAAATTCATAGTCTTGTAATAGTAATGACCATCTATGTATTCTAGAATTCTTCGGATGACCCGATTTGAAAATTTGTAACGGTTTGTTATCCGACAGAACCAGAAATTTCCTACCTAGTAAGTATCTAGAGAACTTCTCAATATTTTCAATTAAAGCTAGAGCCTCTAATTCAGTAGCAGCATAATTTCTTTGAGTTTCAGATAGCTTTTTACTGAAATAAAGAATAGGATGTAGTTTCCTTTCATGCAATTGAAGTAATACAGCTGAAATAGCATGTAAACTAGCATCCGTTTGTAAAACAAAATCTTTTGAAATATCAGGTAATTTCAAATAGGATATGTACTAAATAGAGTTTTTATTTGTTGTAATAATTTCTCATGATCCTCTGTCCAACTATTTTTATAGGTCTGTAATATAGATATATACATGTGAAAAATCATACATTTCAAAGATTTAAGACTTTGTTTAAGAAAATAACTCAATTATAATATTATGACTCAACAAGAATAAATCCTTAACCAATTCATCATCGTAAAATAACAATATAGTTACTAACAATTATCTGTAAAATAGAGAACTAAAATATTTTCACACACCCAAGTGTGGAGATATGAGATAGTGTGAACACTTTGAACAAATATAGATTTAGATCTAAGAAATTTGGAATTCTAAGTAATAAGACTGTAAATGTGTCTGTAATGTATTTTGTGTTAATATGAACCTAACACTTTCATCCCATTCTATTTTTCTTTTATTCTTCTCTTTTATTCTATTTCTTTCTCTCTTTCTTTCTTTCATACTTATGGTGTTTCCGTACTGAACGTATGTTCATATTTGTACTTTTCAACTTTGTTAAATTGGACACTGTCATAACTTTCACTCGTATATATAACGCCAATAAAGTATATTTGATTAATTTGTAGCAGAAACAAGCCAAGCAAATAAAGTACGCATTAATTAATGCATCGTAATTTTGTTTGTTATTATTGACTTGTGTGTAAATTTTCTTGAGTGATTGAATGACTGTATTTTTATTGGCAATATCATCAATATATGCCTTTGTTTGTGAGGCTGTGTTTGTGACTATGGATGTAACCTGAGATAAAGTCAATTTAAGCCAACTCAACATGTTTGTCATAAATATGGTTACAACATCCCATTTCATCTGTTGTTTGTACTTATTGTGTTTAACTTTTGTTCTATTTTTGTGTGCCACACTGTTGTTATTACCAGTCAGTTGAACTTTTAATGAATGTGTAATTCCTTCTTCTTGTGTTGTTGTGAGTATCACATCAGGTTTGCGTTCTATAGTTTGAGCGTAATCTTTGACATCTGCGATGTTACCAATTATCAACCCAGCACATGGGTTTGGTAGTACTGCTGCGCACACTCGACCTTTATAGTATGGGCATTTTATACTGACCCATGCAGTTTTGTACATTTCTATTGTACCCCCAAATGTCCTGCACTCAATACTTTTACCTGTATAATCACTTTCTCTTATGAGTTTGTGATTAACACCTGTAATATCGGACCCTGTGTCTCTAAAACAGGTTGTTCGTAAACCATTCACCAACGCTTGGTGTATCGTCAGAGTACCTTGACGAGTGTATGCTGCATTTGCTTCGTGAATATGTCTCTTATTGGCTGATGTAAGGTCATCATCACTATTATTACCTTCTTTACCTGTTTTGTTCTTGTATGACTCTATAATGGCTGCGTGTGTGTCCTCTAGATCATCTGAATCGCTACTACAACTAGACAACACATATGCGATACTGGCTTCCTTCCAGGAATTTCTCATTGGACAAGACCTGCTTGTGTGTCCGTACGCCCTACATGAGAAACATTTAATGCTTCTTTTAAAAGAGTCATACTTACTTCTCTTCTTAGTAATAATGTCTTTCAGATATGCGATATAACCTGGATGTTTATCACACATCTCTAAGTTTCCGTGCGATAATCTACAATACTGACATCTGGTGAATTGGCCTTTCTTTGGTCTATCACCTTCTCTATTGTAAGGACTATTTCTATTGCTACCACTACTAAACTTTCTAAACTTACCGTTTCCTCTTTGGAATTTTGCACTTGCTCCTATTACTAATTCAGGTTGAGTACAGTTGGCAAACACGTCTCTATGTGCATTAAAGTAAGACTCACCTTTAGCTTCCATCTCACTTAAACTCTTACATTTATTTTCCATCAGAAATACTGACATAGGTTCTGGTATTGCAGACAACATTCTATCTCTGATAATTAAGTCTCTCACTTTCTCATAACTATCATTAATATCCGCAGCCTTACACCACTTATCAAAACTAGAAGACATTTCCGAAGCGAAATCCAGGAATGTTTGATTCGATTTCGGTGTAAGTGTTTTAAACTTAGTCCGTAAACCAGATTCATCCAAAGAAAAATGTGATAGCATCCGATCGCGCCTATATTTGTAGTTCGTACGTAAATCCTCAGGAATTAACTCTATCACTTTCAACGGCTCTAACGCGAGGTGATGATGAAACAAAATCGGTACGTCCTTCTCCGGTACCTTGTAATACTTTACGAGCACTTCAAAGTTGGTTAACCATGAACTAACTGAATCACCTTGTTGAAAATTCCTGAATAAACCTTGGTACTTTTTCACAGGATCGTTCTGTTTAGCCAGCATTTTCTCTCGTTCGATTTCAGCTCCACGTTCCATCTCAAGCGTCTTGACCTTTATGTTACCTTCAACCTCCTTGTCCTTCCAGAGTGTTTCTGTAGCAAGTCGCTCTTTATCAAACGCCAATTGTTTTTCTTTCAATTGCATTTCCATAATTAACTTCTCTTTTTCTGCTGCAATTTTTTCGCGTTCCAAAACTATCTCATTTTGTCTGATAGCCATCTCTTTTTCTTTCAGTTCTCTCTCAAGAGCCATCTGAAGTTGTTTGGTTTCCTTTTCCGATGCCAATCTTTCCTGTCTTTCCTCCTTCTCACGTGTGGCTTGAAGTTGTCTTTCCTCCTTGTCACGTTTCTGTTGTTCACTGAACTCAAGCTTTGCCCAATTTCGAAGCTCAGCACCAGTTAGACCAGACTTCTCACCCATTTCAAAAAAATATTGCAGCGTAGACATCTTCTCTTAATGTCCTACCTGTAAAATGAGCTATCTGGGTGAAATAAATATGGTCGTAGGCAAGAGAAGAAAAGAATCGACAAAATTTTAATATTGTCTCAGATCACTATCACTCGGATAGTACAGTAAATGTTGTATCACAATTGAGCAAATACAACTCAAATAAATTTGTAGTGTCAACTCGAACACCACAAAAAAAATCAATCAAATATCTCTATAATAAACTAAATAAATATACTAGAGAAATAAATATGAAGAAATATATTGAATATACAATATATATGTAACGCAAGACAATTAACAATCATCAAAGATGAATGACGAGTGACGCGAATACATATTATTGTTTACAAACAATAACAAATTTTTGTATCCACATTTTAACGGGTAACGCACATACTATACTACTACAGTTATGACAAGACAATAGTATTGTGGTGACGCCCGCAAGATCAGAACAAAAAAAAATTGATAAATAGCGCCTTATTACTAGGATCAATGCTATAATACATCAACAATACAATTGCTACTGGCCTTTAGTGCATCTCCCGAACGTAGAGTAATATTTGAATCGCTCGAGAATTGATATAATTTGAGACTCTCAATTACGTGTTGATAAGTTCCAAACTATACTGATCCATAATTGGCAATCGATTAGTGGTATCCTGGCTGCATGAAAATATGTGAGGAGTTGTGTAACGATTGTTGCTCCTGCCTTGAGATGATAGTACAATTAACTTGTACCGGTACCCTGGACGTGGTCCGTCACCGACTCATAAGAACACGTAGTCGGCTGTGGTATATCGACGAAACTTGAGTTTATTTCAGCCTTAGTATTTATACTTTAGGCTGAATGTGCGCTGTAGGTATTTGAGTGAATGATGTCCACAGTGAAGTAAGTACAGTTGAATGACGTGATTCGACTTCTGGTAAGTAAGGTCCAATGAGTGAACAGGCTGTGCGCCCGTTATCACGATGATAAACGATAGTGTAGTCTTGTTATCGATCCGTGTGACAGTGTTCGTATGTCCTGGCGTCAGCGTATTAGAGTACGTTCGTAAATTCAGTTCATAAATGTCGACGTGAGGAGTTCGTGTTCGGTCCCGATTGACCGCGTTGACTTGCTCGATGGTAGAGAAATCCTCGACAATTTCAACAATAATATGTCATAGTGTACGTGTGCGTGTCGTCCTGACGTGTGATGAAGTGTCCGGTATGTGACTAATGTAATGTCCTCAATGACGTAATAAATATGTGTACACTGACCTGGTTGTCATTATGCGTTGATGTATGTAACGTCCAGTTGTAAATATGTTCATATATGTGCAACGTCCAAATAACGCAACATCTTCCTTGTCAATTATGGTGGAGATGAGTGTCCGTGGTGTACGTGCTATCCATCTTGACACATGACGAAATGTGCATATAAAATGTCGTAATATGTACTAACTCACTTATGCGCCGATAATTCAGACATGAAGTAGTGTCGGCAGCAGATATAATGAACGTATGATGTACATGTCCCACAAATGTAGGTAGTTAAATGCTTTGGCGTTCTGAACCAACAAGTCAAAACTTTCTGTGCTGCTCACAGAATTAGGGAATGTCTTTCCAACCACGTAACTATAACTGTGCGTCGGCAGTACACCCCATCATGTGTATATCAGTCCACCGATAAATCTGATAAAATTGTGACAAATGTCTGAGTCTGTAATGAACTTCATAGATTCAGCAAATTGCTCAACATAATGCAACACTTTCGAGCAGTTCTAATCGATCACAGATTCTTGAATACAAATTGTCAATCGTTGTGCTATAGTATAATAGGTTACTGTGGTGTAGAATTGTGGCAGCGCAGTGTTTCTTCAGATCTCACTGCCTACTCACATCGACATAATTCTTTTCAATGTCGACCATGGTGTCCATTGTTTCGTATATCTCTTATGTAACCACCATCTTCTTTTCTCACGTAGACTTATAGTTGTAACTGTATATTCTTTAAATAAATACTGTTCTTAAATAAGTTACACTATTACTAAATGTTCGTTGTTTCTAATATTTCATAGCGCTGTGGTGTGTTCAATAAGGTGGAATGTTTTTGCGCATCTGGTGCAAACTTGATATGATTAATAGATCGCACTTCTTGAACATGATTGAGTTATTACGTATTAATTTCTTTCGTACTTACAGTTTTTATGATGTTTTAATTTCACTTGTTATTACTTTATCACAAAATGCTTTTCACTTCATTTATTCTGGGTGTTCTTCCGGCATTTTGGTGACGCGGGTTTTCATGTGCTCCTTCTTTCTTTCTGTGTAGCACGGTGTGGAATGTGCCGCTGGCGCGTAATTTCTTTTATGTTCAGCTATGGAAACTGGCGGGGAATCTGTGTTGACAAACAAACAGTCCAGAGACGACCCCCATGTGTCTTAAAGTGCCTGTCCTCTAAATCCCACGGGACCGTACACTCAAAGCAACTCAAATTGAACTCGTCAAGAACAGATCAGAACAACAAAACATGTTCTATCTTACCAACAGGATCATGAACATATGGCAGACTCAAATCGAGCAAGCGAAAGACGTACTTTTATTCCGCCGCAGGACAAAAGATATAACTCTTGTAGAAACGTGAGCTGATCCCTATACGCAGGATCGGCGCTCACTTAAATAACATCTACTTACGAGCTCCGAGTCCAGCTCGCTGCCCTTGAGGCTTAATTATCCAAATCCTCAGTTCAACTGATTAAATAAAAGTCTAGGTATCCGCACCCGGTCTTTCTACTGTTGTGTTGTCTTTAATATATTCCTCTCCGGACTCCCAGCTGCTTCATCACGAAATTACCGCCTCCAGGTGTCACCTTCACACGGAGCCTTTTTATAAACACATCCTTTAGAATCCACGAATTCACAGCGTCCCCCGTTGCCGTCCAATGACGTTGTTTTCCTTTCCTTGGTTTCTCATATTTGTCGTCCAGTTTTGTGACTGTCTGGGAAAATCCAGTAAGGTCTCTTCTTTATACTTGGTGGCGCATGTTCCGTTATGTGGCAATCTCCGTGTTGTGTTGTTCTCCGAGTTGTGAAGACAGGCCTGAACCAGAGTGGGTTCCATAGGGAGTGAGAGCCTAAACCCAGAGTGGGTTACATAGAGAGCAGAGGCTCCGACCCAATGTGTGGGTCGTATTGTAGGAGATCCAGCCGTGGATTGTAGCTGGACTGAATGTCTTATGGATTGGATATGAAGCAGGCTTGAGAAGGCATTGATGTGTGCTGGTTAAATTGTGAGGAGGATATTTATATTCTATGGATTACATTGTTTCTGGATATATATATATATATATATATATATATATATATATATATATATATATATATATATATATATATATATATATATATATATATATATGTTCCGTCTGTCCGTCTTATTTCTGGAATAAATGATTATGTGCGCCAACTCAATCTTGTTTCATGACTGGTGAAGGTGCACTTCTGGGGTGAGTTGGATTAAGAGACAGTTAGATATCTCAATTGACACACCATGAACATCGTTACCTAGACAACGACCATCACACGACAATATCAAGCAAAGATCATCAAGAACATTGATATTATCATCAAGAACGACGTGTGACATTCTGGGGTCTCCTCCGGTCAAGGACGACGGGGATATATTGATCATCTGAGAGCTCGTCCGATCAAGAAACCCATTGCATTATAGACATTGGTGTCATTCTGGGATATTTATGGGCTCTTCGCTGAGAGAGGAGTTATTATCGGGTGACTTCGTTCCATCAATTTAGACAGTACTGCGTCAAGAGATTAACAGCAACTCTTTTGTGTGTGTAAGACGCCACATCGAAGAAAAACTGTCAACGCGCGGGGAAAATGCGCGGCGGAGGTCACAGGCGAGCAGTCAGTTCACGTCAGGTTCACTACAGGTAAATTAACGACGGTCAGCACACGTTAACAGACGAGGCAGGGCGTCAGGAGAATTAACGCAGCACAAATCGACCGGGAGAGTCGATTGCAGTAGCAGGGGTGTTTGGTCACGGACAGCACAGAGGAAATGTCGCGGGGACAAAACGGTGTTTGCAACAAGTGCGGTCAGTCCTAGTGTGTGTGTGTTTGACAGGATTGAACCAAAGATTGAAGACAGCGAGCAATTTCGTCACAACATCCTGTGCGTGGTGAGAATTTTGTGTGTGTGTGCGAGGGAACGCACTGTGTTGTCGCAAGTTGACTGGTCAAGATTTTTCGACGCAGTTAATAGGACGGGTGGAGACACCAGCGTCCAGGTACGGGGGAGAGTTACGTTAACCCCTACCACAGCCGTGCTAGGGCAGCAGTGGAAAGTGTGATTTTCCACGGAGTTAATATAGCAGCCGGGTGGGGCTGTCAAGTTTGTGTGCAAACTGTTTTTACGGAGGAATTTTTCACTGAGAGTGATAAAGAGAAATTGAGGTGACATTGTGAGTTGGGGGTGGAAGGAGGAAAGATACTCAGGAAAATTTCCACGGCCTAGTGTGGTCAAGATGACTCATTGTGAATGAACAAAACAAGGTTGTTTTGAAAGAAAGCCAGACTTGATGTTTCGTCTTTGTTCAAGCCTTTGTCATCATTATTCTGTTATGAGCAAACATTTTTAACTTAGCGTCATCGCAACCATGGTCGTATTTCTTTGCCAATAAGGATTTATATATAAAAATTTAAAGCGCTGGATATTTGGTGGCATTATTTTTTTTTTTTTGTTGCTGAACTTTGGCTTTAAAAGTAAATCTATCACATAATTGATACAACTACGGACTGTGTCGAGACAGAACAGTTTGGATATCACTATCATCTTCAACTTTTGTCGACAGTTGGAACTTGTGATCACCACGTGAATTCAGGAACCACTCAACAAATCAATCATTCATTTTGAAATCTAGTGTCGTAGACATTTCCAGCCGATTGTGGGAAACTATTAAAAACAATTAACAACGGAACGAAAAACTTTGGAACTGGTTAAGAAGAACATTATTGTCGGCCAGCCATTTGGACATTTTGTTTGCTCCCATCGTGATATTTATTGTTCTCGGTTGTTACGAAATTACGTGTATGTGGTCCAGTGGTTGTCAGGTGTAGGGGATTTTTTGGGTTGTTTCTCGAGAGCCGGGAGACAGCACAAAAATTTTTTTTTTCTGGTGACTAAGATATTTTTTGTAAGGAAAACGTTAATGAGTTAACGTGTCGTGCAGTGGCATTGGAATAGTCCTAACCAATATCTAGAGCCGAGTTGTTTCACGTCAGATTTGTGTATATTGTTACGCTATAATTTTTTTTTCTTTTCGTTATATTTACATATGATATTGGTTGTGGTCAGATATATTGTATTATTGTAATCTTTCGTCTTTTCTACTGTCTAGTGGTCTGTGTCAGTTTATATTTATATATTACGCGCACTGTGGGTGTCCCGACACAAGCTTGTGGTTGTTACTGTGGTTTATTTCTGTGTGATCACCGTCTCCGTGTACTTGGCTTGTGATTCTAGCGTTTTTTTTTTTTTAGAAAACACTTAGTGTTATCATCCATTTGTTTGTATATGTAGTTATATGTATGTTTTACAATATTTCCAGAAATGTTATACAACTATGTGTTATAGATATATGCCAGGGAGTAGAGGTGATACTTCCCCCCCCCCCTCACTACCTAGTGCTTATAGAGTGACTGGGTGAGTACAGAGGGATATTTTAGCACTACGAAGTTACGTACACAGGGAGTAGTGGTGTACTTAGGGAGGGCACACAAAGACTAGTAGCAGAGTCGTCACATTTATAGTTGGCTGATTGACAGCAACGTGTCCACAAGTACAAGATGCCTACTTTAATGGAATATATTGAAGCAGGTGAACGAATAGGCCTGAAAGGTAAAGAGTTACAGGAGTATGCAGAAGCAAAAGAACAAAAACAGACGGAAAGAGAGGAGAGGCATAATGAACGCGAGGCAAAGCGTCTACAGGAAGAGACACAAGTAAAACTAGCTGAAATGGAAAACAAACGTCTACAGGAAGTAAAGTTAGCTGAAATGGAAAACAAGCGTCTACAGGAAGAGAAAGAGACACAAGTAAAGTTAGCCGAAATAGAAAACAAGCGTCTACAGGAAGAGAGAGAGACACACAAATGGAACTTGAAAAGTTAAAACACACAAATGCGGTGGAAATCGAGAGAGAGAAGATTAAGTGTCAGATGCAAACTGAAATTGAGTTGAAAAAACTAGAACTATCTTCGAAGGGTCAAAGTGAGGAAAGCAGAAGACCTTCGCAGTCGTCACAGAGATTAAAACTGCCATATTTTACAGACCGGGACCAACTTGAAAATTATTTGTCCAGGTTCGAAGCATCAGCCAAAGCGTTAGGTATTCCAGAGAAGGAGTATGCGATGAGACTTGGCGAGTTTCTTACGGGTAAGGCACTAGACACCATGTTAAATTTACCTGTAGAAGAACGAAACAACTACACTATCTTACGTCAACGTTTGCTGACAAAGTTCCAACTAACGGAGCATGGATATAGGACAAAGTTTAGACAGTTAGTGCCAGAGACAAATCAAGATTTCACAGACTTTGTTAACACTGTAAAGAATGCATTTAACAAATGGATGGAGCTCGCAGAAGTAGGGAAAGATTTTAATAAATTAGTAGATCTAATGTTAAGAGACAAGGTAGTATCTGCATGCAATTCTAATTTAGTGGCGTTCTTTGAGGAACGGAAGCCAAAGGACATAGACACAATGTCTCAGTTAGGGCAAAACTATATGACTGCACATCCTAACAGTTCTATTGGGAAACTAATGAGTGAGGAATAGTCTGTGCAGCGTACACTAAACATGACCAGAATCCAGTCATCAGATCAAGGGCGAAAAGCGTGGATTCAGCACAGAAAGGTGAGCAGCAAGAACTTCAAGATAATGGTTTCCGAGGAAACAATGTTGGTAGAGTAGGACGGTACCCATATAGAAGAGGTAATTTCCAGAGACGTCCAAATAGTTATGCCGGATGCTGGAATTGTGGGAGCTGGAGACACAAAATGGCAGATTGTGATGCACAACCATCAGATGGACCAACGAACAACAGTAAAAGGGAGATCACTTGTTTCAAATGTGGAAGGAAGGGGCATGTCAGTCATCAATGTAGGATGAGAGAAACAGAGCACTCAAATCCAGCGCAAGTAATTGAGACGCTGAACAATGAAGATTGTAGTGGGTGCAAACCTCTTTTTGAAAAAGACAGTCAGCCAGTCCTAATATGTGGTCATACAGTGAAAGCAGGATCAGCAGTACATGAAGGAGGAAGTCTGAAGATGCATCATGGGTTTGTTAATGATAGGTCAGCGTTAACAATTAGGGATTCCGGATGTACGTCCATCGGGGTGAGAAAGAGTTTAGTGCATCCCTCAGATTATACAGGGAAAAAGATTAGATCCATAACATTTAATGGGACAGTAGAGTTCTACCCATTAGCCATAATAACAGTAAAAACACCATATATCACTGGAAGAGTGACAGCGTGTGTTTTGGACTCACCAGTGGCTGATTTGATCATAGGAAATGTTATAGGAGTTAAAGATTGTACAGAAGAGGAAGTAGTTTATTGGGACCAAAAATATAGTGTAAGCAGTAATGAGGTAGTTACCACAAGAGAACCTAAATTAGAGAGTATAGCTGAGGTAGAAGAGGCACTTGAAGTAGACACAGGAACTCTGGACAAGGATAGTACAGCTGAGCAGATGAGAATGGATTCCCAATATAGTGCTAGTGGCTCCCAGAGACAAGATACTACTCTGAACAAATGTTCCCAAGGGTGCAGTAGAGTAGAAAATAGTCAGTCAGGAAAGGGTAAATGGTGCTTCGAGAGGAAGAACAATGTTCTCACTCGCAGGTTTTCAGATAGCAGAACGGCACGTGGGCAAGTAGCAGTACCTTTAGCACACAGAGACCGATATACTAGAACAGCTCAGGATAGTGCATGTGCAGGGCACATAGGCATAAGGCGTATGCAGCAGAAAGCAAGGTGCCAGGTATATGGGCCAAGATTGAATAAAGAGTTCAGACTAAACAGAGACTCAAGTGTAACGGTGCAATATACAGATAGGAAAGTTGAGTCAGGTCAAAAGAGTTTTCGCGACATTACTGACCCAGGGCTAGGGATAGCAAACAGATGTTGTAATTGTAGAGGTACCATGAGTCATGGGTACATGAAAGGTAGACACAGGGTCGACAGGAATCAGGGGTGGGTTAATGCAAGAACAGAACCACCTGATATAGGGTCGGTACACAAATAGTATTGTGTGGTCGTGAAGTAGTAAGAGACCTGTGGGTACATAAGTATAATGCTTTCCTATGATGTATTATTATTATGTGATGTATTAGTTCATGCATTGGTACACAAGATAGAAAGTTGTTTGTATTTATATGTGGGGAATATGGGAGTGTACTATGAGCATTTAATGTATTATTTAGGGTGGTAGCTGAAGTGAGGTGGAGCCATACTTAGGGCTACCCAGGCAATATGTCTGGGTAACATATTTAATAAGTGTTAGTCTCCCAATATTTGAAAACGAAGTTTTCTTTTAAGAGGGGGGTGATGACATAAGCCTGGGTCATTGACATTGAGTTGAGTGACCGGGCATGAGAAAGAATGGAGATGAAAGTGGGAGACAGTAAAGTGACTGACCTGGCTATGAGAAAACAGCCAGTCCTGAGAAATAAAATAGTGAGGGTAGAGAAAATCTCCCAGGGGGATGGGGGAAGGACAGTTTAGTTTTGTGTGAAGTCAAGGGACTTCAAGACAGTTAATGTGTAGATGCCGAACTGGTGGGTAGTCTAAGGAGAAGCGGAGTTAGAGATCTCCGTGTTGTGTTGTTCTCCGAGTTGTGAAGACAGGCCTGAACCAGAGTGGGTTCTATAGGGAGTGAGGGCGTAAACCCAGAGTGGGTTACATAGAGAGCAGAGGCTCCGACCCAATGTGTGGGTCGTATTGTAGGAGATCCAGCCGTGGATTGTAGCTGGACTGAATGTCTTATGGATTGGATATGAAGCAGGCTTGAGAAGGCATTGATGTGTGCTGGTTAAATTGTGAGGAGGATATTTATATTCTATGGATTACATTGTTTCTGGATATATATATATGTTCCGTCTGTCCGTCTTATTTCTGGAATAAATGATTATGTGCGCCAACTCAATCTTGTTTCATGACTGGTGAAGGTGCACTTCTGGGGTGAGTTGGATTAAGAGACAGTTAGATATCTCAATTGACACACCATGAACATCGTTACCTAGACAACGACCATCACACGACAATATCAAGCAAAGATCATCAAGAACATTGATATTATCATCAAGAACGACGTGTGACAGATACCATTTCAACAGCGGGGTGTACAGCAAGATTCCGTCGGCCTCAAGGAGGCCCAGCAGTTTCTTACACCCGACCTCTGTCGGCTGGTGCGTTTCAGGTATTCCAACATCTCCGGCGCTACTAAGGCCTCCGGTACTGCCTGGTTCATAAAGAGGGGTGCCATTTCTTCGAACTTTGGCCACAAGGCTTTGGGGGGTGGAGATTTTACACTTGACAAATCCAAACAGCTGGCCTTTTAACACCTGCTGCGCAACCTTGGGGGCTACCTCTTGGGGGTTTTCTGCGTGGAGCACTCGCTCTTTCTCACACGGCATGTCCATAGACATGGTGCTGAGGTAGGGCGCGTTAGCGTCGAACCCTTTTGCGGTTGTGCACGGCTTCCCCTTTGGGTATTGATGTGACCGGATTCTGGAGACCCCCGATTCGTGGTACCGGGTGAAGACTAGCGACGGCCCTCCCGTCACTGCTGCCTTTAGGAGTTGATAGGCCTCCTCTCCTGGGGCATACAGCTCACCAGCCTTGGTGCCCCTGAGAAGGTATTGTAGGGACACCCCAGGGAGGCTGCACGCGTCTTTGAATACGTCGATTCCCCGCTCTCCGTAGAAGGCCTTCATCTTCCCTAAGGCCTCGATGCCTGGACCGACGTCGAGGTTGTTGTAGTACCTCAACCAGTCGGCAAACGTGGTCATTCCTTTTTCATTGAAGAGACGCTAGCAACTCCTCCACTCCTCCAGCGTGAGCACGTATCCACCCTTAAGTCTGGAATACCACGCGGGGTAGTCGGGCAGACCTGGGTAGTTCAACTTCTCAGGTATGTCGAGCCATTCATACGGCAGCCACGACTTGGTTGCTGTTCAGCCATAGGCGCGCACCCATGCATCGTACGTGGTGCCGGGGGACAGGTAGTTGAGAATATCAAGGAACTTGAACTCGGGTGTGACGAGGAACATTGTCTTTGTCCCTTGGGCGGCCACGTTGATCTTCCGGCAGGTGCCTGCTAGCTCCGCTACGAAATGTTCCTTGATTAGGTTTAGGTCGTACCGGCCTAAGTTGAAGCCAAACACAGGGACTTGCCCACACCACTCACGCATTTTCTTCTGCAGTTGTGGCTGCAGCTTATCCAGGTCTTCCGGGAGGTAACGCGCTTCCATCTCAGCTCGTATCGCGGTTGCGCGCCGACGCAGGTCTGCCATGAATTCGGCTATCAAGGCTTTTGGGTCTGCGTTGCTCAGGTGGGTCGGCTGCTCCTCTACGGCGTCCCCCACCGAAACAGATATCGCAATCTGATGGCTCTCATAGGTGAGGTCGGGGGTGGGGCGCTGGGCTTGAGACTTGTCGTGCCAGGCCTCGAAGTCATAAAAGATCGCATGAGGGTAAACCACCGTCTGAACCTGAGGCATTGGGGCGCGAGACAGAGGCGGTCGCTCACACTCCCACACTACCACCAGATTGTAGCCAGTGGCCTTTATTTTCTCTCCGCTGCGGAGGGTTTTCTGATTCAGCTCGTCGGCGTTGGGGGATTCACTGTGGGTGGGACACCCATGCCAGTGGCAGCCATGTGGGTACGATATTGGTACACCATGTGGGTGGTGGGGTCGTTGCCGTCCACCAAACCGTCCGCGATCCACCGCTCTCCCACGTGTCCACAGTATGCGTGGTGGATGTGGTGCCCTGATTTTTCGGCCATGTGCTCTAACCATAGAATGGAGCTGCGGCTGGCATTGTTTTGGGGGTAGAAAACTTTCTCGTATGCCGACTGCGGCCACTCCACCCCTTTCCCTGGACAGAGGATCTGGGTTTCCCCTCTGCTGCAGCGGTCAGCGTGGCGCTGGAGAGAACAGGCCTGGGTGAAGCGCTGATTGCAATGCTGGCACTGAAAGAGCTTCGTCAGTTTTGACAAGTCAGTTATCAGGAAGGCGTGATGTTCATAAATCCCGAACGTCATCGGCTTGGTGCCGACGCGCTCGTAGTTTGCGGGCCGCCTTACCAACCGCCACACCCCCTCTTTGGTTGGCTCGTAGACGCGGATCCCTAACGTCAACTTCTCCTCAAACACTTTTAACGAATCCAAGCCTGTCTTGTCTGGGTTGTCGGTGCCCCACACCTTTTGTGCCAGCTTCCGGGCTGCGGTGGTGCAACGTTGTGGCCTCGCGCCATTGTGGACGGCTAGGCATCGGAACAGACAGAGGTTGTCGTCGTATGTGTCCAGCGCGTACAGCCCCTGCTTGTACCGCAGCCAGTCCGGCAGTCGCCCTTCCCCTAACAGAACCTGGGGAGTGAGGATCGCCTTCACTTCGACTTGCACCCACCTTACAAAGACCCACTTGGTGCTGGGGGGGGGGGGGTCGATTTGGCTGGTGTAGAAGCGGATCTCATCACGATCTGCCAGCCACTCTGTGACTGTTGCAGTGTGGTTTATCAAATCGCGGGACCCGCATAGGGTTTTGTGGTACAACATGACGTTTCCGTTTTCGATGTTTCGGATTCGGTAGATGTAGGCATACCGCAGATAGAAGGCTGACCTCAATGCCTCGAGGTGGGGCAGGAGCCTCTCTACGATCGGACCGTCTAGCCCTCAGAAGAGCTTCCACGTGATTGTTCGCCCCCCCCCCCCCCCCCCGCTCTTCCCTATCCTTGGGGATTACCTCCTCTAGGAGTTGGGGACCGCGCTTGGTGATGAGTCGAACTAGTGGCTCCCGGTTTAGATAGCGCCAGTGGCACCTTCTTGAATTGGCATCTAACACAGCGAAGCGTTGTAGCGGGTGCGCTCGAGCCCGGGCGGCGTATTTACACGCTCGCAGGGCGGCGGTGACCTCGTCTTCCAACCGCGCAGCCTCCCGCGCTGCGTCCAGGACTTCCCCCCGAAGTCGGTGGTGGCGGCCCGCTCGAGTCTCTCGCCTGAGCTATCTCCCCGGCAAGGACGGCCTTGCGGCGGTGGCTGTATGGCATCCCATACTGGCGAGCTTGATTTTGCAACTGCTGGACTAGTACCGTCAACACTCCACTTCTCTCTAAATGAAAATTTCTTTTGCTGGAATTTAAATATTTATTCTTTTCAGGCGCCTCCATTCACAGAGGAACGGACCCTCCTGTTGGTATCGCAGTTTATGGTATTTAATGGTAGCTCCGCACGGCCGGCACAGGGCTAGGGTGGTTTTCACCCCGATCCCGCAGCTCGTACAGGCGACTGTGAACCCCCCTTCTTGAGATGCGCGTTGTGCTTCCGACAGAATTCCCCCCTACACCGCCTCTCACACTGGCGCGTCGTCCCCAACAGTAGCCACCAACACTTGTTCATGGTGCGTACCCCTATATCTCATACGGCTTTAATTCCAAAATAATATGTCTGGCTATGAGTAATATATCGATTCAGAATGATAGTACCGAGGCGAGCCTCTCTTGCTGGGGTCGGTTAGAACCCCTATTCCACTCCCTTAGGGATGCGAATGGGGGTCGGTTCAGACCCCTATTGACCCCCTTAGGGGGTGCAAATGGGGGTCGGTTCGGACCCTTTGGGGGCGCAACTGGGGGTCGGTTCGGACCCCTATTAGACCCCCCTTAGGGGGGCAATTCGACCCCACGCGAAGTCTGTGGGGAGGTGTACTCTGTCTACTACCGGATATGCTACTAGATCTTTGTTTACTTCTATAGAAGTTCAATTACTGTTCTCAGTATATACACCTTTACTGTGCCCTTGCCTTCTACAAACCCACATTGTTCACCTCCTATTTCAGGGTTGTATTTTCTTCCTAACTCTTGGCACGATAATTTTTAGCAAAATCATGATGATGTGACTCATTATACTAATTGTCCGATGTTGATCACATTTCAAGGTGTTCTTTGGTGCTTCAAATATCATTGTTTCTCTTCTGTATGTGTATTTTGTGATGCTTCAAATATCAGTGCTTCTCTTTTGTATGTGTTCTTTTGTGGTGCTTCAGACTGAATTCTCTAGTAAAAATACACAGCAATAATTGCATTTGTCAAGTTTCACTCTGTCTATGAATTTAAATGCCACTCGTTTGTTCTTGAAGAAGTCCTAGCAATAATTCTAGCATTCTACAAATCAATGAACAACAATGTCAATTACATATTCATTTATTCTACTACAGTGACATAGAACAAATTGTTAAAAGTATTATAGTAGCAAGGCCACACGACTGATTGTCACAGATAATAAACCACATGAGTATTGGGGTCGCCAATCTCCTTCTGTGAGAGCTACGGTAACGTTGTGGCCAAATGCTTGCCTGCTGGCCCACTGGTAATGGAGTCGAATCTGAGGTGTATTAGAAAATTGACTCAGGGCTCCCAAGCCAACCCAGATTAAAATGGGTACTAGACATCTCTGAAGTTGGAGTGGGTTCACTTGATTATGAGGGACACTGGTAGTAGGGGAAGCTAATTCACATGCACGAATCAGTCCAGTGCTCTAGAAGTAGTAACACGTGCATGGACTACACTTGAGTTCAAAGCGAGTGAGCGCCCACAGACAAAAACATGGGTACCAGAAAACATGTTGGGAAATAAAGATGACTAGTGTGACATTGAACACATGGCCCCTGGAGTGATGATTGTTCTATACAAATATGAACACATGGCCCCTGGAGTGATGATTGTTGTATACAAATATGAACACATGGCCCCTGGAGTGATGATTGTTCTATACAAATATGAACACATGGCCCCTGGAGTGATGATTGTTCTATACAAATATGGCTCTAGCACCATATGCCCAATACAACTGAAGGTGTACAAATGTTTGTTTTTACTTATTTTAATATTCACCATCTGTAGCTAGCATGAAGATCCCTACTCAATGGATTATTTACTTATTTTAATATTCACCTTCTGTAGCTAGCATGAAGATCCCTACTCAATGGATTATTTACTTATTTTAATATTCACCTTCTGTAGCTAGCATGAAGATCCCTACTCAATGGATTATTTACTTATTTTAGTATTACTCTCCTTCTGTGGCTAGCATGAAGATCCCCACTGAATGCTCATTTGCAGAATAAACCATTGTCAAACATTGCTATATTTTATCTATGGTTTGCCCAGCTCACCCTATCATGGGAATAATGCTTTTCTTCACGTTACTCATGTACCACCAAGTTAACACATGGCCAGATGAAAATAACTACTCAAACCAACTCTAGACTCAATAAACCATCATCCAGAATAGGAATAAAGTGGTATGTCAGAATCACCAATGTGGAGCTCATGGATAGAACTAAACAAATTCTAGTCAATCAAGAGGTGAGAAAAGGGCAGACATTGGGTTGGACACATAAGAACATCTTCTTTCGTTCGCTTGAAATATGTCTATAACTGCAATGTTGTCTCTTGTATGAATTTAACTGTCTTTTGTAGTTCACTCAGTGGTCCATAGAGTGTATCTTCCACTGTCGTCTCTCTAGGTCAGAAGGTTTGCCTAGACACGCAATTTAAGCAGTCTTGGAGTATGTGCTCTGCTGTCTGTGACATCAATCCACATGTGCACATGGCTGATTCACCAATCTTGAATTGTGTATACATGTGGTTGTGTAATCTATTGTGTCCTGTTCTGAGGCGCAGAATGATGACTTCTTCTGGTCTGTCCATAATGTGGTAGTCGTCTTGAACAGGTTTTGGTGGCTTTCTGACTGATTTGATCATTCTTTTCTTTTGGTGGTATGTAATGGGCACATCAGGCTGTTCTTCTTTTGCTACTTAGCCAGTCGATCAACTGATCATGGTATAATAAAAGTCCCTTGTCTATAACTAACAGGACCAATGAAATAGAGGGATGCCTAAACACATAAGCAGAAGAGAATTAGAGACAAGGATGAATAACATGGGGAGGACATGGAGGGAGCCGAACAAGACAGCAATGGTTAGGATGGCTTGATGCAAGTTGGTTATGGGTTTGCACTCTAATAAAGGATAAAGGGCACACAAAGACGTGTTGATAAACTACAGTTTCACATTTGTAAGACTTCTCGTCTGAAGCTTCAGACTGTGATCATGTGTAAAATAAGCAATACAATCATCACTTTTGTAAGTTTTCTCTTATAAATGTATCTCATGTGATGCATCAAATGACAGCATAGTAAAATATGCAACACAGTCATCACTTTTGTAAGTCTTTCCAGTATGTGGCCTTGTTGCACTTCAGATAGTGAAATTGAGTAAAAGGATGCACCACAGTCATCACTTTTGTAAGGTTTCAACAGGTGAATCAGAACATGGCCAGCTTGAGTACAAGATGAACCACAATCATCAAATTAATCAGTTGTCCTCCTGTCTGTTTTCATATGGTACATCAATGCGCCAGCGTGAAAGAGAAGAGAACACACCACAGTCATCACATTTATAAGGCTTCACTCCAGTAAATGTTCTCTTGGGATATTTCAGAAATGAAATTAACAGATGCACTACAATCTGGCAAAAGAAGGACATACCGCAAACATCACATTTGCAATGTTTCCCTCCTCTGTGTGTTTTCAAGTGTTTCTTCAAACTGTTGGGTTGAGTAAAAGATAAAGTATATGCCCTTGTGGCACTTCATATAGTGAGCTTGAAGAAAATGATTGTCAAGGTCCTGACAGGACATAACAGAGGACAGATATAGGGACATGTGGTGATTACGGGGGTAGAACAGTCTAGAAGCTTAGGACAGTAAAGGCAGGACTGTACCCTTGAGTGACAGGTTCACCTTGGACAGAATTACGCAGTATGCCTAGCCCTAACCAGGCGAGTGCGAGACAGACGTGACAGTATGACTTCCCACGGACTGCACGAGGTCAGGGACCTCGTGAGCACCGGACGGTAGAGGAGAAGTCAGACGGGCGTTTGGACACGACTGAGAGAGGATGCATGACTGAGTGGAGAGACAGAATAGACTTACATTTAGACTTCAGTGCAAATGAATGTGACCGCTACTAGACGTGTTTGTGCACGAAGTTTGATACGAGTGTGCTTAGTTGTAATCAGAGCGCGAGGATCGTGTGAGAATATTGAGAGAATTGGTGTGAGAGCTAGTATTGGAGTGATATTGATTCGTTTATGTAATATTATTGTAATATTGTGATATCTACCTGATGAGGTGTGTAAATAAATATGCCTAATATGTTTATCATGCGTTTATGCCTCATCTGTGCTCGCATCATCTGCCTGTCTGAACCCATCTCCTAACCCCTTGAGTCGTTGACAATGATGCACCCACAATCATCACAATTGTAAAGTATCTCTCATGTATGTATTCTCATGCAGTACTTTTACTTCACAGTATGAGTAAATGATGCATCACACCCACCACATTTGTAAGGTTATGCCTTGTATGTCTTCTCATGTGCCATGCCAGATTGTCATGGAGCAACGTTTAGGTCATAGTCTAGGTTATTGAAATGTCCCTACCATGGTTGTAACTTACCCATAGCGTGGCTTCTTGATCCATCTTTGATGGTTAAGGATATCTGTGCTATGGTTATTATGATGTTTGTGTACGTTGGTATTAGATCTTTATAGTTGTCCATATTTCCTAACAGCTTGTTGTTTACTCTATCTCTATCTCTCTCCAACTCGCACGCTAGTCACATATTTAGATGAACAACTCAACAGAAATCTAAATATCATTTCATCATCTAATGTGCAGTTTCATGTGTACCACAGTTCACATTATCATCTAATTCAAACAAGTACTATTTATAAAACACTATCACTCAAAAGATAAAACTACATTATACAGGCGGCACCATGACTGTGCCCTTGGCACATTCATTCACGAAGCATCCGCCTGAGACAGCATCTGAACTCTCAATCCCAATTCAGGAGAGAATTCTATTCCCTTGAATCTCGTCAAAAAACGTGACTCAATGAACTATCATGAGGGTGTAAGTTTAGTTCACACATAACCCACTCTCTGGTAGATAGTAAACATTTGTAAGTGATACACCACAGTCATTATACTTGTAAGGTTTCTCTCCTCTATGTGGTCCTTGTGGTGGTCTAAATACTCAGTTTAAGCAAACATCATACCAAAATCACCACATTTGTAAGGTTTCTCTCCAGTATGTGTTCTCTTATGGTTAATCAAACCAGAAGCTTGAGAAATAGATGCACCATAATCATCACATTAAGGTTTCTCTCCTTATGTATTCTCCTGTAACACTTCAGATTGCCCGCTTCAGTAAAAGATGCACCACAATCATCATATTTGTAAGGTTTCTATCCTGTATGTGTTCTCTTGCCGGTCTCCCTGGCTGAGGAGTTAGCAGCTTTCTCTGTAACCCCGAATACTCTCGTGGTTAATGTGAGCGCACGAGAATTGGAAGCGGTTCGAGTCGCGCAAGTGACTTATGAGAGTATGGAACCGGTCGCTCAGAAAGCAATGGCAAACTACTGAGCGTAATCTTGCCAAGAAGTCAACAATCAACTGAAAGATGCTGATGTTGACAGCCATGTCATGTAAAGGATATGCAAAACATTTTTTTTAATGTGTTCTCTTGTGGCTAATCAAATCAGAAGTTTGAGCAAAAGTTGCACCTCAGTCATCACATTTGTAAGGATTCTTTCCTGTATGTACTCTCTTGTGGATTTTCAGGTTGTCAGCACTAGCAAAAGTTGCACCACAATCATCACATTTGTAAGGTTTCTCTCCTGTATGTAATCTCCTGTGGCGCTTCAGTTTGCTAGCTTGAGTAAAAGATGCACCACAATCATCACATTTGTAAGGTTTCTCTCCTGTATGTAATCTCCTGTGGCACTTCAGATTGCCAGCTTGAGTAAAAGATGTACCACAATCATCACATTTGTAAGGTTTCTCTCCTGTATGTACTCTCTTGTGAAGGTTCAGTTTGCCAGCTTGAGTAAAAGATGTACCACAATCATCACACATGTAAGGTTTCTCTCCTGTATGTACTCTCTTGTGAAGGTTCAGTTTGCCAGCTTGAGTAAAAGATGCACCACAATCATCACATTTGTAAGTTTTATCTCCTGTATGTAATCTCCTGTGGCACTTCAGATAGCCTGATTCAGAAAAAGATGCACCACAATCATCACATTTGTAAGGTTTCTCTCCTGTATGAATTCTCATGTGGCGCTTCACACTGTTAGGTTTAGTAAAAGATGCACCACAATCATCACATTTGTAAGGTTTATCTCCTGTATGTAATCTCCTGTGGCACTTCAGATAGCCTGATTCAGAAAAAGATGCACCACAATCATCACATTTGTAAGGTTTCTCTCCTGTATGAATTCTCATGTGGCGCTTCACACTGTTAGGTTTAGTAAAAGATGCACCACAATCATCACATTTGTAAGGTTTCTCTCCTGTATGTGTTCTCTTATGGCTAATCAAACCATATGTTTGAGCAAAGGCTTCACCACAATCAACACATTTATAAGGTTTCTCTCCTGTATGTAATCTCCTGTGGCACTTCATTTTGTTTGATTCAGAAAATGATGCACCACAATCATCACATTTGTAAGGTTTCTCTCCTGTATGAATACTCATGTGGCGCTTCACATTGCCAGGTTGAATAAAAGCTTCACCACAATCAACACATTTGAAAGGTTTCTCTCCTGTATGTAATCTCCTGTGGCGCTTCAGATTGCCTGATTCAGAAAAAGCTGCACCACAATCAACACATTTGTAAGGTTTCTCTCCTGTATGTACTCTCTTGTGAAGCTTCAGTTTGCCAGACTGAGTAAAAGATGTACCACAATCATCACATTTGTAAGGTTTCTCTCCTGTATGTACTCTCTTGTGAAGCTTCAGTTTTCCAGCTTGAGTAAAAGATGCACCACAATCATCACATTTGTTAGGTTTCTCTCCTGTATGTAATCTCCTGTGGCACTTCAGACTGCCTGATTCAGAAAAAGATGCACCACAATCATCACATTTGTAAGGTTTCTCTCCTGTATGAATACTCATGTGGCGCTTCACATTGCCAGGTTGAATAAAAGCTTCACCACAATCAACACATTTGAAAGGTTTCTCTCCTGTATGTAATCTCCTGTGGCGCTTCAGATTGCCTGATTCAGAAAAAGCTGCACCACAATCAACACATTTGTAAGGTTTCTCTCCTGTATGTACTCTCTTGTGAAGCTTCAGTTTGCCAGACTGAGTAAAAGATGTACCACAATCATCACATTTGTAAGGTTTCTCTCCTGTATGTACTCTCTTGTGAAGCTTCAGTTTTCCAGCTTGAGTAAAAGATGCACCACAATCATCACATTTGTAAGGTTTCTCTCCTGTATGTAATCTCCTGTGGCACTTCAGACTGCCTGATTCAGAAAAAGATGCACCACAATCATCACATTTGTAAGGTTTCTCTCCTGTATGTGTTCTTTTGTGGACATTTAGATTGCTAGAGTAATTAAAATATGCACTACAATCATCACATTTGTAGGGTTTATCTCCTGTAAGTGTTCTCTTATGGAGCTTCAGATTGCCAGATTGAGTAAATGAAACACCAAAATCATTACGTTTGTAAGGTTTCTCTTGTGTATGTGTTCTCAAGTGGTACACTAAATGGCCAGTGTCAGTAAAAGATGCACCACAATCATCACACTTGTAAGATTTATCTTCTGAATATGATCTTATCTGTCTGTTTAAGTATATATCTTCTCTACAAACGTCAGATGTGTAAGTTGTGGCATCTTGTTTTATTCTCTGATGAATACAACTGGTAAGACTATCATTATAATCAAGAGACTTCTCAGAGATCTGTGTACATGTCACAGATGTTTCTACAGTTTGTAATTCACCGGCCTCATTAGCCACACACCTTAGATTAGTGTTAATATTATTGGTAGAAGAAACACAATCTGATATTGTATCCCATTCCTCATGTTTTACTGAAGTTATATAACTATTCGTAATCCCGCTATTATCAGGTGATATTTGTTCATGGTGAGTGAGAGTTATTTTATTTTCAGTCACTCTTAATCCTGTGCATCCTGTTATGTCTTCAAGGCTGCAGCAACCTTCCATTTCTACCATGTTATTGAATCTGTCATGAGTTTTGTAATCATAGAACACACCTGGAAGTTCTTGCTTCGCAAACTCTAATTTAATGTTATCGGATGCCATCTTCTCTATTTGTGGCTGCACTCAGGTAAAATAGTAACAAATATGGCAACAGTGGTGTATATCTGAAACACACAAACAGAGAACATTTAGTTAAACATTAGAGTGGCAATCAACATATTATAATAAACTGTTTGAACTTCTATAAAATGAACAGTTACTGAAAGTGTACTATAGCACCCGATAAGTCACTGCAGGCATAATCTATCAAATGAACATTTATTATATTAGGGACGTTCATTTGAAACCCGTTCCAATGGCTTTGTTACAAAAGCATGAAAGAAACATTAACAGGTGTGGTAGAATTAAACAAAGTGTTCATTTTGAATGAATTATGCACCATTGGTTGGCCAGAAGAAGTCGCTGTAGGCATTCAGGCAAGCATCCCATTGCTTAGGTAGGTGGCGAATGCCGTCCACAAAAAACGATTGTGGATGCTCATTGAACCAAGTGCTTACCGCGTTCATTATGTCTGCATTTGTGTGAAATCGTTGCCCCTTGAGAGCTTATTTTAGAGGTCCGAACAAATGAAAATCACATGGTGACAAATCAGGACTTCAGGCTGGATGTTGCGAAATTTCCCACTTCTTCCTCGCTAATGTTTCCTGCAAAATCTTTGCGACATGCGGACGAGCATTATCGTAGAACAAAATCACACCGCGAGAAAGCATGCCGGGTCGTTTATTCTTGATGGCTTTTTGCAGCTTGTCTAGTGTTTCCAAGTGGTGGGTAGAGTTGATGTTGGCACCAGGTTCTTTAAAGCCGGCTAACAATAGCCCTTCATGGTCAAAACATGCGCTCAGCATAACCTTACCAGCGGAAACCTGTAACTTGAATTTTTAGGCTCTTGGTAATTCAGCATGCTTCCATTGCATGCTCTCTTTTTTACTGCTCTGCTCAAAGTGATGACACCATGATTCATCACCTGCCACTATGCAGAAGAGAAATGCATCACCCTCCACTCTATAATGCAGCAAGATGTTCAAACACCATCCCATGAATTCCTCTTTTTGGTGGTTGGTCAACATCCGTGGTACCCACTGTGAACACACCTTCCAATATTGCAGTTTCTTAAGAATGACCTTTTGAATTCTCCCAACTGACAAATAAAATTCTTTCGCTAGCGAATGTGTGCTTTGACAATGGTTCGTCTGTACTACTGCATCAATTTTGGCAATGGTTTTTTTTCTGTTGCAACAATATGCGCTTGACCCGGCTGTCGAAGATCTGTCATGAACTGACATCATTTCTGAAATATTCATGCCCAGTCTATCACTGCTGTCTTCGACACACATTTGTTACCGTACGTTGCCTGCATTATTCCATGAATGTCCACTTGTCGACATACTTCAAATGAAAGAAACTGAATAACCGTGCTTTGAGCTTCTTTGAATTTTGGATCAACCCGGCCATTTTCTCAACGGTCAGAAACAGAATCTATGCATCATGAGATGATAAGCATGTGCTCTTTTATTCATTGGTCAGTACTTATCACATGACTACGATATGATCATGTTCAACGTACGCAATTTCGTGCGGTGCGGCACGAACGGATTTCAAATGAATGCCCCTTATACATATATGAACAGTTACAGTAAATGTACTATAGCACCCAATAAGTCACTGTAGGTGTCATCTATCAAATGAACATTTATCTTCTTCTTCTTTGCGTTCATCCGGAGTGTTTTTTTCAGATGTGATTGCAGTGTGTCCGGTTAGGCACCTTTGGGCCGAAACCCTTAAGCCAACAATCCAACTTTTAGAATGCATTTTTGACCAGGTTAGCATTCCTGGGAGAAAATTTATTATATATAATGTGGTTTCTGAGGAAAATGCAAAGAATACCATGGACAGACAGAAAAACCAATGAACAAGTCCTTCAAGAAACAAATGAAGATCCTAAACCGATTAGTCATTAGACGCAGACAGTCAAAGTTTTTTGGGCATGTTATGAGAAGAAATGACTTGGAGAACTTGGTGACAACTGGCAAGATCGAAGGGAGGAGACCAAGGGGAAGACCTAGAGGTAAATACCTGGATGGCTTGGCCACGTGGCATGGTCGAGACAGGAACACGGAGCTGATCCACGACTCTGGTGATCAAGTGAGATGGTAGAACATGACCGCCCACGCTTATCAGCATGGCACATGATGGATGGATATATATATATATATATATATATATATATATATATATATATATATATATATATATATATATATATATATATATATAAGTGTAATCTAGAAGGTGAACACCTTTCAGTTAGTACAGTACGTCACAGACATGTACGTGCTTGATTATTTCTATTATATATTAAATCAGTGCTGGTTCGGTGGCCAAGAGGTTATGGACACAGTTCATAATCCTGCATACCTGCATTCGAAACACAGCTGCATGCGATTTGGCAGAAGACTGCCTTGCGTTGGTTTTAACTGAAAATTGGTATGGGTGACGGTCATTCACAAAGCAATGGCCAACTATTGAACGTAAACAACTGCCAAGAAATCACGAACAGCCAAAAAATTCTAGGGTTGACTGTGACATCCTGTTAAGGATATGCAACTAGCTAAGACAACTAATATGAAATCAGAACTTGCAATGCTCCTCTCTGAGAAAATGCCAATACAACAAACACTACTTTCTGAACTTGATAGCCAGCGTAAGGTCACAATAAAGTGGATACCATCTCACTGTGGAGTATCCATAAATGAGAGAGCTGATCAATTAGCTAAGGAAGGAGCAATAGAAAAACAACATGATGTACCTGTTATATACCACCAAAATAAAAGAATGAACAAATCAGTTAGAAAGCCACCAAAACCTGCTCAAGATGACTACCACATTATGGACAGACCAGAACAAATAATTATTCTGTGCCTCAGAACAGGACACAATAGATTACTCAACCACATGTATTCAAAATTCAAGATTGGTGAATCAGCCATGTGCACATGTCTATCGGCAATGCAGACAGCGGATCACATACTTGCCATGTTGTTATTTGGGGTTGTTGTTTTGGTTAATTGAATTATGGCAGTTGTATTCACCATGAAACTTCACTTGGTTTACTCACTTGCTGGCAGATGCTCACTACAGAGTTAACTAAAAGTGCAGCTGCAGCTCAACAAATGTTTAATCACAAATACACCACATCAGGCCTCAGCAGCCGACCATGCATTCACTACACTTTCTGTGCTAATACAAGTTGGTCGTACCACCGTTGACAGTCTAATTCTTGGCTATTTAGCTTCCTATGTTTACACTGGCACTGTCGTTACTGTTTGTTGTAGATCTGAATGAAGCTGCAGGTGAATTAAGCTTTACATAAACTATTAAATGGCCAATTTACAGTGCATCTTTGATTGTTGGGTCAAATAATATACTTCAGTCACACTGCATTCACGTCCCTCACTATTAGATTAGATGCTTGAATATCGTTCTTGAGTGGAGGTATATATTGTCTATATTTCTTAACATTATGCATTGAAGTCATCTTATCTTGTAACTGAAGATTTAGAAGAGTGTGTGTGTCCTGCTCACTGTCTGCACCTCGAATGAATAATCTTGCTAACTCAGATCACTATCCTCCATCTCTATTCTGTGAATCCGTGAGTTTTTTAATTTTGCTGAACCGTCTTTACTAGTCAAAGGTTGTTTAACTCTTTCTATACCCGTCATATGGGTTGTCTGTCATGATTATTACTCTACTGTCTTTTACTTGTTTTAACCTCATTTCTGACCACGACTGTACTCCAAGACTGCCCAAAACACGACATATCTAGGCACACCATCTAGCCCAGAAAAACAACAGTGGAAGATAAAAACCCTATGGAACACTGAGTGAACTAAATAAGACAGTCAAACCCAAGAGACAAAATTGCAGTTATAGACAAATTTGAGACAAATGAAAGAAGAAGAAATCAGGGAGCTGTGATGTCACAGTGGTTCCGATGCTTGTCAGCATCGTCATATGCTTGCATCCTCCTCGATGTGGGGATTCATTTAAAACATGACTTGGACCAGGTCAATACAGCCTAAGCAGACACAAGGTCCCAGGTCAACCAAGCCTAAAGCAGATATAAGGTCCCAGGTCAACCCAGCCTAAAGCAGACACAAGGTCCCAGGTCAATCCAGCCTAAAGCAGACACAAGGTCCCAGGTCAATCCAGCCTAAAGCAGACACAAGGTCCCAGGTCAACCTAAAGCAGACACAAGGTCCCAGGTCAATCCAGCCTAAAGCAGACACAATGTCCCAGGTAACCCAGCCTAAAGCAGATACAAGGTCCCAGGACATCCCAACCTAAAGCAGACACAAGGACCTAGGTCAACCAAGCCTAAATCAGACACAAGGTCCCAGGTCAACCAAGCCTAAAGCGGACACAAGGTCCCAGGTCAATCCAGCCTAAAGCAGACACAAGGTCCCAGGTCAACCCAGCCTAAAGCATACACAAGGACCCAGGTCAACCCAGCCTAAAGCAGACACAAGGTCCCAGGTCAACCCAGCCTAAAGCAGACACAAGGTCCCAGGTCAACCAAGCCTAAAGCAGACACAAGGTCCCAGGTGAATCCAGCCTAAAGCAGATACAAGGTCCTAGGACATCCCAGCCTAAAGCAGACACAAGGTCCCAGGTCAACCAAACCTAAAGCAGACACAAGGTCCCAGGTGAATCCAGCCTAAAGCAGACACAAGGTCCCAGGTCAACCCAGCCTAAAGCAGACACAAGGTCCCAGGTGAATCCAGCCTAAAGCAGACACAAGGTCCCAGGACATCCCAGCCTAAAGCAGACACAAGGTCCCAGGTCAACCCAGCCTAAATAATACACAAGGTCCCAGGTCAACCAAGCCTAAAGCAGACACAAGATCCCAGGTCAACCCACCCTAAAGCAGACACAAGGTCCCAGGTCAACCCAGCCTAAATCAGGCACAAGGTCCCAGGTCAACCAAGCCTAAAGCAGACACAGGGTCCCAGGTCAACCCAGCCTAAAGCAGACACAAGGTCCCAGGACATCCCAGCCTAAAGCAGACACAAGGTCCCAGGTCAACCAAGCCTAAAACAGACACAAGGTCCCAGGTCAACCAAGCCTAAAGCAGACACAAGGTTCCAGGTCAACCCAGCCTAAATCAAACACAAGGTCCCAGGTCAACCAAGCCTAAAGCAGACACAAGGTCCCAAGTCAACCAAGCCTAAAACAGACACAAGGTCCCAGGTCAATCCAGCCTAAAGCAGACACAAGGTCCCAGGACAACCCAGCCTAAAACAGACACAAGTTGCCAGGTCAATCCAGCCTAAATCAGACACAATGTCCCAGGTCAACCTAAAGCAGACACAAGGTGCCAGGTCAACCCAGTCTAAAACAGACACAAGGTGCCAGGTCAACCCAGTCTAAAGCAGACACAACAAGGTGCCAGGTCAACCCAGCCTAAAGCAGACACAAGGACTCAGGTCAACCCAGCCTAAATCAGACACAATGTCCCAGGTCAACCCAGGCTAAAGCAGCCACAAGCTGCCAGGTCAACCCAGGCTAAAGCGGAACCCCCACTTGAAAAACACTGCCCTAGGCTGTTTATTTAGGCCGGCCCTATTTATATAGTTTGCAAACCTTATTATGTAATATATTCTATTACCAAAGGTACCTATAAACTTTATATGTACCTTTGGTGAGCCGTAGCTTCACAAGTGACCCTTAGTCCTCTACTTTTCTTGTGTTTCAATAGGATTTTAATTATGTTTCTAATTCAGTATCTTTTTCATTTTCAGATCTCGTGTACTTCATCCTTCATTTTCATAGAAGTGCAAAATGTTTTGCAAGACTATAACCTTCAGTGGAATCAGCTTTGAGGTGTTACAGTTGATGGTGGAAAAAAATATGGCTGGAATGAGGAAAGGTCTGATGGGGCAGATCAGGACTCAGTTGGAGGATTTGCAAATTCCGGGCGCTCGGTTCATACACTGCATCATGCATCAGCAAGCACTCTGTGGGGAAACACTTGGATATTTCTTGTGTATTGGAACCAGCCATTTCTGCTGTGAACTCCATTTGGGGACATGAACTCAATCACCATCAGTTCCAGACATTTCTTGAAATTGATTCTGAATTATGTGCCTTGCCGTATCACACATCAGTGAGGTGGCTCAGCTGCAGTATAGTCCTGTTTCATTTTTACAAGCTCCAAAATGAAATAGATGTTTTCCTCACTGAAGAAGATAGAGCTGATCAACAGCTGTCAGATCCTGCCTGGCTGTTAAATTTGTCATTTTTGGTTGACATCACATCCCACATGAATGAACTGAATTTGAAACTTCAGGGAAAAGATAACCTTGTCTGTGATCTCTACAGAATCATCAAAGGATGTTGGAGAAAGCTGTCGTATTTTGAAGCACAACTGGAAGGAGACAACGTTTCTCATTTTCACTGCTTCAAGGAGTTTTGTGCTACAATCGCCAAGGATGTCAACCTTGTTTTTCGAAAAAAAAAAATTATTTGTGACTTGAAGAAGCATCTTTTGGGGAGATTTTCAAATCTTAACAGAACTTTGAGTGACATTCTTCTGTTCCAAAATCCATTTGGTTGAAACCTTGATGATGTGCCAGTTGGAGCTCATTGATTTGCAAGTAAATGACTTGTTGAAAGAGAATCACAGAGAAGGAAAATTTGCTGAATTCTAACACTGCTTACCTGATGTTGAGTTTCCAAAACTGAAGAAATCTGCCGCTGTTATGGCATCAGTTAGTTAGTTAGTTAGTTAGTTAGTCGACAGATCATCCTCATTGCACATCGAACCATTCAGTCCATAAGTGCTTGGATCCCCTCCTCAGCAAATCCCGCAACATGTAGCGGCTAACGACGCCAGTTCTGTGTTGGTTTACAAATCTTCTTTGGCTTCCTGCGTAGTGTTCTTGTTTGGCCACCCCTCTTTTAATTTGCTGCTCTCGCAGTCTGGCCATTGTTGTAGATTCACAGTCATCACTTGGTTCTCGCAAAAATCTTACTTCTCGTAGAGCATTCAGAATGTCGGCCTGGTCCATGGCGCGTCCGCCCTCCACAGTAGCCTCACCTGCGAGCTTGTCAGCCCGCTCATTTCCTTGTACTCCCGCATGCCCTGGCACGAAGATGAAACTAATCTTTGCCAGTCGAGACCGCTTCAGAGGCAGCAACCATTCTCTTCGGATCGACCCCTCCTCTATCCTCTTGATCATGTTCATTGAGTCGCTAAGGAAACAAGCCCTAGTGAATGTCTGTGTCTCGAGCCATGTTATTGCTTTACTTACTGCCATGACTTCCATGGTCAGGGTACTTGTGGTTTCAGTGAAAGCACCAGAGTCCTCCTTCACAATTCTCCCTCCGGCCCGAGCTGTAAAGGCCCATGAGCTTCTCACATGTCGGACGACCGACCCATCTGTGTAGATGACCGCGTCACCGTCTAGCGAATTCTCGAAAATCAACGCTTGTACTTCAGCCTCCACAGCAGCCGGATTTTCTTGTCTGCATTTTCTATCTAGTTGGATGCAAACTGAAAAGGATGTGCAGAAGTCTGTTGGCACTTGCACCCACTCCTCGCCAGGTTCTAAGTCCTCAAGTGAACACACCTGTTGAAGAATGTCTTCGGCTTGACCCATCCACGACCGTCCTCTTTTTAACCTGCTGCCCTTCACCTTCCTAATTTCACTATGCAGTGGATGTTGTGTGTTTGCGTTAATTCTGAGGTAGACGCGTGCCCTGCAACCTTGTATTCTCTCTTCAATGGTTGGAAAACCAAGAAGGTAGCGCATCGCCCTGCATGCTGTATCTCTTGTACATCCAAGAATAATGCGCATAGCTTCATTCTGTATCCTTTCCATCCTTTCTATCTGCTTATGGCTGAGAGTCAGGATTGCCATTGCATACTCCAAAACAGACATGACCAGCCCCTCGTACAGAAGACATAGATGGCGCTGCTCACAGTTTGCTGCCGCCATCACCCGCATCGCTGCCAAACCCCGCTTGGCCTTTGTTATCACCTGGTCTATGTGCACATTATAAGCAAGGCTTCGATCAAACCGTATCCCCAGGTAATTCATTGCCTGCGTTCTTTCCACCGTCTCTGAACACAGCATTACAGTTGGTGTTGGAGTGTTGACAATATGATTATTCAGCGAGAACCAAGTCACTGTTGACTTTGTTGGGTTGACCATTGCCCCAGCTTCATCACACCAAGTACTTATGCGATTGAGTTCGGTTTGTAGTTCCACAGCAACCTCCTCTCTATCCTTCCCCTGACGATACACTAAAATATCATCGGCATATGACAATGTCCTGCCAGGTCCAGTGATCTGCTCACTGGTGATTCTCACTGTGTAGGCGTTGAACAGTACCAGAGATAATGGTGATCCCTGTGGTAGGCCAGGATATATTGTTGTTGGTTCCGAAGTCCAACTGCCACATCTAAAAACTACTTTCCGTTGGAAGAGGGCTGCAGCAACCCAACAGCAAAGGTAGCCTTTTGCAACATGAAAAACATACTGACCAATAAAAAGATATCAATTGAAACGAGAAAAAGAGTGTTGAAGTGCTACTTAGAACCTGTACTTTTATATGGATGTGAAGCGTGGACAATGAGCAGACAAGCTGAAAAACATCCGATGGCTGTGGAAATGTGGTTTCTGAGGAAAATGCAAAGAATACCATGGACAGACAGAAAAACCAATGAACAAGTCCTTCAAGAAACAAATGAAGATCGTAAACTGATTAGAGACATTAGAAGTAGACAGTCAAATTCTTTTGGGCATGTTATGAGAAGAAATGAATTGGAGAACAAGGGGAATGCCGAGAAGTAAATACCTGGATGGCTTGGCCATGTGGCATGGTCGAGACAGAAACATGGAGCTGATCCACGACTCTGGTGGTTGAGTGAGATGGCAAAACATGACCGCCCATGCTTACTGGCATGGCACATAATGGATGGAGTTTGCCATTGCTTTCCGAATGACCGGCACCCATACCATAGCGTAAAAAACCAGCACAACACGGTCTGCTGACAAATCGCGTGCAGCTGTGTTTCGAACGCGGGTATACAGGATTACAAACCACTTCTGTAAGACCTTCGCCACGGAGACTGGTGCATGCATTCTACAGAATGTGTATGCGGCACGCGCTCGTCATTTTGTCAGCTATCTGGCCCACTGTGAAAAAAGTTTGGTGATCCCTAGTCTAATCAAATATGGAAATAGCACCATATACCTGATATGTTGCATCATGTGACCAGGATTATGTACCGTTGTATATCAAGTCACATCTGAGGAGCTGATGATGATTTTTTTTTTAAAGTTGCTTAAAATTCGACAGAGTCGTCTTCATTGCACCGGGTTTTTATCCCATAAGACTCTGTCTCTTTCGACAGCACGGAAAGTGTCGCAAAAACGCATGAACTCCGTAGCTCTAGCAACAACCCACAGGAGTCTCTGATAAATGAACCGAAGGAAGTGACTCAGAATCGAACCCATAACCTTTGGAGCCCGAGTCAAGCGGCTTGACCACTTCACCATGGAGACTCCCGATGATGATGATGATGATGATAAAACAACATTTACAACAGTCATAGTCATTCTCTTGTCTCAGAGAAACTGTTGTGAAGCAATCTATGTCGTTGTATTAAAGGAAATGTGTCCTTCTACATTTAAGTCTAGGAAGTTTGATGAAAGGAAAGAGATATGCAAGCACAGATGTCAATCAGTCATTATACATGAACAAAAAACAACAAACACTAAGCTAGAAAACTAATATATCACAAACACACAATTTACACTATTACACCCATGTCACAAACAGAAAAGACAATCTGGAATAAATGAAATACCACAATAACCACATTTATAAGGTCTATCTTTTGTTGCACAAAAATTATGTATTTATATAATTATGTGGTTTCTGAGGAAAAGATGTGGTTTCTGAGGAAAATGCAAAGAATACCATGGACAGCCAGAAAGACCAATGAACAAGTCCTTCAAGAAACAAATGAAGATCGTAAATTGATTAGAGAAATTAGACGTAGACAGTCAACATTTTTTGGGCATGTTATGAGAAGAAATGGATTGGAGAATTTGGTGACAACTGGTAAGATCGAGGGGAACAGACCAAGGGGAAGACCTAGAAGCAAGTACCTGGATGGCTTGGCCTTGTGGCATGGTCGAGACAGAAACACGGAGCTGATCCACGACTCTGGTGATCGAGTGAGATGGCAGAACATGACCGCCCACGCTTACCGGCATGGCACATGATGGATGGATGGATGGATATTTCAGCACTGTAACCATTAAAAAAACAAAACAAAGTACTGACTTTGGTGTAAATTATCACTTCTGTGTGTCTTTACTTCTATCATATTTCCTAGTTATGTTTGTGTTAATTCTTTATTAATGAATACATTAGTAAAGGTCACCCCTTGTTTCAACATGTTTAGCCCCAAAGGTTGTGTTCTGTGTGCTGGCCTATCACCAGGATGAAGCTCAATATCCTCACTGGGTCATTATGGCCAAGAGTTTGAGTCTCAGATCAAAATGGTCTGTGTCTGACAACAAGAATCCAGACATCCGTTGATCTTAGCTTGGTTTTTATACTGACATTGTTCTGTTTGAAAGACACAGTAGCAATGTCAATTGCCTGCATATTGGGATTAGGGGGTGGTGGAGGGGTCGGTATGATTTAGTGCGCATGAAATTTGTTGCAACATCCGGAACTATGGGTGGCGTACCCACACATACTTCTGATGTAATGTATTAAAAAACAACAGGTCATATATCAGGGGAAACAACTCTAATAAATGCTACTATGGTCTGTCTGTTAGGCTGAAAGTATTTTTCGCTGAGAGCTTTTGTCTCTGCGAACTTATCTAAAATATCTGGCACACAGTGAGCTAATTTTACTTATAACTCCCGTAACGTAAATAATCCGTTGACTTTTTAATGTATTTTTGAATTCTGCTATCATCTTTACATATATTTAAAGAGTTTTAACAATTACCGTTTCTGACTTTTTTTGTCTTCGAAAATAATAAACAATTTTAGCATAACAATGAGATATTGATATCGTCGCATAACGCAAAATTCACAATTGTGGACTCATGCTGCTAGCATTGCACAGTATAGCGGACTCGTATTTATTTCATAATATTTAGTTTAGTTTAGTCGACGGATAAACATCACAGCACATGGGCATAACCCATAAGTGCTCCGTTCTACTCCTAACTCAAGCTTGGGTCTGGAGAATTCTGTAGAACCGGCAAGGATCCCAAAATACTCTGGGTAGAATTTTAACTCAAAATTTCGCACAGGCAGCGCCATTAGGCTACTTTTGGGGGGATGAGTGCTCTTGAGGTATGGTGTCCACCACAAGTGCTGGAGGTCCCAGGTTCAAGCCCCGGTGAGGGCCAGGATTATTTTACCTGGACTTCTAGTTGCAAAATGTCCCCTGGTCTTTGGGTAGTTAGCCTGTGTGTATTGCTGCGCATTAAAAAATCCCTTGGGAGTTGAAAATTGATTTGTTTTATAATTAGAACTAGCAATTTAATTACTAAAATTAAACATAATAAAAGTTACATTTGTAGCAGTAATTTATCTGTGTGCTTGTATAATTTTTCACCCTTTAACATGAATGAAAATAATTTTGAAAGCTAGTTTTCAGACCCATCTATATGCAGGTCCACATGGCCGAATGGATAAGAACACTGTTCTTAAGCATCTGGTGTGCTAATGCCGAGGTTAGCGGTTCATCTCCTACACTGGACAGCTGGACTAAATGTTGACCCATCGTCCTTGACTTGGGGACTTAATTACAAGTACCTCTGAAGTCAGAGTGGGTTTCACTGATGACGAGGGACATTGTTAATAGGGAAAGCTAACCAACATGTAAAATTCAGTCCATCACTACCAAAAAAAAAAGTGTGTATGGACTACGCTTAAGTTCAAAGGAAGCTAGCGTAAAAATTTTTAAAAAGAGCCATCTATAAACCTGTAAGTAGTGTCAGGAACCATCTATAAACCTGTAAGTAGTGTCAGGAACCATCTATAAACCTGTAAGTAGTGTCAGGAACCATCCATAAACCTGTAAGTAGTGTACTTAGCCTTTTTCGACCAAGAAAAGGCATTCGATAGGGTAGATAGAAACAAGCTGTGGGAAATCCTTAAACAATATGGAGTGAGTACACATCTAACAAACCTATGTAGAAGTTTATACAACAACAGTGAATGCATAGTGAGAGCAACTGGAGGACACTCAGAACCCTTCACCATAAGATCTGGAGTACGACAAGGTTGTGTCCTGTTCCCTCTCTTGTTCATAACATATATAGACAACATATGTAAAGAAACCAGCCAAGCAGAGACAGCAAGAATACCGCATGACGAGAACACAGAAGAAGAACCATCTGCAAATCTAACCATTAGAGAACTCCTGTTTGCGGACGACCAAGCACTAATAGCCAAATCAGAAGCTGAATTACAAGACCACATGAATAGTCTAAACAAAATGTGTAGGGAACATAACATGAAAATTAGCACAAGCAAAACAGAGGTAATGACTATAACTAAAGAAGAATAAACAACAACAATTCACCTAAACGAACATCCCTTGAAACAAGTGAAGAGTTTCAAGTACCTAGGAAGTATAATATCATCAAATGGCAGATCAGAAGACGAGATCGAAAATAGGTGCAATAAGGCAAATCAACTCATTGGACAAATGGCACCAATACTAAAGAACAAACATGTATCAATAACTACTAAGAAAACACTTTACAACACAATCTTCCTACCAACTCTGTGCTACCAATGCCAAACCTGGACAATGACAGAAAAAGAGAAAATAAAAATCACAACAACAGAAATGAGGTTCCTGAGAAGAATACTCAATGTATCAAGAAGAGATAAGATCAGAAATGAAGAAATCAGGACTAAAGCAGCGCTAGATTTTATTAGAAAGCAGCAAGTCAAATGGTTTGGCCATGCAAGTAGGTTACCAGTCAACAGCATGCCACAACAAGCAATGATGTACAGACCAGATGGAAACAGAGGAAGAGGCCGACCACGTAAACGTTGGACGGAGGGAATAGTAGAATCCATGGGAATGTCGATATATGAAGCCCATAATCGGGCACTCTCACGAAGTTTATACTTCACCTCGACACCGCAAGGTACAAGAGGAACATGATGAGATGAGATGAGTAGTGTCAGGACCCATCTATAAACCTGTAAGTAGTGTCAGGAGTACATTTTAACTTGTTTTCTTAGCAGCACAGCTGTACATAATTATTTACATTGAAATTAAACACAGTGAAACAAGTTGTGGTTTTTTTAAAAGATAGTATTTAATTATTAATTGCTCACTTTTAGTTATATAATAGTGCAATTATAGAGCAGAAGAAGAAATCAATTATTAGCGAAAGTGGCTGTTTAATTTATGCAGCAGTTACAAACTTATTTACTGACATTATTGCATATTTAATAAATAAAAGAAAGCTGTCGCAATGCAATGGGTATATCAAGACAATGTAAGTACATTTTCATGAATTGTTATTTGACTTATGATGAACATTTCACATGACATTTAATGAATAATAAACAACTGGTGGCCATTTTAAACCGTTAATTAGGTCACGGCATATCCTATCGAAAGAGTTATGTGACCTTTACTTTCCTTATACCAAAACGCACAATAATATATACATCTTGCCAGGTTTGTTAGAATTGCGACAAACATTTAATGAATAATAAACAGTTGACTGCCATTTTTACTTGTTAATTAGGTCAAGGCACATCCTATCGAAAAATAGATAATGTAAAGTTATGCCTCGCCACCCCGGGCACAATGATATATGGTTGCTATGTGGTTTGTTTAAAAATATACAAGCCACAGTAATAGAAAGCAAAAATTAATGTCCTTAGCTACCAGTTTTACTGGGCCTTGAGCAGAACTGGTCATTTGCTGACATTCCTTTGCACTTCCTGATTGTAGACCACCACATGAAAATATTAATCATTTCACTTAGAATTGAGATACCATTGGATTTATCTTGTCAAGCTGTATCCAAAGGTGATGGTACTTTCAATGTTTCATAAGTACACTCAAAATTAAATCATGGTCAAAATTGATTATTAAAAAAGAGGTGTCACTACGTAGGAAGCCAAACCAACACAGAATTAGTGTCGTGAGCCGCTACACGCTGAGGAGGGGATCCGAGCACTTATGGACTGAATAGTTCGATGTCACCGGAGTGCAATGATCATATGATGAATTGACTATTGAATGAGATTGATTGATCTGTCGTCCGACTAACAACACAACTATCGATCGGAACGCTGCATAAGCACCGAAACACCCTCCCCCTCCCCCACCATCATCCCGTGAGATAGGATGAAGATATTCACCACCAATAAACGATAAATGAATGATGTAGTAAAATATTACCAAACTGAGTGTTAGTTAATTAGTTAGTCGCAGTTCCAACTTCACAGCAACTGAGTGAAACCAAACTGAGTGTGTTTTAGTAGATCATTCAACACAAACATGCCGCCATGTTTATAACAGCTGCTTGGTTAGCAGGGTTGCCACTTTTGTTAAAACCCAAAATATCTAGAAACGCCCAAACAACACCCATAAATATCTAGCTTTCGTTGGAAAGTATCTAGGAAAAATATCCAGATTGAGAAAGTAAGAAATTACATATGTATTGATGTGACTGCCCCCCTCCCTGGCGAAGGGTTTTACAGCTTTCGCCGTAACCCCGTATATTCTCGTGAGTAACGCAACTGCGCCCGAACCGGCAGCGGTTCGAGCAGCGATGGTAACTTATACTTAAAGTGGGTTGTAAAAAGAGAAGGAATGCCAAATTTTTTTTCATCACTTGTACATTCCATATAGTATTTCAGCTGTGTATCACTTTTCACTTTGCCTTGTTATTTCGAAGTGTGTCTTCAACTCCAACGATTGGTTCACAATTACTTCAACAGCTGGTTGAATTGATAACCATCTAGTTTTGCAATATGACAGAATTTTCAGTTGATAGGAACTATAATTTAAAGCTTTATATAAATTATTTTAAATTATAGTTCCTATCAACTGAGCTTTATAAAGCTTTATATAAATTATTAACCTACATTTGAAGAAATCCTATATGTAATCACACGACTTAAAAACAATAAGGCAACTGGGACTGATGGAATTGCTGCTGAATTTATAAAGGCAGGTGGCCATGCATTACATCTAAAGCTATACGAACTAATAATAAAAATCTGGAGGACAGAAGAATTACCCCATGACTGGAAAGAGTCATTATTGATACCTATCTTTAAGAAAGGAGACAAGTTCCAATGTGGAAATTATAGAGGAATATCACTACTGTCCACAAGCTATAAGATACTATCCGCAGTATTACTAAATAGACTAAAACCATATTCAGAAGACATATTAGGTGACTACCAGGCGGGTTTTAGACAAAACAGATCAACAATAGATCAGATATTTATCTTACGACAAATAGCCGAGAAACATTGGGAATATAAAAGAGATCTCCATAACATTTTTGTGGATTTTAAAAAGGCTTATGATAGTGTCCATAGGAATAGTCTATGGAATGCTATGCAGGAATTTGGAATACCAAGGAAGTTAATCAACATGACCAGACTATGCATGGAAGATACTTATAATATAGTAACATATAAAGGCAGGAAATCAGACCCCTTCCAAATAACATCTGGCTTGAAACAGGGTGATGCACTATCGCCGCTACTCTTCAATCTGGCTCTAGAGAAAGTTGTAAGGAAGGTAAAGGAGGAATGTGATATTGGAGGAACACCCAAGCTGCTTGGTTATGCAGATGATATAGATATTATAGGGCAAAGTGAACAAAAGACATTGGAAATATTGACTCACTTAAAGGAAAAAGCCCAACAGATGGGGCTGGTTATTAACCAAGATAAGACAGAATATATGGTAATTTCAAGAGACGGAATGGCAAAAAACTCTGGCCACATACTAATAGATAATATGACCATTAAAAGAACGGAAACATACAAATACCTGGGTACAATCTTCAACTGCTCCAACATCATAAGGGAAGAAATAAAAACTAGAATCAACTCTGGAAATAAGATATACTATGCACTACAACATCTACTAAAATCAAAGGCGCTATCTCGTAACACCAAAATCACAATATACAAAACACTGATCAGACCAGTTGTGCTGTATGGCTCTGAAACCTGGAGTACAACGAAAGGAGACGAAGCCTTGTTACAAACCTTTGAGAACAAAATTTTAAGACGCATCTTTGGACCCATTAGGGATACACAAAGTGGAGAGTGGAAAAGAAGAAGTAACAAAGACATTTATGATCTGTTTAAGTCCCCGCTAATCACTGGTATCATGAAGGCTAATAGACTACAATGGTTGGGGCATATAGAAAGAATGGAAGATAATAGGGAAACAAAACTCGCTTACACTCAGGAAATAAATGACCGTAGACCCCGAGGTAGACCAAGAAGGCGGTGGAGAGATAATACATGTACAGACCTACAAGCACTTGGAATCAACGACTGGCAAGAGAAGGTCCACCAGAGAGACGAATGGAGACGGATTGTATTTGCAGCAAAGAACCTCAATGGCTCGGAACGCTGAAGAAGAAGATATAAATTATTATATTGCTGTTGCCTGACAGATGATTTGGAGAACCAGTTATGTGTTTCAGCAATAAGGAATTCCAAATTCCTTGGTAAACATTCTGATGAGGCATGTGATAATGCTAGCTGCAAGGAATGACACGCACATTTTATGAGGATTAAAGATGGGATATCTTCCTTCAATTTTGCATGAACGCCATGGTTGATACATACCAACCATTACCGATGCATTATCGATCGGTTCCAATCGCAGCCAAACTCTTCAAGTTTAAATGTTTACTTACCAAAAGTGTCTTCAGTGCCTGAACTATACTTTCTGCATCACACTCTTCCAAGTAAACTAGTCCAAGAAATGTAAAAACAATTTTGTCTTTGCTGTTGGGTTTGATCGAAGCCTTGCTTATAATGTGCACATAGACCAGGTGATAACAAAGGCCAAGCGGGGTTTGGCAGCGATGCGGGTGATGGCGGCAGCAAACTGTGAGCAGCGCCATCTATGTCTTCTGTACGAGGGGCTGGTCATGTCTGTTTTGGAGTATGCAATGGCAATCTTGACTCTCAGCCATAAGCAGATAGAAAGGATGGAAAGGATACAGAATGAAGCTATGCGCATTATTCTTGGATGTACAAGAGATACAGCATGCAGGGTGATGCGCTACCTTCTTGATTTTCCAACCATTGAAGAGAGAATACAAGTTTGCAGGGCACGAGCCTACCTCAGAATTAACGCAAACACACAACATCCACTGCATAGTGAAATTAGGAAGGTGAAGGGCAGCAGGTTAAAAAGAGGACGGTCGTGGATGGGTCAAGCCGAAGACATTCTTCAACAGGTGTGTTCACTTGAGGACTTAGAACCTGGCGAGGAGTGGGTGCAAGTGCCAACAGACTTCTGCACATCCTTTTCAGTTTGCATCCAACTAGATAGAAAATGCAGACAAGAAAATCCGGCTGCTGTTGAGGCTGAAGTACAAGCGTTGATTTTCGAGAATTCGCAAGACGGTGACGCGGTCATCTACACAGATGGGTCGGTCGTCCGACATGTGAGAAGCTCATGGGCCTTTACAGCTCGGGCCGGAGGGAGAATTGTGAAGGAGGACTCTGGTGCTTTCACTGAAACCACAAGTAGCCTGACCATGGAAGTCATGGCAGTAAGTAAAGCAATAACATGGCTCGAGACACAGACATTCACTAGGGCTTGTTTCCTTAGCGACTCAACGAACATGATCAAGAGGATAGAGGAGGGGTCGATCCGAAGAGAATGGTTGCTGCCTCTGAAGCGGTCTCGGCTGGCAAAGATTAGTTTAATCTTCGTGCCAGGGCATGCGGGAGTACAAGGAAATGAGCGGGCTGACAAGCTCGCAGGTGAGGCTACTGTGGAGGGCGGACGCGCCATGGACCAGGCTGACATTCTGAATGCTCTACGAGAAGTGAGACTTTTGCGAGAACCAAGTGATGACTGTGAATCTACAACAATGGCCAGACTGCGAGAGCAGCAAATTAAAAGAGGGGTGGCCAAACAAGAACACTACGCAGGAAGCCAAAGAAGATTGATAAACCAACACAGAACTGGCGTCGTTAGCCGCTACACGCTGCGGGATTTGCTGAGGAGGAGATCCGAGCACTTATGGACTGAATGGTTCGATGTGCAACGAGGATGATCTGTCGACTAACTAACTAACTAACTATATACACCAATATATACACCAAGCACTTTCAGAACCGAGATGTCATTCGATTCGTCTAATAAATAATAAACTATATTTATTTGTAGAAATATCACAGATCAAATCTTCTTCAAAGTGCGAAAACAAAGTACTTCTGATCATATTTGTACACTTGCAGCGACGCATTTTCACGTACAATCAATCAATCAATCAATCATGTGCCATGCCGGAAAGCGTGGGCGGTCATGACTCGCTATTTCACTCAATCACCAGCGTCGTAGATCAGCTCAGTGTTCTTGTCTTGTCCATGCCACGTGGCCAAGCCATCCAGGTATTTTCCTCTCTGTCTTCCTCTTGATCTGTTCCTCTCGAGCTTGCCAGTTGTCACCAAATTCTCCAATCCATTTCTTCTCATAACATGTCCAAAAAATTTTGACTGTCTATGTCTAATTTCTCTAATCAATTTACGATTGCCATTTGTCTCCTGTAGTACTTGGTCATTGGTTTTTCTGTCTGTCCATGGTACTCTTTGCATTTTCCTCAAAAACCACATTTCTGCAGCCATTAGATGTTTTTCAGCGTGACTGCTCATTGTCCAAGTTTCACATCCATACAAAAGAACAGGCTCTATGTATCCCCTCAACACTCTTTTTCTCGTTTCAATTGACATCTTTTTATTGGTCAGAATGTTTTTCATCTTACTAAAGGCTACTTTCGCCATGGCGATTCTTGTTCTAATCTCTTCAAGGCATCTCCCATCAGATGTTATGACTGTTCTGAGATAATTGTACCGATTCATTTGTTGAAGAATATTCCCATTTACTTGTATATTACATTGTGGTTGTCATAATCTCCCCTGTAGTTATGCCGCGGCGTCGTTACCGGCGCCAGGCGAATACCATTTACCTGTCCACAGGTCCGCCTGTGAGCGGGAGTAACCAGACAGCGGTCAAGCCAGTACAGGCGTGACGCATGCAATTCACGAGGGGACACCATCCCGACTGGCAAGCGCTCTTAGCGAGAAACGCCAGAAAGGCTTGGGTCGCCAGACAGTACGGACGGGTCTGAGAGAAGCTCGTATGACTGATGTGTCTGAATGCCGATTGATAGTAACTCTTGTGAGAGGATAGGAGACTGTGCGGCTGTGGTATAGGTCTGTGAGTGTATCCATTGTATTGATTCATTAACTAATTGTATTGTGATATCGAAATTGTAATGACGAGATGCCTGATCTGATTGTGTTGCGTGAGAAGTGTAAATAAAGTGTTTGACTTAGTGTTGCAGTGTGTCACGTCGAGTCATTCTGTGGCTGTGTTTGTTTCACATGTGTTAGTTCACACGAGCCTTATTTATTGTTAAATGTAAGAACCTGACATGTGTGAACATGGGAAGCTCGTCCTCATAGGATTTGAACAAATGAAATAAAAGTATGAACGTGATTTGTACGTGAGTAGCTAATCCTTGTCAAATTTAAACCATTAGTGTGAACGTGGAAAGCTAGTCTTTAGTGATTGAACCATAGATAACATGGCTAGATTGTCCTCGTTAAACTAATTGTATGGCATAGAAAGCGTGTGTAAGCGGAAAGTTCTGGAAAGAGAGGAAGTTGTTGAATTTGTTGAACGGACGACATTACGACGAACAATCATACTTGACAGCATACAAACCTACAAAACTTAGTTGACACGCAGACACCTCATAAACATACATATACTAATATTTCCTTCCTCCAAAAGTAACAGGTTTTTGTGTGTCACCCGAACCGGTATCAGTAGAGGTCATTTTTCCTGGCAGTAACGACCCTACAGTCTCTGGTCCAGTTTTCCACCATCCTCCAGAGCACTTAAGTATTATCTTTTTCATATACTTTTGTATGCAATTTTAGGCACGCGCTGTAATTTCAAAAGTACTGTATAAATTGTTCCATCTACTAACAACTTATAACTAAATTTTGTTGTGTGAACATTCATTATCATTGTAATATTCCATCATGTCTACTTCGAATGAGTGCATCGAGATGGGTTTAAAGTTAAAGTTAACTGGTGATGAGTTAACAAAATGGAGTGAGGCAAAGTATGCAGAATATGTACAACGCGAAGACAGAGCAGCTGAAAGAGAGCTGAGAAAGGCAGAATTAGAGGCCGAGGCTAGAAAAGCAGAAGCAGCGATGAAACAGTCAGAATTAGAATTGACTGCAAAAACCAAACAGTCAGAATTAGAATTGACTGCAAAAACCAAATAGTCAGAATTAGAATTGACTGCAAAAACTAGACAAGCAGAACTAGACGCAGAGGCTAAGAAGGCAGAAACAGATGCTGAGTTGAAAAAAGCTGAGATCTTAGCTCAGAGTAAACGCGAAGAACTCGAACTGCAGCTAAAAATTAAACAGCTGGAAGCTGAGACAGCTGTAGACACAGTCTAGAAAGTCAGAAAGACTTGAACAAGAGAATCAGTACAAAAAGTACCAAGGGGTTGTGAGAAATTACACCACGGGTGACTGCATAGCAGCCTTCACCCAGAACTTTGAAACCATAATGGACCATTACCACATCCCAGAGACTGAATGGAACATCATATACATGAGAAGTTTATCAGGGGAACCTCTGAAAGTGACAGAGACCATCCATAAAGATCTCAGGAAAGATTATCATTACATTAAGTCAAAAATTATGTCACATTTCCTGTTAAATGAAGCAGGCTACAGAGAACAATTCAGTAAAGTAGCTCCAAAACCTACACAAACGTTCTCTGACTACATTTCTGTAGTACAGGATATTTTTAGTAAATGGCTATCTACAGCCAAAGTAAACAGCGACTTTAATAAATTGAAAGATCTCATCCTCAGAGATAAAATCATCTCATCTCTTCCACCACCATTTTCTAAGTTTCTGCAAGCGTGTGAGTGTGAGAATGTACAACAGATAGAGAAACGAGGTTCGGCTTATTTTACAGCCAACAAACAATGTTTTTCTAGTGGGTTGACTGACATAAATCTTGTAGCAGCTGCTACCTATGACAGATCAAGATCAGGCCCCTACAATAAGCAAAAACCATTTAGAGAATCTGCGGAGAAATACTCCCAGTGCAGATATTGCCGGCTGCTACACAATGAATCTGATATGTGTGACAAGAACCCAGGGTACCTCACTTACTTGCAAAATTATATAGACAAGCAAGATAAGGAGCAAAGAAGCTATAAACGGCTAACAAAATGCTTCCTTTGTAAAGCGTACGGCCACTGGCGTCATTCTTGTAAAGGTAAACAGATGACCAGAAAGGCTAATGCAGCCTTGTGTACAACAACCGCTTCTACAAATTGTTGCAGGTCCTGTGCATTGTCTGCAATCAATACTGTATCATCTGCATATCTAATGTTATTGATGTTTCGTCCTCCAAAGCTGATTCCATTTATATCTTCTACATTTCTGAAAATATTTTCACAAGGAAATACAAGACAATTTTAACAGAAGTAATTTTAGAAGTAAAGAACATATCTGATATATTGTCTGATCTAGAGGTCTTACTTCAAGATGTGGATGATCAGTGGGAAATGTTGAAGAATTCAGTCAGTTTGGCTGCATAAATAACTATCCCAAATTAAAGAAAGTAGGTCGTAAGAAATGGATGACTGAAACAGTTTTACGACTAATGGAAACAAGAAGACACAACAAAAATAATTCTAAGAAATATGAAGATATTCACAGAAAAGTCAGAACATTATGTAAGGGGGCAAAAGAAGCATGACTTGAGAAACAATTGCATAGAAATTGAAAGTTGAGTTGAGTTGAGTTAAGAACCGACATCACTGCACTCAGGACATTCCCATGTGTGCTCCGTCACCTCGTTCAACAGCCAGTGAAGAGTCATACTACTAATCGTTCCCACCGCTATCTAATTAAAAGTTCTCCTGGTCTTCCCTCCCAGGTTTGAGATTCTTCCAGAACCCCTGCTGATCCCCCGTAATCTCATTCTTTCCACATATGGGTTCTCAATCTGCTCCTCCGCCTTCTCCACCTGGTCCCACAAGGGCACGAACACCTCCCCCTTGTCCATATGCTATCTACCCTGATAGCCTATCAGTCTGTTCATCCCCCCCCCCTTCATGGTCAGGGCTTAATATCCATACAATTCTCACAATCTGTGACCTCTGAAGCAACGATAGCCATTCCACATGAAACATTCCTGTCTCCACCTTACTAAGCATACTCTTTGAATCATGAATACAATGTGTGTTGCAGTAGTCTCCTCTAGCCAACGAAATGCGGCCGTTACTGCCTCCACCTCCATTCTCATGCTGGAGGTCGTAGTCTCATATGCCAGACTCTCCTTTTTCAAGACTCGTCCATTAGCCTTTGCAATAAACCCCCAACCACTACGCCTGTTTCTCACCACTGACCCATCGGTGTAGATGACTATGTCACCTTGATGTGTGTTACTCTTGATCAGCTGTTGCACTTCAAACTAAGTGCGGCCCGCTGCCAATTCTCTGCACTCACAACCCGGTGTTATTATTACATTGTGCCAGTCCGTCATGTCTTCCGGAACTTCAACCCACTCTTTTTCACGATTGATGGTCTCTAGATCACACACCTGACGTATAGAAAGTTCTGCCTGTGCCATCCAGGACCTGCCTCGTCTTAGTTTATGACCCTTGACTATATCCATGGCTGCATGCAGCGGGTGATCCCCATCTGCAACAACTCTCAGGTACCATTTGGCCTGAAGGACCCTATGCCTATCCGTCATTGTTGGTAGCTCCGGGATATGCCTCATGCATATAATTGGTGTGTCCTTTGTGCACCCCAGGATTACCCGCATGGCAGCATTCTGTATGCTCTCCAACCTTTCAAGCTGGTTTTTTAATACTGTCAGCAGCCCCAAACCATACTCAATGACAGAAATTATTAACTGCTGAAAGATCCTGTACAGCATCCTCTGATATACCCCGGTTGCTGCCATAGTCCTCAATGATTTAAGTCCCCTATCAGCCTTCATCACCAAAGCCTCCACTTGATCCTTAAAAGACAAACACCTGTCAAAGGTGATACCCAAGTACTTCAATTTACTATCTCGAAAAAGAGGAAATCCATTCAACATAATACCTGGGACATCTGCCTTGACGATCCGGTTGTCTAGGGAGTACCACACAACCGATGCCTTGTCTGGGTGTATAACGGCGTCTGCATCCCTGCACCACTCTGCCACCCTATTTACCGCCACCTGTAAGTCTTTCGCTAAACTGGCCCCGTCTCTGCTCTGTCTGAACACCACACATCATCTGCAAATGTCAAGATTCTACCCACACCTGGTGTCTCAATAGCTGCGATTTTTTAGTGTAGACATTAAAGAGCACTGGGGACAAGGCAGATCCCTGTGGCAACCCAGGTGTAATAATACAAGGGTCAGATCAGAAGTCCAGGAACCCATGCGCAGTGCAACATTACGCTCATAAAGGACCGCTGCAAACCATCTAACAAGGCAAGGGCAGACCTCCATGTCCAACAGTGTGTATATCAACCGATCATACCTGACCCAGTTATATGCATCCTCCAGGTCAAGAGCTACCGCCACTGTCTCTTGTTTATCCTGGAAGCCCTTGTAGACATCAAATACATAAGTTGCAGTATTGGCCCAGGTGTCCTTCCCAGTCCGGTAACTCCCGAGCCCTTTTGGAAGCAGATTACGACTTTCCAAATATCGCTGGAGCCTGCGTGCTAATATCTTTTCGAGGACTTTGCCATAAGTGTTTTGCAGGGATATGATTCGGTATCTATAAAGTCTGGAGTGATCCTTACCTGGTTTTGGGAGTGGGAACAGGTAGTTATGCAGCCAATAGTAGGGTATTTCCACCGTATTGATGCTTAGGTTGAAACAAAGAGCCATCTCCTCCAAGTCCCCACCATTTATGTTACTCATATGGGAGTAACTCACCCCTTCTGGGCCTGGCGCTGTGTCTTTAGCCCGCTTCAGTGCCCGTCTAATATCCTCCACCTTAATCTCAGTCCTCCTTCCTAGTGACCCGTGACAAGGCTTCTCTGACGTTATCTCTATAATAGCTCTATCTTGCTGATCCATCCGTTTAAAAAATCGTGCAAGAAAATCCCTCCCCCCCCCCCCGGTCCTTGTCTGTTGTCATAAGACGGTTGTTATCATCATAAACGGTAGCTTGTGTACCAGGCATCGCCTGTCTCTTCATTTGCTGGTTCAGCCTCCATAATTTTCCCAATGTCACATCCCCACCGACTTCATTGATAAACTGTTCCCACTTAATCCTTTTTGCCTCTGCTGCTTGGAATGTAAAATCCTGCACCTTTACTTTTTTTTTATATCTTTCAGCCTCCCCCAATTGTGAATTGGAAATTGTGCGATGGGTAACATCACAAAGATTTTGCTAAGAATTATCATGCAAAGAGTTAAGAAGAAAATACAACACGAAATAGGAGAAGAACAATGTGGGTTTGTAGAAGGCAAGGGTACAGTAAATGCTGTGTATATGCTGAGAACATTAACTGAATGTTCTGTAGAAGTAAACAAAGGCCTACATCATTGCTGTATTGACTACACAAAGGCTTTCGATAAAGTACGATATGTCAACATGATGGAGATGCTTGCAGATCTACAAATTGATGGGAAGGACCTTAGACTTGTAAAAAACATATATTTGAAACAACAAGCTGCCATGAAGTTTGAAAATGAAGTAGGTCAATATCAGCCTATTAAAGCACAAACTATCGTGTCAAGACGGCAAGATGCCAATGAATGATGTAAGCCATTTCACCCTCCTGTGTTGAACAGACTTGAGCATAGATTAAATTGGACTCAGTGGTACCCCAGGCAATGCAATTTAAGAAGGGCATAAAGATGGAACAAACGAACGAACAAACAAACGAACGAACAAACTTTATTTTCAAAGGGTAACAAATTGGGCACGCAGGCCCGTCTTACATTCGGCCCTTCCAATCACTCATCTTTCGTTCATCAGTGCATAGTGCATTCACATAGGAAAAAAACATTGTCAAATGAATGTTGTAAGCATAAACAATGCATGTTACCATGTTATGAGACAAATCCCCCACCCACCCCCTTTACATCTGCATGTCTCCCACATACACAACCACCACACACATACCTACAGGTACATACATGACCCCATCCACCCACCCATCCCCCACATACACCATCTCCCCACCCACACACACACATCTCCCACCCACCACACATCCCCCACTCACAAACCCAGGCACACATGCATGTAACCACCCATCCACACATCCTCTTACCTTCACAATCTCCTCACCCACATGCACACATCCTCCACCCATCCCATAACCTACCAACACTCACCCACCCACATATGCTCCACCACCCACCCACCCACACACCCCCAACCTCTCAGCCAAACACACATCCCCCAACCACATATCCAACACCCACACATGCATATTCCTGCCAACTCACATATCCTGCACTTACCCACACACAAAACCCACACCCACTCACACATCCCCTACTTACAAAATGTAAATGTTCATTCACAGTGGGTGCATGTGAACACGTGGTCATTTCCACCACCATGCACCATCTTACATCTCGTGTCCCACTTACACACATATCACCCACCCACACAATCTCCCCCATGGGGGTTTATGAACCCTGTGGAATGACTAACTGTGTGTCGCCTCACTGATGAATTTACTGTCGAAAAGTGACTGAATTTCTTTCTTGACTTTTGCATCGAATTTCCCAGGGTTGTTGGCTTTAGGATCTAAATATTGAGCACAACCCACTACTGGCAACGCCGATCGCATTCTGGTATGAACCTAAGGCCTATCCACGTCAATATGGAAGCACTATACTTGAGTTTCGCCCTCATTTGAGCTCGTCAGTAGTGCATATCCCTGACCGGATCCGGAAACAGTCCCGGATCACGCGTGTGAAGCGGGTGTGTAACCACGCGGCACACACTGGACACACCAAATTATCACAACGCTACCCATCGTAGGCTATGCTCAATGTTGGTGAAACACAGATGTTTAGGATCTAAGTCAAATTTGGTTGAATTCAAATAAATGTCTTCTATTTTGTTGGGAGCAACAAAGATATGATTCCTGAGATGGTTGTTGTGAATGGCTTGGATTGCTAGAGTAACTTAACAATGATTGCCTGGAAGGGGCTAATGAACGTAGAACAGTATATGCAACTATAAGGAAGAGACAATAACATTCTTTAGTATTGGGGTGAGAAGAGCATGGGAAAGCACCGGACGACTGGAAAGATCAGTGGGAAAAGAGACAAGGGTAGACTGAAAGAGAGGATGCTGGATGGATGGTGACATTGAGAAATATAATCAGCAGAGTTAATCCTGAACAGGGACTGAGATCTGAGGAGATACAGGAACACCCACGGTAGTTGGCAGGGTACATGATGATGACGCAGTGTCATATGTTTCTTCAGATTACAAGTCTGAGTAAATAAAGCACAACAAACATCACACATGTAAGGTCTCTTCTGTATGTGTTCTCTTGTGGCCCTTCAAACTCTCAGCTCGAGTAAAAGAAGCATCACAATCATCACTTGTAAGGTTTCTCTCCTATATGTGTTTTCTTGTGGTTCTTCAGACTGCCAGCTCGAGTAAAAGAAGCCCCACAAACATCACATTTGTAAGGTCTCTCTCCTGTATGAGTGTTCTTATGTTTCTTCAGACTGACAGCTTGAGTAAAAGAAGCACCACAATCATCACACTTGTAAGGTTTCTCTCCTGTATGTGTTACCATGTGGTATTTCAAATGGCCAACTAGAGTAAAAGAAGCACCACAATCATCACACTTGTAAGGTTTCTCTCCTGTATGTGTTCTCTTATGGTCCTTCAGTCTGTGACCTCGAGTAAAAGAAGCCCCACAAAAGTCACACTTGTAAGGTTTCTCTCCTGTATGTGTTGTCCTATGGTCCTTCAGACTGCCAGCTCGAGTAAAAGAAGCCCCACAAACATCACACTTGTAAGGTCTCTCTCCTGTATGAGTGTTCTTATGTTCCTTCAGACTGACAGCTTGAGTAAAAGAAGCACCACAATCATCACACTTGTAAGGTTTCTCTCCTCTGTGTGTTCTCTTGTGGGTCTCCAGATTGCCAGCCCGAGTAAAAGAAGCACCACAATCATCACACCTGTAAGGCTTTTCTCCTGTATGTATTCTTTTATGGGCCTTCAGATAGCCAGCTTTAGTAAAAGAAGCACCACAATCATCACACTTGTAAGGTTTCTCTCCTGTATGTGTTACCATGTGGTATTTCAAATAGCCAACTAGAGTTAAAGAAGCACCACAATCATCACACTTGTAAGGTCTCTCTCCTGTATGTGTTCTCTTGTGGGTATTCCGATGTCCAGCTTGAGTAAAAGAAGCACCACAATCATCACACTTGTAAGGTTTCTCTCCTGTATGTGTTCTCTTATGGTCCTTCAGTCTGTGAGCACGAGTAAAAGAAGCCCCACAGACATCACACTCGTAAGGTCTCTCTCCTGTGTGTGTTTTCGTGTGGGTCTCCAGATGGCCAGCTTGAGTAAAAGAAGCACCACAATCATCACACTTGTAAGGTTTCTCTCCTGTATGTGTTCTCTTATGTCTCTTCACATGGCTGGCTAAAGTAAAAGAAGCACCACAATCATCACATTTGTAAGGTTTCTCACCTGTATGTATTCTCTTTTGATTCATGTTCTTTGGCACTCTAGATGGTCATCTTGAAACAAAAGCCCATCCCATTCATTACATTTGTTTGGCATCCCTTCAGAATGTGTTCTCTTATGTCTGTCTACACAAACATTTGGACTAGAAACATCAGACAAGTCTCCTGTGTGGGTTCTATGAGAGCTATAACTGACATAACCAAAAATGTCATCAAGAGACTTTACAAAACTCTGTGTATGTTTTTCTTGCGTTTCCTTATTTTGCTGCTGACAATTCCCAATTGCCAGAGATAGTTTATTGTTTGTATCAATCACAGCAGACACATTTTCTGATATTTAACAATTTTCATGTTTTACTGATACCTTGCCGGCTTCCTAGCCTAGAGGTTAGCGACTTTTCTCCATAATCTCGTAAGTAATGTGATGACGGTGAGAATCGGCAGTGGTTCAAATTGCGTCGGTAACTTACGGCGTATGTGAGCCGGCCGCTCAGAAAGCAATGGCAAACTACTGAGCGTAATCTTGCCAAGAAATAATCAATCAGCTGAAAGATGCTGATGATGACAGCAATGTCCTGTAACGGATATGCAAACAATTTACTGATACCTTACAATTGTTCTAAACCATTATTGATTCTGAGTTGCTGTGTTCTGTCATTTCGTGAATGATGTTACCCCCAGTTTACAATTTTACTGAATATGTGATAACTGTCTGCACACAAAACATCTGATAGTCCTTGTTTTACAACCTTCATGTCTATGCTGTCATATGGCCAGTTTTGTGAATGCTCTTGTATGGAGTGGTAAGGAATCCTTGGAGACCAAGAGTGTATTTCTGAAACACACCACAGTAAATAATTAATATCCTCATGAATATACAAGGTATTGTGTATGTGTAATAACGCAAGCATATATTGCAGCTATAGACAATCAATTTCAAGTGAATGAACCATGGAGAAGAATAATTATTAACATACTCATATATGTTCTACGCTGATGTATGATATAAGCTGATGTATGATCTAAGTTTATGATGTTCTAAGCTGATGTATGTTCTAAGCTGATGTATGATCTAGACTGATGTATGATCAGAGTTTATAATGATATAAGCTGATGTATGATCTAAGTTCATGATGATATAAGCTGATGTATGATCAAGGCTGATGTATGATCTATGTTGCAAATGTAAGCTGATGTATGATCTTAATTCATGATGATATAAATCCATGTATGATCCAAGTTCATGATGATATACGCTGATGTATTATAGAAAATGATGTATAATCTAAGTTTGAGATGGTCTAGGCTGATGTATGATCTAAGCTGATGTATAATATTAGTTCAGGTATAATCTGGGCTGATGTATGATGTAATCTCAGGTATGATGTAAGAGAGGTGAAGTGACTGCATTAGTGTAAATTAACAGATTAACATGTACTGTATGTTTAATTTATTACTGTCATTTTCAATAATGAAGTATAATTTAAGTATAGTTATCTCTAAATAGTTTATAACAGTGTAGCAATATTTATATTTCATTGCAGTCACCGTCAAGAGAGTTAACCTCCTGCCTTATGGTGCAACTTGAGGTGACATATTAAAGAAAACAACATAAGGTGGCATGTCATTAAAAAAAAATAACTTGAAATAGAATGTCAGGAAAAAAATCAATGTTGGGTTGCATGTCTAAGAAAAATAACTTTCAATTGGGATGTCTAAAAATAAAATTTCCTCATTGTAACTCATTGTTACTGTTCCTCACTGTAACTCAGTGTTCTTGGTCCACACATCTGCTGCAGTGCACTGAACTCCATGAGGTGTTCACCTTCTCATTAGGTTAGCAGAAAAAGAATTTTTGATTAAACTTTTTGAGGACAAGGTTATGAAATCATTGGGCATTGGCTGATGCTCACTGACTAGACTCATTCATCATTATCATGTGCCTTGCTGGCTGATGTAGCTTTCATATCTCTCCACAGATCTCTGTCCCTGGTGCTCAGAATCAAATCTGCTGATGATATCCCACCATGCCACTGTCTCAGTCCATCCAGCGTGCAGTCATCACAGTGTTTTCCAATTCCCCTCTTCTAACCACAAGACCAAAGAATGATGTTTGTCTCCTCCATATGGTTGTATATAATGTTATAGAGTCATTAGTCTTTACCAGGCAAACATTCATGGTTACTCTGGAGGTTCGACGTATTCACAACATGCACCTCATCATCCACATCTCTGCTGCTTATAAGCTGTTCTGAATGTGTTTATCCATGTTCCATGATTCACTAACATAAGTCTCATCTCATCTCATCTCATCATGTTCCTCTTGTACCTTGCGGTGTCGAGGTGAAGTTTAAACAGCGGGAGAGTGCCTGCTTATGGGCTTCATGTATCGATATTCCCATGGACTGTTATTCCCTGCATCCATCGTTTACGTTGTTGGCCTCTTCCTCTGGTCTGTACATCATTGCTTGCTGTGGTATACTGTTAGTTGGTAACCTACTTTCATGGCCAAACCATTTGACCTGCTGCTTTCTAATAAAATCTAGTGCAGCTATAACCCCCACTTTAGTCCTGATTTCTTAATTTCTGATCTTATCTCTTCTTGATACATTGAGTATTCTTCTCAGAAATCTCATTTCTGTTGTTGTGATTTTTCTTTTCTCTTTTTCTGTCACTGTCTAGGTTTGGCATTGGTAACATAAAGTTGGTAGGAAGATTGTGTTGTAAAGTGCTTTCTTAGTAGTTATTGATACATGTTTGTTCTTTAGTATTGGTGCCATGTGTCCAATGAGTTGGTTTGCCTTTTTGCATCTATTTTCGATCTCGTCTTCTGATTTGCCATTTGATGATATCATACTTCCTAGGTACTTGAAACTCTTTACTTGTTTCAAGGGATGTTCGTTTAGGTAAATTGTTGTTGCTTTTTCTTCTTTAGTTATAGTCAGTACCTCTGTTTTACTTGTGCTAATTTTCATGTTATGTTCCCTACAGGATCAGAAACCAGATTGACTACATTCTGATTAGCAGAAGATTTAGAAACGCACTAACAATAGCAAAAACAGTTCCCAGTGCTGATTGTTATAGTGACCACAGATTACTCACAGGAACACTGAGGATAAAGTCGAAGAAAGTCAAGTATATAACAGGAAACATTAATTATGATTTGTGTACATTGAGTAATGACAAGGAAATACAAAACAAATTCAACATAGAAGTACAGAACAGATTTGATATATTGTCTGATCTAGAGATATTATTCCAGGATGTGGATGATCAATGGGAAATGTTGAAGAATTCAATCAGTTTGGCTGCAGAAACAACTATTCCAAAATCAAAGAAGGTGGGTCGTAAGAAATGGATGACAGAAGAAATTTTACATCTAATGGAAACAAGAAGACTCAACAAAAATAATCCTGCCAAATATGAAGAAATTCACAGACAAGTCAGAATATTATGTAAGGAGGCAAAAGAAGCATGGCTTGAGGAAAAGTGCTTAGACATTGAAAAACAACACAACAGTCAAAATACCAAATTAATGCACAAAAGAATTCAGGAACTTACTAATAAAAGAACAAGTACATCAACAGGCTGTCTAAAAACTAAAGATGGCAAAATCATAATAGAAAAAGATCAGATTCTACATGTATAGACAGATTATGTGAAAAACCTTTATAATGATAACAGAGAGGAACAGTATGATATTAGATTTAATCATGAAGGGCCGCCAATTTTGAAGATGGAGGTTTGAAATGTTTTTAAGCATATGAAAGCTGGCAAGGCCCCCCAGTGCAGATAACATCACAACAGAAAAGATTAAAGATTTAGAAGAATTTGGACTAGATCAAGTCACCAGACTGCTGAACACATTATATGATACTGGAGATACACTTTCTGAATTATGTAACTCTATATTTATTGCAATCCCAAAGAAATCAGGAACCTTGGAATGTGATCAACATAGAACAATTAGTATAATGAGCCACATCACAAAGATTTTGCTACGAATTGAGGAAGAAAATACAACCTGAAATATGGGAAGAACAATGTGGGTTTGCAGAAGGAAAAGGTACAGTAAATGCTGTGTATATGCTGCAAACAGTTATTGAACGTGCTATAGAAGTAAACAAGGATATACACCTTTGCTTTATTGACTACACAAAGGCTTTTGATAGAGTTAAGACATGTCAACATGGTAGATATGCTTGCAGATCTACAAATTGATGGGAAAGACATTAGACTTATAAAAAACATATATTGGAAACAACAAGATGCAATAAGGATTGATAATGAAGTGGGACAATATCAACCTATTAAGAGAGGTGTTAGGCAGGGATGTGTAATGTCTCCAGATCTTTTTTCCCTATACAGTGAAAATATTTTCAGGAATGTAGAAGATATAAATGGAATCAGCATTGGAGGACGAAACATCATTAACATTAGATATGCAGATAATACAGTATTGATTGCAGACAATGCACAAGATCTACAAAAATTAGTAGACGCAGTTGTTGTACACAGTGAGCAGCTCGGGTTGGAATTAAATTGTAAGAAGACACAGGTTATGGTCATCACTAGGAAGAACGAAGTACCACAATGTAATATACAAGTAAATGGGAATATTCTTCAACAAGTGAATAGGTACAATTAACTCGGAACAGTCATAACATCTGATGGGAGATGCCTTGAAGAGATTAGAACAAGAATCGCGATGGCGAAAGTAGCCTTTAGCAAGATGAAAAACATTCTGACCAATAAAAAGATATCAATTGAAACGAGAAAAAGAGTGTTGAGGGGATACATAGAGCCTGCTCTTTTGTATGGATGTAAAACTTGGACAATGTGCAGTCAAGATGAAAAACATCTGATGGCTGCAGAAATGTGGTTTCTGAGGAAAATGCAAAGAATACCATGGACAGACAGAAAAACCAATGACCAAGTACTACAGAAGACAAATGAAAATCGTAAATTGATTAGAGAAATTAGACGTAGAACAGTCAAAATTTTTTGGACATGTTATGAGAAGAAATGGATTGGAGAACTTAGTGACAACTGGCAAGATCGAAGGAAACAGACCAAGGGGAAGACCGAGAGGAAAATACCTGGATGGCTTGGCCACATGGCATGGATGAGACAGGAACACTGAGCTGATCCACGACGCTGGTGATCGAGTGAAATGGCGAGTCATGACCGCCCACGCCTTCTGGCATGGCACATAATTGAATGATTGATTGTTCCCTACACATTTCGCCAGTGTTTCCCAACCTGTTTTGTACCATGCCCCACTTAAGCCTTTCTAAAATTCATATTGCCCCCCTTCCCCGCCCCATGCCCCCCCCCCCCTCAACATATACATTATTTTTAATATTCAAAAATTGAAATGTTAACTAAAGAAACTTGAATGATAGGTTTTAGGAAGAAATCACTAGGTAATTATTGAGCAAACAGTAAGTAAATTTTCAAAACACATAATGGAGAACTGAAATTCAAGTACAAAATAATTTTAATGAAAGATTTTTCTATATTATTTTAATTAGTAGTAATTATTTATTATTTAAATTTAGTGAGATCCTTGCGCTTGATGCTTGCTGCAAAGAGATCTTATGTCAGGTTCCAATTTAGTTAACTTCAGTCTCAAGTCTCCCCGTTTTGTTATATTCAGCCGATTTCTTCCATTTTCGAATTGCCCCCCTTAACAGTCAAATTGCCCCCCTGTGGGGCGTGGGCCCCACGTTGGGAAACACTGGTTTAGACTATTCAAGTGGTCTTGTAATTCAGCTTATGATTTTGCTATTAGTGCTTGGTCGTCCGCAAACAGGAGTTCTCTAATGGTTAGATTTGCAGATGGTTCTTCTTCTGTGTTCTCGTCGTGCTGTGTTCTTGCGGTCTCTGTCTGGCTTTACATATGTTGTCTATATATGTTATGAACAAGAGAGGAGACAGGACACAACCTTGTCATACTCCGGATTTTATGGTGAAGGGTTCTGAGTGTCCTCCAGTTGCTCTCACTATGCATTCACTGTTGTTGTATAAGCTTCTACATAGGCTCATTAGATGTGTACTCACTCCATATTGTTTAAGGATTTCCCACAGCTTGTTTCTATCTACCCTATCAAATGCCTTTTCTTGGTCGACAAAGGCTGAGTAGAGTGTTTCATTGAATTCGATTGATTTTTCTATAAGTTGTTTAAGAGCAAAAATATATATTTTTTTATATATATAAATAATAGCATCTGTGCATCCTTTGTTTTCCCTAAATCCAAGTTGTGTTTTGCTTAGCTGGGGTTCTATAATAGTTCTTAATCTTTTTTTAAGAATTTTGCAAAATATTTTCCCAGTATGACTCAAAAGTGAAATGCCTCTGTATTGTGTCATACAGTAATATCATTATACTAACATACAGTAATATCATTATTAAGTCTCATGTTCTGAACCTCTTTTCCCCTCTCTTAAATCTTACTGTTATCTGTCCACACACTGGGACGTGATCACTGTTACCACCAGGCATTGTCTTTATTTATTGATTCAGGAATTTCTAAACCTCTTATTGATCAGTACACAGTCAGTCAGCTTGAATGCTTTTCTATCAGTTCTATTCCCTGTGTACAATTCTCTTAAAGTGTTCAAACCATTTGTTTCCAATCATATTATTTAGTTTTGTCCTGAGTGGTCTCAAGGTATGGTGTCCGCCTCGCGTGCTGGAGGTCCCGGGTTCAAGCCCCGTTGATGGCCAGGATTTTTTCACGTGGACTTCCAGTAATAAAATTTCCCCTGGTCTCTGGCTAGTGAGATCGGACGCCCGTGTGTATTATTGCGCACGTAAAATATCCCTTGGCAGTTAGAAATCGAAAAAGAGTAGCCTAACGGCGATGCCCGGGCAAAATTTTGAGTTAAAAATCTACCAAAAGTATTTCAGGATCCTCGCCGGTGCTACGGAGTTCATACACTGAGCTGAGATTCTCCAGACTCAGACTTGAGTTAGGAGTAGAATGGAGCACTTATGGGTTATACCCGTGTGCCGTGATGTTGATCCATCGACTAAACTAAACTAACACTATTTAGTTTTGTTCATACCATCAGTTTCTATCCTTTTCAACTTTTTAATTCTAAACAATAATCTCCTATTACATCTTCCGTTTTTTCCTTTCCTGCTTTTGCATTGAAATCTCCATATGTCAGATATCCAGATAGAGTAACTATGACTGAAAGATAAGACATCTAGAGTTATAGACAGTTACACATTAATTCAAATAACAATAGACTATAGTGATTCAGAAATATGTGATATACCAATAAAGCCAGTCAGGCAATTAAGCCAGTGAGTTGCAATGACACACACTTGGGTTAGCATGACGAAAGTTCGAGGTCAGAGTTGTCATTGCAAATCGGGGAGAAAGAAAACCTCATTCAGGTACAAGGCAACTTAGAGACAAGTCATCCAACTTAGCGACTGCTATGATCCATATTAGATCATGGGGCACATAGTGCAGATAGTCCAAATCTTCACGCAGTTCAGCGTGAAGATTGAGCAGGTCGAGTTTCATGCCTAGCATGAAAACGGCAAGGTGAATTGCTGGGCAATGTGACAACAACTCCTCCGGGCGATCAGTCTGCGTGGAGCCATGGTCGAGTGCGGGCCTGGTTTCATGTGTGCAGTGAGTATGGCTAAATATTACGCTTCTCCTTTTAAAACTTAGATTGTGTTGAGTTTGGAACCAGCAGATTGTGATGTCGCACATTTGTTAGAATAAATGATGTGTACTTTGTTGTAGTGATTAATAGACATTGAAAACGGATCCTGAGTTGCTTCGGCTGATCGTTAAGAGTCGCGTTCCACTCGTTTATAGTTTGCGTGTGTTCAGAAGCAACGAGAGTTCAACTTTTAGACAGGTGAAACGAGTATCGATTTTATTAAACACAGGAAGGAATGAAATGAAACTGTGTGTATACCTAACTGTGAGATGAGAAACCGAAAACAGTAGTTGTTTTGATAGTAAGTAGAGTCAGTTAAATGATCGTGAACAAATACGATAGTGAGTGCAACATTGAGACGTACATAAAAATAGATCAAGTTAACAGTGAAGCGTGGATTGAACATCAACATACGATCAACACAAGAGATCACATAAGGAACACAAAAGGGTCATAGCAGATGAGTCCTAACTTAGTGGCGGAAAATAATGTATGACCGTGTCAATAAGCCAGTATAGTTAATTGAGGATTCGATTTCGTAATTCCGGATAAGGACATTGTGAATAGAAACGTGTTTGCAGAACGCTATACAAAAATGAATCTATAATATTTGTTAACGAATATTAAAACCGTGAATTAGTCCACGAACATTTTAGAAATTTGTTATTATAGACATTTTAATTAAAAATAGTAAGTGCATGATATTAATATCTAGACATGTCGAGTGATAAGATGTCGAACAGTAAACTATCTGTGCGGAGTAATTGGACAGTTGATTATTATCATGCGGTAGTGTGTAGCTATTGATCGTGTTTACATTTTAGGATGTCAGCGATTAGTTAGTGTTTACTGAAGTAACAGTATTTACAGCGTTAATGATCAAAACTGTTGAGAAACATATATAAATTAGTTGTACTACAGCTGAGAATAAATAATTAAATAAATATCATTACAGAATGTTGGGATAATAGGTTGTGCGTAGATTAATTAGGAGAAATTGAGTGCGTTGACTGATAAGAAAACGTTATATTAAGAAAGTTTTAATAGGCAAATCAAATAATAGTGACTTTAATAATTAGGAAGAGTAATTTATTAGTAAATACTGTGTTTGTGTAAGAATATATCGAAGAAGATATCGTAAGAATTACGATAAGATGGTAGCCTAGGCAGGCCGACACACCGGAACAGTCCGGTTTCATCAGTCGGGAGACATGTGCTCGAGAGCGGTCACGTGGTTGAAAGATACAGTGCCTTCCGGGTGTTGTTCAACACACAAAGTAGTCGATTGTTAAAGTTTGCTGAAGCTATAATAATCAACCTTCGTAAGCCGTCCTTGTGCAAGCAGAAAGACATGTTAGTCAGTTTAAAATTACCGTGGTAGACAATCGACATTACTGTGCGAACATGTGTATATTTCAGTTTGAAGGATTTATCTAATTAATTCACGTAAGTTGTGTGATTTCTGCAGTATGTACCTGACGAGATGCAGCGAAATATGCCAGGCAATAAATCGTGCAATCTATTGTTTGTGTCTTCGTTATTCAAATTCATCACGGGAAAACATTGTTTTGAATTTTTGAAACGTCGCCTCCCATTACCAACTGTGAAGCGATTGGATGGATTACTCAAGCTGAAGTGTAAAATATTGGTACAGGAGTGTCGATTGAGATTTCTCGAGGAATGCCTAAAGACGGGAATATTCCCTCACCGGTATTTCAGATCTCTCAGGGCGGACAGAATATGTCCAACAAGAAAAAAACCTGAGACGACTGACAAAAAACAAGAAAGAAGAAACCCAGTCTAAACTGGCCAACCTCAAGCGCACACACAGTTCTGCCTACTACGTCACCAAAGAATTGAGCTTGTATGGCTACTTGAAGTTCACTAAATTCTGTACAGAAACAGTGTACAAGGTGAAAATCGCAGAGAATGCTCGCCTCAACAAATCACTGAGCACTAAAAAGGTAACAACGTCAGTACTAGACAACCCAGAGAAATATGTGAGGAACTTATCGTCGTACGTACTCAACAACATTGAAACGGAGGCCCTTGCATATGGATTAAAATTCTGCATAAAGCCCAAATACATTAACCGTGTTGAGTCGCAAGCACAATTTGAAATGTTGTTTGATCAAGTCTCCAAGTTATCACCTACTTCTGCTGAGTCAGTCGGATGGCTGAAGGCCAAACTGGTAGATTTAGAACACCAGTATCGCACAACCCCCTCTAAACAGACATGTCCGCTGACCAAAGAACACCTTACTGCATTAAAAGCGTTAAAGGCCAACAAAACCCTCGTAATATTGAAACCCGACAAAGGGAGTGGTGCAGTACTGATGGACATATCAGACTACCAGAGAAAAATGGATGAAATATTATCAGATGCATCTAAATTCAGAGTAGAGCAAACAGTCAACAAGTCGGAGGACCTGGATGCAAAAATGAGGAAAGAAATCCAGTCACTTGTGAATGCAGGACTCATCAGTGAGGCCACTTAAAAAACGCTCACACTGCATGGCTCCCAAACACCTCAGATGTACGGTCTACCCAAGCTTCACAAGCCCGGCATCCCACTTAGACCGATCCTTTCCGTGGTTAACTCCGCACAACACCGAATGGCGAGATGGCTAGCTGAAATTTTAAAGCCAGTACGACAGTCCTTCGATCCAAGAACACTCAGAGATACATTCGAACTGGTGGAACTATTGGATACTATGGACTTAAACAACAAACACATGGCATGCATGGATATTGCCTCTTTATTCACCAACGTTCCATTAGATGAGACCGTGAATATAATAAGCGAACGCATTAGAGACAAACAACTAAAACTAGGCATACCATCAGCTATTCTAGAGAGGCTATTAAAATTATGTACTGCCAACATACAATTCAACTTTCTAAACAAGTCATATCGCCAAATTGACGGAGTGGCCATGGGGAGCCCACTTGGACCTATTCTAGCGGACATCTTCATGGCACACTTAGAAGAAAAGAGATGCTCAGAAATCAATAACTTGGCCTTTTACCGTCGTTACGAGGACGATATACTAATTATCACCACAGACGAGCTACAAGCAACGTCGTTCCAGGCCACAATGAACGAGACACATATAAACATCTCTTTATCTATGGAACATGAACACAACGAAGTGTTGCCGTTTCTAGATATCCTAATGAGACGTAGAGCAGACGGCACAATTCAAAGATCGGTGTACCGCAAAGAAACATGGACTGGCCAATACTTAAATTTTCAGAGCTTCGCACCTGTCCAGTACAAATCGGGCTTAGTACGGACCCTGTTTGACCGTGCTAGGAAGATATGCACCCAGGACACACTGACAAAGGAATTTGAAACTCTGAAGAATGCCTTAAACCTGAATGGGTACTCCAAAGGATTTATAAAGCGCCACTGCCAACAGCCCAAACCGAAATCAGAAGTAACTACAGTCCCTAAACTCAAGGAGTACATGTCAATTAGCGGTTTGGGGCCAAAAGGTCGGTGGCACCACAGGAGCGCCAAAACAACAGCCCCCTAGGGATCCAACCCCCCGGGGCCCCGCCCCCTAGGCCCCGGGGCGCCATCCTCCCGGAGCGCTACTTAGAGCTATAGTATGTATGGGGTACACACCATGGACACACATCAGTGGTTAAAAGCGAATCCAACACGACAGCGTATGTACTGTTGGAGGAATGCCGAAGGAGAGTGGACCCACTACCACCCCCAGGGGTTTGGTGCAACTACCAAAGATTTGAAGAGTCGCACAGGGGACGTCGTCGTATTATAATGCACCACCGCAAGTGAATTAGAGCTACAACCTCCAGGGTATATCAAGATGAATGGTTGTGAGTGGCTCAAACTCGGCACAGAACTACGTTGCGGTCGGTCATGCATTGGTCTTTTCTGTTCAAGGCACAATGCAAAGGCGAAGCGGGGCGTGACCATAGAAGAGTGTATATTCTGTGAGAGGGGGGTTAAGCGCCCTTATGAGATGTGCGAGCGTTGTACGCTAGACACCTTCCATAGGATGATTTGGAAGTTTGAGAGAAAGACCAACATCAAACTGCGTCCATATAAAGGTATGAAACTAGATTCGGATACCCAACCGGATTGTGTTTCAGAGACATGCCTACTTGCCAGTGGTTCAAGAGCCCCACAACATTTTGTGGAAAGCCCTCAAGACGACGCTTTTGTGACTATCATCTCCGGATCATACAACGCCAAGGCAGAAGAATAAGTGGGGGAACTATAATCATTCATACTCCTTGGGGTTGGAGGTCCTTAGGAGTTCCACCAGACTGTTTGGAAACAATCGCTGAGGAGGATGTGCAGAACGGGTGAATGTCTAGCCTGTCAATTTGAAGCTGACTGGGATAGTGAATCATGGAGCAGCGATGTATCGGTGGCTGCACGATGTATGGTTCTGCAACATACATAGCACCCTTTTCGCTCTGATCTGGGATAAATCCAAACTTGCGCACCAGTCAACACACTTCCGCTTAAAACGATCACGCCGGATGTATCGTGACTGAACGGAGCAAGCGTGATCGTTTTGTTTCTGCGTGACAAGTTTTATGAGTTCAGAATTAGAGACTAGCGACTAAAACTTAAAATGAAGAATTGTAAGTGGCTTGTGCATGAAGGGGCCTCGATCCGGTGCGATCGCAGGTGCCGCGGCGAGTTCTGCTACAAACACCTCCAACTACTTAAAAAGGGTAGGAATGTGTTTGGGTGCACTATCTGTAATACAGTAGTACAGCAACCGTTCGATATGTGCCACACTTGTGATAGTGAACTAGCTGAGCGCTATGTGGCTCTGACAAGAGATTTGCCAGTAGACAATCCCATGGAGAAATTCATCGAGGTGAAAGAGGCTATGAAAAAAGAGCGCGCTATCTAGCGGGCTATCTAGCGGGCGGGCTTCTGGCTGGTGGGGTGAAGTCAGTAAGCTCTTTTTTCTGGTGCAAGTCGGCAGAAACTTTGCGTCGAATTTCGGCCTGCTGTTGTCGAAATTTCACTGATTCATTCAGAATTAATTTAAATTCCGCATCAGAAATTTCCTGGTCCTGCAAGGCCGCCGAGACAAGATCGGAGATTGTTGAAAGTTTCGATTCAACCAAAATCCTGATTTCGTCATGCTTCTTGGCTTTAAGTGCACATCTGTGGGTCACCAACTTGCCGGCCGCCCCCAATAGCCCACATACGAGAGCGCCTATCTCTAGGCCGAAGACGGCAGGGACTGCAATGGCAGTTGACAGAAGCCCCACACTCACTGTAAGCAGTGCTGTATCAATCCCATCCAAGACATTCACAACCCGATGGTACTTCTTATACAACAGAGACCGTTTTTCATGCTCAGCCTCCAAACTCTTCTGTAGTCTAGTGATCTCTTGAAGACGAAAGGTCTGGTCGGGTGCCATTGTATAGTAGTGCACCTATATATTCAATTCGTAGTTATACGTTTTGATTCCTCCTCAGTGACAGAGTTGTGGGTATACAAAAGTTTTATAAGATGAACCCACGGCGAAACCTTAACTTCTCTCAGATTGATGGTATCAACACCCCTAGCATCCTTAAGTATGTTTACTGCAATTCGATCATCAGTAACTTCCACTTTTCCACCGAAAGTAATAATAACCCAACCCACCGCCTCGCGAGCTAGAGATTTTACTTGAAGGCCTGGCATAACATCCCCCCAATTTGTAAAAGGCCCATCCTTAAGAAAGAGCTTGATATATAGTTTGCTCCCTGGGATAGGACGATCGATGTATGCAGGCCTGGGCCGGCTGTTCACCACTAAACTAAGGGTGTAAACCTCATCATCACCTTTAAGGTAGAACGCGCCTGCTTCATCATAGCCTACATATACCCCATCAGCGGACCTAAGTATGCATGGTAGTACTCCCATATTTGAAAGGTAAAGGGATTTACTTGACAATACAAGATAGGGATTTTTTTTACCTCAAACCACAACGCCCAATCACCACCGAATCGGTCTTCTATATATAGTTTTGTAGCATTCCAGAAGGTCGTACCCAAAGACTGGGTATTTAACAGCGCAGCCCTATGTTGCACATTAACATATTTTTTAGTAGCCGCATCTTGCTCCCCAACCGGTTCAGCTACATTGGTGATTCTGTGGGTACCCATATTGAGTTCCTCTGTCATCGTTCCACGTTTAGAGAGCCGCTCCGTAAAACCACGCGTAGCAGCATCACTGGGTCCCGAAGGCTCCCCCACATTAGTGAGGCGAAACCCACCCATGGATAGTGTACCTTGCATAATGTCCCCATACTTGCTCACAAGCCCAGCTCGGCTAAGCTGGACAACGGTCCCTCCGTTGCACTTTCCAACAGACATGGTCTATACCATACGCAGTATTATGTCTTCAAATTGCTGCCCGCCCGCCAGCCCACGAAGCACATGAAGACATAAATGACCACAGATCACATCGTCTGCCCTCTGCAACTGAAAAGTCTGGGTGCGCACGGGGCACCCTAGATAATCCAGGATCTCCTGGGGCGGGTCAAGCCCGAAACTATCGAAGTAAACCGCCATAGGCCCCGCCCTGTAATAAGCCACCCAGTAGGTCCCCTCATCCTCTGATGAGTCTAGATTGACAATCCCACACTCCGGATTGTGTAGAGCTGCGGGAAGACCATCGCGCATAAACACACCGCGGAAGTGGGGTATATCCTTAGCCGCCTTCTCAATATCAAAGTTGCTTAATGCTTCTTTTTTCCCATCCCCTTACCGCCTCTAGCCAGGTACACACCCTTACCCCCAAGCATGTCCCTAAGACCAGGTTGGTTGGCCAACACCAACTTCAAAATATCCTCTCCTAAACCCCCCAGCTTAGGCCGCCCGGCCAGCGCCAACTTCATAACATCCTCCCCGAAACCCTGACCCTTCCTCGCGCGGCCAACTTGCTCAATACTGCGAGACACACCACCTACTTCACGCATCACCCTACCCAGAAGGTCATCCCCAAAACCCCGACCCTCCATCGCCAGGTTATGACGAGCCTGATCAACTGCCTGTGCCACACCAGCAGCTCCACCCATCAAGCCCCCCAAGCCACCCAGCCAGGGGAGCGCCTTAGCCAAGAGAGGGATCACAGTCCCCAAGGCGGGGAAAAACCCACCCACCTTAACCATCTTTTTGATCTGGCTCTTCGAGAAGGCCAGCTCAGCCCCAGAACCCGCTACCACATTCTTCTTAATGTGGTTAATCTGACGCTGGGTCAGGCCGACTTTATCAACACCGTGCAGCTGCCCCACACCCAGGCGTAGGGTGGCACCAGTGCCGTCTTTCGCCGCCTTGACCAACGTCTATTTCTGCCCCGGAGAGAGGCTCAGCCCATATGATACCAGCGCCATAGTCATTTCACTATATCTCTAGTGTTTAATTCAAGACTGTAGTAAACTTCCTACCGTCAGATTCTAAGAACAGAGACTTATCTGCAATGACCACAGCGAAAGCCTTGGTGTCTGCAGGCACAGCAACATCAAATACCACCTTGAGGGTGATAGCCTGAACAGTGTTCTTACTGGCTTCAGACTGGGCGCGCATATCAATAACATGTATGGGGTAGAGCGCCACGAAATCCATAGGACTCACCAAGTTGGACGACTCCCGAGCTGTAATACCATAGAACGCCTCCTTGAAGTCGGCAAAAGCTTTGTAAGCCCGAGAGGTTTTATACTCTGCGAAGTCGATGTTCATATCCACTAGCGGATAGCGCGCGCTGTTGATCAGAGCGTGAATATTCTTCACCTTCACATGATCAAATACGGCACTGTTCTTCACCTGGTCGTTTTCACGACCTGTTTGAAAAGCCACCAGGATCCACCGAGGTTTCTCTGTTTGGGATTTAACCCCCAACTGCCAGGTGAAGGATGTGGACTGCGGCACCGCCAAGCTATCACACTGTAAGGCGCGGAAAGCCACAGGCACCCTAACCTTATTCTCTATCAGGGTCATGAGCGAGCTCATATAGCTCAGAGAGGGTATAACATGAGGCATCATCCAGGCGATCTTGGACAGTTCGATTTTACCCTCAGGCACCGCCGCCGCACGATAGATGGTATGGGCATCACTCTGACGATCTAACAGTAGGGACTGCTTCACACCATAGAGCACCTTCTCGTAATCATTGCAAAACCCAAAGAAATATTTTAGTGGAACACAGAAACTGAAGTTGCCCGGAGTTGTAGGTTTACCCATCATGATAAGCCACCGCCTTTCCCAACCGGAATTCCCCGCTGCAGCAGCCCCCACATCAGAGTCCTTATACCAACCCATATTGAGGCCTTCGCCCCAAGCAAAGTCCTCCCCACACGACAGAAGAGTCATCATGGTGGTGGCCTGCCCCGGATATGACACATCATCGATGGTGTTGTTGTTAAGTTGGTAACGTATTTTACCAAACATGAACGCAACGGCATTGTTAACCAAAGCCGCCTGAGTGTTCGCGTCATAGTGTTCCTCTCGAAACGATCTGAGCTTGCCTTCTACTAGAAGATAGCTCTTGGAGGGGAGTGTGAAGGCATCCTGAGCATGTATATCAATTTGGATGGTGTTATTCTGGTTGAGGGCAGCAGGGTTCTGCGCCTCATACTTCCGATACTCAAAGGATTCAATACCCTCATCGACATGCACAGGCTCGGAAATTTTAAGCATGGAAGTGCGTTGCTCGTCCATGGTGATATTATAAACGTCTAGACTTATCTCTAATTGTCTTGAAACCTCCTCCCCGGCTGGCGATATCCAACGCCTCCAGACTGGGCAGGACATCGGGCTGGACAGTGGGCTGGACAGCGAGCTGCTTTAAAACCTCAGCGCTCTTAGCTGTGAGTTCCCTCTTCAGCTGAGGCGGCAAAGGCTTGAGCGCGTCCACCAGCTTCTTGGCAGCCGCGCCTGCGGAGGCCACAGACTCTGTCGTCTTGGACACATTCCTAACTAAGGGGCTGCCAACAAATTTGGCAACTTTACTGACAGCGCTGGGTATCACCTTAGCACCTGAAGAGACCAGACTTCCAACCGCCCGAGCTGCCGAGCCCAACCAATCGAACACTCCCCCACCTACCCGCCTCCGACGTCTTGGGAAAACATACATGGTTACACACTGCGAATATGTAGCCTTATAGTTATTTGCTCACCTCTAAAGTTTAATTGTGCACGTCTTGGTCAGTCAACCAGACGCGTATGCTGTGTATACTACCAGCTTGGGTGATAGGGAGGTAGACAGCAGTTCTGGGAGACTCTAAGATCTTATAGCCAGGGCACACATTGGGGAAGAATGAGTAGATGGTGGGGTGGGATCCCCCACCGAGGTAAGACCCACTCACCACATTGCAATTAACCAGAATGCTATTCACATGGAAGATGTCAATTGGTTTCTCCCCTTCTTTATAGCCCATAGTCAGTATTTGTGGGTCAAACCCCAGTATTTTTCGCAAAGTTGAAGCACCCATATCAACCTCATAGTCGGGGCTGGTTATCTTTACAAAAGCCCGAAGGGTTGAAGGGTTGGGTCCTATGGTGATGTAATACTTCTCCTCAGCCTTCTCATTCCAATCCTTGGCCTCCTCCATCTTTCTTTGAATCTCTCTATTGATCTGGGCGAGCTCACATCTCACTCTTCTATAGTGATGGTTTTCCACTCCTTCTCCACACGGTAGACAAAAGTATTGTTGGTGGAGTTAACATTGCTGATGGAGTTGTAGGTCTCTAGATTCAGCAAGGCCAGCTCGTATGACTTCTGAGGGTCAAGGTACAGCGCTGGGGAGTAGTAGGTTGTCCAGTCGCTTTTATCCGACGTTACCACCAGGGACATATTCTCCTTCGGTGCGAGTCGCACCTCCATCGCGGCGAGCCGGTCGCGGATGTCCTTCAACACTTGAAGCTCCATGTTTAATGAACAAAGATTCTTCTGTTCAACTTGATGGCCTGCTCCGTAGAGATCACTCCACTGCGCATAAGCACAAGGCTAGGCGCTCCACCAGAGTGTTGGGGTCGTTGTAGTATAACACACCACTACCACGGATTAGCCCGTATTTTTTTCCCTTTTTGCTATAGACAGGTATTTTGGCAAGTTGGGCCAGCCGGCTAAATGTCTCAATAGCCTGTGGGGTGTATTGTTTTGTTTTGACGAACCGCTTGGTTAGGAGATCGTACAGCGTCTCATCTGCTGGAGCCGACAATACTAGGGTGTCCCCATCAAAGGCTTGCAGCCGGCCCGCGGCCAGAGCTGCGGGATCAATAGTTAGGGCGCCGAATTTGTCTCCTCGGAGCTTCAGCCCTTGCCCACGGGCGATAACTCCTTGTCGTTTATGTAATATAAGTTTAAGACGGTCCCTAAATAGCTGTATGTTCTCAATCTCATAATCTAAATCTCTAATTTCCTCCTGAGTGATACCCTTCTTCTTCTGCCCCCCCCCCCCCCCCCGAGCGTGTGTGAATTGAGTTTTGCAGACTTGGTAAGAAGCTTTTGAATGTCTGCATCTGGTCTGTTGATGAGTGCGCTAGGCTTTGGGAAGCTGTATTTGTTAAGAACTTCCTCATCTATTTTCTGATCCATGTCAATTATAATATCTTCTGGAGGAGTCACTGGGGCTATGGCCTCCTCTGCTCTGGCCTCCTCCAGGGCTCTGGCTCTGTCCTCAATGGCCCTGTTCAATGCCGCAATGGCCTGAGCTAGCTCGTTAGCTTGTTTGTTTGTTCGTATAGCCAATGCACTGGTTTGTCTGTCAGCTATTTTAGCCAACTCGCCGGTCTGAGCTTTGATGATTTGGCTTATTGCCCCCGTTTGTTGCGCTGACCTATCTGCTACAGTTTTAGTAATTGGCGTGAAGAGTTTGGCTGCCTCCTGTTGTAAATCTGCTTCCCCCACCCTCTCCGCCAGAAACCGCTGCTTCAGGCGGTCCCGACGTGCTAGATAATCCTTCACAAAAGCGTTACGCTTTGCTTGGTTAGTCACATCAGCCCACATGTTGTCGCTATCACAATAACATATATTTAAATAGAAGACTTTGGAATATAGAACCGATCGAATCCACATCGGTATTTACCATCGTGGGCCTTGCTGGTCAGATCGATTACTGCGAAACCGTAAGGTTTGCTAGTGCACTCTGTGAAGAACTCCCTGAATTCATCAAAGGGCATATCACCACCAACATAGGAGTCATGGATGGCGCGCAGGTTCTTCGTGTCTTGGTTGAAGATCACCAATAGATTGGTATTGTCACGGATGGCCTGCTTGGGAATTCTGAAGAAGCTCTGGGTTAGGTAGAATGTGTCGGCACCGCCGTGCCGGCCCTGGCAGAAGTACTTCTCGATCGGTCCCTGCTTCTCCAGCATGACATCATCAAAGACCATGACAGCTCTCTCTTCAGGGTTCAGGTCCTCGACGGGGATGATGTCTTCGGCTGAGCTATGACAGGAGGCAATATTTTGCCCCGCAACCTCCCCGACAGACTCGGCCCAATCCTGGAGGAATTGGTACTTGTCCTGCCCCAAAGACTTCGAGTACAGGTGCAATCGGTCATAGTTTAGGTAGCCCGGCTTCAGTAGTAGGTTGAGCATCATGTTTGTTTTTCCGCACCCCGATGGCCCGCACACAACACAACGAACGGTGTCCGGCAGCAGCCAGTGGTGGTGGTGGCGGGCTTTGTCCTCAAGGTCGAAGTTGGTTATCTCCATTTTAAATATATACACATTTGCAATATCTTCAATATGTATTGCCTGCGCTGTAAGAAGCAGACTCCTACGCTGGAGGAGTCGGAGGTCGTGCTGAAAAATCGTCGAATAACCAGGCGCGGTCTCTGTGAAGTTTGTGGTGCAAAGAAGAGCCAGATTGTTGGTATGGGGCTCCTCAACAAAGCACTGAATATGTTGCCTTTGCCTGAGCTGCATATGAGGCTGCCCGAGGGCGTCAGCTCTGAGGATGTTCCTGGAGGCTCGTTCCAGAATACAGGGAAATATAGCTACTGCGGCCCTTTCACTAAACTAGATAAACGGATGGCCCAAGGCTATGAGGGGGCCAACACACTCGACCGCGCCTGCAAGGCTCACGACATTGCTTATGCGGCTCATAGCGATACAGCTAACCGCAACGTTGCTGATGATGTCCTAGCCGCGGCGGCTGAAAATATTGCAGCGTCTGGTGGTGCCCCCGACTGGGAGAGTCGCGATGCCCGCATAGTCTCGGCCCTGATGTCTGCCAAGAGCCGCTTTGGTATGGCGCGCCCTCGTTTTGAATATATAGACATCTGTAGTATATCAATATGTATTGTTTTCGGTGTAAGAGACAGACCCCCACTAAGGGGGGGGGGGGACGATTAGCAAGATGAAGAATGGACGGTCGGTTAAGCGTGGCACCTGCGTTGTGTGTGGTGGAAGGAAGAGTCAGATTGTTAGTGGGAAAGGAATCATCTTTGGGCCCAAGTCACCAATCAAGGACATCCCCGTCTTGGGCTCCCTCTTGGGGTGGCTGTTATAGAGATATGTGATATGGCCTTACAATAATGGAGCGTGTTTACTACAGCCCGCAAGGTTATTGGAAAGGGCATTCAGCTGTGAAGAAGCTGGCCGCGGCAGCTAAGGTTAGCGAGACTGAGGCTAGGGAGTGGCTTCAGAAGCAGGCTATCTGGCAAATCTACCTGCCACGACCTCGCTATATTCCACGACCCCACATCGCCGAGTCCACATCGAATGCTGTCCATCAGGCAGATCTTTTGTTTCTCCCACATGATCGCGTTGGTTCTGGTCGCACGGCCAGGACCTATAGGTATGCCTTGACGGTGGTTGATGTTGCCTCACGCTACAAGGAGGCTGAGCCGCTAACAGATAAGAGTAGTGACGCGGTCGCATCAGCACTTGGGCGGATCTATAAACGTGGGCCGCTCAGATGGCCTAATCTTTTGCAGATTGACCCTGGGCGGGAGTTTATGGGTGCCGTCAGTCAGTTGGTGGCTAAGCATAAGACACCGGTACGCCATGGGCAGACAGGGAACCATCGTCAGCAGGCCATTGTCGAGCGGTTCAACCGCACTCTGGCAGAGAGACTGTTCGGGGCCCAATATGCCCAGGAGTTGTTACTCGCTGCCCGAGGCTCAGATGAACGGTCGGTCGAATGGGTGAGAGCTCTACCCCAGGTAGTCGCTGCGATCAATAATGAGGTGACGCGTTTGACTGGTAGGAAGCCGGCTGAGGCAATTAAGGATTCGTCCGTCTCCCACGCTCCAGCCGCGCCAGCCCGCCGCGCTATCGGGCGTAAGGAACCTTTGATTCCAGCCGACTCGCAGGTCAGGTATCTCTATTCGGCGGGCGAGCTTGAAGGAGGCCAGCGTCGGGCCACTGATCCTACATGGTCGCTGACCGTGCACAAGATTAGTCATATCACCCAGCAAGAGGGGCGGCCCTCTCTTTACTATCTGGTGGATGGGCCGGCTCGTGGATTTGTGCGCGAGGAGCTGCTCGTTGTCTCCCCAGACACGCAGCTACCCCCTAGCAGGATTCTAGGAAGCCGTAGGCCCTAGTGTTAATACCATCAGCACAAATCCACTTTTCCGTGTCCATGGGGCTCAGAGATGTTTTATTCATCTCATAAACCCCTATCTGGTGGCCCTTGCTTCGGATGGCAACCTGTGTGTGTTTGTATTCCCGCTGGCTGAACAGACTGTCCTTGTAGTGTTCGTGTCTGAGGTCCTTCTTCACAACTGTCCGAGCCACTCCTTTGGCTTTCTTGATGTTGGTGGCCTCCTCTAGGATTGAGTACATCTTTGGTCTGAGACCGACGAACTCGGCTATCGAACGGCCATTGCACTCATCTTTGAATTTGCCGACCACCTTTTTATTCACAGTCGAATGGTTGGGGTGGCCGCGTGGATAATCAGAGAAGTCGTACCAGTCGGGGTGAGCCTTCATGTCCGTGTACACATCCTCAGTCTCCACCTGAAGTAGAAGGGAGTCAGTATCTGTGTAGCAGAGCTGGAGTCTATTACCGTATTGGGGTTTAAGCCGGTTGTACCAGAAGTCGTACATGAGGTGCTTGGATAGGTCCAGGATGGCCTGCCCACAATAGACGGGTTTATTCAGCTGGACCTTGTTCTTGATGCTGTGCACCGCCACCAGTCCACCGTTGAAGATTCTACATGATTCGTAGTTGGGGCTGGCGATTAATTTTCGGAGTCGGTCAGTCTCGGTGCCTCTGACAAGGTTGACTCTGATACGCTTGCGAACATTCTCCATACTCTTCCCAAAGACGGCATTGTTCATCAGCTTGAAGAAGTCCTTCTCAAATTCCGATTTGGCTTGGGCTCGTAGAGAGGTGTTCATCTCTATGTAGGGCTTCATCCATTGGGACTGACTGAACTTGATGGCTCGGTGGATCTGGGTGACCTCTAGACCGAGGCTGTGATAGAGTTTGAGATTGCGGTAGTGGACGACGTATCGCTCCTTGTTGTGAAGATGAGGTACCAGCTTTGTTTGCTCCGTGAACTTATCCCCCAGTTTGTTCTGGAGCTCGCGCTGATAGCTGCTCAACCAGGCCTCTGGGATGGTCATGGTTTCTGGAGCTAGCGGATAGTCGCTGTGGGCTTCATGTAGGTGCGCTGGGTACTTCATATCAACCTCAACAAGCCATCCCTCTGGGGCGTTGTCGGGGGTGTTGAGTACCTCCTCGAGAGTTGGATTGGCCCATTGGAACCCTCCGGTGGGGAGGTATTCCATCATGGCCCACCCATACAGGTTATTTGCATCTAGGTACATGATCCACGAATTGGGTGTTGTGGGGTCATAGTCTGAAGTCTTGGGGTTGTTGGCCTTGGCATACCGCTTGGAGACCATGGCCACACCCCCTCGGAGACCCTTCTCAAAGAGGAGGTGCATATCCAAGTCGGTTAGGAGCTCGAGTTGTACCTTCGTCTTTTTTAGGGGTGCGTCCCATGCCAGGCCTGGTGCACTGATGTAGTGGGCTGGGTCGAGCTGATATACCTCCATACAGGTGTCTCGGAATGCCTCGAACATATCAGCCAACAGACCGACGTCTGTTTTCAGGTATAGGTCATGGTAGCCTCCGAGTGTTTTGCAATCGAGCTCCTGCCACACTTTCTGGGCGTGGGCATAGTCAGATTCACTGATTCCTTCTCGGGTGAGCTTGCTGTAGAAAGCCTCTTTGGGTGGTAGATGGTCCTCTGCAAAGCGCTCGAAGCTGTCCATGTATTCGTAAGGGTATACACCCTTGTGGAGAAGGAGATGTGACTGGCTCTGGCTTAGCGTGGTCCTGAACTTGCTCATTAAGACAGCCCAGGGGGTGTGCTTCTCAGTGTTGCACGTCTCACATCTTGAGATTATGTCGTTGCCTCTACGTGTCAGAGCCATTGATTTACCGCAGTGTGTCAGCTCGCTGAGGTTCCCTACCAGGGTGTCTAGAGAGCTATTCATGAACTGTAGGCTGTCAATGAATTGCAGCTGACCGATGGTGAAGGAGGCGTACTTCTCTATGGTGTTTGGTATGCAGGTGATTGTTGTGTTGTCTAATTGTTTAGTTTGCCATTGGCCGTTTTTCTTCTTCTTGTAGACCGTTCTTTTTCCCCAGTCCAGACGGCCGGCCGCTTGCATGATGATGTGGGAGTCGTATCCTCTGAGGTTGTGAAAGACTACAGGTATCCTCAGCTTGTCTCTATTGATGCGCCATGCTAGATTACAGACATTGTGGGCAGCGCCCCGGTATTTGCCTGTAATATGGCAGTGGTCTCTCACCTTGTCCTCCTCCAGCGGCTCTTTACAGATGTGGCAGGTGGTGGAGGAGGCAAAGTCTTCACGGTCTTTTTGCCCCAGCATCATCAGAGCCGGCCGCTGTAACTTGTGGTGGATGGTGGCCTGCTCTCGTCCCAAGCGTTTGAGGAATTCATCGGCAGCATCCTCCCCCCGATATACGACAGGGTTTGTGGTGAGGTCGTCGCAGCGTACAATGGTGTAGCCGAAGCCGCAGGGGGGCTGCTCGGCAAGTTGTCGTGTGTTGCTCTGGCTTGGATCCATTGCCGCGCCGTGTACTGGTACGTTCAATGTCTCAAAGTCTGCGTATATGATGTATGGTGCCCTCATCTGTTTCTGGAGGGACTTGAAATTCATCTTTCCCTCTTTAGGCATGACATTCACCTGGCAGGCTGTGTTGATGCCTTGGCAGAAAGGCACATGTTGGTCCAAGGTTTCCTGAGAGGAGTGTACATGGAGACAGTTGAGACATGGATACTTCTTACCCTCGTATTTACTGTTTCCATATAGAAGCCGCCCCACATCCTTGACCCAGACATAGTGCCTATTCTCATCCTTACACAGGAGCATGAGGTTGATTTGGTTGCGCTGGAGTGTGTTGGTTCGGAGTATGGTTAGTCCTTTGTTCCACCCAAAGACTCTGATGGCGATGGTGGGATTCTGGTTTTCAAACTTCGCAATGCTGGTCAGCTGCACTGGGAACTCGATTCCTTCAAAGTTTAGCTCTCCCAGGTGGGTGCTATAATTGTTGAGCCTATCAGGATGCTCTCCATGTGCTACTGGGTAGAGCGCTGAGAGTATGGCCCATTCAAAGCAGCGGTTGTCCTCATTCTTTACATTCACAACACTACGTGGTGGAATGAAGCTGGGTGTTGCGAAGTAGCTAGAGCCTCGGAATGGTTGGTATTTTGCGATGTAGAGGTCGAGCTGCACACACTCATCATAGTGCCAATCCGAGCCCTGTTCGGTGAAGCATTCACTGTCAGCGAATATCTTGGCTCTGGCGAGCTTCAGCCCCTCATCAATTTCCCCCTCGTGCAGTACTTCATAGTTCCTGCTTCCATGGGTGGCGATTGCCGTAATCTGTTCGCCTTCTGGGGTGGTGCGATAGTATTTTAGATGGAGATACAGCTGCATTTTAACGCTGCCATAATCCCCCAACCCTTTTACCACCAGGGCTTTGATGGCGGGCTCCATCGAATACATAATTGCTTCAGGCTCTTCATAGCCGCTACCTTCTGGGACGATTGCTTCATATTTTCTCAGGCTCCCCTCAATCTCCCGGGTGAGTTTCAATTCAGGCGCGTTTTGAATGAATGCAGCCAACATCTCATCCACTTCATCTCGCACACTATCAACTCGGGCAAGGAACTCTGCTTCGAGGTCGGCGTGGCGTTGAGCACGCTGCCGGGCGCGGTGTCGTCGCTCGGCGACGATCGCGGCTCGGTCCGCGGCGGTACCATATACAAATCTCAGGGCGGTGGTAATCCCTGCTTCAAGTCGTGCCCCTTGTAGGTTGGGGTTCTTCTCGAGCAGGGAGACCCTAGCCATCTCGCGCGCTCTGGATATTTCCCCCTCAAGAACGGCCTTCCTCCTCCCACTGTATGGCATGCCATACTCGCGGGCTTGCTGTTTCAATTGATTCAGCGTAGGCATGGCTAAACACACAGATCCGCCAGTCTCTAACAGGTAGGTGTGTAAGTACACTGATGACTTCACCTCTCTCTAATTGAAAGTTCAATCCACTATAATCTTAGCAATTCGACGAATCTCTGCATTATAGTCCTTTACATTCTCTTCGTACCAGATTCGGTGATACTCCTTGTCATATCCACATTCTTTACATAGTTCTAGGAGGTTGTTGACCCCCTTCCCACATTTCCGACATGGTTTAATAAATGAACCCTTCCGTATTAGCACTGCATGGACTTTGCAGTAGTCCCTCATACAGCTACGATTGCAGGGCTCCGTGGAATGTAGCCGTAGCCACTTACAGTTGTTCTTCGCGGTGCGCATCTTGGTATGTCTGCGGATGATACCCTCTAAATCAGCGGCTCGGTCGCCTGTAGGCGACCCGTGTGTGCGCTCCGGGAGGATGGCGCCCCGGGGCCTAGGGGGGGCGGGGCCCCGGGGGGTTGGATCCCTAGGGGGCTGTTGTTTTGGCGCTCCTGTGGTGCCACCGACCTTTTGGCCCCAAACCGCTAATTGACATCTACTCAAGGTATTCATCCAGCTAACCTTCCGAGGAGATGACGTAATGCAAAGTCTGCGGGACCGGCTCACCACAGCAGTCGAGCGAACATTCTGTGCTGCAGCTCTAGTCATCAGGTACAGAACCGTACCGATCCCCGTCCCAGCAATAAAAGAACCTGTAGCTTTGTACGCTAAATCAAATTGTATTTACCAATTTACATGCAGATGCGAGGCCATCTACATAGGCAGAACTGAGCGACAGTTACATTGCAGGGTTTCGGAACATATTCCGAATTGGGTGGACAAGATACTACACACAGAAGATGGTAGCCTAGGCAGGCCGACACAGGAACAGTCCGGCTTCATCGGTCGGGAGACATGTGCTCGAGAGCGGTCACGTGGTTGAAAGAGACAGTGCCTTCCGGGTGTTGTTCAACACACAAAGTAGTCGATTGTTAAAGTTTGCTGAAGCTATAATAATCAACCTTCGTAAGACGTCCTTGTGCAAGCAGAAAGACATGTTAGTCGGTTTAAAATTACCGTGGTAGACAATCGACATTACTGTGTGAACATGTGTATATTTCAGTTTGAAGGATTTATCTAATTAATTTACGTAAGTTGTGTGATTTCTGCAGTATGTACCTGATGAGACGCAGCGAAATATGCCAGGCAATAAATCGTGCAATCTATTGTTTGTGTCTTCGTTATTCAAATTACGATAAGAATAGTTAGCAAGTAGCGTAGTTACTACAATGTATTTATTTTACATTAATGGATCTTAAAATAGATACCATCTGGGGCGACCAGATTGACATCTGGTCCACAGGTGGCGGATCGTGGAACGGCCTCTAGATATAGAGGTTAGCTGCTAATACCCAATAAGCACCCGCGGACCAACTGGCAGTGGGCACAGAGGGCGAGGTGGGATCTCAGGGTGGGGTCTGAGTTCCTTAGAAAATACCTCATATGCTCGGAGACGTGCCTGCCAAGCGAGTCAGGGGCGCTATAACCCCTCCCCCAGGTAGGTGAAACCCATTAGCTTTGGACGGCAGTCCATCTAGGAGATGGAAAACTTCAAATATAAACCCCCAAGTTCAAGGTGGACCAGCGTGCTGAGGAACTGGATGACCATGGGTAAACTGGTCGTGAACATTGGACGTCTTGCAGGCGTGCGGGGCGGCACCAGGCATATGAACTCCTGTGGGACATCCCCTGCCTCTTCCCTAGCAAGCAGGCAATGCTAGGGCGACCGTTTATTTCCTGCAATATCCAAACTTTGCTTATGGAATTAATTCAACACGGGAATTGTCGCCGGAGCTACGGAGCATGTGCTCTGCGCTTGACACATCTTTCAGAGGCTAGCAAAGAGAGAGTGAGGAGGAGAAGACGAGGAAATTGTGTGAGAAGAAGGCACAGAAATAGGAAGGCAGGCGCCAGGAGAACAAGACGAAAAGTGGAGAGACTAGGTTTCAACCATGTAAGAGTGGGATACTGGAATTGTCGTAGTGCCAGGCAGAGAGGTCCTGTATTGCAGAGGCTAATATATGATTTTGATGTCCTCATGCTCCAGGAGCTAAATACAGACAAATAATATTGCCCTGGGTAAGCCAGTTATATAAACCCTACTGGGCAGAAGAGACATGGACAAGGTCTGCTGGTGAAGGAAAGAGTGAAGCATGTGGTACTTGATTTGAGCCAGTGGAATCACAGTGCAAGAGAGGTTCAGGATATACAAATGGAGATTGGTGGCTTAAGTTGGAACATCATAAATGTATACGCCACAGTGAACTGTTTTGTCAGAAAGGAACACTGGGACTGGCTTAAGAAATTGGAGGAATTACCAGGTGATAGGCTACTCATATGTGGAGATTTCAATGTGAGGAGTAGAGATTGGGACAGTAGTGGAGAAAACCGACTGGGAATTGCCCTTGCGGATGCCATGGTGGACTCCGATGTGGTCTGCATAAATGATGGTAGGCCGACTAGAATGGCAATGAGGCCTGGTGATGCAGACACAGCTATTGACTTGGCACTTGTCTCCCATTCATCAGTCCTTGATGTAAAGTGGACTGTTTTGAATGACCATGGGAGTGATCACATGCCATGCTCAGTCCTGATCTCTAAATCCAGGAAAGTTAAGGCTGGGAGAGTGCGCAAGACCTTCCGGTATGAGAGGACCAATAGCCTTCTTGGACGCCTCAGGGCTTGCAACAGGAATGTTAAAACTCCTTTTTTGCAGCCTCCATAGTGGACCCCAGAAGTAGACCATGCTTGGAAAGCAAAGAGAGCTGCAGTGAAGCAGCTAAGGAAAGTGCGACAGACACCCCGAAACTCACGAGAGGAAGTGGACACAGCGGAAAATGTCAAGAAAGATAAGGTGGAGGTTTTCAAGCGCTGTGCTGCACAGGCCAAAAACGCAAAATGGGAATGTTTCATGAAGGCGATTGGAGGTGATAAAACACTGCGAAAATTCTGGAAACTGTACAGAAAAATGCAAAGAAAATATCGGCCTATGACATTGAGAACAATTTATAGAGATGATGGTGTGCACGTGACAACAAACAAAGAGAAAGAGGAGGCGTTTTTCCAGAGATTTTTAGAGCATATCAATCATAATGATGCAGACACCAGAGATGCAGTTAGAGAGGAATTATCTGGCACCATGAAGAATATGCATTATGAAGACATCATACGGGTTGAAGATGTTAAACATATTTTGAAAAGGGCAAAAGACACGGCACCAGGGCCCGATGGGGTTAGGTATGGCCACATGAAGGCTCTGAGCGATGTAGACCTGAAGTAGATGACCGACTGCTTTAACCAGAGCATTAGGACAGCATCGGTACTGCAGAATTGGGTGCACAGCTATCTCATCCCTCTCCCAAAACCATTCAAGGATCATTCAAAGCTTAACGGCTTTAGGATCATCACCCTTCAAAACATATTTGGGAAGGTTCTAGAGAAGATAATCGCTGTCAAGCTGCAAGAGTTTTTGGAAGGCGGGAAGCTTCTTCCAAGAGGCCTGGGGAGTTACAGGCCAGGAAAAAATACCTGGTCAAATGCAGCCACTTTTGCCTTTGATGTTTATGAGTTCCAGAGTACACAGGAAACGATGGCGGCAGTGCTCTCGAGGATGCATACAATAGATATTTTAGTGCGTCAGAGTGCCAGCGGAGCAGTCAGACTTGTGCAGAGTTATAAACACATTGAGCTGGGAGTGCAGGAAGTGGCCAGCAGCAGGGGCCATGGAAGTGGAAATCCAGCAACTGATTCAGGATAATGCTCGCTCAGATGATGTGATTATCTACACAGATGGTTCGGTGTCGAGAGGAGAAGTGCCTGGGGGTTCATAGCAAAAGCTAATGGCCGACGTTTGGTGCAGGAGAGCCTGGCATATGATACCACAACATCTAGCTTAAGAATGGAGGTGGAAGCGGTCACTGCACCTTTCCACTGGATCAAGAATACAATACACACACATATCGTGATTGTAACTGACTCAGAAAGGAAGGTGAGGACAGGCATGCTTCGTGCAGAGTGGCTTGATTCGCTTCGTAGGTCACGGGTGGCAAGCATCGCCTGGATCTTTTCTCCAGGGCATGCCGGTGTGCTGGGGAATGAACAGAGGGACAGAATGGCTGGCTCTGCAAAATTTGGTGGAGTATTGATGCATGACAAGGCAGACGAGGTTGCGGCCTTGTGGGAACATATGTACACTTCGGAGAAGCAAATAGATCATAATCGTCAGGCAAGAATGAGGCAGTGAGGAATGACAAGGGGATCTGGCCGACGCTCAATGCTCAGAGGAAAGGCGAGATGGTCATAAAATCAGATTGCTACTGGCACTATTGGTGTTGGAACTCTTCGCTGGCTGCTGAGGATGGGGACGGAGCGCCTATGGGAATGCCCCAAACGCTGTGATGTCGGTTCCTAGATCAATCATTCAATCAATATCTTCATGTAGATTCAATATTGAAATAAAGGAAAACCATGTGTCAGTATCTTACTTAATGGAGATGCAAACAGATCTACTGATGAGGGGCTGATACTAAATATTCATTTTATCAGAGAAGGGAAAGTGAAGGAGACATTTCTTTCTATTGAGCCTGTGGAAGATGCAACAAGTGCAGGCTACTTTAAAGCTCTAGAGATGTGTGAATAACTTAAGTGTTCTCATAGTGATATCTTTGACTGGGCCTCTGATACAGGACATGTAATGGCTCATTTCAAAATATGTAGCTTTATCTGAGATTGATTCATATATTTCTTAGCTTGTGTTAACAAAACATGTGCTGGCTCATGAGAAAAAGGGCTGACTCCTGAATCAAGTTTACATTTTCCACCCTTGTTGCCATTTCTACTTTGTCATAAAATCTTTGTAATTCCACTTCATTACTGCTTGTTATTGATCCCTACACTTGTATAATATTTATATCTCGTGGTTTGACTTTGAATTTGACAATAATAACTATCTGATCAAATAACCATTAACTGATTTAGCTGTTTCCTCATCAAACATTAGTTCTTCTCCTTTTCCGTATGTAATATATCTTGAATAAATTACTGTGTTTTTGTCTGTTATTGCTTTACCAGATTTCCTCCAGCTCATCTCACTTTATGTTTTTAATTTCTTTTATTACATTATGTAACTTTCCTATCTCAACTATGTCCTGACATTTCACGTTCCTATTTGAAACTTGTCTTGTCTTGGGAAGATAATGTGGTGGTTTTCCCTTGACTTCCATCTTCACAGCTCGGAATTCTGAGGTAAGTATGAACATTTTTTCCAATTTTAATTTTCTCTTCATTGCTTTCATTTTTTTCATCTTTTCATTCTTCTCGTCCTAGCGTCACGTGTTGATGTAGTCACAGGAGATCTCCTTGGCTATATGTTGTGTTTTGTGAATGTGTGTGTTTGCTGATGAAGGCTAATCGCCACAACATCCTGGATGTGTCATAATTCTCTTATATAAAGCTGCACTACTTTGTGTCATTTTATATTGTTTACATTTTCACAGCTTTACCGCAGTTCCACCAAATTTTATTCATATTGATGTATGTCACACATCATACCCACATTAACATGATACAATACTTATAGTGGCAGCCATTTTTTTTATTGCATCTTTCCCCCTTCCACACATCCAATAATGAGTCTTCAATTGGTGAGAAAATCTTTTCATCAGTGTTCTTTCTAAACTGTTGCTTAGGAGAAATAAATTTACTTTGTTAGCTTCTAACATGAAATTTGTTGAGTGTTCCTGCATTTGACAATTAGGTAATTTGGTCCCAATATTGCCTACTTGTGCATTAAAGCTCGATGGTCTGGACTTTGTTGATGACATTGCCTTCTTGTCCCACACATTGAAATGAGACACAAGATTTAGTTAAAAACATTGGATAGGAGGTCACAATAATTAAGTCTATAAATTCATAAGGAAAGACAAAGATAATAAAAAATAAATCCAGTAAATGATAACCTGATCTCTGTTGGTGAAAGTTCACTCCAAGATGCAAAATTATACACCTATTTAGGTAGCAATGTAGACATGGATGGGTCAACATATAATGATATTAAAATAAGAATGCAAAAGGCAAGAGAACTTTCAAAGCAATTGGACATTTGTGGAAGTCAAAAATATTAGGATTGTCAGAAAGACTGTTCAAGTAAAACATTAAAACAGTACTACTGTATGGATCAGAAACATGGAGAATGACATACAATGATTATTAATAAACTACAAACAATCATTAATTGTTGACTGGGCAAGATGGGCGGATTAAAATGGTATGACAGAATCATCAATGTGAAACTCCTGGAGAGAACTAAACAAAAATACAAATGTATCAAGAAGGAATAAAAGATGCTGTACTGCATTTGACATACTCTGAGAATTGTATCACGTGAAAACCCTATGTCCAAAATTGACAAGACAAATGAAATAAAGGAAGACCTAAAAACACAATAAAAAGAGAGTTAGAGACAGAAATGAATAATATCAGGAGGACATGGGCAACTGTATGAGATAGCAAAAGATGGAACGGCTTGGACTGAATTGATTGAAGGCCCATACCAAATGGGGGATACAGTAAAACAGAAAAGACTTTGATAAAATCCAACGTGGCAAATTCATGTCATGAAACTATCTAAAGATACTTGATGGTAGGTCACAACAACTAGGTCCAAAATTTATAAGTAAAAATTACAAATAAACATAGCAAATGATAACCTGAAGATGATAACCAAAAGAAAAGAATGATCAAATCAGACACAAAGCCACTAAACCCTACTCAAGACAACTACCACGTTATGGACACACCAGAACAGGTCATTCTTCTGCGCCTCAGAACAGGACACAATAGATTACGCAACCACATGTATACAAAATTCAAGATTGGTGACTCAGCCATGTGCACATGTGGTTTGGCATCGCAGACAGCAGCAAAACACATACTCCAGGACTGCCCAAACTACAACATATCCAGGCGAACCTTCTGGCCTAGAGAGACAACAGTGGAAGATAAACTCTATGGACCGCTGAGTGAATAAAAAAGACTGTTAGATTCATACAAAAGACAACATTGCAGTTATAAACATATTTCAGGTGAACGAAAGAAGAAGAATAACCTTATCTCTCTTAGTGAATGATAATAGAAAAGAGAAGTAAAAAGATCTGCCAAGTTCTCTTCATGTGAAATCTCACTTTGAGAAGTAATCATACCATACATCTATTTACATACCAATGTAGACAAAGATGGAGAATGATATAGTATAGAGGTATTAAAATCAGCATATAAACGAAACTTCCATAGCACTAAAATCATTAAATCATTACTGCTGTATGTATCAGAAACATGGAGAATGTCTAAACCAATTATTAATGGACTACATACATTCATTGACTGGTGCCTGTGTAGAAAAAGGACTAAAGTGGCTTGACATAATCAATAATTAATGTGGAGTTTATGAAGAAAACTAAACAAATATGAGTGAATCAAGAAGTGAGGAAAAGACACAGATGCCAGGTAGGACACAGAAATTGAGAAAACCTGAAAATAGTAAATAGTATAAAAATAAAATGTAGTGTTTTGTCCACACAGGGAAATGAAACAGGGGGAGACCTAACATTACATGGAGAAGACAAACAGAATGAGGTGAATGATTATTTTCTTTTTAAACATGGGGGGGGGGGGGTGAAAGGGATATCTGAATCAACTTCTTTGCACCAGGTGTATCCCATTTGATCGGTCTCTTTCCAAAGGGCAGCCTGACCAGAGCGTCGCACAGAGCACGAACTCTGTAGCTCCAGCGAGGACTCCCTAGGAGTTCTCAGGGAAATGCACTTGTGAACCGAATGACCGAGCCCAGAAGCGAACCCACAATCTTCGTAAACACGAGGCAGGTTGCCTGGCCATAGACCATAGAGCCAGAGGGAAACCCTCTGGGATAGATTAAGAAGATAGGATGACGCGATATTCAACACCATTATATGTTAAAGACGGCAAGGCCGATATACTGGCCGTGACGTCACCACACGGTCATAGTGAAAAACCCGGTTGGGCCAGTTGGGCCGATCCTGTTGTAAGAACTGCTTTGATTGGTTTGCTTTTAATAGTACAGACCAATCAAATGCTTCCTTGCAATCGTCAGCCATTTTAGCCGCCACATTTCCGTTTCTAGCGTGATTCAGACAAGTGGACATGATTTTGTGCAGTTTTTTCCGAAGTAACCCATTTTTTCGTGGATTTTTGAGTTCTAAAATGGCCAGCTTTGAACCTGAAGACGTACTAGCATTGACTAGCTCTGATAGTAGCGATTTTGTTAGTTCAGGACTGTCAGATAATGACTTTAGTGATACAGAAAGTGCCCATGAGGATTTCAACCTCGTGTCCCCGTAGTTTTGTGTGTTGGGAATAAGAAGATCGTTTTATCTATACCCTTTCATGGCAATGGCCGGACCAAAAAACACGTCACCAGTTGACAGCCAACCTATTACAAATCTCAATAGTGACTTCATAGGTGTTGTTTATTTAACCATAAGTGTTTAAAATTATTCTAAAGTGGTGTAGGTATTCAATGGGGAAATTTTAGGTGAGTACCATTTTTAAAAAAATATTTAGTACCAATTCATACATTGTGGTATGAAATATTTTATTTTTCACAAAATACAAATGAGGTTATCAAATTTGCGTAAACATGAACAAAACAACTTCAATCATGCACAGAAATAAACTTTACTATATCCTCTTTAAGAATATATATACTTGTATATACCTATATAGGTTTCTAATATTTTTTTTTGAATTTATAAAATTGTCACTTCAGTCATTTCTGTACTCCAAAAAAAAATGGCTCCGTCTTCTTCAGAGGGAAACCTAAATTTGGCCCAATGTTGTTCCGTCCTAAAAGGGTTAAGAAGATAGGATGACGCGATATTCAACACCATTATATGAAAAATGAATGGTGTGGTAAAATATTCAACATTACCAAGACTGCACTAGCCTTAATTCCCCAGGCTCAAGACCTCCCTGCCCTACACTGCAAGAGGCAGTAGATGACGGATGACCAAACTGAGAATGTGTTTTAGTTCAACATTTAACATGAACACGCCGCCATGTTTCCATGTTTGATTAAAAACTCAGAGACACTCTCAAATGGTCAATAACATTACCGAAACAATAATAACATACGAGAAATAAATTCACATTTATCTTGTGAGAAATCTTCGTCTCCTTCATGCATATTCGGATGTCACACTTGACTGTATTTAAAGAAAACAGCAGTCATCTTGAGAGTTTTTGAAGTCTCACTGCGTGAACTTAAATTTCCACAGCTACACTCATCAATCAATCAATCAATCAATCAATCAGGTGCCGTCTCCACAATGAAGGTTGGCCGCATTTGAATATTTGATCTCCAACACTGTCTCTTGCCTTGACTGTACATTCTGTCAGGCTGATGTTCGTCCATCTCTTTGGTTTTTTTATAAGAGTATCATGTCTTTTAACGTGGCCGAAATATTTCACTTGCCTCCTCTTTAATTCTTTCATCAACTCTCTCTTCATTCCCAGTTTTTCTAGAACCTCTGCATTTGATTGTTTTTGTTTCCATGAAATACCACATATTCGTCTGTATATCCACATCTCCAGGGCTTCTATGCGACTTTCTAGTTTCTTGTTCAATGTCCAGGCTTCCGAGCCATACTGTAGCGTTGAATATACGTAGCATTTGACAATTCTCATTCTTAATGCGTTATTAATCTCTCTAGATGTTAGTAGTGATACTTATTTCACACTGTTGAAAGCATTTTTAGCCATTCCTATTCTCTTTCTGATTTCTATTTCACTTCTGCCATCGTCTGTTATTATATGTCCAAGATAGGAGAAACTTGTCACTTGTTCTAGTATCCGCCCGTTTACTGTGATGTTCATTGATGACCTTTCCTTTTCACTGCTAATTATCATAGTTTTTGTTTTTTGGATGCTAATATCTAAGCCACATTCTGCACTGTGCATGTTTACTTGTTCCACTAGGTCTTGTAACTCTTGCTCACTTTCTACTGGTAAGACGGTATCGTCAGCATACCCAAGTTTGTTTATGATTCTTCCATTGATGTTAAGTCCAGACATTTCAACTTGTTTTAAAATTCTTTCTGTGTATAGGTTGAAGAGGCCTGGGGACAGTACACATCCCTGCCGTACTCCTCTTTTTAACTCTATAGGTGACGGATAGTTATTACCGCACCTAACAGACGCCACTTGTTCACAGTACTGATGTTCTTTCCGTCTACTCCTATATCTTGAAGGCACGTAATTAGTCGTTCATGTTGTACTCTATCAAAAGCTTTCTTGTAGTCTATAAAACAAACATATATACTTTTTTCAATTTCTATATATTTGTCAATTAACATCATAAAACAGATAATTATATACAGATACCTACCTACCTACCTACCTATCTATCTATCTATCTATCTATCTATCTATCTATCTATCTATCTATCTATCTATCTATCTATCTCTATCTATCTATCTATCTATCTATCTATCTATCTATCTATTAGTGTATATGCACGAATACAGGTGATACGTGTGAAAATTTCCTAGACGTTATTTAGGGCAGCTTTTCCGATACCTCTTTTCTTCTCTCTCTCTCTCTCTCTCTCTCTCTCTCTCTCTCTCTCTCTCTCTCTCTCTCTCTCTCTCTCTCTCTCTCTCTCTCTCTCTCCCTTTCTCCCCATATATTCCATACAGGCCTGCGTGCCCAATTTATTTCTCTTTGAAAATAAAGTTCGTTCGTTCGGTCTGTCTGTCTGTCTGTCTGTCTGTCTGTCTGTCTGTCTGTCTGTCTGTCTGTCTGTCTGTCTGTCTGTCTGTCTCAAGTAGCAAACACATACAAACAAATGTGTTGCCTTTAGTCAACTTGGTTATATCAGTTATATCGAACATCTTTCTAGTAACCTAAAGCTTAAAGTTTTACTTGGTTCTTCTTCTTCTTCTTCTTCTTCTTCTTCTTCTTCTTCTTCTTCTTCTTCTTCTTCTTCTTCTTTCGTTCGCTTGAAATATGTCTATAACTGCAATGTTGTCTCTTATATGAATTTAACTGTCTTTTTTAGTTCACTCAGTGATCCATAGAGTTTATCTTCCACTGTTGTCTCTCTAGGCCAGAAGGTTCGCCTAGATATGTTATATTTTGGGCAGTCCTGGAGTATGTGCTCTGCTGTCTGCGACGCCAATCCACATGTGTACATGGCTAATTCACCAATCTTGAATTTTGTATACATGTGGTTGTGTAATCTATTGTAATCTACACCTTTGCTTTATTGACTACACAAAGGCTTTTGATAAAGTGAGACATGTCAACATGATAAGGATGCTTGAAGATCTACAACATATATTGGAAACAACAAGCTGCCATAAGAGTTGATAATGAAGTAAGCCAATATCAGCCTATTAAAAGGGGTGTGAGACAGGGATGTGTAATGTCTCCAGATCTGTTTTCCCTGTACAGTGAAAGTATTTTCAGAAATATTGAAGATATGGAAGGAATCAACATTGGGGGACAATGCATCAATAACATTAGATATGCAGATGATACAGTCTTGATTGCAGACAATGAACAAGACCTGCAAAATTTAGTAGATGCGATTGTTACACACAGTGAACAACTAGGGTTAGAATTAAATTGTAAAAAGACACAGATTATGGTCGTCACTAGGAAGGACGAAATACCACAATGTAATATACAAGTAAATGGGAATATTCTTCAACAAGTGAGCAGGTACAATTATCTCGGAACAGTAATAACATCTGATGGGAGATGCCTTGAAGAGATTAGAACAAGAATCGCCATGGCAAAAGTAGCCTTTAGCAAGATGAAAAACATATTGACCAATAAAAAGATGTCAATTGAAACGAGAAAAAAAGTGTTGAGATGCTACACTGAACCTGTACTTTTGTATGGATGTGAAGCGTGGACAATGAGCAGTCAGGCTGAAAAACATCTGATGGCTGTAGAGATGTGGTTTCTGAGGAAAATGCAAAGAATACCATGGACAGCCAGAAAGACCAATGAACAAGTCCTTCAAGAAACAAATGAAGATCGCAAATTGATTAGAGAAATTAGACGTAGACAGTCAAAATTTTTTGGGCATGTTATGAGAAGAAATGGATTGGAGAATTTGGTGACAACTGGTAAGATCGAGGGGAACAGACCAAGGGGAAGACCTAGAAGCAAGTACCTGGATGGCTTGGCCTTGTGGCATGGTCGAGACAGAAACACGGAGCTGATCCAAGACTCTGGTGATCGAGTGAGATGGCAGAACATGACCGCCCACGCTTACCGGCATGGCACATGATGGATGGAATCTATTGTGTCCTGTTCGGAGGTGCACAATAATTACTTGTTCAGGTCTGTCCATAATGTGGTAGTCGTCTTGAGCAGGTTTTGGTGGCCTTTATGACTGATTTGATCATTCTTTTCTTTTGGTTGTATTTAACGGGCACATTAGGCTGTTCTTCTTTTGCTCCTTCCTTAACCAATCGATCAGCTGTGTCGTTTTCGGGTACTCCACAGTGGGATGGTATCCAATACAGTTTAGTTTAGTCCTTTTCGAACAGCATTTTGTGCTGACCGATCTGTGTAGACTCGGATCCATAGGTCCTGTGGGTATTCTTAATCAAGGAAGCTGAGAGTAGCTATTCTGCGCTGTAAACTGTTCTGTTCTTCATTGTCAAATATTACTCTCACTTTTGTCTGGATTTGTAGCGATAGTCTATGTTCATCCTTCCACGGAGTTCGCTCTGGGATTGTGGTGAAACGCCAATGGCTCATGTCCTCGTGCCTTCTTTTATTTGGGTAAACAGGGGGAAACGGCTTTCGGAAGCTCTCAGTTCTCTTGTTCGCTCAATCTTCACGAAAGATAGTTCTTTGGGTTACCCTCATACCACAATCTTTACATAGAGCGAGTGGATATGGGTCTTTTCTTTCGGGTAGACCCGATGGAGCGCCTTGCGCCAAATGCGCACTGGTGCGGCCTCTGGAGAATTCATGTCCGTTTCTACTGATCGCTACCCAATGCCGAATGTCAAGAGTTCAAGTTAAAGATTGAGACATTTTAAAAGGCAGAATACTGATGGGCTAGGAAAGGTAGGCTTGGGTTGTAATTAGTTTTGTACTTATAAATCTCTATTGTCTTAACGACTGAGATGATATGGCGAAACAGCAGTCTTGCCATATTGGGAGGGGGGACCGTTAGCCAATCTGGCTAAGCTTCTTAATCTTGGAATGGCAAGGGAACAAATCTGCACAATAAATATTTCCCAAATGATATCGCTTGTTCTTGGCAGCCGATAGACGAGTGCTATCTTTCTTCCTACGGCTTACCTCTACTTAGTAGCTTCTCTCATTTAAATATAAACACATTTGATGGCTACGGGGGGAAGGGCTCCTTGGGGATGGGGTCCACCAATCTATGATCTATCTTCTTGAGCCGGAAGAGGCTATCCATGGTGCTATCTCTTTCGTCTTTTAGTCGATACGATGATGTGGGGAATATAAATAAACTTCTTTATCTCATTGAGAGAACCTGCATTCCTCTGAATCTACGTGTTAGGTGAGGCACTGCCGGTACATTGCGGCGACAGCTCAGACAAGAGCAGCGGCCGGAAGGGGTAGTATCTTCTTTCCTATTCTTGCTGGGAATGGGGAACTACACTGCGTGCCATACAACCCCACTACTATAATATTAGTTAAGGGGGAGAAACACACAGATTACTAGGCACACCACACCACAAGATCTTTGGCATGAGAAAGGCATGGTTTGCAAGGGAGAGAGAAGCTGGGAAACGAATGTGCCCAATAATAATAAAGGCAGGGTATGAGTGTGGAGAGTGAGTCTTGTATGCAACAGGGTAGCCGACAGGACGTCTACAAGTTGGAGCTCTATGCAAGCCAGGACGTAGCCAATCCAGGGGCTACCTGACATGTCAGACTCATTCAAGCAGGCCACTTATATACTGGTCTTGGTAAGCCGAAATGCATAACTAATGTCATGACTGAGGCCCAATTGGACCTCAGGATTGTGGTGCATGAGTCAGCTTGGTCCCTCACTAGTCTTTCTCATCTACAGGGTCCTTCTTTTGAAGTCTTCTCATCGACTTAAGGTCGAGTGTGGACCGGAAAGTGTTTTGAAGGACTTGACATGGCTTCTAAACCAAAACTTATAAGCACCTGAAGAAGCCAGGGCAAGTCAGTGGACATATCAGGTATATTGTTTCTAATATAAATGGAGAGGCGTTACAAAAATGTAATGAGTGACACATCAGCCCACTGAAGTCTTCTCATTGACTTAAGGTCGAGCGTTTGCTGATGAGGCGGTTTGGACCTACGCCAATTCCCACCCTTGTCCGCGACAGCGAAAGACTCTGACTCATTCCCTATACCCAATCTGGTATCATGACTTTGGTTCCCAACCTCAGTTGTGCCCAGTGATCCCATGGCACTTTCCCAGACCAGATTACTGACTATTTCGTGGTGACCTAGGAAACTTGGAAGCTGTTATTCGAACAACCGACGCTGGATAGAGAGACGGGAACCTTTGCCCGGTGAAGCAGTTGTGAATTGACTGGACAATTTCAAGATCTGTGCTATATGAGGTTCAGAGTTTCTGGATTCATTTCTGGACTAGAGTTATCTCATCAGTTTTGTTTTCTGGACTTGTATAGGTTTATCTGTCTTGGTGTTCTTCTGTGTTGTCTTTATTACGGTATTAAATTCAAATATAGTGACTGAGACGATCGTCATGTTACGTGTGTGTCAGCCAGAAATACACTGCGGGAAATAACCCTGAGGTCGAAAGATAGAGTGACAGTAAGTCCGGGGGAACGGATGAGGGTTGGCAGCAAAGACCTATCCCCAGTCAGAGCAAAAGAATAAGTTTGAAATATTGTGACGGGACATTATGGGACCCTCCCCATAGCTTGTTACAATTTCTGGGGGCTCGTCCGGGATATTTGAAATCCTGGTGGAGTTCTGGCTGATGTAGTGATAGGGGACAGATATCCTTGTCTACTATCAATAGGTTCTGTCTACCGTGCCTGGCTATTGTCTGTACTCTGCCTTACACAGACTGACCGACATGTGACGTGTTGTGGTCGTATAAAATATCCAATTGTTATTTGATCCATGAATTTTGATATAGAATTGTATACATTTACCCGCTGAGATTAAGATGGCATCAGCGAAATTTAATGTTGCAGAAGTACAGGCTAAAGGGCGAGAGATGGGCTACGATGGTGTAGAGTTACAAAAATATGTTCAGGAAGTTGAAAGAGACTTCAGACAGGCAGAGCGCGAAGCTAGAAAATTTGAGACCGAGCGTGAAGCTAAGAAAATAGAAGCTGAGCGCGAAGCTAAGAAAATGGAAGCTGAGCAGGCCGTCAGAGACCATGAGTTCCGCATGAGGGAGTTGGAGCTTAGAGCTAAAACTGCCAAGGAAAGCGAGGGTGCAGTGGGAGGCACAGTTCTACCGGACTCAACAACTTCTGGTGGCGGTCCATACCAGGCAATGAAGTTCCCTTTGCTCCCGTTCGATTAACACAAAGAAAAGATCGACCAGTATCTTCAAAAATTCCAGTCGATGGCTTTGGCTATGGGACTGGAACGTGGGAAATGGAACTTGAAACTCTCACAGGGCCTGAGAGGGACAGCGTACGAGGTATACTCAAGGTTGCCACCTGGTATGGAGAATGACTATGAAGCTCTGGAGAAAGCATTATTGAAAAGGTTCCAGATGACAGCTCATACTTATCGACAGCAGTTCAGAAAGTCGAAGAGAGAACCAGGGGAGATGTTCGCAGCCTACAGTGTTAGACTGAAGTCTTACCTTTTGAAGTGGATGTCATTAGCTGGATTTGCTAACGACTATGAAAGTTTAGAAGAATTAGTGGTCGTGGACCAAATGAAGAGGATGATGCCGAAGCCATTGCAAACCTTCTTGCTAGAAAATGGGGCAGAGAAGTTAGACTTGGTAAATACATTAGCGGAAAGGTATGTGCTAGCTCATGGGGATAATGGGGAACTGTCACAACCCAATCCCCGATCACCAGACACTTGGTCTGGAAAGAAGAAGAACCCTAAACCAACACACAATAAAAAGGAGGATCCTTTCGATAAAGTTCTAATTAAGAAACCCTCTGGTAAGAGTCCACCTGGATCTCCTAAAAGAAAGTGGAGTGAAAAGTGGTGCGCCTACTGCAAATCTCCCACACACAATACGGCTGATTGCCGGCGTAAACAGAAAGACTCTCACTATGCTGCTTGTCTTGTAGAAACCGGGGAAGGGTCTCACAAGGAGGTAGAAGGGAGGGGTCTTGAGAACAAAGATTCAGAAAAACCACCAGTAGTAGAGACGATACTTGTGAACGGACAACCAGTTGAGTGTCTCTATGACACAGGTCTGCAGTTTGAGGCTGTAATTTCATCACACTTAGTGAGCCCAGAGCAGCTAACAGGGGAATCTATTGAGATTCAAACGGCGACAAAGAGTGCGGTAGCGATGTCTCTTCCAATTGCGAAGGTGGACATCAAATCAAAATATGTTACCGGCACTATACAGGCAGGCGTTCTGCTGGATCCTATCTTCCCAATGATCTTGGGTTGTCGCTACGTCTTTCTAGGGATTCCAACCGAACCCATGTACGTAGGGGCGATGCAAACCAGATCTCAATCGGAGGATGAGCAGACGCAGGCCTTGATCGTGAATCCCTTGCCTGGGGAGTTACGAGCTGCTCAAAGCCAGGATGCTACTTTGCAACCTTGCTTCAACCAGTTGCCAAAAAGTTCTGACCCACCAAGACGGGGTCAGTATTATATGAAGAATCGGTTACTGTACCGGAGAGCCGGAGTGGAGGAACGCCAGCATGGACAGCTGGTAGTTCCTAAGGTTTATCGGGAACAGCTTCTTCATATGGGACACACCATTTCTTTCAGTGGACATATGGGTGTCGGGGCAACTCTTCAGCGCATTTCCTGCCATTACTACTGGCCAGGGATGACTGGAGACGTGCGTAGGTACGTCAAGTCGTGCCCAGAGTGCCAGCGTGTGGCACCAAAACACTGGACGGCTCCGGTAGCCTTGGGTGACATGCCCATTATGAACTCTCCTTTCGAGAGAGTTGCCATCGATCTTGTTGGTCCTCTTCCTCGGACTAGGAAGAGGAATAAGTACATTCTCACGATGGTGGATTGCTGTTCCATGTGGGGTGAGGCGATACCTTTGGCCACAATCGACTCTAAGCGAGTGGCTGATGCACTGATGGAGACCTTTACTCGGTTGGGATTTCCCAACCAGATCCTAACGGACAATGGGTCTCAGTTCTGTGGTAAGCTGATGGAAGAAGTCTTTCGTATCTTCCAGACCAACCACATTCACACAAGCCTTACCACCCTCAGTCTAATGGGCAAGTAGAGAGGTTTAATGGTACCTTGATGACCATGCTTCGGAAGCTGGCTCAAGAGAAACCAGACAGATGGGATGAGTATATCTCAGCCGCCTTGTTCGCCTATCGGGAGGTTCCCCATGGGTCGACCGGGTTGCCACCAGCCACTCTACTATTCGGGAGGCCCGTCAAGGGTCCCTTAGAAGCCCTATTGAGATGTTGGACAGAGGAAGAAACTTCTGAAGAAGTTGTATCCTCATATAAATACGTCGAAGAGTTAAAGAAGAAGCTCCAGACGGGTTGGGCTTTGGCAGCTCAGAATCTAAGGGCAGCCAGAAAGAGACACGCGGCCTACTACAATAGAAGGACAAAAGATAGGTCTCTTAAAGTGGGGGATCGGGTTCTGTTGCTACTTCCAGTGGGTTCCAATAAACTCGAGATTGGTTGGCAGGGGCCTTTCCCGGTGGAAAGGGTTGTGTCCCGAACCAACTATGCCATCCGGATCAGGGGGAAATCCAAAATCTTCCACATTAACCTCCTCAAAAAGTATGAAGAACGATCTGATGGTACTTCTCTCCCACTTATGACTATGGCGGTCGCGGTGGAAACTGAATCGGGCGAAGACGCGGATAGGGAGTATCCTTTACACTCTGGGGAAACCTATAGGGATGTACATATTAATCCTGATCTGTCAGCTGAAGAAACAGACCGAGTCATCCGTTTGTTGGAGTCCCATCAGCAGATTCTTACCGATCGACCAGGGCGAACAGGGTTAGTCGAGTTTGATATGACTCTGACTACCCAAGACCCCGTTCGCCAAAAAATATATCCAGTGCCCTTTTCGAAAGAGAAGGCCATGGAAGCTGAAATCCAGAAGCTTCTGGACGATGACATCATCACTCCTTCGACTTCTCCTTATAATGCCGGGGTTGTCTTGTTGAGGAAGCCCAGTGGGGAACACCGCCTATGTATTGATTACAGGCATTTAAACAGATGTACGACATTCCAAGTTGAACCGTTACCGAACACAAATCAACTGTTTGCCAGACTAAATAAGGCAAAGTACTTTTCGAAAATTGATCTAAGCAGGGGATATTATCAGATCCCTGTGAAACCCGAGGTTCGCCCCTTGCTCGCCTTCAGTACTCCGAGCGGGCATTACGAATTCAAGGTGATGCAATTTGGGCTGAGCAATGCGCCCAGTGTGTTCACTCGCATGATGAGAATGTTATTAGAGCGTTTAAGGGATCCCTCTGTGGTCTCGTTTATGGATGATATTCTCATCGCGTCTGACAATCTGAGTGATCACCTGAAGTCCTTGGGACAGATCTTCAAAAGGTTAAAAGAGGAAGGGTTAACCGCCCGTCCAGCCAAATGCATGATTGGCTATCAATCCTTGGAATTTCTGGGACATACTATTACCCCAGGGGGACTGGTACCGGAAGAAAAGAATATTGAGAAGGTCCGTCTCGCACCCCGTCCTAAATCCAAAAAAGATGTTAGGTCTTTCTTGTCTCTGTGTGAGTTTTACCAGAAATTTATTCCGAAGTTCAACGAAATTGCGGCGCCGTTAACCGAGACCCTGAAGAAAGGATCGCCAGATCTTATAATCTGGACCCCGAGCTGTGAAGAAGCTTATGGGAAGCTGAAACAGGCTTTGGTGGATAGGCCAGTCCTGCAACTCCCAAATTTGGAGAAAACGTTTGTTCTAAGAACCGACGCGAGTAACATAGGGATTGGGGCAACTTTGTTGCAGGAAGGGCGAGATGATGCTTCGGTGCTATGTCCGGTGGCGTATGCAAGTAGAAAACTGTTACCTGCCGAACGGAATTACTCCACAGTCGAACGGGAATGTCTGGCTCTAGTGTGGGCGATACAGAAATTTCAACCTTATCTGTATGGAGTACCGTTCAAAGTGCAGTCCGACCATCAACCTCTGACGTTTTTGGCAACTTCTAAGAAACAGAACGCGAGGTTAATGAGATGGTCATTGCTCCTACAACCGTATCAGTTCACGGTCGAATACATCCCCGGAAGGGAGAATGTGGGAGCGGATTTCCTATCACGGCATCCTATGGTTGAATGTGAGGGTGGGGCCATTCGAACAGAACCTCTGGCAGTAGAAAGTTCGTAGGGTTCGACTTTCTTAAGATGGGGCCTATGTGGTGAAACGCCAATGGCTCATGTCCTCGTGCCTTCTTTTATTTGGGTAAACAGGGGGAAACGGCTTTCGGAAGCTCTCAGTTCTCTTGTTCGCTCAATCTTCATGAAAGATAGTTCTTTGGGTTACCCTCATACCACAATCTTTACATAGAGCGAGTGGATATGGGTCTTTTCTTTCGGGTAGACCCGATGGAGCGCCTTGCGCCAAATGCGCACTGGTGCTGCCTCTGGAGAATTCATGTCCGTTTCTACTGATCGCTACCCAATGCCGAATGTCAAGAGTTCAAGTTAAAGATTGAGACATTTTAAAAGGCAGAATACTGATGGGCTAGGAAAGGTAGGCGTGGGTTGTAATTAGTTTTGCACTTATAAATCTCTATTGTCTTAACGACTGAGATGATATGGCGAAACAGCAGTCTTGCCATATTGGGAGGGGGGACCGTTAGCCAATCTGGCTAAGCTTCTTAATCTTGGAATGGCAAGGGAACAAATCTGCACAATAAATATTTCCCAAATGATATCGCTTGTTCTTGGCAGCCGATAGACGAGTGCTATCTTTCTTCCTACGGCTTACCTCTACTTAGTAGCTTCTCTCATTTAAATATAAACACATTTGATGGCTACGGGGGGAAGGGCTCCTTGGGGATGGGGTCCACCAATCTATGATCTATCTTCTTGAGCCGGAAGAGGCTATCCATGGTGCTATCTCTTTCGTCTTTTAGTCGATACGGTGATGTGGGGAATATAAATAAACTTCTTTATCTCATTGAGAGAACCTTCATTCCTCTGAATCTACGTGTTAGGTGAGGCACTGCCGGTACATTGCGGCGACAGCTCAGACAAGAGCAGCGGCCGGAAGGGGTAGTATCTTCTTTCTTATTCTTGCTGGGAATGGGGAACTACACTGCGTGCCATACAACCCCACTACTATAATATTAGTTAAGGGGGAGAAACACACAGATTACTAGGCACACCACACCACAAGATCTTTGGCGTGAGAAAGGCATGGTTTGCAAGGGAGAGAGAAGCTGGGAAACGAATGTGCCCAATAATAATAAAGGCAGGGTATGAGTGTGGAGAGTGAGTCTTGTATGCAACAGGGTGCATAGGGTAGCCGACAGGACGTCTACAAGTTGGAGCTCTATGCAAGCCAGGACGTAGCCAATCCAGGGGCTACCTGACATGTCAGACTCATTCAAGCAGGCCACTTATATACTGGTCTTGGTAAGCCGAAATGCATAACTAATGTCATGACTGAGGCCCAATTGGACCTCAGGATTGTGGTGCATGAGTCAGCTTGGTCCCTCACTAGTCTTTCTCATCTACAGGGTCCTTCTTTTGAAGTCTTCTCATCGACTTAAGGTCGAGTGTGGACCGGAAAGTGTTTTGAAGGACTTGACATGGCTTCTAAACCAAAACTTATAAGCACCTGAAGAAGCCAGGGCAAGTCAGTGGACATATCAGGTATATTGTTTCTAATATAAATGGAGAGGCGTTACAAAAATGTAATGAGTGACACATCAGCCCACTCAAGTCTTCTCATTGACTTAAGGTCGAGCGTTTGCTGATGAGGCGGTTTGGACCTACGCCAATTCCCACCCTTGTCCGCGACAGCGAAAGACTCTGATTCATTCCCTATACCCAATCTGGTATCATGACTTTGGTTCCCAACCTCAATTGTGCACAGTGATCCCATGGCACTTTCCCAGACCAGATTACTGACTATTTCGTGGTGACCTAGGAAACTTGGAAGCTGTTGTTCGAACAACCGACGCTGGATAGAGAGACGGGAACCTTTGCCCGGTGAGGCAGTTGTGAATTGACTGGACAATTTCAAGATCTGTGCTATATGAGGTTCAGAGTTTCTGGATTCATTTCTGGACTAGAGTTATCTCATCAGTTTTGTTTTCTGGACTTGTATAGGTTTATCTGTCTTGGTGTTCTTCTGTGTTGTCTTTATTACGGTATTAAATTCAAATTATAGTGACTGAGACGATCGTCATGTTACGTGTGTGTCAGCCAGAAATACACTGCAGGAAATAACCCTGAGGTCGAAAGATAGAGTGACAGTAAGTCCGGGGGAACGGATGAGGGTTGGCAGCAAAGACCTATCCCCAATCAGAGCAAAAGAATAAGTTTGAAATATTGTGACGGGACATTATGGGACCCTCCCCATAGCTTGTTACAGGGATATTTGTCAGGGGAATACCAACTGTGAGCAGATTCGTGGTTTCTCTGCAGAGTCGTTTGGCCTGGTGGATAAAATTACTTCTTTTAAACCGCCCCATAGCTAAGTTTTCAAAGCTGTTCTTCAAAGGGTGGCCTGGCAAGCTAAGGAACTTTTTTGCTTGAATTAGCGTTTTCGTATCTCTGCGCTCTCTCAGTGCTTGTTTCCTTCCCATCTTCTCCATTTCCACTATACGGGTTGATCTCATCCCTCCTGTGATGACTCTGCGTTTGATTCTGCACCTTGTCCAGCTCTTGTAGTGTGGTTTTTGATGCTGAACACCACGCAGTTTACCTATATTCCATGTGCGGTCGTATGCTCGGTTGATAAACTTTGCTTAGTATTTTCCCACTGGCTCCCCATATGGTTCCACTTAGCTTTCCCGGGAAGGCTATTTTCCTTTTGGCTTTTGTTACTGCTTTGTTGATGTACTTTTTCCATGTCAGCCTACCATCAAATGTTACTCCAAGGTATGTTGGTTCTTTATCTTTTGTCACGGAACTCCACGTTAATCTCACATAATACTTTCTCGCTACATCTGATGGACCACTTAAAGAAAGTACAGAAGAATGAACTGCATTCTCTACAAGCATTGTACAAGACCGTCTAATAGTGGGGGGGGGATGAGTGATCTCGAGGTATGGTGTCCGTCTCGAGTGCTGGAGGTCCCAGGTTCAGGCCCCGGTGAGGACCGGGACTTATTTAAAAAATCCATATGGACTTGCAGTAATAAAATTTCCCCTGGTCTCTGGCTAGTGAGATCGGACGCCCGTGTGTATTGTTGCGCACGTAAAATATCCCTTGGCAGTTGGAAATCGAAAAAGAGTAGCCTAACGGCGCTGCCCGGGCAAAATTTCGAGTTAAAAATCTACCCAAAGTAGTTCAGGATCCTCGCCGATGCAACGGAGTTCAAAAAATTGAGCTGAGTTTCTCCAGACTCAGGTTTGAGTTAGGAGGAAAACGGAGCACTTATGGGTTAAACCGTGTGCCGTGATGTTGATCCAACGACTAAAACTAAACTAAAGCACTAAGACGTAAGATTACTCACAATAGCCTGCAAGTTATCAAACCACCACGGTCCGTTGCACATGGGAACACTCTTCAATTCGACGTTAGGGCTAATCTGTCAGAATACAGGTGAACGTTTCTGCCTGATAAGACACACTGGATTAACAAAATGCAGCTACAAGCCAGTACAGGCACAAGGTGTGGAATGCCAAACTGATAATTACGCCTCACTGGAGTGCAGACTCTATGGACTGAATGACAATTAAAACCACCCATGCGTGACCTAGCAGACTGATTCACACAGAAAACAGAGTCGGTCTGGGGCCGTCACTGATAACATGCCAAGTTCAGCCGACCACGCACACTGAATGATGTGTGAAACAGATCAAGGCAGGCAATTAAACCACAGGACTGTGGAAAATTGAAATAAACACAGAATGAGATAGAAAAACCCACTGCCAGAACATATATATATATATATATATATATATATATATATATATATATATATATATATATATATATATATATATATATATATATATATATAACAGAATGTATGTGGGTGGGTATGTGGGGATGTGTTTGATGCGTTCGCTAACGGTCCATCCGATTGAGATGAAATTTTCTACACGTCTTTTCTTCATTCCTGTGCAACCGACTGTCATAGATTTTTAGTGTAAAATCGGCTACTTACTTACTAAAATGTAATATTTCATTATCATTTATATATAGCAAGGGGACTTAACATAAGAAAAGTTATTTCAAGGGGCATAACTTTTAATAACATTGCTATATAATTTATAGTCACATTGTTGCATCGTTTTCAAAGATGTATAAACTCTTTGTCTATAGTTATTTACAGGCATATGAGTTATAATAAATAATGATATAATCTTTAAGGCATTTTCATAGTTTTCATACAAATAATGCATCTATTTAAATAGTGAATATTTTCTAACTCATCTTTTTATTTTACTTCAACAGCACATTAATTTTTTTTTAAACATTCTCATATGTATGGCGCGTTACACCCACGTTGGGTATTTCTGATGACCGTTGTCAAAGAATTGCTTCAAAAGAGATGTTGAATGAAAGAATGTATGAGAAGAAATAGAGAAGAAGGGCAGAATGTAGAAACGGCCTGCGAAAAATTTTCGTTCGTTAAAAAAAAAAAAGTAATTTTTTGTGATAGAAAGTTAGTAGCATATCGTTTGCAGTCAACCCACCGCACACCATTTATTGGCGGTTCGTGATATCTTGGTAAGTTTACTTTAGATAGATCTCTTCCAATCATATTTTCTACTATCAATCTATCTATTCTTCTATTCTATCTATAATTTTAACTGGAACGGGCCGACCATAGATAGATAGATAGGTAGATAGGTAGATAGATAGATAGATAGATAGATAGATAGATAGATAGATAGATAGATAGACAGACAGACAGACAGACAGACAGATAGACAGACAGACAGACAGACAGACAGTCGGGAACGGGAGCTTGTATGACTACTTATATGAATTAAATGAGATGCTCCCCACCAGGGAATGGGTGAAGCCCGGCCGGATCAGACAGACAGACAGATAGATAGTCGGGAACGGTAACGGGAGCTTAGATGACTACTTATATGAATTAAATGAGATGCTCCCCACCAGGAGCTGGGCGAAGCCGGGCCGGGTCAGACAGACAGACAAGCAGACAGACAGACAGACAGATAGATAGATCCCCGCCAGGGCCTGGGCGAAGCCGGGCCGGGTCAGCTAGTAATAGATAAGCAGCGGTATAAATGCTAGGGGATGCTAATGGTCACACTAGATACCGCAAATGTTTGAAATAGGTTTGAACGAATCATGTCTAAACTTCATATGTCTGAGTCTGGTACTGCTAGGAGTTTCTAAGAATATTAGTTTCTAACTTGTAGATTCGGGAGACTTCATGTTTCGGCTGTTGTAGGCTAGTTCAGTGAGACTATAAGTCTCTTTTGTTGCTGATCGGTGAACTCGTATTCTTCAGTTACTGCCTATATCATATTGCGATAAGTGTTATTCTTACTATACCCGCTGGAATATACGATGCTAGGATAATGCGCCTTACAGATTCTTTTAATGTTTATGTGTCTCATTTTATATGTGTACAATATTATTACTATCAAATAAGATTATCATGCTTTCCAATTGTTAACTTATGTTTCTAGGCATGTTTTTAATCATATTTATATGCATCCTTTTTGTTACACTCTGGACATGCATTCGGCTGACTTTATTGGGTATTGTCAGCTGTCTGCCTATTATTTTCTCAGTTTGTTGTAGATAATTATATATCTACTTGTTTTGTTTGCATCCATACTACTTACGAGGGTAAATTAATAAGTAAGTCACAAATGGCTGTAGAAAAGTAACTAAATATGATAACAAGTTTAAACCAGTTTACTTTTAAAAATACAATGTCCCTTTATTTCTCAACATAACTTCCACCAACATTTATGCACTTATCCCATCATTTTATCAGTCCTCCCAAACCGGCTGCATAGAACTGCTTGCTCTGTTTTCTAAATCACGATTTCACTTCACGTTCAACTTCGGTGTCATTTGTGAAATATCTCCCGCCAAAGCGGGTTGTCAGTGTTTATGCTGACACATGTTTGTCCCGTAAAGCGGTGCATAGCTGGGTAGAAAACGTTTTGAGGACGAGTCAATAAGTAAGTCACACAGTTATGTGTGACATGGTAAATGAAAACAAACCACGCAGTTCTATGCAGCCGGTTTGGGAGGACTGATAAAACGATGGGATAAGTGCATCAATGTAGGTGGCAATTATGTTGATAAATAAAGCGACAATGTATGTATAACCATAAACTGGTTTCAAGTTATTTTCTACAGCCATTTGTGACTTACTTATTAACTTACCCTTGTAAGTAGGAATATCTATATATGTACAATGTTTAAGTATATGTTGGATATATTGATTTGTCATAAGCAAACCTACCTGTGTGAATGGGGTTATGCTATTTTGATCCTATGCGCAGAGCGCATAGGCATAAGGCTTATTGATTGTGTTTAAAGCAGCGGTGTAATGGTACAGACATTACCCACAATAGGTATAGGGCAAATAGTGCTTAACCCTTTCAGTGTGTTGTGAATGAGCATTCACGGTAACTCACGGAGGCCTAGCAGAGACTGATCACGGCACTTAATCCCAGAGATCAAATACTCTTATGATACCACTGCCGACCCTTTGATCTGCAAAACCAAAGTGAACGGAGCGGCTGTGAGAACTACATGTCTGAATGAATTAGTGACGTCAACTTAGGGCAAATTTATTCCTCATGACAGGATGTTATAAAGGATGGCAAGATTTGTAATTACAGGCGTGTGAGACGATTGAAAAGTCCTTCCCGATTGGACAGTAAAATAGAGATACAGAGAGATAGAAGGAGGAGAGTGAACGCAGTAAAGCTGGAAGAGAGACACAGCCAGACTTGTTGTTGTGAGTTTGTATATGGGAGGTGATAGGATGTGGGTATTACTTGGGATTGCACTGATGTAGAACTAGATAGTACACATTCTTGATTATCTCTTCTAAGCACTCTATGTCTTCCCATGCAGTGACTGAGAGAGACCTAATGGCGACAGGACGGAACTATACAGTTCCGAACACTGTTCTGTTGTTCTTGCTTATCTCGAATGGGAGCCCGGAGACAGATCCAGATAGGATACAAGCAACATGAAAGTTATGTAATGTTTTTCGTCATTTCACTTACATAATTGTTATACTGTATAAACTTCCATAAATTCACCATCATCATTATGAGAACCATCATGTACAATTATTAATGATAGACAATAAACGTGATTGTTGTTTGTTTTAAACTCATAGTTATCTGCTATTTTCCAATTGTGCATACGTGCTTGTGTGTGTATATTCCTGGGGGATTACTTAAGTACCAGGGAGGGGAAAGCAGTTGGAGGGGATAATCTGCCCTGGCTAGAAATCCTTTTGGAGATGTAAACCTAGTCATCTAACTTTCCCTTTTTCCACTCCTTAGAGAATATCCAGCCCAGCTAATATAACGAGCCACTTTCTGCTGTACGCTTGAATATTCATGGGCATAATCTTTATGTCAGCCATATAGATTTTGTCCCAACTCAATTTCTGATTACTTGGGGCCAGTGATAAGTACTTTTAACTAGGCAGCGGCACCCCCACTTCCATCTTTTCTTAGGGGTGTTCCATTTATCTGGATGATCCCTGCCTTTTGTTCAGGAGAAAGGGTAAATATGGTGGTGCTGCACTTGTCAGTGTTTATGCTGATACACCATCTATTTGCCTTTGCAACAAATGTATCTACAGCTCTTTGTAGTGGTCTGGTGGCGACTGATGCATGTTCATTTGTGCTTGATAGAAAAAGGGCATCAGCGTACATTGCTACTTTAATTCCATGCGGTAGATAAGCATCAATATCATTGATAAAGATTAGAAAAAGTGTGGGGGACAAAATTCTGAACTGGGGAACACCGTGACGCAGTACTTTCTTGCTCTTGAGTCAATCTATCTGTACTCGGCTCTTCTGTTGTACAACTATGATTTCATCAATTTGTACATTCTTCCATTGACTTTACAGTTTCTCAGTTTCTTCATCAGACCTTCTTTCCAGACTTTGTGAAAGGCTTTCTTGAGATCTATCGATGCCGCAAGCACCAGCTTCTTTTTTTTGGAATGCATCCTCAATTTCTTGAGAGAGGTAGTTTTCTGATCTTCCGTAGAGTAGCACTGCCTAAAGCCAGCCTGCTGTGGCACAAGGATGTTTTTACTTTCAATGTACCACTGCAGTCTGTGATTGATGATGCGCTCCATTGTTTTGCAGAGACAGCTGGTGAGGTTAAATGGTTTGTAGCTGGAGGCAATGGAAATATCTTTCCCTGATTTTAGGAGGGGTATCATAATTGCTTCTCTCCAGGCTTGTGGAACACTGTCTAAGGTCCAGCTGTTATCGAAGATCTGCAACAGCTTTGCTTTGGCCTGTTCCTAGATTCCTGATCATTTCATTGGAACTACCATCAGCTCCTGGTGACTTTCTCATTTTCAGTTTTGATATTTTTTAAAAAGTCGCTTAAAAGTCGACAGGGTCGACTTCATTGCACCGGGTTTTATCCCATATGGCTCGGACTCTTTTTGCAGCACGGAAAGTGTCGCACAAAGCACGAACTCCGTAGCTTTTAGCGACGACCCACAGGAGTCTCCAAAACATTTAACTCATAAACTGAAGGACGCGGGCCGGAATTGAACCCACAACCTTCGGAGCACGAGTCAAACGGCTTGACCACTTAGCCACAGAGACTCCTATCAGTTTTGATATGACTAGCTCCAATTCACTGACTGTGATAGGTGCCACCAGAACCTCATGTACTGTTTCATTCTGTCCTGTATGTTGCCATATTTCTCGAATTTCTTGTTGTTTCTCGGGACTAATCTCGATATTGTTATCTTGTGTGAATGAGCCCCTAAAATGATCAACTGCTTGCTTTCCTGTTGAGATGATTTCGTCTTTCAATCAAACAGCCATGTGCCATGCTGGAAAGCGTGGGCGGTCATGACTCGACATTTCACTCGATCACCAGTCGTGGATCAGCTCAGTGCTCCTGTCTCGACCATGCCATGTAGCTAAGCCATCCAGGTATTGACTTCTCGATCTTCTCTATTTACTGCAAATTTAATTAATACATACACCAAATATAACACATTTCAATGGTTTCTATTCCATATTTATTACGTTGGGGTATTTCAGATCTCCATCATGAATAAAAGAAGCATTAATACTATCATCATTTGCAACATTTTCTTTCTTTTAGTGTTTTCTTGTGGTGTTTCAAATGACCAGTTTAAGTTAGATAAAAACAACTTCAAATGTAACACTTAGATGTAGGCGTTGAAAGATGCATTGATGAAATAAACACCAGTGCTTGTGCCTTAAGAAAGGGAATTTGATAGAGTAGGTAGAAACAAGCTGTGGGAAATTCGTAAACAATATAGAGTGAGTACACATCTAACAAACCTACGTAGAGGCTTATACAACAACAATGAATGCATAGTGAGAGCAACTGGGAAACACTCAGAACCCTTCACCATAAGATCCGGAGTACGACAAGGTTGTATCCTACCTCCTCTCTTGTTCATAACCTATATAGACAACATATGTAAAGAAACCAACCAAACAGAGACCACAATAACACAGAAGAAGAATCATCTGCAAATTACACCATTGGAGAACTCCTGTTTGCGGATGACTAAGTGCTAATAGCAAAGCCAGAAGCTGAATTACAAGACCACATGAATAGTCTAAACGAAATGTGTAGGGAACATAACATGAAAATTAGCACAAGTAAAACAGAGGTAATGACTATAAATAAAAAAGAAAAATTAGCAACAATCTGCCTAAACAAACACTCCCTGAAAAAAGAAAAGAGTTTCAAATACCCAGGAAGTATAATATCATCGAAAGGCAAATCAGAAGACGAGATAAAAAATAGATGCATAAGGCAAACCAACTCATTGGACAAATGGCACCAATACTAGAAAACAAACATGTTTCAAAAGTTACTAAGAAAGCACTTTTCAACACCCTCTTCCTACCAACTCTATGCTACCAATGCCAAACTTGGACAATGACAGAATAGAAAAGAAAAATCACAACAACAGACATGAGATTCCTGAGAAGAATACTCAACGTATCAAGAAGAGATAAGATCAGAAACGAAGAAATCAGGACTAAAGTGGGTGTTATAGCAGCGCTAGATTTTATTAGAAGGCAGCAAGTCAAATGGTTTGGCCATGCAACTCTGTTACCAACTAACAGTATACCACAACAAGCCAGATGGAAGCAGAGGAAGAGTCCGACCACATACACGATGGACTGAGGGAATAGCAGAGTCCATGGGAATATTTATACATGAAGCCCATAATCGGGCACTCTCCTAGTGTTGTTACTTCACCTCGACACAGCATGGTACAAGAGGAACATGATGAGATGAGCATCTCCCTTAAGAATTAAAACTCAGTCTTCTGGAGTATTACAATAAATATTCTCACTATTGTTTGCCATCCATCATGTAATTATTAATAAATCATCTCAGATGTGTATATTATTCTGTACAACCATGTGATTCAGTATGACAGATGCACACATGCTCAAGATTTCTCAGATTATCCAATACTGAAAATTTACAACACGAGTGTCATTTAGAAGCAGTTAGGGATGTTCTTGTCCGTCAAGACATACCATCAGATTCTCAGAAAAGAAGTTCTCAGAAAGAAAAAAAAAGGTAGGGCTATCCCGGATTCAAATTTTTGAAATCCGGCCGGAGCCGGATTTGGCCGGATTTATGAAGTGAGATCCAGCCGGAGCCGGATTTATGAAGTGAGATTCGGCCGGAGCCGGATTTACAAATAAAAAAATAAAAATAAAATAACTTACTACATCACTTGACTTAGGTGAGTGGAGTCACTCGACTGTTCATTACTGCAGTTCATTACTATAGACATTACAATGATGACATATACTCATATTAAATCATTTAAATGTAAAATAATTACATTTACATTAGAATAAGTAATTAAGTAATATTAAGTTCCATAAGTTCAAGATGAAACATAATACATAAGCACATAATGCTAATTTAGTAATTTTAATTTTTAGTTTTCAGTTTGTTTTTAGTTTTCACATTGTTTTCAGTTGGCAAATTGGCAGCTCAGTTACAACTCACAACAGTACATTGAACAGATTGAATTTATTGAAATACATTCATTCAGTAATTTCACTATTTCAGTCAGTCAGTCTTCATTATGGCTGTGAAGTTGAACTCTCAGAGTCAAGAAGGGACGAGTTGTATTTCAGGAAAATCAACGTCTCCGCATTTTGTGGTAAAAGGCTACTACGGTGGTCAGTGATAATGTCTCCTGCAGTACTGAACAGCCTTTCAGATGGCACACTTGTAGGTGGTGGTGCAAGAAATGCCTGCGCCAGTCTAGCCATACTTGGAAATCTTTGCTTATTGGCATGCCACCATGAAACTGGATCTGACTGTCGAGTTTGAAGTGGCTCTGACAGGTACTGTGTCACCTCAGTGTTAAAGCTGTTGCCTTCGGCACTTGCAGAACGATCTGTGGTGGGATTTTCCTCGACAATTGTGTCAAAACAGCTCCATAGGCTGGACTTGTACTGTGTGGCAGTGCTCACAGAAGTCAAAACATTACTACTACTACTGTCACGAATTGGCCGCCTTAACATCCCAGAATATTTTTCTCGGTCTCCAAATTTGAGAGGCCAAATTGAGAAAGAATGAATTAATCACACTACTCCAAAATTATCTAGTCGTGAGGTAAGATTATTCACAAAAAGCCTCTAGCCATGACGTAAGCTTGCAGATGGCAAGTAAAATGGCAACTAGATAATTAGTATACACCTTGGGAAACTGCTGACCCAGACATGCTGAATCAACAATGAAGGGGCCATGGACTGTGTAATTAAAACCGACCAGGCATGACACCTGATAAGCATAGGTAGGAAATCGCCCAGGTGTGAACAACATTGACCCAGGGCTGTAAACAAGCCCCGTCCACTCTGACTGGCAGACTCAGGAATGTGTGAAAACAGATCTGATAAGACAATTAACACGGGGCCTGTAGACTGTACCAGACAGAGAGGAGCAAGGTGTGATGGCCAGGTTGCGGGGATAATTGCAATTACCGTCAGCGGGAGATAAGAAGAATTTATGACGGGAATGCCAAAGAGATAATAGTGTCTCAGACACTGTCTGCTTGACTCAGCTTAAATAAGGGTCCCTAGCCTAGTTTATGTTAGATTAAGTTTGACTTCAGAACAGGTGAGAAGAGAGAGTAAATGTAGATTTCTTAGTAACTAAGTATTTTAGGTGTATGTACTGAATTCCAGTCTATATCTGATCTAGGTTATTGCAAGAACTATCATTGTCATAGATTACTTGAGTGTTCTTTCTAAGTTATGTGTTCAATATCATATTGCTTTAAAGTGTTACTCTTCTGAGAAGTAGAACCTTAGGTAAGACAGATTTTGTCTAAGTATACTTTTAGGTGTCTTGGTAGATGCTTGTCATTTCTTTGTACACTATCCTAGTTGCCTTTTTGGTGTGTGCATTTGTTGTACAGAATATAGTCGACTGACTATTTCTTTAATTCTTACAACAGCAGTAACTAACTAGTGCATTATGCTATGATGTTAAAGTATCATAATATGTCTAGTTTAATCAATATGTTTATGTGTATTGGATGTTTGATAAATTGATTTGTCATATGCAAACCTACCAATATGAAGTGTTATGCTATTGTGTGCGCATTGGCACACTAACCATCGATTGCATTTGTAGCAGAGGTGTAATGGTACAGACATTACCCACAAGTGTTATGGGGTATATGGTGCTAACCTTCCTCAGTGTATTGTAAGCGTGCGTCCCCGGTAATGCATGGAAACCTGGCACAGCTATTGGTCACGGCTTGTAAGCCCGGATGACCTGGCATTGTTATAATACACTTACCGACCCTGTGAGCTGCTAAACTAACATTGGACGGAGTGGCTGTACGACACAGAATTTCTGTATTAGCGATATGGACATGGGGCGGCAGAAATGTAATCATTACAGGCATGTGAGACAATTGAAAAGCCCGTCCCAGACTAAAGACAGTAGGGAGAAGGAGGATGGTGAACATAGTAGAGCTGGAAGATAAACTTGGCCAGACTGGTCATTGTATATGTTTGTGTTATGATATGTTTTAATTAGGATTGCGCTGATGTAGAACTGATATAACACATTCTCAACTTTCTTTCAAGCTCTCACAAGGAGCACCTATGTTATAGATCTCAAGACTAGAGACTACTGACTAGGAGTGTCAGGACTGACAGGATCGTTAGAATACCGGCAAGCTGTTTTTTTGTTGAGTCTACTGGAGAGTGGGGATCTGGACCACAGATCCAGATAGATGGAGTAACAAGTAAAGTTACGTAATGTTTGTCATCAATATCAATATGTATATGATTTCATCATCCTCATATTGACAATCATCCTATGTCTATTGTTATGATTAGCAAATAAATGTTGTAGTATTGTAACTCATAGTTCTGTCATTATATTTTTTCCAATTGTGCATACGTATTGTTGTGTACATTGGTGGGGGTTCACTTACACACCAAGGAAAGGAGCAGTCAGGGAGAAAACCTGTACTGAGATAGTCGTCTATACTAATATATTTAGACTTAAAACATCTATCTTAAGCTAACCTTCTCTTTCCTATACCTTGGCAAATATTCAGCTCAGTTCATTTCAATTTTGTAACGAGCCACTTAGAGCTGTACGTTGGATATTCAGGGCTTAATCTGTAGTTCAGCCATATAGATTTTGTCCCTAGTCAGTTTCTGACTATCTGGGGTTGCTCTCCAGTGAATAAGATTTTCATCTAGCCGGTGGGGCACCCCGACTTATGACAGATTGGGGCTTCTCGTACGGTATTTGAATTCGGACTTCTCGCTTTCAATAGACTCCGGTACTAGACCCTAGACATACGATTTTAAAAGTTAACTCTTGTAATCTTCAGTCATCAAAATAGACTATCATCAGATGTAGCTAATTTTAGTTGAGGAAGTTACAGAGTAGAGATATAACTTTTCAAAAGTATAACAGATAAGAACTTATGAGAACTACCTCATCTATCATTTATTGATAAGTATTTTAATTCTTATCATTTAGTGTATCATTCATCATTTAATGATAACTGATCACTTTAATCATATTTACATTGATGTGTTTGATGATTTAACTGCTTGATTGATTTGCCATTTTATGCTTACTTATGCCATTTTCATTATGACATGTATGCAGTGCATTTTAATATTTATTTAGGTAAATATTAGTATTGATTACTGTGTAGTATATCTCTCACACTTACTTCACTGCGGTCGCCAGAAACTACTTGAATATTACTTTCAGTTGTCTTTCACTGCTGAGGGTTAACTCTACACATTGGTTTTGATTCTGCTGTCATTGGTTCACTCTTGTCTTTCTAGCTTAGCTTTGAATTTGATAGATACATAGGAGCTTACCATTAGCAAATATGGACTCACCTTCCCAGGATCTAGATTATCTGAAGGCGCGCACAGATTACTTAGAGTCCACGAGAAGGTTAGGCATAATAGAGGGCTTAACAGGAGAACAATTAGAAACATACATCAGAGACGAGATGAAAGAGTGGGACATGGCGGAGGAACAGATGAATAAAACAATTGATGAGTTATTTGAAGCAAAAGAGCGTAGCAAAACTGAAGAAGCAGAGATTAATAAACAGCATATGGAAGTAGTCAATGCAGAGAAGCTAATCTTTCTAGCGGAACATAAGGTAGGAGATATGGATGCTCACCCAACCAGGAAGGAAGGGACATCTTTGCCAACCACCGCGGAATCAGAGTTAGTGGACCGGGAACTACAGGTTCTCATTCGACCCTGTCCTAAACGGAAAAGAGGGAAGAAAAAACGTGCCAAAGGCACTTCAAACAGTCACAAACGTGATAACTGTTTGTACCACGGCAATGGTGGTTTAACTGTACAGGACCTTCAGGGAAACCACTTAACTTCTACGAGGAATGAATCTCGAGAGAAAGAGGAACTGAAGACAACCTTTAATGAGGTTGCAGGCGGAGACCTAGCCGATTCTCACATTCCCTTCTGTTCACAGAATCACGAAGTGGAATTACATCTGACTGAAATAGGGAGGATGGAAGTAACTGAATCCCAGGTGAATTTCATTACTGCAATGCGGGAAGAATCACCAATTATCAGTTCAGATAATTTAACTGGTCCGCCAGTACAAGACTCCCAGGAAACTCATTCTACTTCAACGAGAGGTGAAACTCAAGAGGAAGATGACCTGAGGACATCTTTTAAGGAGGTCGGAGATCGAAAAGTAACCGACTTTATTATTCCCTTCAGCTCAGGAGAGGATGAAGTGGGATTAAATTTGACTGACAGAGGGATGAAGGAAGACCCGGAACCCCTTGTGATCTTTGAGGCTGCAGCTCAGGAAAAGACACTAGACATCAGTTCAAATTATTTACGTATTGTGATGGATTGCTTAGACAGCCCACCGCAGGATTTACCTCAACTGGACTTAGCCCATGAAAGCAGGACCAGAGAGGAACATCCAGACCAGGAAACATTTCCAGTTGTTATCTCACAGTATACCAGTTCGGAGACTCAGGAAACACAGGGAATTGTCTTGAGCCAGAATATGGACTCTGATATTGTGCAGACATTGTCTGTAGTTGCTAAAGAAGAAAATTCTTTGCACAAGATGGAGGAAGAAACGCCTATCATCTCATTAGCTGAAGTTATCAGGGAATTCCAGCAACAGGAACCTGAAGTAACAGAAGTCAAGAGTGGTTTGGAATCAACACTCTTAGGATTCAATCTACCCTTCAGTCAGGTCGATTTGATAGGAGTAGATCAGCTATTTGTGGATACTTTATTCAAAAGTAACACCACTTTATCGCCCTGGAGTAACTATGTTATTTCTCAAGGCAGGACAACTTGGCACACTAAATTTCCAATTTCTAGCACGGTTTTCACACGAAACTCTAATGCAGAGAAACTCAGCCCATTAACTGATTATCAGGGGAAGAAACCGCGACACCGAGGAGGGACGATTGTTACTCCCGACTTTGAAGGAGGAAAGCGCCAGTTGAATTTACATCATGGGACCATGATGTGTAACATTATTCCTTTCAAAAGGAAGCTATTGATGGATCAGTTAAGAATCTATAATCAATGGAGAAAAATCACGGAGACAAGCTTTGCTGTGGCCAGCTTATGCAAGACCTCACTACGGGTACATCCTCGGCTGAAAGGAGTAAATCACGTGAGTGAATGGTGTAAAACAATTGCTGCCCAGAGGCGTAGAAGAATCCCGTTGATTGTGATCTTTCCCAGAGGGGTAAAATTACAACCTCCTGACAATTACCGGATTTTACCAAGCTATTGCATGGAATCCCGGCCGAAAACCAGGTACAAGGATCTATCCAGAGTATCTTTGGGTTATGGAAATGGGACGTCTTTATGCAGAAGCAGGACAACCCACTGCCACAAGGAATATTGGAAACCTTTAGGCAGATACAGAACGGAGAGTGCTTAGGCATTATTCTGGGATGTACGGCGTGCTTTGACAAAAGATTTCTGGCAGAAACTTTTTTTTTTAAGGGGAAAGCTCTGTCACGAATTGGCCGCCTTAACATCCCAGAATATTTTTCTCGGTCTCCAAATTTGAGAGGCCAAATTGAGAAAGAATGAATTAATCACACTACTCCAAAATTATCTAGTCGTGAGGTAAGATTATTCACAAAAAGCCTCTAGCCATGACGTAAGCTTGCAGATGGCAAGTAAAATGGCAACTAGATAATTAGTATACACCTTGGGAAACTGCTGACCCAGACATGCTGAATCAACAATGAAGGGGCCATGGACTGTGTAATTAAAACCGACCAGGCATGACACCTGATAAGCATAGGTAGGAAATCGCCCAGGTGTGAACAACATTGACCCAGGGCTGTAAACAAGCCCCGTCCACTCTGACTGGCAGACTCAGGAATGTGTGAAAACAGATCTGATAAGACAATTAACACAGGGCCTGTAGACTGTACCAGACAGAGAGGAGCAAGGTGTGATGGCCAGGTTGCGGGGATAATTGCAATTACCGTCAGCGGGAGATAAGAAGAATTTATGACGGGAATGCCAAAGTGATAATAGTGTCTCAGACACTGTCTGCTTGACTCAGCTTAAATAAGGGTCCCTAGCCTAGTTTATGTTAGATTAAGTTTGACTTCAGAACAGGTGAGAAGAGAGAGTAAATGTAGATTTCTTAGTAACTAAGTATTTTAGGTGTATGTACTGAATTCCAGTCTATATCTGATCTAGGTTATTGCAAGAACTATCATTGTCATAGATTACTTGAGTGTTCTTTCTAAGTTATGTGTTCAATATCATATTGCTTTAAAGTGTTACTCTTCTGAGAAGTAGAACCTTAGGTAAGACAGATTTTGTCTAAGTATACTTTTAGGTGTCTTGGTAGATGCTTGTCATTTCTTTGTACACTATCCTAGTTGCCTTTTTGGTGTGTGCATTTGTTGTACAGAATATAGTCGACTGACTATTTCTTTAATTCTTACAACAGCAGTAACTAACTAGTGCATTATGCTATGATGTTAAAGTATCATAATATGTCTAGTTTAATCAATATGTTTATGTGTATTGGATGTTTGATAAATTGATTTGTCATATGCAAACCTACCAATATGAAGTGTTATGCTATTGTGTGCGCATTGGCACACTAACCATCGATTGCATTTGTAGCAGAGGTGTAATGGTACAGACATTACCCACAAGTGTTATGGGGTATATGGTGCTAACCTTCCTCAGTGTATTGTGGGCGTGCGTCCCCGGTAATGCATGGAAACCTGGCACAGCTATTGGTCACGGCTTGTAAGCCCGGATGACCTGGCATTGTTATAATACACTTACCGACCCTGTGAGCTGCTAAACTAACATTGGACGGAGCGGCTGTACGACACAGAATTTCTGTATTAGCGATATGGACATGGGGCGGCAGAAATGTAATCATTACAGGCGTGTGAGACAATTGAAAAGCCCGTCCCAGACTAAAGACAGTAGGGAGAAGGAGGATGGTGAACATAGTAGAGCTGGAAGATAAACTTGGCCAGACTGGTCATTGTATATGTTTGTGTTATGATATGTTTTAATTAGGATTGCGCTGATGTAGAACTGATATAACACATTCTCGACTTTCTTTCAAGCTCTCACAAGGAGCACCTATGTTATAGATCTCAAGACTAGAGACTACTGACTAGGAGTGTCAGGACTGACAGGATCGTTAGAATACCGGCAAGCTGTTTTTTTGTTGAGTCTACTGGAGAGTGGGGATCTGGACCACAGATCCAGATAGATGGAGTAACAAGTAAAGTTACGTAATGTTTGTCATCAATATCAATATGTATATGATTTCATCATCCTCATATTGACAATCATCCTATGTCTATTGTTATGATTAGCAAATAAATGTTGTAGTATTGTAACTCATAGTTCTGTCATTATATTTTTTCCAATTGTGCATACGTATTGTTGTGTACATTGGTGGGGGTTCACTTACACACCAAGGAAAGGAGCAGTCAGGGAGAAAACCTGTACTGAGATAGTCGTCTATACTAATATATTTAGACTTAAAACATCTATCTTAAGCTAACCTTCTCTTTCCTATACCTTGGCGAATATTCAGCTCAGTTCATTTCAATTTTGTAACGAGCCACTTAGAGCTGTACGTTGGATATTCAGGGCTTAATCTGTAGTTCAGCCATATAGATTTTGGCCCTAGTCAGTTTCTGACTATCTGGGGTTGCTCGCCAGTGAATAAGATTTTCATCTAGCCGGTGGGGCACCCCGACTTATGACAACTACTACTACTAGTAGCTGATGGATCCTGTGGACTGACTGTGTTTGCTGAATCAATAATGGAGTTAGCTGCTAACAGCAGATGGGCTCGTGCATCACTTCTACCACGTTCAGAGAAGAAGCACAGCTTGAATCGAGGATCCAGTAGTGTGGCACAGGTGTAAATACTGTTGGATTCAATGTCCACAAATCTGCTGCTAACAGCTTCAACCAGGGCTGCTTTCATAGCTTTGATCCCAGCATCACTACCTTCTTTCTGGAGGAAAGCCATGAGTGTTTTCACTAGGGCTGTACCGGATTCCAATTTTTGAAATCTTTTTGGATTTGGCCGGATTTATGAAGTGAGATTCGGCCGGAGCCAGAGCCGGATTTGTAAAAATGGCCGGATTCCGGATTTGCCGGAGCCGAAATCCGGTACACCCCTAAAAAAAGGATTCACTGTTGTGACAATGGGTGTCAGATAATTAAACAATTATTTTCTCAACACATTTAAATATCATTTTTTTATACTTATAATTACACTCAGGACATAAATGACTGTAGACCCTGAGGTAGACCAAGAAGACGGTGGAGAGATAATATACATACAGACCTACAAGCACTTGGAATCAGCGACTGGCAAGAGAAGGTCAACCAGAGAGACGAATGGAGACGACTTATATCTGCAGCAAAGAACCTCAATGGCTCGGAAGATAATTCAATCAGATCAGAGGCCATGACAACAGCTGTCATTTTCAGTTTTGATATGGCTAGCGCCAGTTCACTGATTGTGGTAGGTGCCTCCAGAACCTCAGGTACTGTTTCATTCTGTCCTGTATGTTGCAATGTCTCTTGAATCTCTTGTTGTTTCTCTGGACTAATGTCGATATTGTAATCTTATGCAAAGGAGTCCACAAAATGGTCAGCTGCTTGCTTTCCTGTTAAGATTTTCCATCTTTATGTAGTGCAATTTTTGAATTTCTCCCTGTGCCCTCATCGTTAAGTTGTTTTATTAGCTTCCACAATTTCCTTGTGTCTCGTTCTAAGTTCAGAGACTCAGTTTTCTCCTGTCAGCTTTTCCGTCTAGTCTGCAGCTTGGCTCTTTGAAATTTGGCTTTTGCGTGCTGGTATTTATTGTGGTGCTCTTGGCTGGGTGTGGCCTCTGCTTGCTTCCCACACGCTTCCATATCATTATGCAACTGTTACAGTTCACTACTCCAGTAGGGTTTATAATGTTTATGGGCTCCTCTTGGTACTGTTTCTCGTGCTGCCTGTAGTATGCATTTACCAAACTCTTCAACTACTTTATTTATGTCTTTCTCCGTATTCAGGTTTCTAACCATATCTAGGCAAACCTTCTGGTCTAGAGAGATGACAGTGGAAGATAAACTCTATGGACCGCTGTGGGAACTAAAAAAGACAGTTAAATTCATACAAGAGACAACATTGCAGTTATAGACATATTTCAAGCGAACGAAAGAAGAAGAAGAAGAAGAAGAAGTCCATGGACATCTCATCTTATCATGTTCCTCTTGTACCTTGCAGTGTTGAGGTGAAGTATAAACAGCGGGAGAGTGCCCGCTTAGGGGCTTCTTGTATCGATATTCCCATGGACTCTGCTATTCCCTCTGTTCATCAATAATTCAATATGTGATCGGCCTCTTCCTCTGCTTCCATCTGATCTGTATATCATTACTTGTTGTGGTATACTGTTAGTTGGTAATCTAGTTGCATGGCCAACCCATTTGACTTGCTGCCTTCTAATAAAATCTAGCGCTGCTATAACCTCCACCTTAGTCCCGATTTCTTCATTTCTGATCTTATCTCTCGTTTGATAGATTGAGTATTTGTCTCGGGAATCTCATTTCTGTTGTTGTGATTTTTCTTTTCTCTATTTCTGTCATTGTCCAGGTTCCATTGGTAGCATAGAGTTGGTAGGAAGATTGTGTTGTAAAGCGTTTTCTTAGTAACTATTGATACATGTCTGTTCTTTAGTATTGGTGCCATTTGTCCAATGAGTTGGTTTGCTTTATTGCATCTCTTTTCAATCTCATCTTCCGATTTGCCATTTGATGATATTCTACTTCCTAAGCACTTGAACCTCTTTACTTGTTTCAGGGGGTGTTCGTTTAGGTGAATTGTAGTTTTTTCTTCTTTAGTTATCGTCACTACCTCTGTTTTACCTGTGCTAATTTTCATGTTATGTGCCCTACACATTTTGTTAGACTATTCATGTGGTCTTGTAATTCAGCTTCTAATTTTGCTATTGGTGCTTGGTCATCCACAAATAGTTCTCCAATGGTGTAATTTGCAGATGATTCTTCTTCTGTGTTCTTGCAGTCTCTGTTTGGCTGGTTTCTTTACATATGTTGTCTATATAGGTTATGAACATGGTAAACAGACAAATAAATGTTCTTGTGGGCTGGGTTCATGATGAAGTGGAATGATTCAGCCTGTTGTCTGACTCTGGGATGAATAATATGTCATTCACTTACCAGCGGTATAGACCTAGGTCCTTAAAATGTTAGGCTCTTTGTTTTTCTGAGTGCACCATAAAGATGTCTGCTAGATTGGGACATAGAGGACTCCTCATGATCACTCTGTCAATTTGGTGGTACAATGTTTCAAAGAAAAATGAATTTAATATTAGATGTGCGCGGCAGTAGTAATTTCTTGAACTTGTATGTCGGTAGACCTAACTATTTTTTTTTGGGGTCTTTTATGTGATCACATACGATGATCACTGTTTCTTCCATGGGAATTTCACTGAAAATAGAGGCAATATCCATTGACGTCACGTGCTTTAGTTTAAGATCAATAGTATCCAGTAGTGTGGCCAGTAGTTTGGAGATTAGTCTTTAAATAGTAAGGGGTTGAATGACTGATAGTAAGCGGTTGTCGCACTGGTTTAGCAGTTTCTGCAAGCCATTTCACCATCCTGTGTTGGACAGAGTTGAGCATAGATTAAATTAATCTCAGTGGGACACCAGGTCTGTGCAATTTAGGAAGGTCATAAAGTTGGGGGTTTATGAGCCCCGTGAAATGACTAACTGTGCAATCACCTCACTGATCAATTTACTATCTAGAAGTGCCTGAATATCTGTCCTCACTTTTGCATCTAATTCCATAGGGTGGCTGGGTTTAGGATCTAAGTAAAATTTTATTGGATTTGATAATGTCTTCTATTTTGTTGGAATCAAACATGTGATTCCTGGGATGGTTGTTGCGAATGGCTTGGACTGATTGCCAGAACAACATAACAATGATTGCTTGGAAGAGGCTAATGAAAATAGAACATTAGATACAACTATCAGAAAGAGACAATTGCATTCTTTAGTATTGTGATGAGAAGAGAAGCGTGGGAAAGATTTGAGATGACTAGAAAGATCTGTGGGAAAAGAGACATGGGCAGACTGAGAGAGATGATGCTGGATGGACTGTATGGTGACATTGAGAAATATTATCAGCAGAATTGATCCTGAACAGGGGCCGAGATATGAGTAAATACAAGAACACCCATGGTAGTTGACAGAAAACATGATGATGATGCAGTCTCATGTTTCTTCAGATTAAAAGGAGCACCACAATCATCACACTTGTAAGATCTCTCTCTTGTATGTGTTCTCTTATAATTATTCAGACTGCCACCTTGGGCAAAAGAAGCAACAGTCATCAAACTTGTATGGTTTCTCTCCTGTATGTATTCCCCTGTGGTATTTCAAATTGCCAGCTACAGTGAAACAAACACCACAATTATCACACTTGTAAGGTATCTCTCCTTATGTGTTCTCTAATGGACCTTCAGACTGCCAGCCTGAGTAAAAGAAGCACCACAAGAATCACTTGTAAGATATCTCCCTTGAAAGTTTTCTTATGGTCCTTCAGAGTGTGACATTCAGCAAAAGAAGCACCACAAACATCACACTTGTAAGGTTTCTCTCCTGTATGCATTTACTTATCTCTCTTCAGATGGCCAGCTTTAGTAAAAGAAGCATCACAGTCATCACACTTGTAAGGTTTTTTTCCAATGTGTTCTCTTATGACTCTTCAGATGGCCAGCTTCAGAAAAAGCACCTCAAACATCACACTTGTAAGGTTTATCTCCTGTATGTGTTCTCTTATGTTTCTTCAGATGCCCAGCTTCAGTAAAAGAAGCACCACAAACATCACACTTGTAAGGTTTCTCTCTTGTGTGTGTTCTCTTGTGGGATGTCAGATTGCCAGCTTGAGTAAAAGAAGCACCACAAGCATCACACAAGTAAGGTCTCTCTCCTGTATGTATTGCCATGTGGTATTTCAAACTGCCAGCTACAGTAAAACTAGCACCACAATCATCACACTTGTAAGGTTTCTCTCCTGTATGCATTCTCTTGTGGGTCGTCAGATTGCCAGCTTGAGTAAAAGAAGCACCACAATCATCACACTTGTAAGGTTTCTCTCTTGTATGTGTTCTCATGTGGTATTTCAAACGGCCAGCTACAGCAAAACAAGCACCACAATCATCACACTTGTAAGGTTTTTCTCCTGTATGTGTGTTCTTATGGTCCTTCAGTCTGTTAGCTTGAATAAAAGAAGCACCACAATCATCACATTTGTAAGGTTTCTCTTCTGTATGTGTTCCCATGTGGTATTTCAAACTGCCAGCTACAGTAAAACATGCACCACATTCATCACACTTGTAAGGTTTTTCTCCTGTATGTGTTTTTTTATGGTCCTTCAGTCTGTTAGCTCGAATAAAACAAGCACCACAATCATCACATTTGTAAGGTTTCTCTCCTGTATGTGTTCTCTTATGGTCCTTCAGATTGCCAGCTTGAGTAAAAGAAGCACCACAGTCATCACACTTGTAAGGTTTCTCTCCTGTATGTGTGTATTTATGGTTCTTCAATCTGTTAGCTCGAATAAAAGAAGCACCACAATCATCACACTTGTAAGGTTTCTCTCCTGTATGTGTTCCCATGTGGTATTTCAAACTGCCAGCTACAGTAAAACAAGCACCACAATCATCACACTTGTAAGGTTTTTCTCTTGAATGTGTATTCTTATGGTCCTTCAGTCTGTTAGCTCGAATAAAAGAAGCACCACAATCATCACATTTGAAAGGTTTCTCTCCTGTATGTGTTCTCTTATGGTCCTTCAGATTGCCAGCTTGAGTAAAAGAAGCACCACAAACATCACACTTGTAAGGTTTCTCTCCTGTATGTGTTCTCTTGTGGGCCGTCAGCTTGCCAGCTTGAGTAAAAGAAGCACCACAAGTATCACACATGTAAGGTCTCTCTCCTGTATGTGTTCCCTTGTGGTATTTCAAACTGCCAGCGTTAGTAAAAGAAGCACCACAAACAATACACTTGTAAGGTTTTTCTCCTGTATGCATGTTCTTATGGTCCTTCAGTCTGTTAGCTCGAATAAAAGAAGCACCACAGTCAACACACTTGTAAGGTTTCTCTCCTGTATGTGTTCTCTTGTGGGCCGTCAGCTTGCCAGCTTGAGTAAAAGAAACACCACAAGTATCACACATGTAAGGTCTCTCTCCTGTATGTGTTCCCTTGTGGTATTTCAAACTGCCAGCGTTAGTAAAAGAAGCACCACAAACAATACACTTGTAAGGTTTTTCTCCTGTATGCATGTTCTTATGGTCCTTCAGTCTGTTAGCTCGAATAAAAGAAGCACCACAGTCAACACACTTGTAAGGTTTCTCTCCTGTATGTGTTCTCTTATGGACCTTCAGAATGCCAGCTTGAGTAAAAGAAGCACCACAATAATCACACTTGTAAGGTTTGTCTCCTGTATGTGTTCTCTCATGGTTCTTTAGACTGCCAGCTCGAGCAAAAGAAGCACCACAAGCATCACACTTGTAAGGTTTCTCTCCTGTATGTATTCTCTCATGGTCCTTTAGACTGTCAGCTCGAGTAAAAGAAGCACCACAAGCATCACACTTGTAAGGCCTCTCTCCTGTATGTGTTCTCTTATGTTTCTTCAGATTGCCAGCTTGAGTAAAAGAAGCACCACAATCATCACACCTGTAAGCTTTCCCTCCCGTATGTTTTCTCTTGTATTCCATGTTCTTTTGACACTCTAAATGGTCATCTTGAATCAAAAGACCATCCCATTCAATACATTTGTTTGGTATCCATTCAGAATGTGTTCTCTTGTATCTATTTACACAAACATTTGGACTAGAAACATCAGGCAAGTCTCCAGTGTGTTTTCTTTGAGAACTATAATTGGCATAATCAAAAATGTTATCAAGAGGCTGTGCAACGCTCTGTGTATGTTTCTCTAGTGTTTCCTTATTTTGCTGCTGACAATTCTCAATAGCCAGAGATCGTTTATTGGTTGTATCAATCACAGAAGAGACATTTTCTGACATTTCACAACAATTTTCATCTTTTACTGACGCCTTACAACTGTTCTCAACCATTATTGATTCTGAATTGCTGTGTTCTGTCATTTCTTGAATGATGCTACCCCCAGTTATGTCTACGATTTTACTGAATTTGTGACTTCTGTCCTCACACAGAACATCCAATAGTTCTTGTTTCACAACCTTCGTGTCTGTGCTGTCATATGTCCACTTTTGTGAATGCTCTTGCATGGCACAGGAAGGGCTACTTGGAGACCATGAGTGTGTTTCTGAAAGGCACAGAAGTAAATAATTAATAACCTCATGAATATACAAAGTATTGGACAGATGTGTATATGTAATCAAACAGGCAAACATTGCAACTATAGACAATCAATTTCAAGTGAATGAAAGATGAAGAAGAATGATTAATGTGCTCATGTATAAAGTTTATGTATGATCTAAGAGAGTTAGCGGTGAATGCCGTCTGCAAAAATAGATTGTGGTTGCTCACTGAACCAAGTGTTTATTGCATTCATTACGTATGCATCTGTGTGACAACAGGACAACAGGATGCCTTCATCCGACATACAGGACTTTGCGTTGGAGCTCTAGCCAACGAACACAAGCAAGCAAGCAAGCATTTATTCTTGATGGCTTTTTGCAGCTTGTCTAGCGTTTGCAATAGGTAAAGTTGATTCCAGGTTCCTTAAAGTCAGCCAACAATAGCCCTTCATGGTAAAAAAAATTCGCTCAGTATAACCTTACCAGCAGAAACCTGAACTTAATTTTTTTGGCTTTTGGTGATCCAGCATGCTTCCATTGTATGCTCTCTCTTTTGCTGCTCAGCTCAAAGTGGTGACACCATGATTCATCGCCTGCCACTATGCAGAAGAGGAATGCATCACCCTCCACTCTGTAACACAGCAAGTGGTTCAAACACCATCCCATGCGTTCCTCTTTTTGGTGGTCGGTCAACATCCTTGTACCCACTGTGAATACACCTTCCGATATTGCAGTTTCTTACGAACGGCCTTTTGAATTGTCCCAATTGACACAGCAAATTCTTTCGCTAGCAAACGTATGCTTCAACAACGGTTCATCTGTACTGCTGCATCTATTTTGGCGATGGTTTTTTTTTCTGTTGCAACAATATGCGCTTGACCCGGCCATTGAAGATCTGGCGCGAACTTATGTCCTTTCCAAAACATTCGTACTGTCTGTCACTGTTGTCTTCGACACACATTTGTTACCGTACGCTGCCTGCATTCTTCGATGAATATCCACTGGTCGACATCTTTCAAATGAAAGAAACTGAATCACCTCTCTTTGAGCTTCTTTGGACGGATCAACCCGGCCATTTTCTCAATGGTCAGAAATAGAACCTATGCATCATGGGATGATAAGCACATGCTCTTTTATTCATTGGTCAGTACTTATCACACGACTATGACATGATCATGTTCAATATACACAATTATGCGCGGTGCGGCACGAACAGATTTCAAATGAACGCCCCTTATATAAGTGCAGTTATCTCTGCTAAACAACTTATAACAGCAAGGAATATTGATATTTCATTGCAGTCGTAATTAGGAGTGCTACCCTACTGCCTGAAACTAACATTTATGGTGCAGTTTGAGGTGACATATTAAAGAAAACAAAATAATGTGGCACATCAGAAAGAAAAAAAAAACATCTTGAGAAGGAATGTTAGAACTGTAACGCAAATTTAGTACAGTTCAATGTATCTCAGTGTTACTCAGTGTTTGGTCCACTCATCTGCTACAGTGCACTGAACTCCATGAGGTGTTCACCTCCCCATTAGGCTAGCAGAAACACCAGCTGTTTAGATTAAACTTTTAGAGGACAAGGTTATGAGACCTTTGTTTATTGGTTGAATCTCACTGACTAGACTCATACATTCATCATTTCTTCTTTCATTCACTTGAAATATGTCTATAATTGCAGTGTTTTCTCTTGTATGAATTTAACTGCCTTTTTTAGTTCACACAGCGGTCCATAGAGTTTATCTTCCACTGTCGTCTCTCTAGGCCAGAAGGTGTGCCTAGATATGTTATATTTTGGGCAGTCTTGGAGTATGTGCTCTGCTGTCTGCGATGCCTATCCACATGTGCACATCACCAATCTTGAATTTTGTATATATGTGGTTGTGTAATCTATTGTGTCCTGTTCTGAGGCGCAGAATAATAACTTGTTCTGGTCTGTCCATAACGTGGTAGTCGTCTTGGGCAGATTTTGGTGGCTTTCTGACTGATCATTCTTTTCTTTTGGTGGTATGTAATGGACACATCAGGCTGTTGTTCTTTTGCTCCTTCCTTAGCCAATCAATCAGTTCTGTCGTTTCCGGGTACTCCACAGTGGGATGGTATCCACTGTATGGTGACCTTATGCTGACTGCTAAGTTCAGAAAGTATTGTCCTTTCATGGCGTGATATCCAGATTTATGTGGTGCGCCTCCTGGCTGGTTCCCTCCATCTTCAGCACCTTTCCTTTAGTAGAGAAGACTGGTCTTACTCAAGTTTAAGTGTGTAGGCACGCACATATGTGTCTGTGTATGCATATAAGTTCATGTACATCTAGAGCATTTTGGTTATTTCTCGGTATCAATGACTCGCCGCCGCCCCTTATCCTGTTAGTTAAAACAGCTCCACCACGAGAAGGCCAGGAGTTGGACTTTTCCTGTAGAGGTAGTGAATGCATGAGCCATGAAGTATTTATGCAATTTATGTAATTTTCAAGATAATGATCTGCGTAAAATGAATTATTGTGATATAGTTAGCTGCATATCCTCTACAGGAAGTCGCAGTAAACCGCAGTATTTTTGGGTAAGTTTATGTTCAGTAGTTTGCCATTGCTTTCTGAATGTGATATAGATGAATATGAAAAACCTGTCATTGAAGATCATCATCATCATCATTTCCATGTTTGCCATCAAGTGTCTTTGGAAGGAATAGTTAATAATTGAGTGCTCAATTAGTGGCACTGGATAGTGTAATTCGATCTGATTGTACAAAGTCCTTGATGCCGTCAGTCCATTTTCTCCTTGGGTGTTCTCTTGCGCTTGTGTCAGATCTTTGATGTAGCACCAGTGCTGTTAACTGACGATTTTGCATTGCAGATAGTGTTTCTAAATTCTCCCAGTCAAGTAAATGAAAATAATAAGGGAATGCATTAAAGACAAACAATTAAAACTAGGCATACCAACATCTATTCTGGAGAATTACTATTATGTACCGCTAACATACAATTCAATTTTCTAACAAAGTCATACCGCCAAATTGACGGAGTGGCCATGGAGAGTCCTCTTCGTCCTATTCTAGTGGACATCTTCATGGCACATTTAGGAGAAAAGAGATCCTCAGACATCGACAACTTGGTCTTCTACCGCCGTTATGTGGACAATATACTAATTATCACCACAGACGAGCTACAAGCAACATCTTTCCAGGCCACAATGAACATAACACATAAAAGCATCTCTCTGTCTATGGAACACGAACACAATGAAGCGTTGCCATTCCTAGATATTCTAATGAGACGTAGAGCAGACAGCACAATTCAAAGATCAGTGTACCGCAAAGAAACATGGACTGGCCAATACCTAAATTTTCAGAGCTTCACATCTGTCCAGTACAAACGGGGCTTATTACGGACCTTGTTTGACCATGCTAGGAAGATATGCACCCAGGACACACTGACAGAGGAATCTGAAACTCTGAAGAATGTCTTAAACCTGAATGGGTACTCCACAGGATTTATAAAGTGCCACTGCCAACAGCCCAAGCCAAAACCAGATGAAAATACAGTCCCTAAACTCAAGGTATTCATCCAGCTAACCTTTCGAGGGGATGACGAAAGGAATTACCTTATACCTACAGTCTGGACCTATAAAATAAAATAAAAGATTGACTGCTGCACTTATTAGCTACCTTTGTCAACGAAAGACGTATTCGAGGATGATTAGCCAAAAGCTAATGATACATTCCGTCTTCTGTCGGGACACTCCAGGGCGGCCTTCCTTATCAAAATGTCGACAAAGACAAATGGATATATATAGTACACAGATACCAGGGTATTACCCACCTTGTCCGTCTGGGAGGTACCACCTGATGCACCATCAATTAGCAAGGTTAAAGAAACTGCGGAATAATCCAAGTTTGAACAAAACTAACAGCAGTAAGAACCCTCCAACTGCCTGTTGGATGCCCAGTTTCACATTCAACAATGAATAACTCTTCAACACAAGTCATGTACAGGCAAGTTCAACACCAGGTCCTGAATATGAACATCATCAGGAAGAAACTATAAGAGAAAAGGATTCAATGTTTATACACATGCAGCAGAAGAAATCCTCTGACTATTGCGACTCCCAGTTTGTGTGCTGAAAATTTTTCTTCTGTTCCATGCTTGTGCAGGCCAGTCTGAACACAGTCCTAGATGATACCAATGAGTGACTCTCAGCATTGTTCCTACACTGGAATGGATATATCCAAGGATGGCTCTTTGCTGGTCTCAGGTCGGCCTGAGTGCATTATCAACAAGTGTGGGATGGCCTATAAACCTGAGACTCAGTGTGTGTAAAAGCCTTGTGAAAAAGGGCTGAGAATCTGATGAAAAAGCAGAGATGCTGGACGGTTGTCATCCGTTTCATTATATATGATGATGTAGGGAAATTCCTTCTGCCCCATCTGACGAGGAACTCCTGAAAGTTTGACTGACCTAGGCCTCAGCTTCACTAGGACATAGAGCCCATTAGCAAATGAGTGTTCTTGTTTTCCGTCCCTGGATATTAGGGATTGTGATGTTTTCTTGAGCCAATTTGGCAATGGATATTAGATGGGTGGAACACAACTGAGTGAATTCATTCATTCCCCGGATAAAAGGGATATTATCTGCTAGGCATTGGAGATAAATAACTATCTACAGAAGATAACAAGAAAAAAAGAAACTAGGACTGATTAATTAGTCTACTATTGTTTGCATTTGAATTTCTGTTTTGATTTTGAGTGTAATGACTTTGGGGACATGAGATTATCACATTTGTATGTGCTCATGATATTTCATATCATCCCATGCATATCCTTAACAACTCAATGTTATTACATGTTTATATGTACTCTGGATCTTGATTTAATTCCTGGTGAACACGTTTGTCCCAATGTTGATGTTTACGTCAATTGCTTGTTGACGTTTGTTCAACGTGGTTATTCTATATATTGTAAACAATCAATGTCCTCTGACACTATATCAAATTCAAAAGGCGATAGAGTGGGAGGGGATTCTTACACATAAATACCATTTATCAAAAGTGCCATGTCGTTAGAATGCAACATCAGCAACTACCATCACTGGCCTTACATCAAAGACCACGAGGACGTGCAAGAAGAAAATGGATTGACGACATCAGAGACATTGTACAACCACACGGAATGACACTAGCCAGTGCCGTCCAGCGGGCGCTGGAACGCAAATTATTCCTCCCCACGACGCTTGACGGCATAAGTGGAAGATGATGATGATGATGATGATCAAAAGGAGTGAAGTGTTTTCCCCCTTGTATCTGTGGTAAATTTCCCTGATCACCTTGCCTTATAGAAGTGAGTGAGAATGTAAATTCATCCCATCTGGGATCCCCTAGACAAACTAAGCAATTATTCTCATATATTAAATCCTACACCCCCACATACTTCAAGAATCAGAAAGCTGAGAGTACATAGAATACTAATTGTGCTTCTTTAGCAAAGTGAGAGAAAAAAGGCATAGATGCTAATATGCTGCAACATATGAATGAACATTTCATAGGATTGTATTGTAGTGAGAGATGTGAATGAAAAAAAAAAGTTTAGATAATTTATTTCATACATTGCTTCATATCTTCATGAAGATTTGATACTGAAACAAAGGAAAACCCATATGTCAGTATCTTATTTGATGGACATGCAGATAGATCTGATGATGAGGGGCTGATATTATATATTCCATTTATCAGAGAAAGAAAGTGAAGGAGACATTTCTTTCTTGTTGTTCTGCATTCATCTGGAGTCTTTTCTCGGATGTGATTGCATTCTGCCTGCTAACAGTGGAGCTGCGATACTAAGCTTTAGGCCTACACATCCAACTTCTGCGGGGGTTTGTTGGCCGAGTTAACCTTCCCAGGTTTCTTTCTACTGTGCCACTGTAAGATGCAATATGTGATGGGCACTTTAAATCTCCAGAGATGTGTGAATAACTTAAATGATCACATGATATCTTTCAATGGGCCTTTCAATAAACGTCATTTAATGGCTCATTTCAAATTATCTAGCTTTGTCTTAGATTCATTCATATTTTTCTTAGCCGATATTGAAACGAAATAGGCTGACTCCTGAGAAAAAGGGCTGGCTCCTGACTCATGTTTAAATTGTTCTACCTATTGCTATTTCTACTTTGTCATAAAATGTTTGTAATTTCACTTCACTACTGCTTGCTTTTGGTACAACCACTTGTATAATATTTATATCTCTTGGTTTGACTTTGAATTTGAGAAAAATAACTCTTATCTGATCTAATCAAATAACCATTAACTGACTTAGGTGTTTCCTCATCAAACATTATTCCTATTCCTTATACGTATGTATTACCTCCTGGACAAATTATTATGTTGTTATTACTTTTTCAGATCTCCTCCACCTCATCTTATTCATGCCCATGATATTAATATTTATAATTTTCATTTCTTTTATTACTTTATGTAACTTTTCTATCTCAACTATGTCCTGACATTCCAAATTCCTATTTTAAACTTGTCTTGGGAAGATAAAGTAGTGGTTTTCCCGTGGCTTCCATATTCATATGGTGTCTTTTACCTCTGCCTTTGCCATATCCGATTTTCAGGAAAAGAGAGTGCCCTGCTCTGCTCAACTGCAGAGTTGTGCACTGATCCTGGTGGATTCTTGGTCACACCTATGACCTTTCCCAGTGTCTGAGTAGATTTACATTCTACTATTGTGTTGATTTTAATGTTATAAAGTCTTTGACCATTCAGAAAGCAACTCCTAAATGTAGAATTATCTAGTACATTAAGAACAACCAGTAAATGATGGGGTTGATTGCAACATTCTGTAAATAATATTCAACTAACTGTTACATTATATTGCACATAAGCTTACCTTGACCTACACAGACTTCAGGTTGTTCTATCTTGACACTTGACGGTAATTTATTCTCCATCTTATGTCTACAGCCAGTCTGAAAGGATTTGCAAGTTACATTTGTATGCAAACATAAACTATATACATGAATTTGATATTTTAAATTTCATGATGATTAATCATAAATCCATCCATCATGTGCCATGCCAAAAAGTGTGGGCGGTCATGTCTTACCATCTCACTCGATCACAAGAGTCGTAGATCAGCTCCATGTTTCTGTCTTGACTATGCCACGTGGGCAAGCCAGTTGTCACCAGGTTCTCCAATTCATTTCTTCTCATAACATGTCCAAAAAAAGTTTGACTGTCCACACATCTACCATGTAGTGTGTGAGGCCAGTAGATGGCAATAGTGATCTTATTGTGTTAAATTATACTATTAGTGTGCTGGAACTGTTCACATGCAATATAGATATATTTCCCTGCTGGAGTGTCCTGATGAGTGTTATAGCATAAAGTTGTTTGAATTAAAAATCTTGTGTGTGCAGTCTGGCGTTCGATATTGATTCATCGGTGTTGATCAGTCATCCAAAACAATACTCACACTGACATCCTCTAGACACAACTACAGCCACTTCTATCTGTCATAACAACCTCATAAGACAGAAATATCTGGAAGGCTCATCACTGGGAATCTGAGACATCACAGTCAAACAACTGTATGAACATCAGTGTGATATTTGAAAGAAGGTATCTGGGGACTCTCATTACAGACCAAGGTGTGTAGTCATAGCTAGCAGAAGACTAGCACGCAGTGTGTGTCAGATAATTAATGCAGACAGTTCAAAAACAGCCCAGCACAGGTAGAAATACATGTATACACAGCCAGGAAACGCGGGATCAGCGGTAGAATGTTATCCACAGCACAGAGGCAAGGTTTATGCCCATGAAAAATCGTTGAACAAGACATGTGCTGGAGTTAGAGTCAACCCCACTGTCAGCTGTTCAGTGATATCAGCGAAAACATCTAATGTTTTAAAGACAGCAGACATTTGAAAGCGGGAACGATATTTCAGGACACAGCCGATGGCTGCGTATGTTGAAGACCACAGAGAGAGAGAGAGAGAGAGAGAGAGAGAGAGAGAGAGAGAGAGAGAGAGAGAGAGAGAGAGAGAGAGAGAGAGAGATAGAGAGAGAGAGAGAGAGAGAGAGAGAGAGAGAGAGAGGGGATACACAGGAGAAACTATTTCTTACAAGTCAATTGTGCATGTGCAGTGATTGGCTGAGCTGGAGCTTAACCGTGTTGTGAAGATTTTACACAGCTGTAAGGTGCAGGTTTCAGGTCAGATTAACAGCAGAAGTTTGCACTGGGAGTGTACAAGGCGAATCGATTGGCTGAGATAGTGAGTAACCAATTGTAAAAGAACAGCTGTTAAGCAGTGAAATCAGGAGTCAATGTTTCTTTGTTTGTAACCATCGTTCATTTGTCATCATCATCAAGTCACCAGGCAAAAAACATTCAACGGAATACAATCGGGTGCCGTCTCCACAAGGGAGGCTGAACAATTTACTTGCTATACAGAAACAAAGGGTCGGATATTTATCATCATCTTCTTTCCACCATCCTTACCAAAAGGAGAAAGCAGCCACGAAAATAAACACTCATGTGTCCATGGGATCAGGCACCGTGGTCACATTTAAAAAGTCATATAGGACTGTCGTGTATGGCTTTGCACCAGAAGTTTGTTCCACCAATCAGGCTATTTCTGGAGTCGAATTCTACTAAAAACAGCTAAGGACTTTTGAGATTTTGGGCATCGCACTGTAGTCTCCAACTGTTATGTTGGTTGTTGCCCTTCATCTGTCCTAAGTGTGGTTATTGTCCATAATCTGCTTATTTGTATGTGGTCTAGTGTATTTTGTTAATAGGGAGTTTTGCTAGTTCCCTCTGAAACAGGGAGGCAATGTAGATAATATCTCTCTTTGTGCATAATGTATTCTTCTTGGAAAGAGCTGACAGGTTGGCTTGGTTGTTTCTTGCATTGTTTGTCTTGGAAAAATACCTTGTGCCTTGTTGTCTCTTGTCAGATCTGTGTGTATTATTGGTTTTGGATTGTTTATTTTCTTTCTTTAGTTTTGCATATGATATGTGGTTTCTTTGTTTATATGTTATTATTGTGATCCTGGTGTGACATCATCTGTATAGATGGTCATGTCATGCTGTATTATGCGCACAGCTGTTTTACACAGGCATGTGTCAATGTGATGTTAATTTAATTTCTCTGTAATCACCTGTGTGCGTGCCTTCAGCCTGTGCATCTTGTGTCAAATAGGCATCATCATTTGTTTATTATATACTTGTGTGTGTGTGTGTGTGTGTGTGTGTGTGTGTGTGTGTGTAACACTATTTCCAGGAACTTGTTACAACCATTTGGTACATATTTGAGTGGGTATAGGTAATATCTTCACCCCACCCCCCCCCCCCACCCCCCTCACTACTGGGAAAATGGAAGTAGAGAGAAAGACTAGAACCCTACTACCCCTACCCTACAGGGTCCAAAAATCACATTAGGACCATGAGTGATTGAGTACAGAGTGAGATTATCAATATTACTAATTTACTTAAAGAGTGAGTGTTTTAGTACTCTGGGTATTCACATAAGACAAGTACTAGTGTCTTGATATTTACTGTGACTGGCAGACAGCAACATGTCCACAATTACAAAGATGCTTACTTTAATTAAATATATTGAAGCAGGTGAACGGTTAGGCTTGACTGGAGAGAACTACATGAGTTTGAAGAAGCAAAATTGAAAGAACATAAGCAATTGGAAAGAGAAGAAAGACAGAGTAAACGTGAGGCCAAACGTTTACAGTAAGAGAAGTTAGCTGAAGCCAAGCGCCTACAGGAAGAGAAAGAGACACAAGTCAATATGATGCAACTAGAACTTGAAAAGTTAAAACAAGCAAATGCTATTGAAATTGAACAACAAAAATTGAAGTTTGAGATGGAGAACGAGATTGCACTCAAGAAATTAGAGCTAGCATCAAATTGATGGACAGAGCAATGAAGGAAGAAGACATCTGCACTCTTCACAGAACTAAAACTGCCATACTTTACAGACAGAGATAATATCCAGGCATGTCTGGACAGATCTGAGGCCGCGGCTGAGGCATAAGGCATGCCAGAAGGGGAGTATGCTATGAGACTGAGTGAATATCTTACAGGGAAGGCATAGGATACGATATTCAATCTACCAGTGTCAGAAAGAAATAACTATGCTATTCAACGTCAACGCCTGCTTACGGAGTTAAATTTAACCAAACATGGATACAGAACCAAGTTCAGACAATTTGTGCCAGAGAAAAATCAGGACTTAACAGATGTTGTTAATACTGTGAAGAACCTCTTTAATAAATGGCTAGAGCCAGCAGAAATAGGAGGAGACTTTAACAGTTTAGTGAATGTGATGCTACAAGACAAGGTATTATCATCATGTAATACAGACTTAGTGGCTTTCTTTCAAGAACATAAACCAAAGGACATTGAAACATTGTCCAATTTGGGGCAAAACTACAAGACTACACATCTGAACTGTTCTAGTGGCAGAAAAGTTGATTAGGAAATAGTCTGTGCAGCCTATACTAAACAGGATCAAAATTCAGTTATCAGACCAAGATCAAAAAAGTGTGGACCCAACATATAGGTATGAGCAACAGGCACCTCAAGACAATGGTGTCCATAGCATCATCATCATTGGCACCTTGCCATCTTGACAGACGATAGTTTGTGCTTTAAAAAGACATAACTTTTACCTATGGCAGTAGCGAATGTGACTGATAAGTGACTAATGTCCGTTCACAGTGGTTGCGTGTGAACATGTGGTCATTTTCACCATCATACACCATCTTACGTCTCAAACACTCGTTGTGTGACTTATCTGCAATAATTTTCTCCTTTGTCTTTATTCCATTTCTGATGTTTGCCCTCCATGCAACACGTTCAGCGGCGACTTGCTCCCAATGTGCATTATCAATGCCTGTATCAATCATGCCCCACTTACACACATCTTTGTATTGTAGTAGAGGCCGACCCTGAGATCTCTTACCCATCTGTAATTCACCAAAAAAGATGTCTTTTGGTACTCTACCATCAGCCATCCTCCTAAGATGTCCTATCCATCTAAGTCTACGAAGACTGAGCATGGAATAAACTGTCACACAACCTGATCTTTCCAGTACTTCAGTATTTGTGATTTTGTCTTGCCACTTAATACCAAGAATTCTTCGCAGACACCACATATGAAAGCTGTTTAAATGTTTCTCTTGGTGTGAGTAAGTTGTCCAGGTTTCATTGCCATAAAGAAGAGTACTAAGGACACAGGCTTGATAGACAAGGACTTTTGTTTTTGCAGTAAGCTTCTTGTTCTCCCAGACTCTTTTTCTTAACCTGTTAATTAGTGTTGCTGCCTTACCAATCCAGATGTTGATTTCCTGATCTAGGGATAATTTGCTATTTACCACTGATCCTAGATATGTAAAATGGTCTACCATCTCTAGTTCGGCGTCGTCAATAAAGATTGATGGTACCCCATGTGCACCTTATGTCATAATCAGTGTCTTCTTTTTGCTAATTGTTAAACCAAATTCAGAACAAGCATTGGAGAATGCAGATAGTAGACATTGCAATTCTTCCTCAGAGTGGGTCGTAACTGCAGCATCATCTGCTAAAAGCAACTCTCTGATCAGTACCCTCCTAATTTTGGTCTTGGCCTTCAATCTCTTAGGATTGTAAAGGCCGCCATCTGAGCGTGAGTGAATGTACATACCACCATCCTGATCACGAAAGGCATATTTCAGTAGAAGTGAAAAGTATATTCCAAAGAGGGTGGGAACTAGTACACAACCTAGCTTAACTCCACTCTTGATTTCAAATTCTTCAGAAGTTGCACCATCAAACTCGATTATACCCTTCATGCCTGTGTGGAACGATTCCACAATGGACAGAAGAGTTGGTGGGCAGCCAATCTTCTTTAGTGCCTTGAACAGACCCTCACGACTGACCAAATCAAATGCCTTTGTTAGGTCGATGAAGGCAATAAACAGTGGTTGATTCTGTTTACAGCATTTTTCTTGCATTTGTTGCAATGAGAATATCATATCAATGGTAGACCAGTTCTGTCAAAAACCACACTGTGATTCGGGGTAGACTTGATCTCCTAGGACTTGAAGTCTGCGCAGAACAATTCTGGCAAATACTTTTCCAACAATACACAGAAGTGAGATACCCCTATAATTGTTGCAGTCACTCCGATCGCCCTTGTTCTTGTACAGTGTTATGATGCTTGAATCTTTGAAATCCTGTGGGACTTGTCCTTCTCGCCAGCATAGCTCTATTAGCTGGTGGATCTGTAGAGTGAGTGTGTCTTGCCCACTCCTGATAACCTCTGTTGGAATCCCATCCTTACCTGGAGCCTTGCCAGATGCAAGTTCATTTATAGCACACTTAACTTTTGTTATGGTGGGAAGTGTGTCCAGGTGGTCAAGAGTTGGAAGAGCCTCTATGGCGTTGAGGGCATCATCCGCTAGTTTGGTCTCACTTGAGTAAAGCTCCAAATAGTGCTCTACCCATCTGTCCATCTGCTGTTTCTTATTAAGGACATTGTCATATGCTGATGATGTTTTAGTGTATCGTCAGGGTAAGGATAGAGAGCAGGTTGCTGTGGAACTACAAACCAAACTCAAACACATAAGTACTTGGTGTGATGAAGCTGGGGCAATGGTCAACCCAACAAAGGCAACAGTGACTTGGTTCTCATTGAATAATCATATTGTCAACACTCCAACACCAACTGTAATGCTGTGTTCAGAGATGGTGGAAAGAACGCAGGCAATGAATTACCTGGAGATACGGTTTGATCGAAGCCTTGCTTATAATGAGCACATAGACCAGGTGATAACAAAGGCCAAGCGGGGTTTGGCTGCGATGCGGGTGATGGCGGCAGCAAACTGTGAGCAGCGCCATCTATGTCTTCTGTACGAGGGGCTGGTCATGTCTGTTTTGGAGTATGCAATGGCAATCCTGACTCTCAGCTGTAAGCAGATAGAAAGGATGGAAAGGATACAGAATGAAGCTATGCGCATTATTCTTGGATGTACAAGAGATACAGCATGCAGGGCGATGCGCTACCTTCTTGATTTTCCAACCATTGAAGACAGAATACAAGTTTGCAGGGCACGCGCCTACCTCAGAATTAACGCAAACACACAACATCCACTGCATGGTGAAATTATGAAGGTGAAGGGCAGCAGGTTAAATAGAGGACGGTCGTGGATGGGTCAAGCCGAAGACATTATTCAACAGGTGTGTTCACTTGAGGACTTAGAACCTGGCGAGGAGTGGGTGCAAGTGCCAACAGATTTTATCACATCCTTTTCAGTTTGCATCCACCTAGATAGAAAATGCAGACAAGAAAATCCGGCTGCTGTGGAGGCTGAAGTACAAGCGTTGATTTTCGAGAATTCGCTAGACGGTGATGCGGTCATCTACACAGATGGGTCGGTCGTCCGACATGTGAGAAGCTCATGGGCCTTTACAGCTCGGGCCGGAGGGAGAATTGTGAAGGAGGACTCTGGTGCTTTCACTGAAACCACAAGTAGCCTGACTATGGAAGTCATGGCAGTATGTAAAGCAATAACATGGCTCAAGACATTCACTAGGGCACGTTTCCTTAGCGACTCAATGAACATGATCAAGAAAATAGAGGATGGGTCGATCCGAAGAGAATGGTTGCTGCCTCTGGAGCGGTCTCGGCTGACAAAGATTAGTTTCATCTTCGTGCCAGGGCATGCGGGAGTACAAGGAAATGAGCGGGCTGACAAGCTCGCAGGTGAGGCTACTGTGGAGTGCGGGCGCGCCATGGACCAGGCTGACATTCTGAATGCTCTACGAGAAGTAAGACTCTTGCGTGAACCAAGTGATGACTGTGAATCTACAACCATAGCCAGACTGCGAGAACAGCAAATTAAAAGAGGTGTCGCCAAACAAGAACACTACGCAGGAAGCCAAAGAAGATTGATAAACCAACACAGAACTGGCGTCGTTAGCCGCTACACGCTGCGGGATTTGCTGAGGAGGGGATCCGAGCACTTATGGACTGAATGGTTCGATGTGCAATGAGGATGATCTGTCGACTAACTAACTAACTAATGGTGCACTTCTTTTGATCACTGGACCACAGGCTTTCTTTATTCCTTCATACATGCTTCTTATGTTTCCCTTATCACTTGCGATTTGAATGGACTCACATAACTTGATCCAATAATCATTTGCACACTGCCTGGCAGCCTTTTGCACATCCTTCCTAGCTTGCCTTAGCTCACTCAGAGTGTTACGCTTTGGTCTTTCCTTGTTTCTTAAGAGAGCTTTCTTCTTCTTATCAATCAAGAGCTGCAGAGTCTGGCTGTTTGCCGCAAACCAGTCCTGCCTCTTTTGATCCACAGTGCCGTAAACCCCTACGGCAGTTTTATAAAGAGTTTCCTTAATTTGACCCCACTTTTCATTTACTGTAAAATTTTCTGGTGTATCAGTGAAAGCGTCTTCAAGTTGCTGTTGAAACTGAAAGCACTTTTCAGGATCGTGAGTGTTAATAATATTAATCCTGGGGCTAGATTTGTGTTTAGCTGTGTAGATTCTCTTCGGTCTCAGTCTAACCCTTGCAACAACCAAAGAATGATCCGTATCACAGTCAGCACTGTGGTAACTTCGAGTCAATGATATATGGTTCAGATGTTGTCTCTGTGTGATGATGAAGTCCAGCTGGTGCCAATGGCCGGATCTTGGATGTTTCCATGTGATCTTATGCATCTCTTTTGTTTTAAAAAAGGAGTTTGTAATACATAGGTCATTACTGGTGCAATGCTCCAGCAGCCTTTGCCCATTTTCATTCATGTGACTGATGTTGTATTTTCCAAGGCACACTAGCCATGAACTCGAGTCCTTGCCCACACGAGCATTGAAATCACCGAGCGTATAAATGTAGTCAGATTTTGGAACTGCCTTGATCACGGAGTCTAACTCCTCATAGAACGAATCCTTCACATCATCAGAGGAATCGAGTGTCTGTGCATATGCAGTAATAATGGTAGCAAACCCACAAGAGGTTGCCAAGCACAGGGATAATAATCTTTCATTTTCTCCTGCTGGAATTTCAATCATTCCCAGTAGCGAATTCTTCACTGCAAAGCCCACACCGTGTTGCCTTTTTTCTGCCTGCCCTCTACCCTTCCAAAAAAAGGTGTAATTGTTTTCCCTGAGTGACCCTTCCTCAGCGAGGCGAGTCTCCTGCAGGCCAGCAATATCAATGTTAAGACGACTCGGCATCAATCACAGCCGTTTTTCTCACATCGTCAATATTGGTCAAGTCAGTGGAAAATCCTGGACACATGGTTCTCACGTTCCAGGTTGCAAGCCATAGCTTGAGGTTTCTATTTTTATTTTTGTTTGTATGGTGCATTGGTTTTACAGCCTGTGATTCAGATTTTGTCCTAGCCCCAAGCACCCATTGAAGCAGGCAGGCTGTGGCGGATCAGCACCCAATTGGCCGGGGGCTGCCCAGCTTGAGGCGGGCGGTAGCTGATCCGTGACACCTGTAGGTGTCTCCCACCGTCAGAGGCAACGTGTGGCGCCCCATGTCTATGCCAACTGACAGGGACTTATAACCCGTAACAGTATTGGTCCTGTATTGGAGAGGCTAATATATGATTTTGATGTCCTCATGCTCCAGGAGCTAAAAACAGACAAATACTATTGCCCTGGGTATGCCAGTTATATAAACCCTACTGGGCAGAAGAGACATGGACAAGATATGCTGGTGAAGGAAGGAGTGAAGCATGTGGTACTTGATTTGAGCCAGTGGAATCACAGTGCAAGAGAGGTTCAGGATATACAAATGGAGATTAGTGGCTTAAGTTGGAACATCATAAATGTATATGCCACAGTGAACTGTTTTGTCAGAAAGGAACACTGGGACTGGCTAAAGGAATTGGAGGAATTACCAGGTGATAGGCTACTCATATGTGGATACTTCAATGCGAGGAGTAGAGATTGGGACAGTAGTGGAGAAAACCGACTGGGAATTGCCCTTGCGGATGCCATGGTGGACTCCGATGTGGTCTGCATAAATGATGGAAGGCCGACTAGAATGACAATGACGCCAGGTGATGCAGACACAGCTATTGACTTGGCACTTGTCTCCCAGTCATCAGTCCTTGATGTAAAGTGGACTGTTTTGAATGACCATGTGAGTGATCACATTTCATGCTCAGTCCTGATCTCTAAATCCAGGAAAGTTAAGGCTGGGGGAGTGCGCAAGACCTTCCGGTATGAGAGGACCAATAGCCTTCTTGGACACCTCAGGGCTTGCAACAGGAATGTTAAAACTCCTTTTTTGCAACCCCTATGGTGGACCCCAGAAGTAGACCATGCTTGGAAAGCAAAGAGAGCTACAGTGAAGCAGCTAAGGAAAGTGCGACAGACACCCCGAAACTCACGAGAGGAAGTGGACACAGCGGAAAATGTCAAGAAAGATCAGGTGGAGGTTTTCAAGTGCTGTGCTGCACAGGCCAAAAACGCAAAATGGGAATGTTTCATGAAGGAGATTGGAGGTGATAAAACATGCAAAAATTCTGGAAACTGCACAGACAAATGCAAAGAAAAGATCAGCCTATGACAGTGAGAACAATTTATAGAGATGATGGTGTGCACATGACAACAGACACAGAGAAAGAGGAGGAATTTCTCCAGAGATTTTTAGAGCAGACCAATCATAACGATGCGGACACCAGAGATGCAGTTAGAGAGGAATTATCTGGCACCATGAAGAATATGCATTATGAAGACATCATACGGGTTAAAGATGTTAAACATATTTTGAAAAAGGCAAAAGACACGCACCAGGGCCCGATGGGGTTAGGTATGGCCACATGAAGGCTCTGAGCGATGCAGACCTGAAGGAGATGACCGACTGCTTTAACCAGAGCATTAGGACAGCATCGGTACTGCAGAATTGGGTGCACAGCTATCTCATCCCTCTCCCAAAACCATTCAAGGATCATTCAAAGCTTAACGGCTTTAGGATCATCACCCTTCAAAATACATTTGGGAAGGTTCTAGAGAAGATAGTCGCTGTCAAGCTGCAAGAGTTTTTGGAAGGCGGGAAGCTTCTTCCAAGAGGCCTGGGGAGTTACAGGCCAGGAAAAAATACCTGGTCAAATGCAGCCACTTTTGCCTTTGATGTTTATGAGGAGTTCCAGAGTACACAGGAAACGAAGGCGGCAGTGCTCTCGAGGATGCATACAATAGAGTTCGATATGATATTTTAGTGCGTCAGAGTGCCAGCGGAGCAGTCAGACTTGTGCAGAGTTATAAACACATTGAGCTGGGAGTGCAGGAAGTGGCCAGCAGCAGGGGCCATGGAAGTGGAAATCCAGCAACTGATTCAGGATAATGCTCGCTCGGATGATGTGATTATCTACACAGATGGTTCGGTGTCGAGAGGATAAGTGCCTGGGGGTTCATAGCAAAAGCTAATGGCCGATGTTTGGTGAGGAGAGCCTGGATACGATACCACAACATCTAGCTTAAGAATGGAGGTGGAAGCGGTCACTGCACCTCTCCGCTGGATCAAGAATACAATACACACACATATCGTGATTGTAACTGACTCAGAAAGGAAGGTGAGGACAGGCATGCTTCGTGCAGAGTGGCTTGATTCGCTTCGGAGGTCACGGGTGGCAAGCATCGCCTGGATCTTTTCTCCAGGGCATGCCGGTGTGCTTGGGAATGAACAGGGGGACAGAATGGCTGGCTCTGCAAAATTTGGTGGAGTATTGATGCATGACAAGGCAGACGAGGTTTCGGCCTTGTGGGAACATGTGTACACCTCGGAGGAGCAAATAGATCATCATGGTCTGGCAAGAATGAGGTAGTGAGGAATGACAAGGGGATCTGGCCGACGCTCGATGCTCAGAGGAAAGGCGAGACGGTCATAAAATCAGATTGCTACTGGCACTATTGGTGTTGGAACTCTTCGCTGGCTGCTGAGGATGGGAGGCTGATACTAAATATTCATTTTATCAGAGAAGGGAAAGTGAAGGAGACATTTCTTTCTATTGTGCCACTGGAAGATGCAACAAGTGCAGGCTACTTTAAAGCTCTAGAGATGTGTGAATAACTTAAGTGTTCTCACAGTGATATCTTTGACTGGGCCTCCGTTACAGGACATGTAATGGCTCATTTCAAAATATGTAGCTTTATCTGAGATTGATTCATATATTTCTTAGCTCGTGTTAACAAAACATATGCTGGCTCATGAGAAAAAGGGCTGACTCCTGAATCAAGGTTATATTTTCCACCCTTGTTGCCATTTCTACTTTGTCATAAAATCTTTGTAATTCCACTTCATTACTGCTTGTTATTGATCCCTACACTTGTATAATATTTATATCTCTTGGTTTCTTCTTCTTCTTCTTCGTTCATCCAGAGTTTTTTTTCCAGATGTGATTGCGTTGTGCCTGTTTACAGCAGAGCTGCGTTCTTGCGCCGTTAGGCCGACACATCCGACTTCTGCGGGCATTATTTGACCGGGTTAACCTTCCCGGGGATCTCTTGGTTTGACTTTGAATTTGACAATAATAACTATCTGATCAAATAACCATTAACTGATTTAGCTGTTTCTTCATCAAACAATAGTCCTACTCCTTTTCCGTATGTATTATCTCTTGAATAAATTACTGTGTGTTTGTCTGTTATTGCTTTACCAGATTTCCTCCACCTCATCTCACTTTATGTTTTTAATTTCTTTTATTACATTATGTAACTTTCCTATCTCAACTATGTCCTGACATTCCACGTTCCTATTTGAAACTTGTCTTGTCTTGGGAAGATAATGTGGTGGTTTTCCCTTGACTTCCATCTTCACAGCTTGGAATTCTGGGGTAAGTATGAACATTTTTTCCAGTTTTAATTTTCTCTTCATTGCTTTCATATTTTCATCTTTTCATTCTTCTCGTCCTGTCGACATGTGTTGATGTAGTCACAGGTGATCTCCTTGGCTATATGTTGTGTTTTGTGAATGTGTTTGTTTGCTGATGAAGGCTAATCCCCGCAACATCCTGGATGTGTCATAATTCTGTTATGTAAAGCTGCACTACTTTGTGTCATTTTATATTGTTTATATTTTCACAGCTTTACCGCAGTTCCACCAAATTTTATTCATATTGATGTATGTCACACATCATACCCACATTAACATGATACAATACTTATAGTGGCAGCCCATTTTTTATTGCATCTTTCCCCACTTCCACACATCCAATAATGAGTCTTCAATTGGTGAGAAAATCTTTTCATCAGTGTTCTTTCTAAACTGTTGCTTAGGAGAAATAAATTTACTTTGTTAGCATCTAACATGAAATTTGTTGAGTGTTCCTGCATTTGACAATTAGGTAATTTGGTCCCAATATTGTCTACTTGTGCATTAAAGCTCGATGGTCTGGACTTTGTTGATGACATTGCCTTCTTGTCCCACACATTGAGAAGTAATCATACATCTATTTACATACCAATGTAGACAAAGATGGAGAATGATATAGTTTAGAGGTATTAAAATCAGCATATAAAAGAAGCTTCCATAGCACTAAAATCATTAAATCATTACTGCTGCATGTATCAGAAACATGGAGAATGTCTAAACCAATTATTAATGGACTACAAACATTCATCCATTGGTGCCTGTGTAGAAAAAGGACTAAAGTGGTATGACATAATCAATAATTAATGTGGAGTTTATGAAGAAAACTAAACTAAACAAATATGAGTGAATCAAGAAGTGAAGAAAAGACACAGATGCCAGGTAGGACACAGAGATTGAGAAAACCTGAAAATAGTAAATAGTATAAAAATAAAATGTAGTGTTTTGTCCACACAGGGAAATGAAACAGGGGGAGACCTAACATTACATGGAGAAGACAAACAGAATGAGGTGAATGATTATTTTCTTTTTAAACATTGGGGGGGGGGGGGGTGAAAGGGATATCTGAATCAACTTCTTTGCTCCAGGTGTATCCCATTTGATCGGGCTCTTTCCAAAGGGCAGCCTGACCAGAGCACGAACTCTGTAGCTCCAGCGACGACTCCCTATGATTGCTGAGGGAAATGCACTATTTGTGAACCGAATGACCGAGCCCATAAGCGAACCCACAATCTTCGTAAACGCGAGCCAGGTTGCCTGGCCACAGAGGGGTCCCCCCCCCCCCCCCAGTAGATAGGATGACGCGATATTCAACACCATTATACGAAAAATGAATGGTGTAGTAAAATATTCAACATTACCAAGACTGCATTAGCCAGGCGGCCTTAATTCCTCAGGCTCAAGACCTCCCTGCCCTACACTGCAAGAGGCAGTAGATGACAAATGACCAAACTGAGACTGTTTTAGTTCAACATTTAACATGAACACGCCGCCATGTTTCCAAGTTTGATTAAAAACTCAGAGATACTCTCAAATGGTCAATAACATTACCGAAACAATAATAACATACGAGAAATAAATTCACATTTTTCGTGTGAGAAATCTTCGTCTCCTTCATCACTCATGCACATTCGGATGTCACACTTGACTGTATTTAAAGAAAACAGCAGTCATCTTGAGTTTTTGAAGTCTCACCCCGTGTACTTAAATGGAACTTGTGCAGACCAAAGTAATTTCTTCCGTTCTGCATATGTTGGAGTTGGACGCTCTTGCAGCAAATGTTTACTTAGTCGTCATGTTCCCAATTCCACAGCTACACTCATCAATCAATCAATCAATCAGGTGCCTTCTCCACAATGAAGGTTGGCCGCATTTGATCTCCAACACTGTCTCTTGCCTTGACTGTACATTCTGTCAGGCTGATGTTCGTCCATCTCTTGATGTTATCCTCCCACTTGTATCGTTGTCTACCTCTTGCTCGCTTGCCCTCAACCTTGCCTTCCAGTATGGTTTTTATAAGAGTATCATGTCTTTTAACGTGGCCGAAATATTTCACTTGCCTCCTCTTTATTTCTTTCACCAACTCTCTCTTCATTCCCAGTTTTTCTAGAACCTCTGCATTTGATTGTTTTTGTTTCCATGAAATACCACATATTCGTCTATATATCCACATCTCCAGGGCTTCTATGCGACTTTCTAGTTTCTTGTTCAATGTCCAGGCTTCAGAGCCATACAGTAGCGTTGAATATACGTAGCATTTGACAATTCTCATTTCTAATGTGCGTTATTAATCTCTCTAGATGTTAATAGTGATACTTATTTCACGCTGTTGAAAGCATTTTTAGCCATTCCTATTCTCTTTCTGATTTCTATTTCACTTCTGCCATCGTCTGTTATTATATGTCCAAGATAGGAGAAACTTGTCACTTGTTCTAGTATCTCCCCGTTTACTGTGATATTCATTGATGACCTTTCCTTTTCACTGCTAATTATCATAGTTTTTGTTTTTTGGATGTTAATATCTAAGCCACATTCTGCACTGTGCATGTTTACTTGTTCCACTGGTCTTGTAACTCTTGCTCACTTTCTACTGGTAAGATGGTATCGTCAGCATACCCAAGATTGTTTATGATTCTTCCATTGATGTTAAGTCCAGGCATTTCAACTTGTTTTAAAATTCTTTCTGTGTATAGGTTGAAGAGGCTTGGGGACAGTACACATCCCTGCCGTACTCCTCTTTTTAACTCTATAGATGACGGATAGTTATTAATTACCGCACCTAACAGACGTCACTTGTTCACAGTACTGATGTCCTTTCCGTCTACTCCTATATCTTGAAGGTACGTAATTAGTCGTTAATGTTCTACTCTATCAAAAGCTTTCTTGTAGTCTATAAAACAAACATATATACTTTTTTTGAATTTCTATATATTTTTCAATTAACATCATAAAAATAAAACAGATAATTGATTCTCAGGTGCCGCTGTTTTTGCGGAACCCAAATTGTTCTTCAGCTACTTCCTCATCTATTTTATGTTGAATTCTTTCTTGTATGACCTTTAGTAGTATCTTAGTTATGTGGCCCATTAAGCTAATAGTTCTGTAATCTTCATAATCAACAGCTCTTGGCTTCTTCGGTAGCGTGATGAAAATGGATGTTTTCAAATCCCTCGGGATGTACCCAGTATATATATATATATATATATATATATATATATATATATATATATATATATATATATATATATATATCTATATCTATATATATATATATATATATATATATATATATATATATATATATATATATATATATATATATATTGGCCAGTGTCCCTTGGAAAATACAACATCGGTCGCATGAATGAAAATGGGCAAAGGCTGCTGGAGCATTGCACCAGTAATGACCTATGTATTACAAACTCTTTTTTTAAAACAAAAGAGATGCATAAGGTCACATGGAAACATCCAAGATCCGGTCATTAGCACCAGCTGGACTTCATCATCACACGGAGACAACATCTGAATCATATATCATTGACTCGTAGTTACCACAGTGCTGACTGTGATACGGATCATTCTTTGGTTGTTGCAAGAGTTAGACTGAGACCAACGAGAATCTACACAGCTAAACACAAATCTAGCCCCAGGATTAATATTATTAACACTCATGATCCTGAAAAGTGCTTTCAGTTTCAACAGCAACTTGAAGACGCTTTCACTGATACACAAGAAAATTGTACAGTAAATGTAAAGTGGGGTCAAATTAAGGAAACTCTTTATAAAACTGCCGTAGGGGTTTACGGCACTGTGGATCATAAGAGGCAGGACTGGTTTGCGGCCAACAGCGAGACTCTGCAGCCCTTGATTGATAAGAAGAAGAAAGCTCTCTTAAGAAACAAGGAAAGACCAACGCGTAACACTCTGAGTGAGCTAAGGCAAGCTAGGAAGGATGTGCAAAAGGCTGCCAGGCAGTGTGCAAATGATTATTGGATCAAGTTATGTGAGTCCATTCAAATCGCAAGTGATAAGGGAGACATAAGAAGCATGTATGACGGAATAAAGAAAGCCTGTGGTCCAGTGATCAAAAGAAGTGCACCGCTGAAAACCTTGACTGGAGAAGTCATCACTGATAAGAAACAGCAGATGGACAGATTGGTAGAGCACTATTTGGAGCTTTACTCAAGTGAGACCAAACTAGCGGATGATGCCCTTAACGCCATAGAGGCTCTACCAACTCTTGACCACCTGGACACACTTCCCACCATAACAGAAGTTAAGTGTGCTATAAATGAACTTGCATCTGGCAAGGCTCTAGGTAAGGATGGGATTCCAATAGAGGTTATCAGGAGTGGACAAGACACACTCACTCTACAGATCCACCAGCTAATAGAGCTATGCTGGCGTGAAGGACAAGTCCCACAGGATTTCAAAGATTCAAACATCATAACGCTGTACAAGAACAAGGGTGATCGGAGCGACTGTAACAACTATAGGGGTATCTCACTTCTGTGTATTGTTGGAAAAGTATTTGCCAGAATTGTTCTGCGCAGACTTCAAGTCCTAGGAGATCAAGTCTACCCCGAATCACAGTGTGGCTTTCGACAGAACCGGTCTACCACTGATATGATATTCTCATTGCGACAAATGCAAGAAAAATGCCGTGAACAGAATCAACCACTGTTTATTGCCTTCATCGACCTCACAAAGGCATTTAATTTGGTCAGTCGTGAGGGTCTGTTCAAGGCACTAAAGAAGATTGGCTGCCCACCAACTCTTCTGTCCATTTTGGAATCGTTCCACACAGGCATGAAGGGTATAATCAAGTTTGATGGTGCAACTTCTGAAGAATTTGAAATCAAGAGTGGAGTTAAGCAAGGTTGTGTACTAGCTCCCACCCTCTTTGGAATATACTTTTCACTTCTACTGAAATATGCATTTCGTGATCAGGATGGTGGTATATACATTCACTCACGCTTAGATGGCTTCCTCTACAATGCTCAGAGATTGAAGGCCAAGACCAAAATCAGGAGGGTACTGATCAGAGAGTTGCTTTTTGCAGATGATGCTGCAGTTACGACCCACTCTGAGGAAGAATTGCAATGTCTACTATCTGCATTCTCCAATGCTTGTTCTGAATTTGGTTTAACAATTAGCAAAAAGAAGACACAGATTATGTCACAAGGTGCACATGGGGTACCATCAATCTTTATTGACGACGCCGAACTAGAGATAGTAGACCATTTTACATATCTAGGATCAGTGGTAAATAGCAAATTATCCCTAGATCAGGAAATCAACATCCGGATTGGTAAGGCAGCAACAACAATGAACAGGTTAAGAAAAAGAGTCTGGGAGAACAGGAAGCTTACTGCCAAAACAAAAGCCCTTGTCTATCAAGCCTGTGTCCTTAGTACTCTTCTCTATGGCAGTGAAACCTGGACAACTTACTCACACCAAGAGAACAATTTAAACAGCTTTCATATGCGGTGTCTGCGAAGAATTCTTGGTATTAAATGGCAAGATAAAATCACAAATACTGAAGTATTGGAAAGATCAGGTTGTGTGACAGTTTATTCCATGCTCAGTCTTCGTAGACTTAGATGGATAGGACATCTTAGGAGGATGGATGATGGTAGAATACCAAAGGATATATTTTTTGGTGAATTACAGATGGGTAAGAGATCTCAGGGTCGGCCTCTACTACGATACAAAGATGTGTGTAAGCGGGACATGATTGATACAGGCATTGATAATGCACATTGGGAGCAAGTCGCCGCTGAACGTGTTGCATGGAGGGCAAATATCAGAAATGAAATAAAGTCAAAGGAGAAAATTATTGCAGAAAAGTCACACACCAAGCGTTTGAGACGTAAGATGGTGCATGATGGTGGAAATGACCACGTGTTCACATGCACCCACTGTGAACGGACATTTACAGCGCAAATTGGCCTTATCAGTCACACTCGCTACCGCCATAGTTAAAAGATATTATGCCTTTTTAGAGCACAAACTATCGTCTGTCAATACGGCAAGGTGCCAATGAGTGATATATATATATATATATATATATATATGTCTGTCAAGGTCCTACACTGTACTGAGACAGACTAGTGACAGTAGAGGGGTGAGGACTTATAGGACATAGAGACAGGACGTCTATAAAGGTATAGACTGAATAGAGACAGCACCCAAGCCAAGATGTAATAACAGATATGACTAGACTCGGGTGGGAACACTAATCTGTTATAGTTGGTACAATAGAGGGACCCACCCAGGAATAGGGGGCGGCAGACGTAGACGTGACAACGTGAAGTAGAACAGGACTCTAGAAGGCAGAGACGATAGTGCTGTGTGCAAAGGGATTAGCACGCACCCCACGAGGGAGCTTGACCGCGTAGGCAAGCTGCGAGCTGAGTGAAGACAGACGGGGGACAGACGGCTTTCTGACTGGACGTTGTTCTAAGTTATTGTCTATGAACGCATGCAATGTTTAGCGAGAGTGTGTTGTGAATTCATACATTGTGTAATGTGATTAATAAGTATTCTCTATTTATGTACAGGCAAAGAACGCCTTAGAGAATTGTCAGGCTTGCCTGAATAAATATTGTAGAGAAAACATCTGTGCATATTATTATTATTTGTGAGGTACAGATGAGGTTTGCCTGAGTGCAGGACTGTGACAGGCAACCCGCTTTTGGTGTCAGAAGTCACGGAAATAAACCCATACCCAGAGTGCTGAAATGCAGGGGGTAAAAAGTATCTGACACTGCACCTGTATTTAAACGTATATCCAGAAGTGTGAGGTGCAGAAATAAAATTACGACACTGATGTATCATTGAGTTAAAACTAAAAGTGCTTGTGTAAATAAATCACAGAGGGGAAAAATGTCAGAATAAAAGTTGGTGAAGTACGCAAAGTGACCTGGCAGTGACCTGATTGTCGTCGCAAGTTTGTTAGCGTAACGATATTGATCTCAGTGGAATGTAATGTATTGTGATGTGTTAACGATTGTTGTTACAAACGTTTCAGGTGAAGGTCAAACTTGGGAACTTTACGACAGACAAGACATGACGACAAATATTAATTAATTAATTTAAAGTTAATATACCTCATTCCAGTTTCTACAGGAAACAAGTATAGAAAACTTGGAGTGCATTTTGTTAACTTCTGTAATAATCATTCATGTAAAAAAATGCTAATTGTTTGCGCTCTACACGTCAGGATGCGAACGGAATTGGTGACAACATCTAGCTGAAAGTAGCATTCTCTCCCAACTGAAAGAAAGATCCTGATCATATTCAACTGATCAGATAAGTACATATAATTGTGACGTGCATAAAGTAAAACAGCATCTACATTTTTTTGGGTTTCATTTTCACCATAAATCAAGCAGTTTACAAGTCATCAGTATTGTATGTAAGAGTGTGTGAAATATAAACATTAACCATGTCTACACTTAAGGAGTGTATAGATGCGGGGGTAGCACTAGGTTACAGTGGAGATAAACTAGAGAAATGGGCAAAGGCTGAATTTAGAGAACACACTGATAGACAAGCTGCAGCAGACAGAGATGAAAGGGCAAAAGAACGGTTACACCAGAAGGAACTCGCCGAGATAGCGGAAGGTACTAAGTTAAAACAACAAGAGGTAGCTGAGACGAATAGATTAAAACAAGTGGAAATTGAAAGTCAAACACAGATTAAAATGAAGGAGCTCGAAATCGAGTCTCATGTCCATATAGCTACTACTAAAATGAAAAGTAAGGAAGAAGAAAATAAGTTTGCTAAGTACAAAGGGATCATAAAGCCATTCTGCCAAGGGGATTCCATCTCAGCATGGTCAGAAAACGTAGAATACCAGCTAAAGGCCCAGGAAATACCGAAAGAACATTGGGCATTAATCTATATGAAGAATTTGTCGGGGGAGCCCTTAAAGGTAATAGAGTCCATTCCCCAAGACCTTAGAAACAACTACCAATACATCCATCAAAGGGTAATGCAGCATTTCCTCTTAGACGCCCCAGGGTACCGGATTCAATTTTCCAAGCTAAAGCCTAAGAGCAATCAAACCTTCATTGACTACGTCTCAACAGTGCAAGATGTATGTAATAAATGGCTTAAAGCTTCTAAAATTAACAACAGTTATGACAAACTTAGGGATCTCATAATTATGGACAAAATTATTTCCACTATTCCTTGTCCTTTTGCCAAATTTTTGCAACAGTCAGATGTAGATTCCATTGAAGAGCTTGAGAAACGGGGTTCCGCCTATTTTTCTTCAAACAGGGATGTGTTTAAGTCTATTACTGAAGAAAGTGAGATTGTAGCTGCTGCTATGGGAAGACCACAAAAACCATTCAAAATTAGGGAAAAGCAAAGAGGCAATGTACAACAGTGTCCTTATTGTAGATTTCAACATCCAGAATACTCGATGTGTGATAAGAACCCGAAATATCCAGAACACTTAGAGATGGTCATAAAGAAACAGCAGTCTAAGAGAGAAACCTTTAGACGTGCTGTTAAATGCTTCTTTTGCCATTGTTTTGGCCATTATTCCTCTGCGTGTATGGGAAGAAAGAAGTTGAAAGCAGTGAATGCAGCATTAGTTGAGTCATCGTCAGAGAGTGGAAGTGATCTGGAAGAAATGTGTGAGAATGAAGACAATGTAGCATCAGCAGCTGATGTACTAGATTACAGTAGTTGTACAACATGCCACCAGTTTCATTATAATGGGAAACTGAAATGTGGGCACACAGTCCCGTGTTCATTAGAAAATGCAAACGCGGCAGTAGCCTCCAGAGGCAGTTTGAAATTCTACCACGGAATAGTCAATAACATTCCATGTAAACTCCTGCTTGATAGTGGCAGCACATTAATCGGTTTAAAAAAGGAACTGGCCAAGCCAGAAGATTACACGGGTGAAACAGTGAATTGCCGCACTTTTTCTGGCACAATAGAGACATACCCGCTAGCCAGAGCTAATATAAACACACCTTTTTTGACTGGCACCTTTACGTGCGCGATCTTAGAAAAACCATGTGCAGATCTGATAATTGGCCGTTTGCCACAGCTGCAGAAGCGTACCACTGACGAGATAACAGCCTGGAGAGAAACCTTTTTACAGCAGGCTAATGCAATTACTAGGTCGAGAACTAGTAAAGAACAGGACGACATACAAAGAGAAAGATTACATCTGACCTCACCCAGTGGTACAGTGGACAACAACACCACACAAGAGTTCATACGAGCGCAACGCGCTGATCCATCGATAGCTCCGTATTTTCAATTGTTGGATCATAAACCAAAAAGTACGAAGAATGCATCATGGGAGTTTAAACTAAAGAATGAAATTCTAACACGGCTATACAAAAGGAATAACCTAGAAATCCAGCAAACGGTTCTTCCAACGAAACACCGTCCAACAATCTTTCGAATCGCACACGTTTCGCCATTTGCTGGCCATATGGGGTACGAAAAGACCAGAGCCAGAGTGTTAACACATTTTTACTGGCCGAAGTTTTGTAGCGACATAAAACAATACTGTCGATCTTGTACGATATGTCAACACCTAGTTAAGAAAGGTAAACATGTCACAGCAGAGGTACAGCCCACCATTCTAGCCTCTCGACCTTTTGAGTGTGTATCTGTAGACATAGTTGGACCACTGAATCATGTATCCACTAAAGGAAATCGCTATATTCTAACTCTTGTGGATTTCTGTTCCCGGTGGCCAGAAGCTGTGCCCTTAAAATACATCAGTTCCAAAGATGTAGCGAACGTTTTTCTACACCTTTTCTCCCGTTTCGGGTTCCCTAAAACCATTCTATCCGACCGGGGAACTCAGTTTATATCTGCTGCGATGCAAGCTCTTACAAAATTGTTAGGAATCAAGCAATGTTTCACAAGTCCATATCGACCAGCGGCGAATGGTATCGTGGAGAAACTTAACGGAGACCTGAAACATATGCTTGCAAAAGTAACAGCAGAGAACCCAACTGACTGGGATACACTGTTGCCAACAGTGCTGTTTGCTTACCGAGAAGTCCCGTAATCGAGTACGGGTTTCTCACCGTTTGAGTTAGTTTACGGGGCGAACCCAAGAGGACCCCTTCAAATCTACCATCAGATGATAACAGACACCTCAGACATTCCACAACCTCTATCACCATACGAGGTAGTCACAGAGACACGTGATAAAATCATGAAAGCATGTATTTTAGCAAAAACATCTTTGGAACAGAAGGGTGAGGTGTATCGGCATTACGCTAATAAAGGTGCAAAAACCTTGCAACTTGAACCTAATCAGGATGTTTTGTTACTATTGCCGGATAAGAGTGATTTGTTATTGACTTCATGGCAAGGGCCATTTAAAGTGGTGAGAAAGATTTCAGAAGTTGACTATGAGATATCCTTGAACAACAAACTCAAGATATTTCATATCAACATGTTAAAACCGTATTACATGAGACAACAACAGGAGACTGAAGACCAACAGGACGCAACCATACCAATAAACCAGACGTCAGACGAACAAATAACAAACACATTAGTGAACGATATAGAAGACGAACACATTTCAGCCACAGTCATTAACCAAACAGAAGAAGATGACTTTGAATTACCAGTACCGACGTTAGAAAGCAACACAACATTCAGCAACATACATTTAGGGCCTACGATGACAGACGAACAGAAACAGCAAACAACAGCATTACTAACAGAATACAAGGAAATTTTCTCAGACACACCAGGTAGGACAGATAGGATACAACACTCCAACTTCTACAAAAAGATAAGTGCAATGCGAACCAGAGGAATACCCTTTGACCCAACTGAAATAATTAACAGCGAAAATGGAGAACCAATAAGTGAACAAAAACACATCCTAATAAGATGGAAGCAGTATTTCGAACAACTTCTCAACATCCCATCAGATGTCACAGGAATTCAAGAGACCTACACAGATGTCACCGAGGAACTAGAACCAGACATACTAAAAGAAGAAATTATAGAAGCCATCAGATTAGCCCCATTGAACAAATCACCAGGACAGGATGAAATACCAAATGAACTAATTAAAGCAGCAAGGGAAGTAGGAACAGCTTGGCTACATAGACTATTCAACCATGTTTGGGTAGAACAACAGACACCACGAGACTGGGGAAACGCCATAATTATCCCAATTTGGAAAAACAAAGGCAGCAAAAGAGATTGCACACAATACAGAGGCATTTCACTGTTGAGTCATACTGGGAAAATATTTTGCAAAATTCTTGAAAAAAGATTACGAACTACTTTAGAACCCCAGCTAAGCGAAACGCAGCTTGGATTTAGGAAAAACAAAGGATGCACAGACGCCATTTTTGCTCTTAGACAACTTATAGAAAAATCAATTGAATTCAATGAAACACTCTACTTAGCCTTTGTTGACCAAGAAAAGGCATTTGATAGGGTAGATAGAAACAAGCTGTGGGAAATCCTTAAACAATATGGAGTGAGCACACATCTAACAAACCTATGTAGAAGTTTATACGACAACAGTGAATGCATAGTGAGAGCAACTGGAGGACACTCAGAACCCTTCACCATAAGATCTGGAGTACGACAAGGTTGTGTCCTGTCCCCTCTCTTGTTCATAACATATATAGACAACATATGTAAAGAAACCAGCCAAGCAGAGACAGCAAGAATACCGCATGACGAGAACACAGAAGAAGAACCATCTGCAAATCTAACCATTAGAGAACTCCTGTTTGCGGACGACCAAGCACTAATAGCAAAATCAGAAGCTGAATTACAAGACCACATGAATAGTCTAAACGAAATGTGTAGGGAACATAACATGAAAATTAGCACAAGCAAAACAGAGGTAATGACTATAACTAAAGAAGAACAAACAGCAACAATTCACCTAAACGAACATCCCTTGAAACAAGTAAAGAGCTTCAAGTACCTAGGAAGTATAATATCATCAAATGGCAGATCAGAAGACGAGATCGAAAATAGGTGCAATAAGGCAAATCAACTCATTGGACAAATGGCACCAATACTAAAGAACAAACATGTATCAATAACTACTAAGAAAGCACTTTACAACACAATCTTCCTACCAACTCTGTGCTACCAATGCCAAACCTGGACAATGACAGAAAAAGAGAAAAGAAAAATCACAACAACAGAAATGAGGTTCCTGAGAAGAATACTCAACGTATCAAGAAGAGATAAGATCAGAAATGAAGAAATCAGGACTAAAGTGGGGGTTAAAGCTGCTCTAGATTTTATTAGAAAGCAGCAAGTCAAATGGTTTGGCCATGCAAGTAGGCTACCAGTCAACAGCATGCCACAACAGGCAATGACGTACAGACCAGATGGAAACAGAGGAAGAGGCCGACCACGTAAACGCTGGACGGAGGGAATAACAGAATCCATGGGAATGTCGATATACGAAGCCCATAACCGGGCACTCTCACGAAGTTTATACTTCACCTCGACACCGCAAGGTACAAGAGGAACATGATGAGATGAGATGAGATGAGACTCCATTGTTCTCCTAGATGATACTCCAATCAAATGTCGACCTTATTCTATCCCTCTAAACTATAGGGAAAATTTAGACAAAGAAATTCTTAGCTTAGAAGCCTGTGGGATAATCCAGAAATCCCAGTCTGAGTGTTCATTTCCAATAGTCCTGGTAAAAAAGAAGGATTCCACCATGAGACTCTGTATAGAATACAGGAAATTAAATTCTGTCACTAAAATTGACGCAAAGCCTATCCCATCATGTGGCGATCTGATCCTAAATATGTCAGCATCTATCATCTTTTCTAAACTCGACCTGGCGAAAGGATCCCGATGGAAAAACATTCTGTTCATCTTACTGCATTTGCTACATCTTTAGGGCTATATGAGTGGCTTTTTCTTCCTTTTGGACTTCGAAATGCACCTGCCACCTTTGTCCGCCTCACTAGGGAACTTCTCCATGGAGTAATAAATGTTCAAACATACATTGATGACATATGCATCCATACGACAAACTGGACAACACATCTACAAACTTTAAGACGCGTTTTCGACAGAATAAAGTTGTTTGGACTGACAGTAAAACCGGCAAAAGTCGAGTTGGCGTTGGAGGAAATAGAGTTCCTTGGCCACACAATTTCCAATGGGCAGTTAAAAACCGACAACAAAATTATTACAAAAATTCTGAATCTTACTATTCCAACAACAAAAAAGCAAGTAAGAAGCTTGCTGGGGCTAGTAAATTATTACAGCAAATTTATCCCCAATTTGGCACAAATAACGTGTGTATTTTCGGACCTATTAAAATCTTCTGCGAAGATAAACGTTCAAGATGCTGTTTTGCAGAATGCTATGTCAGAATTAAAGTACATGTTCAGCAGAGTTCCCATCTTACGCTTGCCTAATCCTGAGTTGCAATATATTCTTAGATGTGACGCCAGTGCAACAACGATCTCTGGTGTACTACTCCAAGAACACGAAAAGATTCTTCATCCTATCGTGTATTTGAGCCGGAAGCTTACCAAAGCTGAAGCACGGTATGATGTCTCTCAGTTGGAAGCTCTCGCTATTGTATATTGTATAACTAAGCTTCATACATACTTAGCTGGAACTCACTTTACAGTACAGACCGACAACTCCCCCCTTTTAATTATGGAGAAAGGTCAGCCGAAAAACAACAGAATCGCTGGGCTTTGATTCTGCAGAATTACTCCTTCATCATTAAACACATTAAAGGAAGTAATAATAACCTTGCAGACCTTTTGACGAGACCATCAGGTATTGAAGTGATGGAGAAGGCAGATGTAGCACTGCCATAAGTACCTACATTAAGCACTAAGTAGCTCACATATGTACTGTGCTGGTAGTGGTAAAAGATAAGATAAAGTAAATATTAACACGTGAACTTACCACGAACTCTAGTAATGCCATATACCAAGAACATTACATTATAGAGGCTACCTGGACAAAAAAACTGTGAGACTATGGTGAACATATTGTTATACGCTACAGAGTCACTTAGAGTGCAGTTAACATTGTATATAAAGGATCGTAAGGAAGAACCCAGAGGAGCGACACATCGTGATCACCATCGCCTGGACCTACAATTAGTTAGTTAGTTTAGTGATTGTATAACATGTCTGTGCATATAACATGTATGTAATATTATTAGTATAGTATTTTAATGAGGTTGCATTAAAGCTATTGAGTGGTTCAGTGTAGTAGAACTAGTAGTAATAGATATTATATAGTATTATATAATATATACTATATATATATATATTATATATTATATACTATATATATAGTAATAGATATATAATAGTAATGCTATTGATCTGGCGCTAGTTTCACCTTCACTCACTACAGTGTGTAGATGGGGTGTCCTAGGACACCATGGCAGCGACCACCACCCATGCAGCATATTGGTGGAGAAAGGCAGAACCAGGCAGCACAAGCTAAAGGTAAAGACGTTCCAGTATGACAGTACAGGGCAAGATGTGGTGAGTAAAATAAGACGTGACAAGCGCAGAACGTTTCAGGGCAGGAAGAAAAGGAAAAAAAGCTGGGAGCAGCCACCGTGGTGGAGTTTCGAGGTGGAGAAGGCTTGGGTGGATAAGCGTAGTGCTGTAAGGAGATGGCAAAATGCCAAGAAGAACAGAGCTGGTCATCCTAGTCCCTGCTTGCACTTAGAAAGAGAGATGCACACAAAAGTAAGCTATTTCAAAAAACTGGTCACGGTGGTTAAAAGCGAAAAATGGGCAGAGGTGTGTCAAAGAGTAAGCACAGACAAGTCACTGAAATTGTTCTGGCGACTACATAAAAGCATGAGTGGTGTAGTCAAGAATAAGAGCATTTCTGACTTCCAAGGTGCTGACCTCATCTGGCAGAGGACTGACGAGGACAAGGGCAAAGCCCTCTTTGAACGCTACCTTGAGCAGAGCAACCAGACAGACATGGGAGGCCGGAATCTGGCCAAGGAGGTCACCTCAGACAGATGCAAGGCCCAGAACACTTCGGATGAAGACACAGTGACAGTGCAAGAAATCAAGGCTGTGCTTCGACGATCAAAAAACAGTGCTCCAGGTCCTGATGGCATAAGATACGACGACATAAATAGGTGTACCGACGATGAGCTAGAGAAACTAGCAGACATGTACAACAACAGTATAGGGAGTGCTAGCATCAAGGAGGAATGGTTACACAGCTATCTGATTCCCTTGCCGAAGCCTGACAAAGACCACAAGAAAATTCAGGGATATCGAATTATAACCATGCAGAATACAATAGGCAAGCTGCTGGAGAAGGTAATTGCCAGGAAAATATCAAGCCAACTAGAGAGGCAAGGTGTTTTCCCACCTACCCTGGGTGGGTACCGTCCAAAAAGAGAAACCTGGACCAATGCAGCAGTCTTTGCCCATGATGTCTATGAAGGTTTCCACTCAGGCACTGAAACCGTTGCTGCAGCGATTGATCTTGAGGACGCATACAACAGAGTACCACTGGATTTTTTAATGTTTCAGCTTCTTGAACTAAACGTAAGTCCATTCCTCCTTAGTTGGATCGCTGCAGCTCTCTTCCAACGGAAAGTAGTTTTTAGATGTGGCAGTTGGACTTCGGAACCAACAACAATATATCCTGGCCTACCACAGGGATCACCATTATCTCCGGTACTGTTCAACGCCTACACAGTGAGAATCACCAGTGAGCAGATCACTGGACCTGGCAGGACATTGTCATATGCCGATGATGTTTTAGTGTATCGTCAGGGTAAGGATAGAGAGGAGGTTGCTGTGGAGCTACAAACCGAACTCAATCGCATAAGTACTTGGTGTGATGAAGCTGGGGCAATGGTCAACCCAACAAAGGCAACAGTGACTTGGTTCTCGTTGAATAATCATATTGTCAACAATCCAACACCAACTGTAATGCTGTGTTCAGAGACGGTGGAAAGAACGCAGGCAATGAAGTACCTGGGGATACGGTTTGATCGAAGCCTTGCTTATAATGTGCACATAGACCAGGTGATAACAAAGGCCAAGCGGGGTTTGGCAGCGATGCGGGTGATGGCGGCAGCAAACTGTGAGCAGCGCCATCTATGTCTTCTGTACGAGGGGCTGGTCATGTCTGTTTTGGAGTATGCAATGGCAATCCTGACTGTCAGCCATAAGCAGATAGAAAGGATGGAAAGGATACAGAATGAAGCTATGCGCATTATTCTTGGATGTACAAGAGATACAGCATGCAGGGCGATGCGCTACCTTCTTGATTTTCCAACCATTGAAGAGAGAATGCAAGTTTGCAGGGCACGCGCCTACCTCAGAATTAACGCAAACACACAGCATCCACTGCATAGTGAAATTAGGAAGGTGAAGGGCAGCAGGTTAAAAAGAGGACGGTCATGGATGGGTCAAGCCGAGGACATTCTTCAACAGGTGTGTTCACTTGAGGACTTAGAACCTGGCGAGGAGTGGGTGCAAGTGCCAACAGACTTCTGCACATCCTTTTCAGTTTGCATCCAACTAGATAGAAAATGCAGACAAGAAAATCCGGCTGCTGTTGAGGCTGAAGTACAAGCGTTGATTTTCGAGAATTCGCTAGACAGTGACGCGGTCATCTACACAGATGGGTCGGTCATCCGACATGTGAGAAGCTCATGGGCCTTTACAGCTCGGGCCGGAGGGAGAATTGTGAAGGAGGACTCTGGTGCTTTCACTGAAACCACAAGTAGCCTGACCATGGAAGTCATGGCAGTAAGTAAAGCAATAACATGGCTCGAGACACAGACATTCACTAGGGCTTGTTTCCTTAGCGACTCAATGAACATGATCAAGAGGATAGAGGAGGGGTCGATCCGAAGAGAATGGTTGCTGCCTCTGAAGCGGTCTCGGCTGGCAAAGATTAGTTTCATCTTCGTGCCAGGGCATGCGGGAGTACAAGGAAATGAGCGGGCTGACAAGCTCGCAGGTGAGGCTACTGTTGAGGGCGGACGCGCCATGGACCAGGCTGACATTCTGAATGCTCTACGAGAAGTGAGACTTTTGCAAGAACCAAGTGATGACTGTGAATCTACAACAATGGCCAGACTGCGAGAGCAGCAAATTAAAAGAGGGGTGGCCAAACAAGAACACTACGCAGGAAGCCAAAGAAGATTGATAAACCAACACAGAACTGGCGTCGTTAGCCGCTACACGCTGCGGGATTTGCTGAGGAGGGGATCCGAGCACTTATGGACTGAATGGTCCGATGTGCAACGAGGATGATCTGTCGACTAACTAACTAGTAGTAATAGAAGAACCACTAATACTCCAACTGTGAGCTTATTTAAAACAATTGCAGCTATATTATTATTTAATTAGATTAGACACCTTTACAGTAGTTTTATAGTTATAAATGTATATTTTATGTATATTTAGATAATTAGATTAGATTAAATAGTTCTCTATTGAGACTACTACCAATGAAGCCAATTAAAACGGCGAGGTAATATATTTAGATTGAGTTAGAAATAAAATAGATTAATTTAGAAATAGATTTAGAAACATTGATATTAATTTATTTAAGGGAACTAACACATTTTTCTTAAAGTGTTTAATTTAGTAATTACCTTCCCTTAGAAACATCCATACATTGATAGTTTGTTTAATTATATACTTAGATTTAACATCAGTTATTATTCATTTACTTAATTTAAATTATCTTGTTTATTACAATTATCATTTACTTAAATAGATTAGTTGTATTATTTAATTTAATAACATCCTCTATTTATTTAATAACATACTTTTCTTTACTTTACATCATAAACCAACATTTAGTTAACTTACCTCCCTTAGTAGTCATTTTTTTAAACTTAGATTATATACCTTAGTTAGTTTCTTAAGCACCATAGTGTAGAATTATAGTAACGTTAGACACCGTCAATTGATTAACTGGTATAACCAATTAGACATTAGATTAGTTAGAAACATTTACATTTAGTTAGCTTTCACTATATTGCCTTATCCAACACATTCAAAATTGTATATAACATAGTGATAGAGAAATCTACTTTAATTTTGGCTCCGTATTGTTTAGAACGAGCCCATTTTAATTTGTCATTACAAATACATAAAAAAAAAAAAATGAATGACAATGTGCGAGAAAGTGAAGAATGAGATGAGTAAACGGACGAATGAGAGAAGTAAAATATTGGAATGAAGATTTGTGCATTTTTTCGCACACATGTGTTTTTATGACTCGTCCGCGTCCTCTGTGTAAACCATGTGATGTGTGTAGTTTCATGTGTGTTACAGCCACTATTGCATTGAAGCAATAGTTGTTTTCTAGGATCCCAGATCGGCGGAATGCGTCATGAATTAAGCATACGCATTACGTTATGACGAACATTGGCCTATCCGTGATGCTCGAAAACCTTAATACATCAATTATAGGCATAGGGTTATGTTCCTAATTGCAACACATATAAATTAAATATTTACACGCAGACAACCAGGAATACAAACAGATAAATTTACAAACAGCAGTTGATTTCTAAGGGATGGAACACTTGATCAAAGGGACACCACAGACTTACAATGAGTGGGAGGGCAAGTTGAATATTTAGCTACACGCGAAAGCAAGATAGGCGAACATCAGCATACACACAACTAACAAGAGAAGTGAAAGTACATGTCACGGGAGCCATGAATTATATTCATGTATTGCATCCTTAACAGGAGCAATTTGTTTTTGGGATATTGGTCAATCAATATTTTGAGGGGCTGAGTTTTGTTAACGCGCCCTGGTTCAACACAGCTCCCAAGAGAGTAATGTAGTGACTCTTGTTTAGAGTGGAGATGTTTGAAGCTGATCTATAACCAGTGGCTGGATACAACAACTTGTGACCAGACTTATCGAAGGACAGAAGTGGACCGTAGATTAGAACAGTGTACCCCTTGACTAAATTAGATCAGACTAATTTTATATGCTACGACGACATTGCGTCAAACTTACTACATTAATCTAGTCACGCAAAAACGACGGACGACGGGAGAATGTCAAGGTCCTACACTGTACTGAGACAGACTAGTGACAGTAGAGGGGTGAGGACTTATAGGACATAGAGACAGGACGTCTATAAAGGTATAGACTGAATAGAGACAGCACCCAAGCCAAGACGTAATAACAAATATGACTAGACTCGGGTGGGAACACTAATGTGTTATAGTTAGGACAATAGAGGGACCCACCCAGGAATAGGGGGCGGCAGACGTAGACGTGACAACGTGAAGTAGAACAGGACTCTAGAAGGCAGAGACGATAGTGCTGTGTGCAAAGGGATTAGCACGCACCCCACGAGGGAGCTTGACCGCGTAGGCAAGCTGCGAGCTGAGTGAAGACAGACGGGGGACAGACGGCTTTCTGACTGGACGTTGTTCTAAGTTATTGTCTATGAACGCATGCAATGTTTAGCGAGAGTGTGTTGTGAATTCATACATTGTGTAATGTGATTAATAAGTATTCTCTATTTATGTACAGGCAAAGAACGCCTTAGAGAATTGTCAGGCTTGCCTGAATAAATATTGTAGAGAAAACATCTGTGCATATTATTATTATTTGTGAGGTACAGATGAGGTTTGCCTGAGTGCAGGACTGTGACTATATATATATATATATATATTTTTATTTTTTTTTTCCGCGTTTCCATCCTGTTTCAGGATATTGCGGTCAACACCAGCATCTTTCAGCTGTATGTTGATTCCTAGGCTAGATTACGCTCATCAGCACGCCACGACTTTCTGAGCGACCGGCTTCATACTCTCATAAGTCACTTTTGCGATTCGAACATATATATATATATATATATATATATATATATATATATATATATATATATATATATATATATATATATAATATCCTTTACAGGACATCGCTGTCAACACCAGCATCTTTCAGCTGTATGTTGATCTCTTGGCAAGATTACGCTCAGTAGTTTGCCATTGATTTCTGAGCGGCCGGATCACATACCCCGTAAGTTACCGATGTGATTCGAACCACTGCTGATTCTCACCGTCATCACGTTACCGACGAAAGTATACGAGTCATAACCTCTAAGCCACGAAGCCGGCATATATATTATATAGTATTAGTGTCTACGCACGAATACAGGTGATACGTGTGAAAATTTCCTAGACGTTATTTAGAGCAGCTTTTCCGATATCTCTTTTCTTCTCTCTCTCTCTCTCTCTCTCTCTCCCTCTCTCTCTCTCTCTCTCTCTCTCTCTCTCTCTCTCTCTTTCTCTCCCTTTCTCCCCAGATATTCCTTGCCTGCGTGCCCAATTTGTTACTCTTTGAAAATAAAGTTCGTTCGTTCGGTCTGTCTGTCTGTCTGTCTGTCTGTCTGTCTGTCTGTCTGTCTGTCTGTCTGTCTGTCTGTCTGTCTGTCTGTCTGTCTGTCTCAAGTAGCAAACACATACAAACAAATGGGTTGCCTTTGGTCAACTTGGTTATATCAGTTATATCGAACATCTTTCTAGCAGCCTAAAGCTTAAAGTTTTACTTGGTTCTTCTTCTTCTTCTTCTTCTTCTTCTTCTTCTTCTTCTTCTTCTTCTTCTTCTTCTTCTTCTTCTTCTTCTTCTTCTTCTTCTTCTTCTTCTTCTTCTTCTTATTCTTTCGTTAGCTTGAAATATGTCTATAACTGCAATGTTGTCTCTTGCATGAATTTAACTGTCTTTTTTAGTTTACTCAGCTGTCCATAGAGTTTATCTTCCACTGATGTCTCTCTAGACCAGAAGGTTCGCCTAGATATTTATATTTTGGGCAGTCCTGGAGTATGTGCTCTGCTGTCTGCGACGCCAATCCACATGTGCACATGGCTAATTCACCAATCTTGAATTTTTTATACACGTGGTTGTGTAATCTATTGTGTCCTGTTCTGAGGTGCACAATAATTACTTGTTCAGGTCTGTCCATAATGTGGTAGTCGTCTTGAGCAGGGTTTGGTGGCCTTTATGACTGATTTGATCATTCTTTTCTTTTGGTGGTATGTAACGGGCACATCAGGCTGTTCTTCTTTTGCTCCTTCCTTAGCCTATCGATCAGCTGTGTCGTTTTCGGGTACTCCACAGTGGGATAGTATCCAATACAGTTTAATTTAGTCCTTTTCGAATAGCATTTTGTGCTGACCGATCTGTGTAGACTCGGATCCAAAGGTCCTGTGGGTATTCTTAATCAAGGAAGCTGAGAGTGGCTATTCTGCGCTGTAAACTGTTCTGTTCTTCATTGTCAAATATTCCTCTCCCTTTTGTCTGGATTTGTAGCGATAGTCAATGTTCTTCCTTCCACGGAGTTCGCTCTGGGATATTTGTCAGGGGCATACCAACTGTGAGCAGATTCGTGGTTTCTCTGAAGATTCGTTTGGCCTGGTGGATAAAACTACTTCTTTTAAACCGCCCCATAGCTAAGTTTTCAAAGCTGTTCTACATAGGGTGGCCTGGCAAGCTGAGGTACTTTTTTGCTTGAATTAGCGTTTTCGTATCTCTGCGCTCTCTCAGTGCTTTTTTCCTTCCCATCTTCTCCATTTCCACTATACGGGTTGATCTCATCCCTCCTGTGATGACTCTGCGTTTAATTCTGCACCTTGTCCAGCTCTTGTAGTGTGGTTTTTGATGCTGAACACCACGCAGTTTATCTGTATTCCAGGTGTGGTCGTATGCTCGGTTGACATACTTTGCTTAATATTTTCCCACTGGCTCCCCATATGGTTCCACTTAGCTTTCTCGGGAAGGCCATTTTCCTTTTGGCTTTTGCTACTGCTTTGTTGATGTACTTTTTCCATGTCAGTCTACCATCAAATGTTACTCCAAGATATGCTGGTTCTTTATCTTCTGTCACGGAACTCCACGTTAATCTCACATAATACTTTCTCGCTACATCTGATGGACCACTTAAAGAAAGTACAGAAGAATGAACTGCATTCTCTACAAGCATTGTACAAGACCGTCTAATGGGGGGGGGGGGGGGGCTGAGTGGTCTCGAGGTATGGTGTCCGCCTCGAGCGAGTGCTGGAGGTCCCGGGTTCAGGCCCCGGTGAGGACCGGGATTTATTTAAAAAATCCACATGGACTTCCAGTAATAAAATGTCCCCTGGTCTCTGGCTAGTGAGATCGGACGTCCGTGTGTATTGTTGCGCACGTAAAAAATCCCTTGGCAGTTGGAAATCGAAAAAGAGTAGCCCAACGGCGCTGCCCGGGCAAAATTTCGAGTTAAAAATCTACCCAACGTATTTCAGGATCCTCGCCGATGCAACGGAGTTCGTGCATTGAGCTGAGTTTCTCCAGACTCAGGTTTGAGTTATGAGGAAAACGGAGCACTTATGGGTTAAACCGTGTGCCGTGATGTTGATTCAACGACTAAAACTAAACTAAAAAACTAAGACGTAAGATTACTCACAATAGCCTGCAAGTTATCAAACCACCACGGTCCGTTGCTACATGGGAACACTCTTCAATTTGACGTTAGGGCTAATCTGTCGGAATACAGGTGAACGTTTCTGCCTGATAAGACACACTGGATTAACAATACAACAAAATTAACAAAATGCAGCTACTAGCCAGTACAGACACAAGGTGTGGAATGCCAAACTGATAATTACGCCTCACTGGAGTGCAGACTCAATGGACTGTGAATGGCAATTAAAACCACCCATGCGTGACCTAGCAGACTGGTTCACACAGACAAAAGAGTCGGCCTGGGGCCGTCACTGATAACATGCCAAGTTCAGCCGACCACGCAGACTGAATGATGTGTGAAACAGATCAAGGGAGGCAATTAAACCACAGGACTGTGGAAAATTGAAATAAACACAGAATCAGATAGAAAAACTCACCGCCAGAACAGATAATAATAGATAAGCAGCGGTATAAATGCTAGGGGATTCTAATGGTCACACTCGCTTTGTGTCACTGCGAGCGCTAACAAGTCAAGTCGCATTATTCTGTCAAGAAGTCTGATCAGCGGGAAAATGGCACGTGGAAAGCCCAACAACAAGAAACACGCTGTTGCCAAGATGTGCAGCGTGGGAGCCGACAACAAGAAGAAGAACGTCGAGAGCACACCTGCTAGCTGCATCAAAGAGCCTGATACTACAGCTATTACTGAAGCTACTACGAGGGAGAAGATTGACAGCCCAACACAGTCAAGAACCAAGACAGCAGAGAAGGAGGAGAAAGACATCAGAGTCGGAAACACCGACTCGAAAACAGTCCGATGGGTTGTCAAGTGGATTCCGGTAGAGCTGACAGATGAAGAAAGCCTGAAGCAGCTACGTGAAGAGAATCTTCACATCCGATTCTTGAAGGTGGAGCGGCTTCTCACCTACTCCAAGATACCTACAACCTTGGCAGTAGTGACGTCGGAGGGCAGCGAAATGCCGATCACAGTATCATTCAGCAAGAAATCTCAACAGCCAGAGAGATTCATCCCAAGAGTCAATCAATGTTCAAGATGCCAGAGGGCCGGCCACAGCAGAGCAACATGTCGCAGTAAGACGGAAATCTGTCGATACTGCGCCGAGCACCACGCCTTTAAGGAGTGTCCGCTGGCCAAGCTGGACACGGACTTCCAAGCTCCTAACAACAGAAGAAAGTGCGCCAATTGCCTGGGCAAGCATGGAGCAAGATTCTTGGACTGTCCGTACCTGCAACGACACAGAGACGTCTTGAAGATAGCCATCACCACAAGGACACCATACAACGAAGCAATGCGGAGGTGCGGGACAGCCACAGGCATCTGGCAAGATGAAAGAGCCCAACTTCAAAGCCAGATCGACGAGTTAAAGAAACAAGTCAAGGCACTGCTGACGCCTAACCCGACCAGCAATAACGAGAATCTACTGGCGGAAATAAAGGAGATCCAGCAAAACATCAAGCGAGAAGTGGAACAGATGACCTCGCTGAAGCAAGAAAACGAAGAAATGCTACGCACTATAAAAGCGGAGAGAGAGCTGCTAAAGGCTGAAAGGAAATCAACTCAAAACAAACCAGCAGAAGCCAGGCAAGAGACCGCAAAGAAACCGCAAGAAACACAACAAAAAGCCGAGCCGGTGACGCAAGATAAAACCAGCAGCCGAACCTCGACGCCCAAAAAATCCAAGGGGAAAGCAACATCCCGCCAGACAGAAGAAAGCCAAGATGAGGAACACACCACAGAGTGGTGCATAGCAGAAGAAAAGAAACGGGCAAGGCAAGAGGAACTCAGGCACGAGGAATACATGAGGAGACAGGAAGCAAAAGGAAAGAAGGTGAAGAAACTCAAGGGGAAACCCATAGAATACCCTGATATATTCTCTGACTGGGACACCGGCATTGAGTACTATATCGAGGACGGAGAGATGGTCCCATGGCTGACAACAGAGGAAACAATCGAAAAACAGCAAGAACTTAAAGACGAAAGTGAAAGAAAGCGCAGTGAGGTAAATAGCATCGAAAAGCTTCTACGGGCATTACACAGAACAGGAGGCAAAAATACCAAATAAAAAGTCCTTCTAAGGACTGCAACCAGACAAGACAGGAGCCTGCGCCAACAAAGAAAACAACAAGAGAAAACATACACAAAGGACAGCCGCCGACCGATCCCCCAGCTTACGATGCATGGAGTGGGATAACGAAAAGTCCTTATAAGGACTGCAGCCAGTAAAGCCAGACGAGCCAGGAGCCTACACCAACAAAGAAAACCACAAGCAAAGACGAGCACAAAGGATAGCCGCCGACCACTGCTGACGTCACAGACACAAACGCTACATCACCAGTCCGAGTTAGGACTCACAAGACAAGAATTAGGGTAAATAAACCCACAAAAACCACGGACCTCAACAATAACCACAGCTGATGAAGCAGGTTAGACGAGGCCGAATTTGAAGTTTTTGTTTTTGAAAATTGGAATTGGAATTGGAATGGTCACACTAGATACCGCAAATGTTTGAAATAGGTTTGAACGAATCATGTCTAAACTTCATATGTCTGAGTCTGGTACTGCTAGAAGTTTCTAAGAATATTAGTTTTTAACTTGTAGATTCGGGAGACTTCATGTGTCGGATGTTGTAGGCTAGTTCAATGAGACTATAAGTCTCTCTTTTTGCTGATCGGTGAACTCGTATTCTTCAGTTACTGCCTATATCATATTGCGATAAGTGTTATTCTTACTATACCCGTTGGAATATACGATGCTAGGATAATGCGCCTTACAGATTCTTTTAATGTTTATGTGTCTCATTTTATATGTGTACAATATTATTACTATCAAATAAGATTATCATGCTTTCCAATTGTTAACTTATGTTTCTAGGCATGTTTTTAATCATATTTATATGCATCCTTTTTTTTTACACTCTGGACAAGCATTCGGCAGACTTTATTGGGTATTGTCAGCTGTCTGCCTATTATTTTCTCAGTTTGTTGTAGATAATTATATATCTACTTGTTTTGTTTGCATCCATACTACCTACGAGGGTAAATTAATAAGTAAGTCACAAATGGCTGTAGAAAAGTAACTAAATATGATAACAAGTTTAAACCAGTTTACTTTTAAAAATACAATGTCCCTTTATTTCTCAACATAACTTCCACCAACATTTATGCACTTATCCCATCATTTTATCAGTCCTCCCAAACCGGCTGCACAGAACTGCTTGCTCTGTTTTCTAAATCACGTTTTCACTTCACGTTCAACTTCGGTGTCATTTGTGAAATATCTCCCGCCAAAGCGGGTTGTCAGTGTTTATGCTGACAAATGTTTGTCCCGTAAAGCGGTGCATAGCTGGGTAGAAAACGTTTTGAGGGCGAGTCAATAAGTAAGTCACACAGTTCTGTGTGACATGGCCGGTAAATGAAAACAAACCACGCAGTTCTATGCAGCCGGTTTGGGAGGACTGATAAAACGATGGGATAAGTGCATCAATGTAGGTGGCAATTATGTTGATAAATAAAGCGACAATGAATGTATAACCATAAACTGGTTTCAAGTTATTTTTCTACAGCCATTTGTGACTTACTTATTAACTTACCCCTGTAAGTAGGAATATCAATATATGTACAATGTTTAAGTATATGTTGGATATATTGATTTGTCATATGCAAACCTACCTGTGTGAATGGGGTTATGCTATTTTGATCCTATGCGTAGAGCGCATTGGCATAAGGCTTATTGATTGTGTTTAAAGCAGCGGTGTAATGGTACAGACATTACCCACAATTGGTATAGGGCAACTAGTGCTTAACCCTTTCAGTGTGTTGTGAATGAGCATTCACGGTAACTCACGGAGGCCTAGCAGAGACTGATCACGGCACTTAATCCCAGAGATCAAATACTCTTATGATACCACTGCCGACACTTTGATCTGCAAAACCAAAGTGAACGGAGCGGCTGTGAGGAACTACATGTCTGAATGAATTAGTGACATCAACTTAGGGCAAATTTATTCCTCATGACAGGATGTTACAAGGGATGGCAAGATTTGTAATTACAGGCGTGTGAGACGCTTGAAAAGTCCTTCCCGACTGGACAGTAAAATAGAGATACAGAGGGAGAAGGAGGAGAGTGAACGCAGTAAGCTCGAAGAGAGACACAGCCAGACTTGTTGTTGTGAGTTTGTATATGGGAGGTGATAGGATGTGGGTATTACTTGGGATTGCACTGATGTAGAACTAGATAGTACACATTCTTGATTATCTCTTCCAAGCACTCCATGTCTTCCCGTGCAGTGACTGAGAGAGACCTAATGGCGACAGGACGGAACTATACAGTTCCGAACACTGTTCTGTTGTTCTTGCTTATCTCGATTGGGAGCCCGGAGACAGATCCAGATAGGATACAAGATACATGAAAGTTATGTAATGTTTTTCGTCATTTCACTTACATAATTGTTATACTGTATAAACTTCCATAAATTCACCATCATCATTATGAGAACCATCATGTACAATTATTAATGATAGACAATAAACGTGATTGTAGTTTGTTTTAAATTCATAGTTATCTGCTATTTTCCAATTGTGCATACGTGCTTGTGTGTGTATATTCCTGGGGGATTACTTAAGTACCAGGGAGGGGAAAGCAGTTGGAGGGGATAATCTGCCCTGGCTAGAAATCCTTTTGGAGATGTAAACCTAGTCATCTAACTTTCCCTTTTTCCACTCCTTAGAGAATATCCAGCCCAGCTAATATAACGAGCCACTTTCTGCTGTACGCTTGAATATTCATGGGCATAATCTTTATGTCAGCCATATAGATTTTGTCCCAACTCAATTTCTGATTACTTGGGGCCAGTGATAAGTACTTTTAACTAGGCAGCGGCACCCCCACTTCCATCTTTTCTTAGGGGTGTTCCATTTATCTGGATGATCCCTGCCTTTTGTTCAGGAGAAAGGGTAAATAGGGTGGTGCTGCACTTGTCAGTGTTTATGCTGATACACCATATATTTGCCTTTGCAACAAATGTATCTACAGCTCTTTGTAGCGGTCTGGTGGCGACTGATGCATGTTCATTTGTGCTCGATAGAAAAAGGGCATCAGCGTACATTGCTACTTTAATTCCATGCGGTAGATAAGCATCAAGATCATTGATGAAGATTAGAAAAAGTGTGGGGGACAAGACTCCGATCTGGGGAACACCGTGACGCAGTACTTTCTTGCTCTTGAGTCAATCTATCTGTACTCGGCTCTTCTGTTGTACAACTATGATTTCATCAATTTGTGCATTCTTCCATTGACTTTACAGTTTCTCAGTTTCTTCATCAGACCTTCTTTCCAGACTTTGTGAAAGGCTTTCTTGAGATCTATCGATGCCGCAAGCACCAGCTTCTTTTATTTTGGAATGCATCCTCAATTTCTTGAGAGAGGTAGGTTGTCTAATCTTCCGTAGAGTAGCATTGTCTAAAGCCAGCCTGCTGTGGCACAAGGATATTTTCACTTTCAATGTACCACTGCAGTGTGTGATTGATGATGCGCTCCATTGTTTTGCAGAGACAGCTGGTAAGATTAAATGGTCTGTAGCTGGAGGCAATGGAACTATCTTTCCCTGATTTTAGGAGGGGTATCATAATTGCTTCTCTCCAGGCTTGTGGAACACTGTCTAAGGTCCAGCTGTTATCGAAGATCTGCAATAGCTTTGCTTTGGCCTGTTCCTAGATTCCTGATCATTTCATTGGAACTACCATCAGCTCCTGGTGACTTTCTCATTTTCAGTTTTGATATTTAAAAAAAAGTCGCTTAAAAGTCGACAGGGTCGACTTCATTGCACCGGGTTTTATCCCATATGGCTCGGACTCTTTTTGCAGCACGGAAAGTGTCGCATAAAGCACAAACTCCGTAGCTTTTAGCGACGACCCACAGGAGTCTCCAAAACATTTAACTCATAAACCGAAGGACGCGGCCCAGAATCGAACCCACAACCTTCAGAGCACGAGTCAAACGGATTGGCCACTTAGCCACAGAGACTCCCCTCAGTTTTGATATGACTAGCTCCAATTCACTGATTGTGATAGGTGCCACCAGAACCTCATGTACTGTTTCATTCTGTCCAGTATGTTGCCATATTTCTCGAATTTCTTGTTGTTTCTCGGGACTAATCTCGATATTGTTATCTTGTGTGAATGAGCCCCTAAAATGGTCAACTGCTTGCTTTCTTGTTGAGATGATTTCGTCTTTCAATCAAACAGCCATGTGCCATACTGGAAAGCGTAAGCGGTCATGACTCGACATTTCACTCGATCACCAGTCATGGATCAGCTCAGTGCTCCTGTCTCGACCATGCCATGTAGCTAAGCCATCCAGGTATTGACTTCTCGGTCTTCTCTATTTACTGCAAATTTAATTAATACATACACCAAATATAACACATTTCAATGGTTTCTATTGCATATTTATTACGTTGGGGTATTTCAGATCTCCATCATGAATAAAAGAAGCATTAATACTATCATAATTTGCAACATTTTCTTTCTTTTAGTGTTTTCTTGTGGTGTTTCAAATGACCAGTTTAAGTTAGATAAAAACAACTTCAAATGTAACACTTAGATGTAGGCGTTGAAAGATGCATTGATGAAATAAACACCAGTGCTTGTGCCTTAAGAAAGGGAATTTGATAGAGTAGGTAGAAACAAGCTGTGGGAAATTCGTAAACAATATAGAGTGAGTACACATCTAACAAACCTACGTAGAGGCTTATACAACAACAATGAATGCATAGTGAGAGCAACTGGGAAACACTCAGAACCCTTCACCATAAGATCCGGAGTACGACAAGGTTGTATCCTACCTCCTTTCTTGTTCATAACCTATATAGACAACATATGTAAAGAAACCAACCAAACAGAGACCGCAATAACACAGAAGAAGAATCATCTGCAAATTACACCATTGGAGAACTCCTGTTTGCGGATGACTAAGTGCTAATAGCAAAGCCATAAGCTGAATTACAAGACTACATGAATAGTCTAAACGAAATGTGTAGGGAACATAACATGAAAATTAGCACAAGTAAAACAGAGGTAATGACTATAAATAAAGAAGAAAAATTAGCAACAATTTGCCTAAACAAACACTCCCTCAAAAAAGAAAAGAGTTTCAAATACCCAGGAAGTATAATATCATCAAAAGGCAAATCAGAAGACGAGATAAAAAATAGATGCATAAGGCAAACCAACTCATTGGACAAATGGCACCAATACTAGAAAACAAACATGTTTCAAAAGTTACTAAGAAAGCACTTTTCAACACCCTCTTCCTACCAACTCTATGCTACCAATGCCAAACTTGGACAATGACAGAATAGAAAAGAAAAATCACAACAACAGACATGAGATTCCTGAGAAGAATACTCAACGTATCAAGAAGAGATAAGATCAGAAACGAAGAAATCAGGACTAAAGTGGGTGTTATAGCAGCACTAGATTTTATTAGAAGGCAGCAAGTCAAATGGTTTGCCCATGCAACTCTGTTACCAACTAACAGTATACCACAACAAGCCAGATGGAAGCAGAGGAAGAGTCCGACCACGTAAATGATGGACTGAGGGAATAGCAGAGTCCATGGGAATATTTATACATGAAGCCCATAATCGGGCACTCTCCTAGTGTTGTTACTTCACCTCGACACAGCATGGTACAAGAGGAACATGATGAGATGAGCATCTCCCTTAAGAATTAAAACTCAGTCTTCTGGAGTATTACAATAAATAATCTCACTATTGTTTGCCATCCATCATATAATTATTAATAAATAATCTCAGATGTGTATATTATTCTGTACAACCATGTGATTCAGTATGACAGATGCATACATGCTCAAGATTTCTCAGATTATCCAATACTGAAAATGTACCACACGAGTGTCATTTTATAAGCAGTTAGGGATGTTCTTGTCCGTCAAGACATACCATCAGATTCTCCGAAAAGAAGTTCTCAGAAAGAAAAAAAAAAGGTAGGGCTGTACCGGATTCAAATTTTTGAAATCCGGCTGGAGCCGGATTTGGCCGGATATATGAAGTGAGATCCGGCCAGAGCCGGATTTGGCCAGATTTATGAAGTGAGATTCGGCCGGAGCCGGATTTACAAATAAATAAATAAAAATAAAATAACTTACTACATCACTTGACTTAGGTGAGTGGAGTCACTCGGCTGTTCATTACTGCAGTTCATTACTATAGACATGACAATGATGACATATACTCATATTAAATCATTTAAATGTAAAATAATTACATTTACATTAGAATAAGTAATTAAGTAATATTAAGTTCCATAAGTTCAAGATGAAACATAATACATAAGCACATAATGCTAATTTAGTAATTTTAATTTTTAGTTTTCAGTTTGTTTTTAGTTTTCACATTGTTTTCAGTTGGCAAATTGGCAGCTCAGTTACAACTCACAACAGTACATTGAACAGATTGAATTTATTGAAATACATTTATTCAGTAATTTCACTATTTCAGTCAGTCAGTCTTCATTATGGCTGTGAAGTTGAACACTCAGAGTCAAGAAGGGACGAGTTGCATTTCAGGAAAATCAACGTCTCCGCATTTTGTGGTAAAAGGCTACTACGGTGGTCAGTGATAATGTCTCCTGCAGTACTGAACAGCCTTTCCGATGGCACACTTGTAGATGGTGGTGCAAGAAATGCCTGCGCCAGTCTAGCCATACTTGGAAATCTTTGCTTATTGGCATGCCACCATGAAACTGGATCTGACTGTCGAGTTTGAAGTGGCTCTGACAGGTACTGTGTCACCTCAGTGTTAATGCTGTTGCCTTCGGCACTTGCAGAACGATCTGTGGTGGGATTTTCCTCGACAATTGTGTCAAAACAGCTCCATAGGCTGGACTTGTACTGTGTGGCAGTGCTCACAGAAGTCAAAACACTACTACTACTACTACTACTACTAGTAGCTGATGGATCCTGTGGACTGACTGTGTCTGCTGAATCAATAATGGAGTTAGCTGCAAACAGCAGATGGGCTCGTGCATCACTTCTACCACGTTCGGAGAAGAAGCACAGCTTGAATCGATGATCCAGTAGTGTGGCACAGGTGTAAATACTGTTGGATTCAATGTCCGCAAATCTGCTGCTAACAGCTTCAAGCAGGGCTGCTTTCATAGTTTTGATCCCAGCATCACTACCTGTACTTTTGTATGGATGTGAAGCGTGGACAATGAGCAGTCAGGCTGAAAAACATCTGATGGCTGTAGAGATGTGGTTTCTGAGGAAAATGCAAAGAATACCATGGACAGCCAGAAAGACCAATGAACAAGTCCTTCAAGAAACAAATGAAGATCGTAAATTGATTAGAGAAATTAGACGTAGACAGTCAAAATTTTTTGGGCATGTTATGAGAAGAAATGGATTGGAGAATTTGGTGACAACTGGTAAGATCGAGGGGAACAGACCAAGGGGAAGACCTTGAAGCAAGTACCTGGATGGCTTGGCCTTGTGGCATGGTCGAGACAGAAACACGGAGCTGATCCACGACTCTGGTGGTCGAGTGAGATGGCAGAACATGACTGCCCACGCTTACCGGCATGGCACATGATGGATGGATGGATGGATCACTACCTTCTTTCTGGAGGAAAGCCATGAGTGTTTTCACTAGGGCTGTACCGGATTCAAATTTTTGAAATCCGGCCAGAGCCGGATTTGGGCGGATTTATGAAGTGAGATCCGGCCGGAGCCGGAGCCAAAGCCGGATTGGTAAAAATGGCCGGATTCCGGATTTGCGGAGCCGAAATCCGGTACACCCCTAAAAAAAAGGATTCACTGTTGTGACAATGGGTGTAAGATAATTAAACAATTATTTTCTCAACACATTTAAATATCATTTTTTTATACTTATAATTACACTCAGGACATAAATGACTGTAGACCCTGAGGTAGACCAAGAAGACGGTGGAGAGATAATATACATACAGACCTACAAGCACTTGGAATCAGCGACTGGCAAGAGAAGGTCAACCAGAGAGACGAATGGAGACGACTTGTATCTGCAGCAAAGAACCTCAATGGCTCGGAAGATAATTCAATCAGATCAGAGGCCATGACAACAGCTGTCATTTTCAGTTTTGATATGGCTAGCGCCAGTTCACTGATTGTGGTAGGTGCCTCCAGAACCTCAGGTACTGTTTCATTCTGTCCTGTATGTTGCAATGTCTCTTGAATCTCTTGTTGTTTCTCTGGACTAATGTCGATATTGTAATCTTATGCAAATGAGTCCACAAAATGGTCAGCTGCTTGCTTTCCTGTTAAGATTTTCCATCTTTATGTAGTGCAATTTTTGAATTTCTCCCTGTGCCCTCATCGTTAATTAAGTTGTTTTATTAGCTTCCACAATTTCCTTGTGTCTCGTTCTAAGTTCAGAGACTCAGTTTTCTCCTGTCAGCTTTTCCGTCTAGCCTGCAGATTGGCTCTTTGAAATTTGGCTTTTGCGTGCTGGTATTTATTGTGGTGCTCTTGGCTGGGTGTGGCCTCTGCTTGCTTCCCACACGCTTCCATATCATTATGCAACTGTTCTAGTTCACTACTCCAGTAGGGTTTATAATGTTTATGGGCTCCTCTTGGTACTGTTTCTCGTGCTGCCTGTAGTATGCATTTACCAAACTCTTCAACTACTTTATTTATGTCTTTCTCCGTATTCAGGTTTCTAACCATATCTAGGCAAACCTTCTGGTCTAGAGAGATGACAGTGGAAGATAAACTCTATGGACCTCTGTGGGAACTAAAAAAGACAGTTAAATTCATACAAGAGACAACATTGCAGTTATAGACATATTTCAAACGAACGAAAGAAGAAGAAGAAGAAGTCCATGGACATCTCATCTTATCATGTTCCTCTTGTACCTTGCAGTGTTGACGTAAAGTATGAACAGCAGGAGAGTGCCCGCTTAGGGGCTTCATGTATCGATATTCCCATGGACTCTGCTATTCCCTCTGTTCATCAATATGTGATCGGCCTCTTCCTCTGCTTCCATCTGATCTGTATATCATTACATGTTGTGGTATACTGTTAGTTGGTAATCTATTTGCATGGCCAACCCATTTGACTTGCTGCCTTCTAATAAAATCTAGCGCTGCTATAACCTCCACCTTAGTCCCGATTTCTTCATTTCTGATCTTATCTCTCCTTTGATAGATTGAGTATTTGTCTCGGGAATCTCATTTCTGTTGTGATTTTTCTTTTCTCTATTTCTGTCATTGTCCAGGTTCCATTGGTAGCATAGAGTTGATAAGAAAATTGTGTTGTAAAGCATTTTCTTAGTAACTATTGATACATGTCTGTTCTTTAGTATTGGTGCCATTTGTCCAATGAGTTGGTTTGCTTTATTGCATCTGTTTTCAATCTCATCTTCTGATTTGCCATTTGATGATATTCTACTTCCTAAGCACTTGAACCTCTTTACTTGTTTCAGGGGGTGTTCGTTTAGGTGAATTGTAGTTTTTTCTTCTTTAGTTATCGTCACTACCTCTGTTTTACCTGTGCTAATTTTCATGTTATGTTCCCTACACATTTTGTTTAGACTATTCATGTGGTCTTGTAATTCAGCTTCTAATTTTGCTATTGGTGCTTGGTCATCCACAAACAGTTCTCCAATGGTGTAATTTGCAGATGGTTCTTCTTCTGTATTTTCGTCATGCAGTGTTCTTGCAGTCTCTGTTTGGCTGGTTTCTTTACATATGTTGTCTATATAGGTTATGAACATGGTAAACAGACAAAGAAATGTTCTTGTGGGCTGGGTTCATGATGAAGTGGAATGATTCAGCCTGTTGTCTGGTCTCTGGGATGAATAATATATCATCCACATACCAGCGGTATAGAACTATGTCCTTAATATTTGAGTTCACCATAAAGATGTCTGCTATAATGGGACCTAGAGGACTCCTCATGATCACTCTGTCAATTTGGTGGTACAATGTTTCAAAGAAAGATGAATTTAATATTAGATGTGCGCGGCAGTAGTAATTTCTTGAACTTGTATGTCGGTAGACCTAACTTTTTTGTGTGTTGTCTTTTATGTGATCACATAAGATAATCACCGTTTCTTCCATGGGAATGTCAATAGAGGCAATATCCATTCACATCACGTGCTTTAGTTTAAGATCAATAGTATCCAGTAGTGTGGCCAGTAGTTTGGAGATTAATCTTTAAATAGTAAGGGGTTGAATGACTGATAGTAAGGGGTTGTCGCACTGGTTTAGCAGTTTCTGCAAGGCATTTCACCATCCTGTGTTGGACAGAGTTGAGCATAGATTAAATTAATCTCAGTGGTACCCCAGGTCTGTGCAATTTAGGAAGGTCATAAAGTTGGGGGTTTATGAGCCCCGTGAAATGACTAACTGTGCAATCACCTCACTGATCAATTTATTATCTAGAAGTGCCTGAATATCTGTCCTCACTTTTGCATCTAATTCCATAGGGTGGCTGGGTTTAGGATATAAGTAAAATTTGATTGGATTTGATAACGTGTCTTCTATTTTGTTGGAATCAAACATGTGATTCCTGGGATAGTTGTTGTGAATGGCTTGGACTGATTGCCAGAACAACATAACAATGATTGCTTAGAAGAGGCTAATGAAAATAGAACATTATATACAACTATCAGAAAGAGACAATAGCATTCTTTAGTATTGTGATGAGAAGAGAAGCGTGGGAAAGATTTGTGATGACTAGAAAGATCCGTGGGAAAAGAGACATGGGCAGGCCGAGAGAGATGATGCTGGATGGACTGTATGGTGACATTGAGAAATATCAGCAGAGTTAATCCTGAACAGGGACTGAGATCTGAGGAGATCCATTAGCACCTATGGTAGTTGACAGAGAACATGATGATGATGCAGTCTCATATGTTTCTTCAAATTAAAAGGAGCACCACAATCATCACACTTGTAAATCTCTCTCCTGTATGTGTTCTCTTATATTTATTCAGACTGCCACCTTGGGCAAAAGAAGCAACAGTCATCAAACTTGTATGGTTTCTCTCCTGTATGTATTCCCTTGTGGTATTTCAAATTGCCAGCTACAGTGAAACAAACACCACAATTATCACACTTGTAAGGTATCTCTCCTTATGTATTCTCTTATGGACCTTCAGACTGCCAGCCTGAGTAAAAGAAGCACCACAAGAATCACTTGTAAGGTATCTCTCCTGTAAGTTTTCTTATGGTCCTTCAGAGTGTGACACTCAGTAAGCACCACAAACATCACACTTGTAAGGTTTCTCTCCTGTATGCATTTACTTATCTCTCTTCAGATGGCCAGCTTTAGTAAAAGAAGCATCACAGTCATCACACTTGTAAGGTTTCTTTCCAATGTGTTCTCTTATGACTCTTCAGATGGCCAGCTTCAGAAAAAGCACCCCAAACATCACACTTGAAAGGTTGATCTCCTGTATGTGTTCTCTTATGTTTCTTCAGATGTCCAGCTTCAGTAAAAGAAGCACCACAAACATCACACTTGTAAGGTTTCTCTCCTGTGTGTGTTCTCTTGTGGGATGTCAGATTGCCAACTTGAGTAAAAGAAGCACCACAAACATCACACAAGTAAGGTCTCTCTCCTGTATGTGTTCTCATGTGGTATTTCAAACTGCCAGCTACAGTAAAACTAGCACCACAATCATCACACTTGTAAGGTTTCTCTCCTGTATGCATTCTCTTGTGGGTCGTCAGATTGCCAGCTTGAGTAAAAGAAGCACCACAATCATCACACTTGTAAGGTTTCTCTCTTGTATGTGTTCTCATGTGGTATTTCAAACGGCCAGCTACAGCAAAACAAGCACAACAATCATCACACTTGTAAGGTTTTTCTCCTGTATGTGTGTTCTTATGGTCCTTCAGTCTGTTAGCTTGAATAAAAGAAGCACCACAATCATCACATTTGTAAGGTTTCTCTTCTGTATGTGTTCCCATGTGGTATTTCAAACTGCCAGCTATAGTAAAACAAGCACCACATTCATCACATTTGTAAGGTTTTTCTCCTGTGTGTGTTTTTTTATGGTCCTTTAGTCTGTTAGCTCGAATAAAAGAAGCACCACAATCATCACATTTGTAAGGTTTCTCTCCTGTATGTGTTCTCTTATGGTCCTTCAGATTGCCAGCTTGAGTAAAAGAAGCACCACAGTCATCACACTTGTAAGGTTTATCTTTTGTATGTGTTCTCTCATGGTTCTTTAGACTGCCAGCTCGAGTAAAAGAAGCACCACAAACATCACACTTGTAAGGTTTCTCTCCTGTATGTGTTCTCTTGTGGGCCGTCAAATTGCCAGCTTGAGTAAAAGAAACACCACAAGTATCACACTTGTAAGGTCTCTCTCCTGTATGTGTTCCCTTGTGGTATTTCATACTGCCAGCGTTAGTAAAAGAAGCACCACAAACAATACACTTGTAAGGTTTTTCTCCTGTATGCGTGTTCTTATGGTCCTTCAGTCTGTCAGCTCGAATAAAAGAAGCACCACAGTCAACACACTTGTAAGGTTTCTCTCTTGTATGTGTTCTTTTATGGACCTTCAGAATGCCAGCTTGAGTAAAAGAAGCACCACAGTCATCACACTTGTAAGGTTTCTCTCCTGTATGTGTTCTCTCATGGTTCTTTAGACTGCCAGCTCGAGTAAAAGAAGCACCACAAGCATCACACTTGTAAGGTTTCTCTCCTGTATGTGTTCTCTCATGGTCCTTTAGACTGTCAGCTCGAGTAAAAGAAGCACCACAAGCATCACACTTGTAAGGTCTCTCTCCTGTATGTGTTCTCTTGTGGGTCTTCAGATTGCCAGCAAGAGTAAAAGAAGTACCACAATCATCACATCTGTAAGCTTTCCCTCCCGTATGTTTTCTCTTGTATTCCATGTTCTTTTGACACTCTAGATGGTCATCTTGAATGAAAAGACCATCCCATTCAATACATTTGTTTGGTATCCTTTCAGAATGTGTTCTCTTGTATCTGTTTACACAAACATTTTGACTAGAAACATCAGACAAGTCTCCAGTCTGTATTCTTTCAGAACTATAATTGGCATAATCAAAAATGTCATCAAGAGACTGTGCAACACTCTGTGTATGTTTCTCTTGTGTTTCCTTATTTTGCTGCTGACAATTCTTAATAGCCAGAGATAGTTTATTGTTTGTATCAATCACAGAAGAGACATTTTCTGACATTTCACAACAATTTTCATCTTTTACTGACGCCTTACAACTGTTCTCAACCATTATTGATTCTGAATTGCAGTGTTCTGTCATTTCTTGAATGATGCCACCCCCAGTTATGTCTACGATTTTTCTGAATTTGTGACTTCTGTCCTCACACAGAACATCCGATAGTTCTTGTTTCACAACCTTCATGTCTGTGCTGTCATATGTCCACTTTTGTGAATGCTCTTGTATGGCGCAGGAAGGGCTACTTGGAGACCATGAGTGTGTTTCTGAAACACACAGAAGTAAATAATTAATAACGTCATGAATATACAAAGTATGGGACAGATGTGTATTTGTAATCAAACAGGCACACATTGCAACTGTAGACAATCAATTTCAAGTGAATGAAAGATGAAGAAGAATGATTAATGTGCTCGTGTATAAAGCTTATGTATGATCTAGGATGATGTATGATCTAAGAGATATGAAGTGTTTACACGTAAAGTAGTAGATGAACACGAACTGTATGCTTAATGTATTACTGACATTGTTCACATATGAGGTCTAATATTCGGGACGTTCATTTGAAACCCATTCCAATGGCTTTATTACAAAAGCATGAAAGAAACATTAATAGTGTGGTAGAATTAAACAAAGCATTCATTTTGAATGAATTATGCACCATGAGTTGGTCAGAAGAAGTCGCCGTAGGGTAGGCATTCAGGCAAGCATCCCATTGCTTAGGTTAGCGGTGAATGCTGTCTGCAAAAATAGATTGTGGTTGCTCACTGAACCAAGTGTTTATCGCATTCATTACGTTTGCATCTGTGTGAAATTGTTGCCCTTTAAGAGCTTTTTTAGAGGTCCGAACAAATAAAAGTCACATGGTGACAAATCAGGACTATAGGTTGGATGTTGTAGAATTTCCCACTTCTTCCTTGCTAATGCTTCCTGCACAATCTTTGTGACATGTGGACGAGCATTATCGTGCAACAAAATCAGACCGCGAGAAAGCATGCTGGGTCATTTATTCTTGATGGGACGCAGAGATGTTTCCAAGGCACCAGGGCCGGGTTATATACTGGCCAAGACCTACTGATGCGTCCTCGTCGAGCGTCCTGGGCAACAGGTCCCTTCGGGGTCCTGGCTGAAGTCAATAGGATCACTGATTCCTCTGAAGTCGGAGAGTGTCTGCCTGTACGGCGAGGAACCACCAGTCTGCACACCAATAAGCCAGACATGGGACAACGGATACTCACGCAAACCTCAGGTCCTGTATGACATCACACTGATGTTGGACAACAGGATGTCTTCATCCGACATACAGGACTTTGCGTTGGAGCTCAAGCCAATGAACACAAGCAAGCAAGCATTTATTCTTGATGGCTTTTTGCAACTTGTCTAGTGTTTGCAAGTAATGGGTAAAGTTGATACCAGGTTCCTTAAAGTCGGCCAACAATAGCCCTTCATGGTAAAAAAATGCGCCCAGCATAACCTTACCAGCAGAAACCTGAACTTGAATTTTTTGGCTTTTGGTGATCCAGCATGCTTCCATTGTATGCTCTATCTTTTGCTGCTCAACTCAAAGTGGTGACACCATGATTCATCGCCTGCCACTATGCGGAAGAGGAATGCATCACCCTCCACTCTGTAACACAGCAAGTGGTTCAAACACCATCCCATGCATTCCTCTTTTTGGTGGTCGGTCAACATCCTTGTACCCACTGTGAACACACCTTCCGATATTGCAGTTTCTTACGAACGGCCTTTTGAATTGTCCCAATTGACACATAAAATTCTTTCGCTAGCGAACGAATGCTTCAACAACGGTTCATCAGTACTGCGATGCCAATCCACATGTGCACATGGCTAATTCACCAATCTTGAATTTTGTATACATGTGGTTGCGTAATCTATTGTGTCCTGTTCTGAGGCGAAGAATAATGACTTGTTCTGGTCTGTCCATAATGTGGTAGTCGTCTTGAGCAGATTTTGGTGGCTTTTTGACTGATCATTCTTTTCTTTTGGTGGTATGTAATGGACACATCAGGCTGTTGTTCTTTTGCTCCTTCCTTAGCTTATCGATCAGTTCTGTCGTTTCCGGGTACTCCACAGTGGGATGGTATCCACTGTATGGTGACCTTATGCTGACTGCTAAGTTCAGAAAGTAGTGACCTTTCATGGCGTGATATCCAGATTTATGTGGTGCGCCTCCTGGCTGGTTCCCTCCGTCTTCAGCACCTTTCCTTTAGTAGAGAAGACTGGTCTTACTCAAGTTTAAGTGTGTAGGCATGCACATATGTGTCTGTGTATGCATGTACGTTCATATACATCTAGAGCATTTTGGTTATTTTTCGGCACCAATGACTCGCTGCCGCCCCTTATCCTGTTAGTTAAAACTACTCCACCACGAGAAGGCCAGGAGTTGGACTTTTGCTGTAGAGGTAGTGAATGCATGAGCCATGAAGTATTTTTGCAATTTATGTAATTTTCAAGATGATAATGATCAGCGTAAAATGAATTATTGTGATATAGTTAGCTGCATATCCTCTACAGGAAGTCGCAGTAAACCCCAGTATTTTTGGGTAAGTATATGTTCAGTAGTTTGCCATTGCTTTCTGAATGTGATATAGATGAATATGAAAAACCTGTCATTGATCATCATCATTTCCATGTTTGCCATCAAGCGTCTTTGGAAGGATAGTTAATGATTGAGTGCTCAATTAGTGGCACTGGATAGTGTCATTCGATCTGATTGTACAAAGTCCTTGATGCCGTCAGTCCATTTTCTCCTTGGGTGTTCTCTTGCGCTTGTGTCAGATCTTTGATGTAGCACCAGTGCTGTTAACTGACGATTTTGCATTGCAGATAGTGTTTCTAAATTCTCCCAGTCAAGTAAATGAAAATAATAAGGGAATGCATTAAAGACAAACAATTAAAACTAGGCATACCAACATCTATTCTGGAGCGTCAATTACTATTATGTACCGCTAACATACAATTCAATTTTCTAACAAAGTCATACCGCCCAATTGACGGGGTGGCCATGGGGAGTCCTCTTTGTCCTATTCTAGTGGACATCTTCATGGCAAATTTAGGAGAAAAGAAATCCTCAGACATCGACAACTTGGTCTTCTACCGCTGTTATGTGGACAATATACTAATTATCACCACAGACGAGCTACAAGCAACATCTTTCCAGGCCAAAATGAACATAATGCATAAAAGCATCTCTCTGTCTACGGAACACGAACACAATGAAGCGTTGCCATTCCTAAATATTCCAATGAGACGTAGAGCAGACAGCACAATTCAAAGATCGGTGTACGCAAAGAAACATGGACTGGCCAATACTTACATTTTCAGAGCTTCACATCTGTCCAGTACAAACGGGGCTTATTACAGACCCTGTTTGACCATGCTAGGAAGATATGCACCCAGGACACACTGACAGAGGAATCTGAAACTCTGAAGAATGTCTTAAACCTGAATGGGTACTCCACAGAATTTATAAAGCGCCACTGCCAACAGCCCAAGCCAAAACCAGATGAAACTACAGTCCCTAAACTCAAGGTATTCATCCAGCTAACCTTTCGAGGGGATGACAAAAGGAATTACCTTATACCTACAGTATGGACCTATAAAATAAAAGAAAAGATTTAATGCTGGACTTATTAGCTACCTTTGTCAATGAAAGACGTATTCGAAGATGATTAGCCAAAAGCTAATGATACATTCCGTCTTCTGTCGGGATACTCCAGGACGGCCTTCCTTATCAAAGTGTCGACAAAGACAAATGGATATATATAGTACACAGATACCAGGGTATTACCCGCCTTGTCCGTCTGGGAGGTACCACCTGATGCACCATCAATTAGCAAGGTTAAAGAAACTGCGGGATAATCCAAGTTTGAATAAAACTAACAGCAGTAAGAACCCTCCAACTGCCTGTTGGAATCCTCCGACTGTATTGCGACTCCCAGTTTGTGTGCTGGAATACTTCTTCCGTTCCATGCTTGTGCAGACCAGTCTGGACATAGTCCCAGATGATACCAATGAGTGACTCAGTATTGTATGTTCCTACACTGGAATGGATATATCAAAGGATGGCTCTTTGCTGGTCTCAGGTCGGCCTGAGTGCATTATCAACAAATGTTGGATGGCCTATAAACCTGAGACTCAGTGTGTGTAAAAGCCTTGTGAAAAAGGGCTGAGAATCTGATGAAAGAGCAGAGATGCTAGACGGTTGTTATCCGTTTCATTATATATGATGATGTAGGGAAATACCTTCTGCCCCATCTGAAGAGGAACTCCTGAAAGTTTGACTTAGGCCTCAGCTTTACTAGGACACAGAGCCCATTAGAAAATGAGTGTTCTTGTTTTCCGTCCCTGGATATTAGAGATTGTGATGTTTTCTTGAGCCAATTTGGCAATGGATATTAGATGGGTGGAACACAACTGAGTGAATTAATTCAGTCCCCGGATAATAGGGATATTATCTGCTAGGCATTGGAGATAAATAACTATCTACAGAAGATAACAAGAGAAAAAGGAACTAGGACTGATTAATTAGTCTAGTATTGTTTGAATTTGGAATGCTGTTTTGGTTTTGAGTGTAATGATTTTGGGGAAATGAGATTGTCACATTTGTATGTGTTCATGATATTTCATATCATCCCATTATATCCTTAACAACTCAATGTTATTACATGTTTATATGTACTCTGGATCTTGATTTAATTCCTGGTGAACAAGTTTGTCCCAATGTTGATGTTTACGTCAATTGCTTGTTGATGTTTGTTCAACATGGTTATTCTATATGTTGTAAACAATCAATGTCCTCTGACACTACATCAAATTCAAAAGGCGATCGAGTGGGGCGGATTCTTACACATAAATACCATTTATAAAAAGGAGTGAAATGTTTTTCCCCTTGTATCTGTGGTAAATTTCCCTGATCACCTTGCCTTATAGACATGAGTGAGAATGTAAATTCATCCCATCTGGGATCCCTAGAGTCTAGACAAACTAAGCAATTATTCTCATATATTAAATCCTACACCCCACATACTTCAAGAATCAGAAAGCTGAGAGTACATAGAAGAATACTAATTGTGCTTCTTTAGCAAAGTGAGAGAAAAAAGGCATAGATGCTAATATACTGCAACATATGAATGAACATTTCATAGGATTGTATTGTAGTGTGAGATGTGAATGAAAAAAAAAGTTTAGATAATTTATTTCATACATTGCTTCATATCTTCATGAAGATTTGATATTTAAATAAAGGAAAACCCATATGTCGTATTTGATGGACATGCAGATAGATCTGATGATGAGGGGCTGATATTATATATTCCATTTATCAGAGAAAGAAAGTGAAGGAGACATTTCTTTCTTCTTGTTCTGCATTCATCTGGAGTCTTTTTTCAGATGTGATTGCATTCTGCCTGCTAACAGTGCTGGTGTGATACTAAGCTTTAGGCCTACACATCCAACTTCTGCTGGCATTTTTTGGACAAGTTAACCTTCCCAGGTTTCTTTCTACTGTGCCACTGTAAGATGCAATATGTGATGGGCACTTTAAATCTCCAGAGATGTGTGAATAACTTAAATGATCACATGATATCTTTCAATGGGCCTTTCAATAAAGGTCATTTAATGGCTCATTTCAAATGATCTAGCTTTGTCTTAGATTCATTTATATTTTTCTTAGCCCACGTTAAAAAGAAATATGCTGACTCGTGAGAAATAGGGCTGGCTCCTGAATCATGTTTAAATTGTTCTACCTATTGCTATTTCTACTTTGTCATAAAATATTTATAATTTCACTTCACTGCTTCTTGCTTTTGGTACAAACACTTGCATAATATTTATATCTCTTGGTTTGACTTTGAATTTTAGAAAAATAACTCTTATCTGATCTAATCAAATAACCATTAACTGACTTAGGTGTTTCCTCATCAAACATTAGTCCTATTCCTTTTACGTATGTATTACCTCCTGGACAAATTATTGTGTTTGTCCGTTATTACTTTTTCAGATCTCCTCCACCTCATCTTACTCATGCCCATGATATCAATATTTATAATTTTCATTTCTTTTTTTACTTTTTGTAACTTTTCTATCTCAATTATGTCCTGACATTCCAAATTCCTATTTTAAACTTGTCTTGGGAAGATAAAGTAGTGGTTTTCCCTTGGCTTCCATACTCATATGGGGTCTTTTACCTCTGCCTTTGCCAGCAATGTCCGATTGTCAGGAAAAGAGAGTGCCCTGCTCTACTCAACTGCAGAGTTGTGCACTGTTCCTGGTGGATTCTTGGTCACACCTATGACCTTTCCCAGTGTCTGAGTAGATTTACATTCTGTTATTGTGTTGATTTAAATGTTATTAAGTCTTTGACCATTCAGAAAGCAATGAAAAACTCCTAAATGTAGAATTATCTAGTACATTAAAAACAACCAGTAAACGATGGGGTTGATTGCAACATCCTGTAAAGAATATTCAAATAACTGTTACATTATATTGCACATAAGCTTACCTTGATCTACACAGACTTCAGGTTGTTCTATCTTGACACTTGACAGTAATTTATTCTCCATCTTATGTCTACAGCCAGTCTGAAAGGATTTGCAAGTTACATTTGTATGCAAACATAAACTATATAAATGAATTTGATATTTTGGATTTCATGATGATTAATCATATATCCATCCATCATGTGCCATGCCAAAAAGCGTGAGCGGTCATGTCTTACCATCTCACTTGATCACGAGAGTCGTAGATCAGCTCCATGTTTCTGTCTTGACTATGCCACGTGGGCAAGCCAGTTGTCACCAGGTTCTCCAATTCATTTCTTCTCATAACATGTCCAAAAAAAGTTTGACTGCCTACACGTCTACCGTGTAGTGTGTGAGGCCAGTAGATGGCAATAGTGATCTTATTGTGTTAAATTATACTATTAGTGTGCTGGAACTGTTCATATGCAATATAGATATATTTCCCTGCTGAAGTGTCCTGATGAGTGTTATAGCATAAAGTTGTTTGAATTAAAAATCTTGTGTGTGCAGTCTGGCGTTCGATATTGATTCATCGGTGTTGATCAGTCATCCAACACAATACTCACACTGACATCCTCTAGACACAACCACAGCCACTTCTATCTGTCATAACAACCTCATAACACAGAAATATCTGGAAGGCTCATCACTGGGAATCTGAGACATCACAGTCAAACAACTGTATGGACATCAGTGTGATATTTGAAAGAAGGTATCTGGGGACTCTCATTACAGACTAAGGTGTGTAGTCATAGCTAGCAGACGTCTAACACGCAGTGTGTGTCAGATAATTAATGCAGACAGTTCAAAAACAGCCCAGCACAGGTAGAAATACACGTATACACAGCCAGGAAACGCGGGATCAGCGGTGGAATGTTATCCACAGCACAGAGGCAAGGTTTATGCCCATGAAGAATCGTCGAACAAGACATGTGCTGGAGTTAGAGTCAACCCCACTGTCAGCTGTTCAGCGATATCAGCGAAAACATCTAACGTTTTAAAAACAGCAGACATTTGAAAGCGGGAACGATATTTCAGGACACAGCCGATGGCTGCGTATGTTGAAGACCACAAAGAGAGAGAGAGAGAGAGAGAGAGAGAGAGAGAGAGAGAGAGAGAGAGAGAGAGAGAGAGAGAGAGAGAGAGAGATACACAGGAGAACTATTTCTTACAAGTCAATTGTGCATGTGCAGTGATTGGCTGAGCTGGAGCTCAAACGTGTTGTGAAGATTTTACACAGCCGTAAGGTGCAGGTTTCAGGTCAGATTAACAGCAGAAGTTTGCACTGGGAGTGTATGAGGCGAATCGATTGGCTGAGATAGTGGGTAACCAATTGTAAAAGAACAGCTGTTAAGCAGTGAAATCAGGAGTCAATGTTTCTTTGTTTGTAACCATAGTTAATTTGTCGTCATCATCAAGTCACCAGGCAAAAAACATTCAACGGAATACAATCGGGTGCCGTCTCCACAAGGGAGGCTGAACATTTTACTTGCTATACAGAAACAAAGGGTCGGATATTTATCATCATCTTCAATGTTTTTGACAGTCGGAAATCCTTACCAAAACTTCAAGGAGAAAGCAGCCACAAAAATAAACACTCATGTGTCTATGGGAATTAGGCATCGTGGTCACATTTAAAAAGTCATATAGGACTGTCGTGTATGGCTTTGCACCAGAAGTTTGTTCCATCAATCAGGCTATTTCTGGAGACAAATTCTACTAAAAACAGCTAAGTACTTTTGAGATTTTGGGCATCACACTGTAGTCTCCAACTGTTATGTTGATTGTTGCCCTTCATCTGTCCTAAGTGTGGTTATTGTCCATAATCTGCTTATTTGTATGTGATCTAGTGTATTTTGTTAATAGGGAGTTTTGCTAGTTCCCTCTGAAACAGGGAGGCAATTTAAATAATATCTCTCTTTGTGCATAATGTATACTTCTTGGAAAGAGCTGACAGGTTGGCTTGGTTGTTTCTTGCAATGTTTGTCCTGGACAAATACCCTGTGCCTTGTTGTCTCTTGTCAGATCTGTGTGTATTATTGGTTTTGGATTGTTTATTTTCTTTCTTTAGTTTTGCATATGATATGTGGTTTCTTTGTTTATATGTTATTATTGTGATCCTGGTGTGACATCATCTGTATAGATGGTCATGTCATGCTGTATTATGCGCACAGCTGTTTTACACAGGCATGTGTCAATGTGATGTTAATTTAATTTCTCTGTAATCACCTGTGTGCGTGCCTTCAGCCTGTGCATCTTGTGTCAAATAGGCATCATCATTTGTTTATCATATACTTGTGTGTGTGTGTGTGTGTGTGTGTGTGTGTGTGTGTGTGTTCTTGTGTGTGCGTGTAACACTATTTCCAGGAACTTGTTACAACCATTTGGTAAATATTTGAGTGGGTATAGGTAATATCTTCACCCCCCCCCCCCCTTCTCACTACTTCACTACTGGGGAAATGGAAGTAGAGAGAAAGACTAGAACCCTACTACCCCTACCCTACAGGGTAAACAAATCACATTAGGACCATGAGTGATTGAGTACAGAGTGAGATTATCAATATTACTACTTTACTTAAAGAGTGAGTGTTTTAGTACTCTGGGTATTCACATAAGACAAGTACTAGTTTCTTGATATTTACTGTGACTGGCGGACAGCAACATGTCCACAATTACAAAGATGCTTACTTTAATTAAATATATATAAGCAGGTGAACGGTTAGGCTTGACTGGAGAGAACTACATTAGTTTGAAGAAGCAAAATTGAAACATAAGCAATTGGAAAGAGAAGAAAGACAGAGTAAACTTGAGGCCAAACGTTTACAGTATGAGAAGTTAGCCGAAGCCAAGCGTCTACAGAAAGAGAAAGAGACACAAGTCAATATGATGCAACTGGAACTTGAAAAGTTAAAACAAGCAAATGCTATTGAAATTGAAAAACAGAAATTGAAAAGTTAAAACAAGCAAATGCTATTGAAATTGAAAAACAGAAATTGAAGTTTGAGATGGAGAAGGAGATTGCACTCAAGAAATTAGAGCTAGCATCAAATTGATGGACAGAGCAATGAAGGAAGAAGACATCTGCACTCTTCACAGCAACTAAAACTGCCATACTTTACATATACTTTGCCATACTTTTCCAGGCACAGATCCGAGGCCTCAGCTGAGGCATAAGGCATGCCAGAAGGGGAGTATGCTATGAGACTGAGTGAATATCTTACAGGGAAGGCATAGGATACGATATTCAATCTACCAGTGTCAGAAAGAAATAACTATGCTATTTAACGTCAACGCCTGCTTACGGAGTTCAATTTAACCGAACATGGATACAGAACCAAGTTCAGACAATTTGTGCCAGAGAAAAATCAGGACTTAACAGATGTTGTTAATACTGTGAAGAACCTCTTTAATAAATGGCTAGAGCCAGCAGAAATAGGAGACTTTAACAGTTTAGTGAATGTGATGCTACAAGACAAGGTATTATCATCATGTAATACAGACTTGGTGGCTTTCTTTCAAAAACATAAACCAAAGGACATTGAAACATTGTCCCATTTAGGGCAAAACTACAAGATTACACATCTGAACTGTTCTATTGGCAGACAAGTTGATTAGGAAATAGTCTGTGCAGCCTATACTAAACAGGATCAAATTTCAGTTATCAGACCAAGATCAAAAAGTGTGGATCCAGCATATAGGTATTAGCAACAGGCACCTCAAGACAATGGTGTCCATAGCATCATCATCATTGGCATCTTGCCGTCTTGACAGACGATAGTTTGTGCTTTAAAAAGGCATAACTTTTACCTATGGCAGTAGTGAATGTGACTGATAAGGCCAATTTGCGCTGTAAATGTCCGTTCACAGTGGTTGCATGTGAACACGTGGTCATTTTCACCATCATACACCATCTTACGTCTCAAACGCTCGTTGTGTGACTTATCTGCAATAATTTTCTCCTTTGTCTTTATTCCATTTCTGATGTTTGCCCTCCATGCAACACGTTCAGCGGCGACTTGCTCCCAATGTGCATTATCAATGCCTGTATCAATCATGCCCCGCTTACACACATCTTTGTATCGTAGTAGAGGCTGACCCTGAGATCTCTTACCCATCTGTAATTCACCAAAAATTATGTCTTTTGGTATTCTACCATCAGCCATCCTCCTATGATGTCCTATCCATCTAAGTCTATGAAGACTGAGCATGGAATAAACTGTCACACAACCTGATCTTTCCAATACTTCAGTATTTGTGATTTTGTCTTGCCACTTAATACCAAGAATTCTTTGCAGACACCACATATGAAAGCTGTTTAAATGTTTCTCTTGGTGTGAGTAAGTTGTCCAGGTTTTATTGCCATAAAGAAAAGTACTAAGGACACAGGCTTGATAGACAAGGACTTTTGTTTTTGCAGTAAGCTTCTTGTTCACCCAGACTCTTTTTCTTAACCTGTTCATTGTTGTTGCTGCCTTACCAATCCGGATGTTGATTTCCTGATCTAGGGATAATTTGCTATTTACCACTGAATCTAGATATGTAAAATGGTCTGCCATCTCTAGTTCGGCATCGTCAATAAAGATTGATGGTACCCCATGTGCACCTTGTGACATAATCTGTGTCTTCTTTTTGCTAATTGTTAAACCAAATTTAGAACAAGCATTGAAGAATGCAGATAGTACCATTGCAATTCATCCTCAGAGTGGGTCGTATCTGCAGCATCATCTGCAAAAAGCAACTCTCTAATCAGTACCCTCCTAATTTTGGTCTTGGCCTTCAATCTCTGAGCATTGTAAAGGCCGCCATCTGAGCGTGAGAGAATGTATATACCACCATCCTGATCACGAAAGGCATATTTCAGTAGAAGTGAAAAGTATATTCCAAAGAGGGTGGGAACTAGTACACAACCTTGCTTAACTCCACTCTTGATTTCAAATTCTTCAGAAGTTGCACAATCAAACTCGATTATACCCTTCATGCCTGTGTGGAACGATTCCACAATGGACAGAATAGTTGGTGGGCAGCCAATCTTCTTTAGTGCCTTGAACAGACCCTCATGACTGACCAAATCAAATGCCTTTGTTAGGTCGGGGAAGGCAATAAACAGTGGTTGATTCTGTTCACTGCATTTTTCTAGCATTTGTCGCAATGAGAATATCATATCAATGGTAGACCAGTTCTGTCAAAAGCCACACTGTGATTCGGGGTAGATTTGATCTCCTAGGACTTGAAGTCTGCACAGAACAATTCTGGCAAATACTTTTCCAACAATACACATAAGTGAGATATCCCTATAATTGTTGCAGTCACTCTGATTGCCCTTGTTCTTGTACAGTGTTATGATGCTTGAATCTTTGAAATCCTGTGGGACTTGTCCTTCTCGCCAGCATAGCTCTATTAGCTGGTGGATCTGAAGAGTGGGTGTGTCTTTCCCACTCCTGATAACCTTTATTGGAATCCCATCCTTACCTGGAGCCTTGCCAGATGCAAGTTCATTTATAGCACACTTAACTTCTTTTATGGTGGGAAGTGTGTCCAGGTGGTCAAGAGTTGGTAGAGCCTCTATTGCGTTGAGAGCATCATCCGCTAGCTTGGTCTCACTTGAGTAAAGCTCCAAATAGTGCTCTACCCATCTGTCCATCTGCTGTTTCTTATCAGTGATGATTTCTCCAGTCAAGGTTTTCAATGGTGCACTTCTTTTGATCACTGGACCACAGGCTTTCTTTATTCCTTCATACATGCTTCTTATGTTTCCCTTATCACTTGTGATTTGAATGGACTCACATAACTTGATCCAATAATCATTTGCACACTGCCTGGCAGCCTTTTGCACATATTTCCTAGCTTGCCTTAGCTCACTCAGAGTGTTACGCGTTGGTCTTTCCTTGTTTCTTAAGAGAGCTATCTTCTTCTTATCAATCAAGGGCTGCAGAGTCTGGCTGTTTGCCGCAAACCAGTCCTGCCTCTTTTGATCCACAGTGCCGTAAACCCCTACGGCAGTTTTATAAAGAGTTTCCTTAATTCGACCCCACTTTTCATTTACTGTACAATTTTCTGGTGTATCAGTGAAAGCGTCTTCAAGTTGCTGTTGAAACTGAAAGCACTTTTCAGGATCGTGAGTGTTAATAATATTAATCCTGGGGCTAGATTTGTGTTTAGCTGTGTAGATTCTCTTTGGTCTCAGTCTAACCGTTGCAACAACCAAAGAATGATCCGTATCACAGTCAGCACTGTGGTAACTTCGAGTCAATGATATATGGTTCAGATGTTGTCTCCTTGTGATGATGAAGTCCAGCTGGTGCCAATGGCCGGATCTTGGATGTTTCCATGTGATATTATGCATCTCTTTTGTTTTAAAAAAGGAGTTTATAATACATAGGTCATTACTGGTGCAATGCTCCAGCAGCCTTTGCCCATTTTCATTCATGCGACTGATGGTGTATTTTCCAAGGCACACTAGCCATTAACTCGAGTCCTTGCCCACACGAGCATTGAAATCACTGAGTATATAAATGTAGTCAGATTTTGGAACTGCCTTGATCACGGAGTCTAACTCCTCATAGAATGAATCCTTCACATCATCAGAGGAATCGAGTGTCGGTGCATATGCAGTAATAATGGTGGCAAACCCACAAGAGGTTGCCAAGCGCAGGGATAATAGTCTTTCATTTTCTCCTGCTGGAATTTCAATCATTCCCAGTAGCGAATTCTTCACTGCAAAGCCCACACCTTGTTGCCTTTTTTTCTGCCTGCCCTCTACCCTTCCAAAAAAAGGTGTAATTGTTTTCCCTGAGTGACCCTTCCTCAGCGAGGCGAGTCTCCTGCAGGCCAGCAATATCAATGTTAAGACGACTTGGCATCAATCACAGCCGTTTTTCTCACATCGTCAATATTGGTCAAGTCAGTGAAAAATCCTGGACACATGATTCTCACGCTCCAGGTTGCAAGCCGTAGCTTGAGTTTTCTATTTTTATTTTTGTTTGTACCTGGTGCATTGGTTTTACAGCCTGCAATTCAGATTTTGTCCTAGCCACAAGCACCCATTGAAGCAGGCAGGCTGTGGTGGATCAGCACCCAATTGGCCGGGGGCTGCCCAGCTTGAGGCAGGCGGTAGCTGATCAGTGACACCTGTAGGTGTCTCCCACCGTCAGAGGCAAAGAGTGGCGCCCCATGTCTACGCCAGCTAACAGGGACTTATAACCCGTAACAGTATTGGTCCTGTATTGGAGAGGCTAATATATGATTTTGATGTCCTCATGCTCCAGGAGCTAAATACCGACAAATACTATTGCCCTGGGTATGCCAGTTATATAAGCCCTACTGGGCAGAAGAGACATGGACAAGGTCTGCTGGTGAAGGAAGGAGTGAAGCATGTGGTACTTGATTTGAGCCAGTGGAATCACAGTGCAAGAGAGGTTCAGGATATACAAATGGAGATTGGTGGCTTAAGTTGGAACATCATAAATGTATATGCCACAGTGAACTGTTTTGTCAGAAAGGAACACTGGAACTGGCTTAAGGAATTGGAGGAATTACTGGTGATAGGCTACTCATATGTGGAGACTTCAATGCGAGGAGTAGAGATTGGGACAGTAGTAGAGAAAACCGACTGGGAATTGCCCTTACGGATGCCATGGTGGACTCCGATGTGGTCTGCATAAATGATGGTAGGCCGACTAGAATGGCAATGAGGCCTGGTGATGCAGACACAGCTATTGACTTAGCACTTGTCTCCCAGTCATCAGTCCTCGATGTAAAGTGGACTGTTTTGAATGACCATGGGAGTGATCACATGCCATGCTCAGTCCTGATCTCTAAATCCAGGAAAGTTAAGGCTGGGAGAGTGCGCAAGACCTTCCGGTATGAGAGGACCAATAGCCTTCTTGGACGCTTCAGGGCTTGCAACAGGAATGTTAAAACTCCTTTTTTGCAACCCCTATGGTGGACCCCAGAAGTAGACCATGCTTGGAAAGCAAAGAGAGCTGCAGTGAAGCAGCTAAGGAAAGTGCGACAGACACCCCGAAACTCACGAGAGGAAGTGAACACAGCGGAAAATGTCAAGAAAGATAAGGTGGAGGTTTTCAAGCGCTGTGCTGCACAGGCCAAAAACGCAAAATGGGAATGTTTCATGAAGGAGATTGGAGGTGATAAAACACTGTGAAAATTCTGGAAACTGCACAGACAAATGCAAAGAAAAGATTGGCCTATGACAGAACAATTTATAGAGATGATGGTGTGCACGTGACAACAAACAAAGAGAAAGAGGAGGCATTTCTCCAGAGATTTTTAGAGCAGACCAATCATAACAATGCGGTCACCAGAGATGCAGTTAGAGAGGAATTATCTGGCACCATGAAGAATAGGCATTATGAAGACATCATACGGGTTGAAGATGTTAAACATATTTTGAAAAAGGCAAAAGACACGGCACCAGGGCCCGATGGGGTTAGGTATGGCCACATGAAGGCTCTGAGTGATGCAGACCTGAAGGAGATGACCGACTGCTTTAACCAGAGCATTAGGATAGCATCGGTACCGCAGAATTGGGTGCACAGCTATCTCATCCCTCTCCCAAAACCATTCAAGGATCATTCAAAGCTTAACGGCTTTAGGATCATCACCCTTCAAAATACATTTGGGAAGGTTCTAGAGAAGATAGTCGCTGTCAAGCTGCAAGAGTTTTTGGAAGGCGGGAAGCTTCTTCCAAGAGGCCTGGGGAGTTACAGGCCAGGAAAAAATACCTAGTCAAATGCAGCCACTTTTGCCTTTGATGTTTATGAGGAGTTCCAGAGTACACAGGAAACGATGGCGGCAGTGCTCTCGAGGATGCATACAATAGAGTTCGATATGATATTTTAGTGCGTCAGAGTGCCAGCGGAGCAGTCAGACTTGTGCAGAGTTATAAACACATTGAGCTGGGAGTGCAGGAAGTGGCCAGCAGCAGGGTCCATGGAAGTGGAAATCCAGCAACTGCTTCAGGATAATGCTCGCTCGGATGATGTGATTATCTACACAGATGGTTCGGTGTCGAGAGGAGAAGTGCCTGGGGGTTCATAGCAAAAGCTAATGGCCGACGTTTGGTGCAGAAGAGCCTGGCATATGATACCACAACATCTAGCTTAAGAATGGAGGTGGAAGCGGTCACTGCACCTTTTCGCTGGATCAAGAATACAATACACACACATATCGTGATTGTAACTGACTCAGAAAGGAAGGTGAGGACAGGCATGCTTCGTGCAGAGTGGCTTGATTCGCTTCGGAGGTCACGGGTGGCAAGCATCACCTGGATCTTTTCTCCAGGGCATGCCAGTGTGCTGGGGAATGAACTGGGGGACAGAATGGCTGGCTCTGCAAAATTTGGTGGAGTATTGATGCATGACAAGGCAGATGAGGTTGCGGCCTTGTGGGAACATGTGTACACCTAGGAGTAGCAAATAGATCATCATGGTCTGGCAAGAATGAGGCAGTGAGGAATGACAAGGGGATCTGGCCGACGCTCGATGCTCAGAGGAAAGGCGAGACAGTCATAAAATCAGATTGCTACTGGGACTATTGGTGTTGGAACTCTTAGCTGGCTGCTGAGGATGGGGACGGAGAGCCTATGGGAATGCCCCGAACGCTGTGATGTCGGTTCCTAGATCAATCATTCAATCAATCAATCAATATCTTCATGAAGATTCAATATTGAAATAAAGGAAAACCATGTGTCAGTATCTTACTTAATGGAAATGCAGACAGAGCTGCTGATGAGGGGCTGATACTAAATATTCATTTTATCAGAGAAGGGAAAGTGAAGGAGATATTTCTTTCTATTGAGCCTGTGGAAGATGCAACAAGTGCTGGCTACTTTAAAGCTCTAGAGATGTGTGAATAACTTAAGTGTTCTCACAGTGATATCTTTGACTGGGCCTCCGATACAGGACATGTAATGGCTCATTTCAAAATATGTAGCTTTATCTGAGATTGATTCATATATTTCTTAGCTCGTGTTAACAAAACATATGCTGGCTCATGAGAAAAAGGGTTGACTCCTGAATCAAGTTTACATTTTCCACCCTTGTTGCCATTTCTACTTTGTCATAAAATCTTTGTAATTCCACTTCATTACTGCTTGTTATTGATCCCTACACTTGTATAATATTTATATTTCTTGGTTTTACTTTGAATTTGACAATAATAACTATCTGATCAAATAACCATTAATTGATTTAGCTGTTTCTTCATCAAACATTAGTCCTACTCCTTTTCCGTATGTATTATCTCTTGAATAAATTACTGTGTGTTTGTCTGTTATTCAATCAATCAATCATGTGCCAAGCCGGAAAGTGTGGGCGGTCATGACTCGCCATTTCACTCGATCACCAGTGTCGTGGATCAGCTCAGTGTTCCTGTCTCATCCATGCCTTGTGGCCAAGCCATCCAGGTATTTTCCTCTCGGTCTTCCTCTTGGTCTGTTCCCTTCGATCTTGCCAGTTGTCACTAAGTTCTCCAAACCATTTCTTCTCATAACATGTCCAAAAATTTTTGACTGTCTACGTCTAATTTCTCTAATCAGTTTACGATGTTCATTTGTCTCCTGTAGTACTTGGTCATTGGTTTTTCTGTCTGTCCATGGTATTCTTTGCATTTTCCTCAGAAACCACATTTCTGCAGCCATCAGATGCTTTTCAGCTTGACTGCTCATTGTCCAAGTTTCACATCCATACAAAAGAACAGGCTCTATGTATCCCCTCAACACTCTTTTTCTCGTTTCAATTGACATCTTTTTATTGGTCAGAATGTTTTTCATCTTGCTAAAGGCTACTTTCGCCATGGCGATTCTTGTTCTAATCTCTTCAAGGCATCTCCCATCAGATGTTATAACTGTTCCAAGATAATTGTACCGATTCACTTGTTGAAGAATATTTCCATTTACTTGTATATTACATTGCGGCACTTCTTCCTTCCTACTGACGACCATAACCTGAGTCTTTTTACAATTTAATTCTAACCCCAGTTGCTCACTGTGTACAACAACCGCATCTACTAATTGTTGCAGGTCCTGTGCATTGTCTGCAATTAATTCTGTATCATCTGCATATCTAATGTTATTGATGTTTCGTCCTCCAATGCTGATTCCATTTATATCCTCTACATTTCTGAAAATATTTTCACTGTACAGGGAAAAAAGATCTGGAGACATCACACATCCCTGCCTAACACCTCTCTTAATTGGCTGATACTGTCCCACTTCATTATCAATCCTTATTGCAGCTTGTTGTTTCCAATATATGTTTTTTATAAGTCTAATGTCTTTCCCATCAATTTGTAGATCTGCAAGCATATCCACCATGCTGACATGTCTAACGCTATCAAAAGCCTTTGTATAGTCAATAAAGCAAAGATGTATATCCTTGTTTACTTCTACACGTTCAATAACTGTTCGCAGCATATACACAGCATTTACTGTACCCTTTCCTTCTACAAACCCGCATTGTTCTTCCCCTATTTCAGGTTGTATCTTCTTCCTCATTCTTTGCATGATAATTCTTAGCAAAATCTTTGTGATGTGACTCATTATACTAATTGTTCTATCTTGATCACATTCCAAGGTTCCTGATTTCTTTGGGATTGCAATAAATATAGAGTTACATAATTCAGGAGGTATATCTCCAGTATCATATAATGTGTTCAGCAGTCTGGTGACTTGATCTAGTCCAAATTCTTCTAAAGCTTTAATCATTTCTGTTGTGATGTTATCTGCACCGGGGGCCTTGCCAGCTTTCATATGCTTAAGAACATTTCGAACCTCCATCTCCAAAATTGGCGGTCCTTCATTATTAAATCTAATATCATACTGTTCGTCTCTGTTATCATCATAAAGGTGTTTCACATAATCTGTCCATACCTGTAGAATCTGGTCTTTTTCTATTATGATTTTGCCATCTTCAGTTTTTAGACACCCTGTTGATGTACTTGTTATTTTATTAGTAAGTTCCTGAATTCTTTTGTGCACTAATTTGGTATTTTGACTGTTGTGTTGGCTTTCAATTTCTAAGCCCTTTTCCTCAAGCCATGCTTCTTTTGCCTCCTTACATAATGTTCTGACTTGTCTGTGAATTTCTTCATATTTGACAGAATTATTTTTGTTGAGTCTTCTTGTTTCCATGAGGTGTAAAATTTCTTCAGTCATCCATTTCTTACAACCCACCTTCTTTAATTTTGGAATAGTTGTTTCTGCAGCCACATTGATTGAATTCTTCAACGTTTCCCATTGATCATCCACATCCTGGAATAGGATCTCTAGATCAGACAAAATTTCAAATCTTTTCTGTACTTCTATGTTGAATTTGTTTTGTATTTCCTTGTCATTACTCAATGTACACAAATCATATTTAGTGTATCCTGTTATATACTTGACTTTCTTCAACTTTATCCTCAATGTTCCTGTGAGTAATCTGTGGTCACTATAACAATCAGCACTGGGAACTGTTTTTGCTATTGTTAATGCGTTTCTAAATCTTCTGCTAATCAGAATGTAGTCAATCTGGTTTCTAATCCTGCTATCAGGACTCCTCCGTGTCCATAATCTTCTAGGGTGTTGTTTGAACCAGGTGTTTCCTACAATCATTTCCTGTTCTTTTGCCCACTCTACAAGTCTGTATCCTCTTTCATTTCTCTCTCCTAAACCATAGTTTCCTACTGTGTATCTATCTCCTTGATTTCCTACTTTTGCATTGAAATCCCCTATTATGATGTTTATTTCTGAATTTTTACATTTCTTTAAGGCAGACTCTATGTCAGTGTTTCCCAACCTTTATTGTGCCATGCCCCACTTAAGCCTTTCTAAAATTCATATTGCCCCCCTCCCCCGCCCCACGCCCCCCCCCCCCCCCCTCAACATATACATTATGTTTAATATTCAAAAATTGAAATGTTCACTAAAGAAACTTGAATGATAGGTTTTAGGAAGAAATCACTAGGTAATTATTGAGCAAACACAGTAAGTAAATTTTCAAAACATATATGGAGAACTGAAATTCAAGTACAAAATAATTTTAATGAAAGATTTTTCTATATTATTTTAATTATTAGTAATTATTTATTATTTAAATTTAGTGAGATCCTTGCGCTTGATGCTTGCTGCAAAGAGATCTTATGTCAGGTTCCAATTTAGTTAACATCAGTCTCAAGTCTCCCCGTTTTGTTATATTCAGCCGATTTCTTCCATTTTCGAATTGCCCCCCTTAACAGTCAAATTGCCCCCCTGTGGGGCGTGGGCCCCACGTTGGGAAACACTGCTCTATGTTATTATAAAATTCTTCTACACTATCTTCACTGGATTCTCCTGTTGGGGCATATACTTGAATAATCTTTATGCTAAAAGGTCTGCCACTTAATTTAACTAGTAGAACTCTGTCCGACACGGCCCAATATCCTTGAATAGATTTTGATGTTTTCCGGTCCAGAATAATTGCCACTCCCCTATGACAATCTTCACCTCCAGAATAAATAATCTTGAAATCTTCTTCTATCTTGAGGCCTGCTCCTGTCCATCTCCTTTCGCACATACCTAAAATATTAACTTTTTCCCTTTCAATTTCTTGTTTTATGTTCTCTAATTTTCCGTCGTTGTTTAACGTCCTAACGTTCCAAGTTGCTAATTTTAACGTCTCTGTCCTTGCCTTGCGATGATCTGTCTTTAAGCGAATCATGATATACTAGGCACTATTAAAGAGGTAGTTTGCCGTTTCTTTCCTCTATGGCAGTGACCTTACTGGTCGGAGACCGCAGCCATTGACTCAAGACGAGTTACTCTGCCTGCCGTCGTGTAACTCGAGGCCATGACCCACAAATATCTGTCGGCTGCCCTCAAAATTACATCCACCACCTGCCTTCCGTGGCTTCTTTTGAAAACTTCCAATAAAAGGAACACAATATAACATCACATAATCCACAGGGAAACACTATTCACAGGGAATCCAAAGGAAATCACACAAAATCCAATGAAAAACACTAAATAGCGTCCCTCCGAAAAGTAACGCTTCATCTTGTATGTTATTGCTTTACCAGATTTCCTCCACCTCAACTCACTTTATGTTTTTAATTTCTTTTATAACATTATGTAACTTTCCTATCTCAACTATGTCCTGACATTCCACATTCCTATTTGAAACTTGTCTTGTCTTGGGAAGATAATGTGGTGGTTTTCCCTTGACTTCCATCTTCACAGCTCGGAATTCTGGGGTAAGTATGAACATTTTTTCCAATTTTAATTTTCTCTTCATTGCTTTAATTTTTTCATCTTTTCATTCTTCTCGTCCTGTCACGTGTTGATGTAGTCACAGGTCCTTGGCTATATGTTGTGTTTTGTGAATGTGTTTGTTTGCTGATGAAGGCTAATCGCCGCAACATCCTGGATGTGTCATAATTCTGTTATGTAAAGCTGCACTACTTTGTGTCATTTTATATTGTTTACATTTTCACAGCTTTACCGCAGTTCCACCAAATTTTATTCATATTGGTGTATGTCACACATCATACCCACATTAACATGATACAATACTTATAGTGGCAGCCATTTTTTATTGCATCTTTCCCCCCTTCCACACATCCAATAATGAGTCTTCAATTGGTGAGAAAATCTTTTCATCAGTGTTCCTTCTAAACTGTTGCTTAGGAGAAATAAATTTACTTTGTTAGCTTCTAACATGAAATTTGTTGAGTGTTCCTGCATTTGACAATTAGGTAATTTGGTCCCAATATTGCCTACTTGTGCATTAAAGCTCGATGGTCTGGACTTTGTTGATGACATTGCCTTCTTGTCCCACACATTGAAATGAGATACAAGATTTAGTTAAAAACATTGGATAGGAGGTCACAATAATTAAGTCTAAAAATTCATAAGGAAAGACAAAGATAATAAAAATAAATCCAGTAAATGATAATCTGATCTCTGTTGGTGAAAGTTCACTTCAAGATGCAAAATTATACACCTATTTAGGTAGCAATGTAGACATGGATGGATCAACATATAAAGATATTAAAATAAGAATGCAAAAGGCAAGAGAACTTTCAAAGTAATTGGACATTTGTGGAAGTCAAAAATATTAGGATTGTCAGAAAGAATGTTCAAGTAAAACATTAAAACAGTTCTACTGTATGGATCAGAAACATGGAGAATGACATACAATGATTATTAATAAACTACAAACATTCATTAATTGTTGACTGGGCAAGATGGGTGGATTAAAATGGTATGACAGAATCACCAATGTGAAACTCCTGGAGAGAACTAAACAAAAATACAAATGTATCAAGAAGGAATAAAAGATGCTGTACTGCATTTGACATACTCTGAGAATTATATCACGTGAAAACCCTATGTCCAAAATTAACAAGACAAATGAAATAAAGGAAGACCTAAAACCACAAGAAAAAGAGAGTTAGAGGCAGAAATGAATAATATCAGGAGGACATGGGCAACTGTATGAGATAGCAAAAGATGGAATAGCTTGGGCTGAATTGATTGAAGGCCCTTACCAAATGGGGGATACAGTAAAAAAGAAAAGATTTTGATAATATCCAACATGGCAAATTCATGTCATGAAACTATCTAAAGATACTTGATGGGAGGTCACAACAACTAGGTCCAAAATTTATAAGTAAAAATTACAAATAAACATAGCAAATGATAACCTGATGATGATGACCAAAAGAAAAGAATGATCAAATCAGTCAGAAGGCCACCAAACCCTACTCAAGACGACTGCCACGTTATGGACAGACCAGAACAGGTCATTCTTCTGCGCCTCAGAACAGGACACAATAGATTACGCAACCACATGTATACAAAATTCAAGATTGGTGACTCAGCCATGTGCACATGTAGTTTGGCGTCGCAGACAGCAGCAAAACACATACTCCAGGACTGCCCAAACTACAACATATCCAGGCAAACCTTTTGGCCTAGAGAGAAAACAGTGGAAGATAAACTCTATGGACCGCTGAGTGAACAAAAAAGACTGTTAGATTCATACAAGAGACAACATTGCAGTTATAAACATATTTCAGGCGAACGAAAGAAGAAGAATAACCTTATCTCTCTTAGTGAATGATAATAGAAAAGAGAAGTAAAAAGATCTGCCAAGTTCTCTTCATGTGAAATCTCACTTTGAGAAGTAATCATACATCTATTTACATACCAATGTAGACAAAGATGGAGAATGATATAGTATAGAGGTATTAAAATCAGCATATAAAAGAAGCTTCCATAGCACTAAAATCATTAAATCATTACTGCTGCATGTATCAGAAACATGGAGAATGTCTAAACCAATTATTAATGGACTACAAACATTCATCCATTGGTGCCTGTGTAGAAAAAGGACTAAAGTGGTATGACATAATCAATAATTAATGTGGAGTTTATGAAGAAAACTAAACTAAACAAATATGAGTGAATCAAGAAGTGAAGAAAAGACACAGATGCCAGGTAGGACACAGAGATTGAGAAAACCTGAAAATAGTAAATAGTATAAAAATAAAATGTAGTGTTTTGTCCACACATGGCAAATGAAATAGGGGGATACCTAACATTACATGGAGAAGACAAACAGAATGAGGTGAATGATTATTTTTTTTTAAAACATTTTTTTTGGGGGGGGGGGGGGTGAAAGGGATATCTGAATCAACTTCATTGCACCAGGTGTTATCCCAATTGATCGGTCTCTTTCCAAAGGGCAGCCTGACCAGAGCACGAACTCTGTAGCTCCAGCGATGACTCCCTAGGAGTTCTGAAGGAAATGCACTTGTGAACTGAATGACCGAGTCCAGAAGCGAACCCACAATCTTCGTAAACGCGAAGCAGGTTGCCTGGCCACCCACAGAGGGGACACCCCCCCCCCCCCCCCCGACGCGATATTCAACACCATTATACGAAAAATGAATGGTGTAGTAAAATATTCAACATTACCAAGACTGCATTAGCCAGGCGGCCTTAATTCCTCAGGCTCAAGACCTCCCTGCCCTACACTGCAAGAGGCAGTAGATGACAGATGACCAAACTGAGACTGTTTTAGTTCAACATTTAACATGAACACGCCGCCATGTTTCTAAGTTTGATTAAAAACTCAGAGATACTCTCAAATGGTCAATAACATTACCGAAACAATAATAACATACGAGAAATAAATTCACATTTTTCGTGTGAGAAATCTTCGTCTCCTTCATCACTCATGCACATTCGGATGTCACACTTGACTGTATTTAAAGAAAACAGCAGTCATCTTGAGTTTTTGAAGTCTCACCGCGTGTACTTAAATGGAACTTGTGCAGGCCAAAGTAATTTCTTCCGTTCTGCATATGTTGGAGTTGGACGCTCTTGCAGCAAATGTTTACTTAGTCGTCATGTTCCCAATTCCACAGCTACACTCATCAATAAATCAATCAATCAATCAGCTGCCGTCTCCACAGTGAAGGTTGGCCGCATTTGATCTCCAACACTGTCTCTTGCCTTGACTGTACGTTTTGTCAGGCTGATGTTCGTCCTTCTCTTGATGTTATCCTCCCACTTGTATCGTTGTCTACCTCTTGCTCGGTTGCCCTCAACTTTGCCTTCCAGTATGGTTTCTATAAGAGTATCATGTCTTTTAACGTGGCCGAAATATTTCACTTGCCTCCTCTTTATTTCTTTCATCAACTCTCTCTCTCTCTCTCTCTCTCTCTCTCTCTCTCTCTCTCTCTCTCTCTCTCTCTCTCTCTCTCTCTTCATTCCCAGTTTTTCTAGAACCTCTGCATTTGATTGTTTTTGTTTCCATGAAATACCACATATTCGTCTATATATCCACATCTCCAGGGCTTCTATGCGACTTTCTAGTTTCTTGTTCAATGTCCAGGCTTCCGCGCCATACAGTAGTGTTGAATATACGTAGCATTTGACAATTCTCATTCTTAATGTGTTATTAATCTCTCTAGATGTTAATATTGATACTTATTTCACGCTGTTGAAAGCATTTTTAGCCATTCCTATTCTCTTTCTGATTTCTATTTCACTTCTGCCATCGTCTGTTATTATATGTCCAAGATAGGAGAAACTTGTCACTTGTTCTAGTATCCCCCCGTTTACTGTGATGTTCATTGATGACCTTTCCTTTTCACTGCTAATTATCATAGTTTTTGTTTTTTGGATGTTAATATTTAAGCCACATTCTGCACTGTGCATGTTTACTTGTTCCACAGGTCATGTAACTCTTGCTCACTTTCTACTGGTAAGACGGTATCGTCAGCATACCCAAGATTGTTTATGATTCTTCCATTGATGTTAAGTCCAGGCATTTCAACTTGTTTTAAAATTCTTTCTGTGTATAGGTTGGAGAGGCTTGGGGACAGTACACATCCCTGCCGTACTCCTCTTTTTAAATCTATAGGTGTCGGATAGTTATTACCGCATCTAACAAACGCCACTTGTTCACAGTAACATAACATTGGCACCTTTCCGTCTTGACAGACGATAGTTTGGTACATTGTGCGTCAAAAAGGCTTAATAACTACGATCTATGGCGGTGGCGAGTGTGGCTGCAGGGATGGAGTTATTGCCTCTCCATAGCACAAAGCCTGGGCTAAAATAAAGAAACCATGTGTTGCCCATGCAGCATGATCCCTCTCTCGGCCTGCCTAGTTCACTCCAGAGGAAGGTTGACACCTATAATCTGGAACAAGACAAGCTGCAGAAGCTGCCGGATCAGCAAAGCAATGCTCTAACTGTCCGCCTGTCGGAGCTTCGATCCTAGACCAGCTGCCAACCAAGGCTTAGGGCCTGGTCTGCCCTGCCATGACTTATTTTGTCTTTGGGTTGCATTTCCTCGCACCAGGATAAGGCTAGTACCCTTCCAATTGCGCTCTTCCGCCCGAAGCCGTTGGCACAATGTGGGTTGTCGGGTTTGGTAAGCGCCGCCCAACATTCGGCGCTGACAGAAAGCAGGTAGTACCGTCTACTGTCATACGGTAGCTCAGTCATATCTGACTAAGACCTGACTCAAAAGTTCACAGTACTGATGTCCTTTCCGTCTACCCTATATCTTGAAGGCACGTAATTAGTAGTTAATGTTGTACTCTATCAAAAGCTTTCTTGTAGTCTATAAAACAAACATATATACTTTTTTGAATTTCTATATATTTTTCAATTAACATCATAAAAATAAAACAGATAATTGATTCTCTGGTGCCGCTGTTTTTGCGGAACCCAAATTGTTCTTCAGCTACTTCCTCGTCTATTTTATGTTGAATTCTTTCTTGTATGACCTTTAGTAGTATCTTAGTTGTGTGGCTCATTAAGCTAATAGTTCTTTAATCCTCACAATCAACAGCTCTTGGCTTCTTCGGTAGCGTGATTAAAATGGATGTTTTCAAATCCCTCGGGATGTACTCAGATGGATAAGAGGGACGTGCAGGAAACCCCTCCGGCGCGGGACAGTAGGAGACAGTAGGAAGCCTCCCCAACGATGGACAAGAGAGACGATACAATCCGACCCCGACGCTTGACAAAAAACCGCTGAACCAAGACCCACGAAAACAAGTCCAGACGATAACAGCCCCCCCCCCCCAGGGCAAGCCCAAGAAAACAGATGATAAAAGATAGCCCCTCCCCACCCCCCAGGGTCAGCCCCGGACAAGAAAACACCAAACGAGAGGGATGGGCAAACCGATAATGACAGCAGACACACCAGCAACAACGACAGAAGCAAAAAGGATGGCAAAAAGAGGAACTCGGCCAGACAGGCAGAAATAGAAGCTGACCAACGCACAAAAGACCAGAAAACCTATACCGCACTATGAACCACCACAACTATAACCAACGTCATTGAGACGGGTTGAACGAGGTGGAGTTTCTTTTTTTTCGACAAATCGGAATCGGAATGGGAATGGTCACACTAGATACCGCAAATCTTTGAAATAGGTTTGAACGAATCATGTCTAAACTTCATATGTCTGAGTCTGGAACCGCTAGGATTTTCTAAGAATATTAGTTTCTAACTTGTAGATTCGGGAGACTTCATGTGTCGGCTGTTGTAGGCTAGTTCAGTGAGACTATAAGTCTCTTTTGTTGCTGATCGGTGAACTCGTATTCTTCAGTTACTGGACTTACTGCCTATATCATATTGCGATAAGTGTTATTCTTACTATACCCGTAGGAATATACGATGCTAGGATAATGCGCCTTACAGATTCTTTTAATGTTTATATGTCTCATTTTATATGTGTACAATATTATTACTATCAAATAAGATTATCATGCTTTTCAATTGTTAACTTATGTTTCTAGGCATATTTTTAATCATATTTATATGCATCCTTTTTGTTACACTCTGGACATGCATTCGGCAGACTTTATTGGGTATTGTCAGCTGCCTGTCTATTATTTTCTCAGTTTGTTGTAGATAATTATATTACTACTTGTTTTGTTTGCATCCATACTACTTACGAGAGTAAATTAATAAGTAAGTCACAAATGGCTGTGGAAAAGTAACTAAATATGATAACAACTTGAAACCAGTTTATTTTGATTCATACATTGTCCCTTTATTTCTCAACATAACTTCCACCAACATTGATGCACTTATCCCATCGTTTTATCAGTCCTCCCAAACCAGCGCATAGAACTGCTTGCTCTGTTTTCTAAACCACGTTTTCACTTCACGTTCAACTTCGGCGTCATTTGCGAAATTTCTCCCGCCAAAGCGGGTTGTCAGTGTTTATGTTGACAAATGTTTATCCCGTAAAGCGGTGCATAGCTGGGTAGAATACTTTTTGAGGGCGAGTCAATGAGTAAGTCACACAGTTCTGTGTGACATGGCCGGTAAATGAAAACACACCACGCAGTTCTATGCAGCCGGTGTGGGAGGACTGATAAAACGATGGGATAAGTGCATCAATATAGGTGGAAATTATGTTGATAAATAAAGCGACAATGTATGTATAACCATAAACTGGTTTCAAGTGAAGTTATTTTTCTACAGCCATTTGTGACTTACTTATTAATTTACCCTCGTAAGTAGGAATATCTATATATATGTATATGTTGGATATATTGATGTGTCATATGCAAACCTACCTGTATGAATAGGGTTATGCTATTTTGATCCTATGCGCAGAGCGCATTGGCATACGGCCTATTGATTGTGTTTGAAGCAGCGGTGTAATGGTACAGACATTACCCACAATTGGTATAGGGCAAATGGCGCTTAACCCTTTCAGTGTGTTGTGAATGAGCATTCATGGTAACTGTCAAGGTCTCACAATTATGAGACAAGGGATACAATACACAAAAAGGAATAGCGCCCAAAGAAGGGAGACAAGAACAACTACCCGAACGTTCGAAGTCTCGAACGTTCGAGAACAGAGGGATCGAATTGCCTACTGCGCAATAGACCCAGGCGGAATCCGCCTAAAGCGTGAGAGAGCAACGCTCACGAGGTGCGCGAGACACTTCGTGTCCGCCCGACGCAAGTCAGAGGGCGGACGGCTACTGGACATCGGACTGGAAGGACGGTTTAGCTTCTAGGGGGATAGAACATATAGAGATTTGTGTAGAATATATAGATTGTTCATGATAGACAAATGCTGTGATGTATAATGTATATGTTGCTTTGTCGATGTGTATGTAATGATTGACGAAAGAAGTGTGAGATGACTGTTCGCCAGATCGACATTATATTAAAGTAGATTGATAATGTTCGCACTTGGAGTTATGTTAGATCTTTGATCGCCTGTCTGAATCCGAGTCTTCTACCCCTAGCTCTGAGACGCTGACAGGTTTACTTGGGGGGCTCAAATCCGTTTTGGCAAGCCCAAGACAATTACAGTTGACATATTAACGGTTCTTGGCTTTGCCAAGTAAAAACGACTTATACACCAAGACAATTACAATTGACATATTAACGGTTCTTGGCTTTGCCAAGTAAAAACGACTTATATACGACAAAGTTTAGACAGATTACAGCTATTATTCTTCTGAAAGTTGTTTCTGAAAATCTGTTCTATCTGTCCCTCTTTAAAAGTATAACGTAACAATGCTTACTCTCCATTAACATGACATTGACTTGACATGACAAATAACTATGACAAATTACTAATGTTTTCCTCTCCAACAACAGATTGTGCCATAAGAAGGTTGTCGATGTAAAACTGTTCTCCTACAGAAGTGAAAGAACCGGAGAACCAAACAGCGATAGTACAGTAAAGACTTCAGTAAATCAGATAAGTCCCGTATATTTCTTACAATTTGTATCTCTAAACGATACTCATTTTTCACATGAAAATTTTCTTATGTATTGAGATATTGTATTCATATGCAATTTTTTTGTCTGAGTAAAACATACTTGTGTGAGCGATAGAAGTAAATAATTAGGGGACATAACTAAAAGTTGTATATCAAAATTTTTCTAAGGGAATTAATTTCTAATAATTCAATATTACTGAAACTTAGAAAATGTCAACACTAGAAAAGTGCATTGAGCTAGGGCTGAAGTTAGGCTATACAGCAGATAAACTAGCAGAATGGAGTCAGAAAACTCATGCAGAAAATCTAGTAAAGGAAGAAAAAGAACATGAAAGGCAAGAACGTGCAGCGGAACGAGAACAAAAGAAACTAGAAATTGAAGCGGCTAACAAAAAAGTAGAGATGGAAACAACCGCTGCTAACAAAAAGGCAGAAATTGACGCTAACAAAAAGGCAGAATTAGACGCAGAAACAAAAAAACTAGAAATCGAAGTAGCGATTAAACAGAAAGAAATTGAGTCACAGACACAATTAAAAGTTAAACAATTAGAGATTGATTCAAATATGGAAATCTCAGTTAACAAATTAAAGAGCAAAGAAGAAGAACAGAAGTATAACAAATATAAAAGGATCATCAAACCCTTCTTTCTGGCGATTCGGTTAGTGCATGGTCTGAGAACTTTGAGTGCATCATGGCCTATCATAAAATTCCAAAACAGGACTGGCCGATGATATATATGAGAAACTTAGCATTAGAACTATTAAAAATTATTGAAACTATCCCACAGGACATGAGAAAAGACTACGATTACATCAAACATAGAATCATGCAACATTTTTCATTAGACACAGCAGGATACCAACTACAATTTGCAAAACTATGTCCTAAACCTAATCAAACGTTTATAGATTACGTTTCGACATTTCAAGATATATTTAAAAAATGGATCTCATCAGCTAAAGTCAACAATAGCTTCGACAAATTGAGAGATCTGATGATAATAAATAAAATCATAACATCCTTACCAACAGCATTCTCAAAATTTTTACAGCAGAACGATTGTCAATCGAAGAAATTGAAAGTAAAGATTCTGCATTCTATACAGCAAATCGTGACATCTTTCTTCTAAACGCTAGTCAAAACGAGGTAGCAGCTGTCACTAATATAAACCAATTTAAACCACATGAGAACAAATACAGACCAAAACCAAAGTTCACACCTTGTCAGTACTGTAAATTGACACACGAACAATATGCTATGTGTGACAAATCGCCTAATTACAGTCACCACCTAAAATGATGGTGGAAAAGTAGATAACTAAACGAAATAACTTTAGAAGAGCTGTCAAATGCTACTTTTGCAAACGTTATGGACATTATTCAGCACTTTGTGAAGGACGTAAAATGATGAAGCAAGCTAATGCAGTGCTAGTTGACACCTCCAGTGAGGATGAGATAGAAAGTGTAAACCAGAATGAAAGTGGAAATGAGAGTGAAAATTAAATAGTGAATGCCCTAGAAGTCGCTTAAAAAAACAAAACAAAAAAGTTGGTTATTTTGTTGGTTATGTCTAGGGAGCCCTAGAAGTCATTGACATCTTTGACTATGATGGTTGTAACACATGTAAAAAGTTTCAGATAGACACAACCCTGAAGTGCGGCCATACAATACCTATATCAAATGAAATGGCCAATGCAGCCTTGTCATCAAAAGGCAAACTTCAATTTGTAAAAGGTTTTGTAAATAACCAACCATGAAAAGTAATGTGTGACAGCGGCTCGACCCTTGTTGGGGTAAGGATGACACTGGTGAAAGACAGTGACTATACAAATGACTATGTAACATGTCACACATTTGCAGGCACGAACGAAAGATACCCCTTAGCAATGACCGAAATTTGAATACCATTCGTGTCAGGACACGTGCTGTGTGCCGTGTTGCACAATCCATGTGCTGATGTAATTGTTGGGATTCTCCCCAACATAAAAGCATGTCCAGAAAAAGAAATCTAAAAATGGGAACAAGAAAATATGTGTACAATATTATTACTATCAAATAAGATTATCATGCTTTCCAAATGTTTAACTTATGTTTCTAGGCATGTTTTTAATCATATTTATATGCATCCTGTTTGTTACACTCTGGACATGCATTCGACAGACTTTATTGGGTATTGTCAGCTGTCTGCCTATTATTTTCTCAGTTTGTTGTAGATAATTATATATCTACTTGTTTTGTTTGCATCCATACCATTTACGAGGGTAAATTAATAAGTAAGTCACAGCTGGCTATAGAAAAGTAACTAAATATGATAACACGTTTAAACCAGTTTACTTTTAAAAATACAATGTCCCTTCATTTCTCAACATAACTTCCACCAACATTTATGCACTTATCCTATCATATTATCAGTCTTCCCAAACTGGCTGCATAGAACTGCTTGCTCTGTTTTCTAAATCACGTTTTCACTTCACGTTCAACTTCGGTGTCATTTGTGAAATATCTCCCGCCAAAGCGGGTTGTCAGTGTTTATGCTGACAAATGTTTGTCCCGTAAAGCGGTGCATAGCTGGGTAGAATACTTTTTGAGGGCGAGTCAATGAGTAAGTCACACAGTTCTGTGTGACATGGCCGGTAAATGAAAACAAACCACACAGTTCTATGCAGCCGGTGTGGGAGGACTGATAAAACGATGGGATAAGTGCATCAATGTAGGTGGCAATTATGTTGATAAATAAAGCGACAATGTATGTATAACCATAAACTGGTTTCAAGTTATTTTTCTACCGCCATTTGTGACTTACTAATTAACTTACCCTTGTAAGTAGGAGTATCTATATATGTACAATGTTTAAGCATATGTTGGATATATTGATTTGTCATATGCAAACCTACCTGTATGAATGGGGTTATTCTACTTTGATCCTATGCGCAGAGTGCATTGGCATAAGGCTTATTGATTGTGTTTAAAGCAGTGGTGTAATGGTACAGACATTACCCACAATTGGTATAGAGCAAATGGTGCTTAACCCTTTCAGTGTGTTGTGAATGAGCATTCACGGTAACTCACGGAGGCCTAGCAGAGACTGATCACGGCACTTAATCCCAGAGATCAAATACTCTTATACCACTGCCGACCCTTTGATCTGCAAAACCAAAGTGAACGGAGCGGCTGTGAGGAATTACATGTCTGAATGAATTAGTGACATTAACTTAGGGCAAATTCATTCCTCATGACATGATGTTATAAGGGATGGCAAGATTTGTAATTACAGGCGTGTGAGACGATTGAAAAGTCCTTCCCGACTGGACAGTAAGATGGCGATACAGAGGGAGAAGGAGGAGAGTGAACGCAGTAAAGCTGGAAGAGAGACACAGCCAGACTTGTTGTTGTGAGTTTGTATATGGGAGGTGATAAGATGTGGGTATTACTTGGGATTACACTGATGTAGAACTAGATAGTACACATTCTTGATTATCTCTTCCAAGCACTCCATGTCTTCCCGTGCAGTGACTGAGAGAGACCTAATAGCGACAGGACGGAACTCTACAGTTCCGAACACTGTTCTGTTGTTCTTGCTTATCTCGATTGGGAGCCCGGAGACAGATCCAGATAGGATACAAGTAACATGAAAGTTATGTAATGTTTTTCGTCATTTCACTTACATAATTGTTATACAGTATAAACTTCCATAAATTCACCATCATCATTATGAGAACCATCATGTACAATTATTAATGATAGACAATAAACGTGATTGTAGTTTGTTTTAAACTCATAGTTATCTGCTATTTTCCTATTGTGCATATGTGCTTGTGTGTGTACATTCCTGGGGGATTACTTAAGTACCAGGGAGGGGAAAGCAGTTGGAGGGGATAATCTGCCCTGGCTAGAAATCCTTTTAAATATTGAGCACAACCCACTACTGGCAATACTGATCACACTCTGGTATGAACCTAAGGCCTATCCACGTCAATATAGAAGCACTATACTCGAGTTTCGCTCTCGTTTGAGCTCGTCAGTAGTGCATATCCCTGACCGGATCCGGAAACAAGTCCCGGACCATGCGTGTGAAGCGGGTGTGTGAAATACTTTTGGAGATGTAAACCTAGTCATCTAACTTTCCCTTTTTCCACTCCTTAGAGAATATCCAGCCCAGCTAATATAACGAGCCACTTTCTGCTGTATGCTTGAATATTCATGGGCATAATCTTTATGTCAGCCATATAGATTTTGTCCCAACTCAATTTCTGATTACTTGGGGCCAGTGATACGTACTTTTAACTAGGCAGCGGCACCCCCACTTCCATCTTTTCTTAGGGGTGTTCCATTTATCTGGATGATCCCTGCCTTTTGTTCAGGAGAAAGGGTAAATAGGGTGGTGCTGCACTTGTCAGCGTTTATGCTGATACACCATCTATTTGCCTTTGCAACAAATGTATCTACAGCACTTTGTAACGGTCTGGTGGCGACTGATGCATGTTCATTTGTGCTCAATAGCAAAAGGGCATCAGCGTACATTGCTGCTTTAATTCCATGAGGTAGATTAGCAACATGATCATTGATGAAGATTAGAAAAATTGTGGGGGACAAGACTCCGAACTGGGGAACACCGTGACGCAGTACTTTCTTGCTCTTGAGTCAATCTATCTGTACTCGGCTCTTCTGTTGTACAACTATGATTTCATCAATTTGTACATTCTTCCATTGACTTTACAGCTTCTTCATCAGACCTTCTTTCCAGACTTTGTGAAAGGCTTTCTTGAGATTTATCGATGCCGCAAGCACCAGCTTCTTTTTTTTTGGGAATGCATCCTCAATTTCTTGAGAGAGGTAGGTTGTCTGATCTTTCGTAGAGTAGCATTGTCTAAAGCGGGCCTGCTGTGGCACAAGGATATTTTCACTTTCAATGTACCACTGCAGTGTGTGATTGATGATGCGCTCCATTGTTTTGCAGAGACAGCTGGTAAGATTAAATGGTCTGTAGCTAGAGGCAATGGAAATATCTTTCCCTGATTTTAGGAGAGGTATCATGGTTGCTTCTCTCCAGGCTTGTGGAACACTGCCTAAGGTCCTGCTGTTATCGAAGTTCTGCAACAGCTTTGCTTTGGCCTGTTCCTAGATTCATGATAATTTCACTGGAACTACCATCAGCTCCTGGTGACTTTCTCATTTTCAGTTTTGATATTTTAAAAAAAGACGCTTAAAAGTCGACAGGGTCGACTTCATTGCACCGGGTTTTATCCCATATGGCTCTGTCTCTTTTTGCAGCACGGAAAGTGTCGCACAAAGCACGAACTCCGTAGCTTTTAGCGACGACCCACAGGAGTCTCCAAAACATTTAACTCATAAACCGAAGGACGCGGCCCGGAATCGAACCCACAACCTTCGGAGCACAAGTCAAACGGCTTGACCACTTAGCCATAGAGACTCCCTCAGTTTTGATATGACTAGCTCCAATTCACTGATTGTAATAGGTGCCACCAGAACCTCATGTACTGTTTTATTCTGTCCCGTATGTTGCCATATTTCTAGAATTTCTTGTTGTTTCTCTGGACTAATCTCGATATTGTTATCTTGTGTGAATGAGCCCCTAAAATGGTCAACTGCTTGCTTTCCTGTTGAGATGATTTCGTCTTTCAATCAAACAGCCATGTGCCATGCTGGAAAGCGTGGGCGGTCATGACTCGATCACCAGAGTCGTGGATCAGCTCAGTGCTCCTGTCTCGACCATGCCATGTAACTAAGCCATCCAGGTATTGACTTCTCGGTCTTCTCTATTTACTGCAAATTTAATTCATACATACACCAAATATAACACATTTCAATGGTTTCTATTCCATATTTATTACGTTGGGGTATTTCAGATCTCCATCATGAATAACAGAAGCATTAATACTATCATCATTTGCAACATTTTCTTACTTTTAGTGTTTTCTTGTGGTGTTTCAAATTACCAGTTTAAGTTAGATAAAAACAACTTCAAATGTAACACTTAGATGTAGGCGTTGAAAGATGCATTGATGAAATAAACACCAGTGATTGTGCCTTAAGAAAGGGAATTTGATAGAGTAGCTGTAGTAGACAAGCTGTGGGAAATTCGTAAACAATATAGAGTGAGTACACATCTAACAAACCTATGTAGAGGCTTATACAACAACAATGAATGCATAGTGAGAGCAACTGGGAAACACTCAGAACCCTTCACCATAAGATCCGGAGTACGACAAGGTTGTATCCTACCTCCTCTCTTGTTCATAACGTATATAGACAACATATGTAAAGAAACCAACCAAACAGAGACCGCAATAACACAGAAGAAGAATCATCTGCAAATTACACCATTGGAGAACTCCTGTTTGCGGATGACCAAGTGCTAATAGCAAAGCCAGAAGTTGAATTACAAGACCACATGAATAGTCTAAACGAAATGTGTAGGGAACATAACATGAAAATTAGCACAAGCAAAACAGAGGTAATGACTATAAATAAAGAAGAAAAATTAGCAACAATTTGCCTAAACAAACACTCCCTGAAAAAAGAAAAGTGTTTCAAATACCCAGGAAGTATAATATCATCGAAAGGCAAATCAGAAGACGAGATAAAAAATAGATGCATAAGGCAAACCAACTAATTGGACAAATGGCACCAATACTAGAAAACAAACATGTTTCAAAAGTTACTAAGAAAGCACTTTTCAACACCCTTTTCCTACCAACTCTAAGCTACCAATGCCAAACTTGGACAATGACAGAATAGAAAAGAATAATCACAACAACAGACATGAGATTCCTGAGAAGAATACTCAATATATCAAGAAGAGATAAGATCAGAAATGAAGAAATCAGGACTAAAGTGGGTGTTATAGCAGAGCTAGATTTTATTAGAAGGCAGCAAGTCAAATGGTTTGGCCATGCAAGTAGGTTACCAACTAACAGTATACCACAGCAAGCCACATGGAAGCAGAGGAAGAGTCCTACCACGTAAACGTTGGACTGAGGGAATAGCAGAGTCCATGGGAATATTGATACATGAAGCCCATAGGCACTCTCCCAGTGTTGTTACTTCACCTCGACACCGCATGGTACAAGAGGAACATGATGAGATGAGATGAGCATCTCCCTTAAGAATTAAAACTCAGTCTTCTGGAGTATTACAATAAATAATCTCACTATTGTTTGCCATCCATCATATAATTATTAATAAATAATCTCAGATGTGTATATTATTCTGTACAACCATGTGATTCAGTTTGACAGATGCATATGTTCTTGTCCGTCAAGACATACCATCAGATTCTCCGAAAAGAAGTTCTCAGAAAGAAAAAAAAAGGATTCACTGTTGTGACAATGGGCGTCAGATAATTAAACAATTATTTTCTCAACACATTTAAATATCATTTTTTATACTTATAATTACACCCAGGACATAAATGACCGTACACCCTGAGGTAGACCAAGAAGACGGTGGAGAGATAATACATGTACAGACGTACAAGCACTTCGAATCAGCGACTGGCAAGAGAAGGTCAACCAGAGAGACGAATGGAGACGACTTGTATCTGCAGCAAAGAACCTCAATGGCTCGGAAGATAATTCAATCAGATCAGAGGCCATGACAATAGCTGTCATTTTCAGTTTTGATATGGCTAGCGCCAGTTCACTGATTGTGATAGGTGCCTCCAGAACCTCAGGTACTGTTTCATTCTGTCCTGTATGTTGCAATGTCTCTCGAATCTCTTGTTGTTTCTCTGGACTAATGTCGATATTGTAATCTTATGCAAATGAGTCCACAAAATGGTCAGCTGCTTGCTTTCCTGTTAAGATTTTCCATCTTTATGTAGTGCAATTTTTGAATTTCTCCCTGTGCCCTCATCGTTAAGTTGTTTTATTAGCTTCCACAATTTCCTTGTGTCTCGTTCTAAGTTCAAAGACTCAGTTTTCTCCTGTCAGCTTTTCCGTCTAGCCTGCAGCTTGGCTCTTTGAAATTTGGCTTTTGCGTGCTGGTATTTATTGTGGTGCTCTTGGCTGGGTGTGGCCTCTGCTTGCTTCCCACACGTTTCCATATCATTATGCAACTGTTACAGTTCACTACTCCAGTAGGGTTTATAATGTTTACGGGCTCCTCTTGGTACTGTTTCTCGTGCTGCCTGTAGTATGCATTTACCAAACTCTTCAACTACTTTATTTATGTCTTTCTCCGTATTCAGGTTTCTAACCATATCTAGGCAAACCTTCTGGTCTAGAGAGATGACAGTGGAAGATAAACTCTATGGACCGCTGTGGGAACTAAAAAAGACAGTTAAATTCATACAAGAGACAACATTGCAGTTATAGACATATTTCAAGCGAACGAAAGAAGAAGAAGTCCATGGACATCTCATCTTATCATGTTCCTCTTGTACCTTGCAGTGTTGAGGTGAAGTATAAACAGCGGGAGAGTGCCCGCTTAGGGGCTTCATGTATCGATATTCCCATAGACTCTGCTATTTCCTCTGTTCATCAATATGTGATCAGCCTCTTCCTCTGCTTCCATCTGATCTGTATATCATTACATGTTGTGGTATACTGTTAGTTGGTAATCTAGTTGCATGGCCAACCCATTTGAATTGCTGCCTTCTAATAAAATCTAGCGCTGCTATAACCTCCACCTTAGTCCCGATTTCTTCATTTCTGATCTTATCTCTCCTTTGATAGATTGAGTATTTGTCTCGGGAATCTCATTTCTGTTGTGATTTTTCTTTTCTCTATTTCTGTCATTGTCCAGGTTCCATTGGTAGCATAGAGTTGGTAGGAAGATTGTGTTGTAAAGCGTTTTCTTAGTAACTATTGATACATGTCTGTTCTTTAGTATTGGTGCCATTTGTCCAATGAGTTGGTTTGCTTTATTGCATCTGTTTTCAATCTCATCTTCTGATTTGCCATGTGATGATATTCTACTTCCTAAGCACTTGAACCTCTTTACTTGTTTCAGGGGGTGTTCGTTTAGGTGAATTGTAGTTTTTTCTTCTTTAGTTATCGTCACTACCTCTGTTTTACCTGTGCTAATTTTCATGTTATGTTCCCTACACATTTTGTTTAGACTATTCATGTGGTCTTGTAATTCAGCTTCTAATTTTGCTATTGGTGCTTGGTCATCCACAAACAGTTCTCCAATGGTGTAATTTGCAGATGGTTCTTCTTCTGTATTTTCGTCATGCAGTGTTCTTGCAGTCTCTGTTTGGCTGGTTTCTTTTCATATGTTGTCTATATAGGTTATGAACATGGTAAACAGACAAAGAAATGTTCTTGTGGGCTGGGTTCATGATGAAGTGGAATGATTCAGCCTGTTGTCTGGTCTCTGGGATGAATAATATATCATCCACATACCAGCGGTATAGAACTATGTCCTTAATATTTGAGTTCACCATAAAGACGTCTGCTATAATCGGACCTAGAGGACTCCTCATGATCACTCTGTCAATTTGGTGGTACAATGTTTCAAAGAAAAATGAATTTAATATTAGATATGCGCGGCAGTAGTAATTTCTTGACTTTGTATGTCGGTAGACCTAACTTTTTTTTGTGTTGTCTTTTATGTGATCACATAAGATGATCACCGTTTCTTCCATGGGAATGTCAATAGAGGCAATATCCATTCATATCACGTGCTTTAGTTTAAGATCAATAGTATCTAGTAGTGTGGCCAGTAGTTTTTAAAGATTAATCTCCAAACTACTGGCCACACTACTAGATACTATTGATCTTAAACTAAAGCACGTGATATGAATGGATATTGCCTCTAGTTTGGAGATTAATCTTTAAATAGTAAGGGGTTGAATGACTGATAGTAAGGGGTTGTCGCACTGGTTTAGCAGTTTCTGCAAGGCATTTCACCATCCTGTGTTGGACAGAGTTGAGCACAGATTAAATTAATCTCAGTGGTACCCCAGGTCTGTGCAATTTAGGAAGGTCATTAAGTTGGGGGTTTATGAGCCCTGTGAAATGACTAACTGTGCAATCACCTCACTGATCAATTTACTATCTAGAAGTGCCTGAATATCTGTCCTCACTTTTGCATCTAATTCCATAGGGTGGCTGGGTTTAGGATATAAGTAAAATTTTATTTTATTTGATAACGTGTCTTCTATTTTGTTGGAATCAAACATGTGATTCCTGGGATGGATGTTGTGAATGGCTTGGACTGATTGCCAGAACAACATAACAATGATTGCTTGGAAGAGGCTAATGAAAATAGAACATTATATACAACTATCAGAAAGAGACAATAGCATTCTTTAGTATTGTGATGAGAAGAGAAGCGTGGGAAAGATTTGTGATGACTAGAAAGATCCGTGGGAAAAGAGACATGGGCAGACCGAGAGAGATGATGCTGGATGGACTGTATGGTGACATTGAGAAATATCAGCAGAGTTAATCCTGAACAGGGACTGAGATCTGAGGAGATCCATTAGCACATGATGATGATGCAGTCTCATATGTTTCTTCAGATTAAAAGGAGCACCACAATCATCACACTTGTAAATCTCTCTCCTGTATGTGTTCTCTTATATTTATTCAGACTGCCACCTTGGGCAAAAGAAGCAACAGTCATCAAACTTGTATGGTTTCTCTCCTGTATGTATTCCCCTGTGGTATTTCAAATTGCCAGCTACAGTGAAACAAACACCACAATTATCACACTTGTAAGGTTTCTCTCCTTATGTATTCTCTTATGGACCTTCAGACTGCCAGCCTGAGTAAAAGAAGCACCACAAGAATCACTTGTAAGGTATCTCTCCTGTAAGTTTTCTTATGGTCCTTCAGAGTGTGACACTCAGTAAAAGAAACACCACAAGCATCACACTTGTAAGGTTTCTCTCCTGTATGCATTTACTTATCTCTCTTCAGATGGCTAGCTTTAGTAAAAGAAGCACCACAATCATCACACTTGTAAGGTTTCTCTCCTGTATGTGTTCCCATGTGGTATTTCAAACTGCCAGCTACAGTAAAACAAGCACCACATTCATCACATTTGTAAGGTTTTTCTTCTGTATTTGTTTTTTTATGGTTCTTCAGTCTGTTAGCTCGAATAAAAGAAGCACCACAATCATCACATTTGTAAGGTTTCTCTCCTGTATGTGTTCTCTTATGGTCCTTCAGATTGCCAGCTTGAGTAAAAGAAGTACCACAGTCATTACACTTGTAAGGTTTCTCTCATGTGTGTGTATTTATGGTCCTTCAGTCTGTTAGCTCGAATAAAAGAAGCACCACAATCATCACACTTGTAAGGTTTCTCTCCTGTATGTGTTCCCATGTGGTATTTCAAACTGCCAGCTACAGTAAAACAAGCACCACAATCATCACACTTATAAGGTTTTTCTCCAGTATGACACTTGTAAGGTCTCTCTCCTGTATGTGTTCCCTTGTGGTATTTCAAACTGCCAGCATTAGTAAAAGCACCACCACAAACAATACACTTGTAAGGTTTTTCTCCTGTATGCGTGTTCTTATGGTCCTTCAGTTTGATAGCTCGAATAAAAGAAGCACCACAGTCAACACACTTGTAAGGTTTCTCTCCTGTATGTGTTCTCTCATGGTCCTTTAGAATGCCAGCTCGAGTAAAAGAAGCACCACAAGCTTCACACTTGTAAGGTTTCTCTCCTGTATGTGTTCTCTCATGGTCCTTTAGACTGTCAGTTCGAGTAAAAGAAGCACCACAAACATCACACTTGTAAGGTCTCTCTCCTGTATGTGTTCTCTTGTGGGTCGTCAGAATGCCAGCTTGAGTAAAAGAAGCACCACAGTCATCACACTTGTAAGGTTTCTCTCCTGTATGTATTCTCTCATGGCGCTTTAGAATGCCAGCTCGAGTAAAAGAAGCACCACAGGCATCACACTTGTAAGGTTTCTCTCCTGTATGTGTTCTCTCATGGTCCTTTAGACTGTCAGATCGAGTAAAAGAAGCACCACAAACACCACACTTGTAAGGTCTCTCTCCTGTATGTGTTCTCTTGTGGGTCGTCAGATGGCCAGCTTGAGTAAAAGAAGCACCACAGTCATCACACTTGTAAGGTTTCTCTCCTGTATGTGTTCTCTCATGGTCCTTTAGACTGTCAGCTTGAGTAAAAGAAGCACCACAGTCATCACACTTGTAAGGTTTCTCTCCTGTATGTGTTCTCTTATGTTTCTTCAGATTGCCAGGAAGAGTAAAAGCACCACAAACATCACACTTGTGAGGTGTATGTGTTCTCTTGTGGGTCTTCAGATTGCCAGCTTGAGTAAAAGCAACACCACAATCATCACACATATACGGTTTCTCTCCTGTGTGTGTTCTCTTGTGAGTCTTCAGATTGCCAGCTTGAGTAAAAGAAGCACCACAATCATCACACCTGTAAGCTTTCCCTCCCGTATGTTTTCTCTTGTATTCCATGTTCTTTTGACACTCTAGATGGTCATCCCATTCAATACATTTGTTTGGTATCCTTTCAGAATGTGTTCTCTTGTATCTATTTACACAAACATTTGGACTAGAAACATCAGGCAAGTCTCCAGTGTGTTTTCTTTGAGAGCTATAATTGGCATAGTCAAAAATATCATCAAGAGACTTTGCAAAGCTCTGTGTATGATTTTCTTGTGTTTCCTTATTTTGCTGCTGACAATTCTCAATAGGCAGAGATGGTTTATTGTCTGTATCAATCAACACATTTTCTGACATTTGACAACAATGTTCATCTTTTACTGATGCCTTACAACTGTTCTCAACCATTATTGATTCTGAATTGCTTTGTTCTGTCATTTCTTGAATGATGCTACCCCCAGTTATGTCTACGATTTTTCTGAATTTGTGACTTCTGTCCTCACACAGAACATCCGATAGTTCTTGTTTCACAACCTTCATGTCTGTGCTGTCATATGTCCACTTTTGTGAATGCTCTTGTATGGCGCAGGAAGGGCTACTTGGAGACCATGAGTGTGTTTCTGAAACACACAGAAGTAAATAATTAATAACCTCATGAATATACAAAGTATGGGACAGATGTGTATATGTAATCAAACAGGCAAACATTGCAACTGTAGACAATCAATTTCAAGTGAATTAAAGATGGAGAAGAATGATTAATGTGCTCATGTATAAAGCTGATGTATGATCTAGGATGATGTATGATCTAAGAGATATGAAGTGTTTACACGTAAAGTAGTAGATGAACACGAACTGTATGCTTAATGTATTACTGACATTGTTCACATATGAGGTCTAATATTAGGGACGTTCATTTGAAACCCGTTCCAATGGCTTTATTACAAAAGCATGAAAGAAACATTAATAGGTGTGGTAGAATTAAACAAAGTATTCATTTTGAATGAATTATGCACCATGAGTTGGTCAGAAGAAGTCGCTGTAGGCATTCAGGCAAGCATCCCATTGCTTAGGTTAGCGGTGAATGCCGTCTGCAAAAATAGATTGTGGTTGCTCACTGAACCAAGTGTTTACAGCATTCATTACGTTTGCATCTGTGTGAAATCGTTGCCCTTTGAGAGCTTTTTTAGAGGTCTGAAACAAAATGAAAATCACATGGTGACAAATCAGGACTATAGGCTGGATGTTGTAGAATTTCCCACTTCTTCCTTGCTAATGCTTCCTGCACAATCTTTGTGTCATGTGGACGAGCATTATCGTGCAACAAAATCACACAGCGAGAAAGCATGCTGGGTCATTTATTCTTGATGGCTGTTTGCAGCTTGTCTAGTGTTTGCAAGTAGTGGGTAAAGTTGATACCAGGTTCCTTAAAGTTGGCCAACAATAGCCCTTCATGGTAAAAAAATGCGCCCAGCATAACCTTACCAGCAGAAACCTGAACTTGAATTTTTTGGCTTTTGGTGATCCAGCATGCTTCCATTGTATGCTCTCTCTTTTGCTGCTCAGCTCAAAGTGGTGACACCATGATTCATCGCCTGCCACTATGCGGAAGAGGAATGCATCACCCTCCACTCTGTAACACAGCAAGTGGTTCAAATACCATCCCATGCAGTCCTCTTTTTGGTGGTCGGTCAACATCCTTGTACCCACTGTGAATACACCTTCCAATGTTGCAGTTTCTTACCAACGGCCTTTCGAATTGTCCCAATTGACACATCAAATTCTTTCGCTAGTGAACGTATGCTTCAAATACAGTTCATCTGTACTGCTGCATCAATTTTGGCGATGTTTTTTTTCCTGTTGCAACAATATGCGCTTGACCCGGCCATCGAAGATCTGTCGCGAACTTATGTCCTTTCCGAAACATTCGTACCCAGTCTGTCACTGTTGTCTTCGACACACATTTGTTACCATACGCTGCCTGCATTCTTCGATGAATATCCACTGGTCGACATCCTTCAAATGAAAGAAACTGAATCACCTCTCTTTGAGCTTCTTTGGACAGATTTTGGATAAACCTGGCCATTTTCTCAATGGTCAGAAATAGAACATATGCATCATGGGATGATAAGCACATGCTCTTTTATTCATTGGTCAGTACTTATCACATGACTATGATATGATCATGTTCAACATACGCAATTATGCGCGGTGCGGCACGAACAGATTTCAAATGAACGCCCTTTACATAAGTGCAATTATCTCTGCTAAACAACTTATAACAGCAAGGAATATTGATATTTCATTGCAGCCGTAATTAGGAGTGCTACCCTACTGCCTGAAACTAACATTTATGGTGCAGTTTGAGGTGACATATTAAAGAAAACAAAATAATGTGGCACATCAGAAAGGAAAAAAAAAACATCTTGAGATGGAATGTTAGAATTGTAACGCAAATTTAGTACAGTTCAATGTTACTCAGTGTTTGGTCCACTCATCTGCTACAGTGCAATGAACTCCATGAGGTGTTCACCTCCCCATTAGGTTAGCAGAATCACCAGCTGTTTAGATTAAACCTTTAGAGGACAAGGTTATGAGACCACTACTTATTGGCTGAATCTCACTGACTAGACTCATACATTCATCATTATTTTTTCTTCTTTCATTCACTTGAAATATGTCTATAACTGCAGTATTTTCTCTTGTATGAATTTAACTGTCTTTTTTAGTTCACACAGCGGTCCATAGAGTTTATCTTCCACTGTCGTCTCTCTAGGCCAGAAGGTTTGCCTAGATATGTTATATTTTGGGCAGTCTTGGAGTATGTGCTCTGCTGTCTGCAATGCCAATCCACATGTGCACATGGCTGTTTCACCAATCTTGAATTTTGTATACATGTGGTTGCGTAATCTATTGTGTCCTGTTCTGAGGCGCAGAATAATAACTTGTTCTGGTCTGTCCATAATGTGGTAGTCGTCTTGAGCAGATTTTGGTGGCTTTCTGACTGATCATTCTTTTCTTTTGGTGGTATGTAATGGACACATCAGGCTGTTGTTCTTTTGCTCATTCCTTAGCTTATCGATAAGTTCTGTCGTTTCCGGGTACTCCACAATGGGGTAGTATCCACTGTATGGTGACCTTATGCTGACTGCTAAATTCAGAAAGTAGTGTCCTTTCATGGCGTGATATCCAGATTTATGTGGTGCACCTCCAGGCTGGTTCCCTCCGTCTTCAGCACCTTTCCTTTTGTAGAGAAGACTGGTCTTACTCAAGTTTAGGTGTGTAGGCACGCATATATGTGTCTGTGTATACATGTACGGTCATACACATCTAGAGCATTTTGGTTATTTCTCGGCGCTAATGACTCGCCGCTGCCCGTTATCCTGTTAGTTAAAACAGTTCCACCACGAGAAGGCCAGGAGTTGGACTTTTGCTGTAGAGGTAGTTAATGCATGAGCCATGAGGTATTTATGCAATTTATGTAATTTTCAAGATGATAATGATCAACGTAAAATGAATTATTGTGATATAGTTAGCTGCATATCCTCTACAGGAAGTCGCAGTAAACCCCAGTATTTTTGGGTAAGTTTATGTTCAGTATTTTGCCATTGCTTTCTGAATATGATATAGATGAATATGAAAAACCTGAAATTGAAGATCATCATTTCCATGTTTGCCATCAAGCGTCTTTGGAAGGAATAGTTAATGATTGAGTGCTCAATTAGTGGCACTGGATAGTGTCATTCGATCTGATTGTACAAAGTCCTTGATGCCGACAGTCAATTTTCTCCTTGGGTGTTCTCTTGCGCTTGTGTCAGATCTTTGATGTAGCACCAGTGCTGTTAACTGATGATTTTGCATTGCAGATAGTGTTTCTAAATTCTCCCAGTCAAGTAAATGAAAATAATAAGGGAACGCATTAAAGACAAACAATTAAAACTAGGCATACCAACATCTATTCTGGAGCGGCAATTACTATTATGTACCGCTAACATACAATTTAATTTTCTAACAAAGTCATAACGCCAAATTGACGGAGTGGCCATGGGGAGTCCTCTTCGTCCTATTCTAGTGGACATCTTCATGGCAGAAGAAAAGAGATCCTTAGACATCAACAACTTGGTCTTCTACCGCTGTTATGTGGACAATATACTAATTATCACCACAGACGAGCTACAAGCAACATCTTTCCAGGCCACAATGAACATAACGCATAAAAGCATCTCTCTGTCTATGGAACAAGAACACAATGAAGCGTTGCCATTCCTAGATATTCTAATGAGACGTAGAGCTGACAGCACAATTCAAAGATCGGTGTACCACAAAGAAATATGATCTGGCCAATACCTAAATTTTCAGAGCTTCACATCTGTCCAGTACAAACGGGGCTTAGTACGGACCCTGTTTGACCGTGCTAGGAAGATATGCACCCAGGACACACTGACAGAAGAATCTGAAACTCTGAAGAATGTCTTAAACCTGAATGGGTACTCCACAGGATTTATAAAGTGCCACTGCCAACAGCCCAATCCAAAACCAGATGAAACTACAGTCCCTAAACTCAAGGTATTCATCCAGCTAACCTTTCGAGGGGATGACGTAATACAATGTCTACCAGACCGGCACATTATAGCAATAGGCCAAACATTCTGTGCTGCAGCTCCAGTCATTAGGTACAGAACCACACCGATTCTCACCCCAGCAGTAAAAGAGCCTGTTCCTCTGTATGCCAAAAACAACTGTATTTACCAATTCACACGTAGGTGCCAGTCTACCTACATCGGCAGAACAGATTGCCAGTTGAACAAAAGAATTGCTGAACACATACCTCAATGGGTTGACAAGATACTACACACAGACGATGGGAGCATAGTGGGGCCGACACACTGGAAGCTTCCCGTGTCATCAATTGATAGGCATATACTAGAAAGCGGCCATGTGATTGATAGAGACAGGGCTTTTCGTGTGTTGTTTAACACATGAAATACTCGCTTGTTATAGTTTGCAGAAGTAATAATGATTAATCTACACAAGCCAGTTTTGTGCAAACAGAAAAACATGTTAGTCAGTTTAAAATTACCGTGTGCCAACAACCTCTTATATATGCCAATGAGCTCTTTCTGTCTATCAACAAATTTTATGGTGTGTCAACAATCTTTTATGTATGCCAATGAGCTTAGAGGTGTGGTTCTTGGCTCCGTGGCACATGTATGTCAACAAGCTTATTTGTGTACATGAAATAACGTATATGCCAGCAAGCTTATGGGTCGAACTGGCGCGGAGCGTCCTGTTGTTCTCCAGGGGTATCTTGTATCTGAATGGACACATGCCAATTTGCTGACTGTGGTGCGCTTATGACTCTACTTGATGTGGACTAGCAACTAGACTTCTTACCTCCTCTGTGAATATGACCCTTTACACACACATGACGTAAATATGAACATCACTTCAATAATGACTCTTTGCGACACAACAGCGGCATGGTTTCGACACATTATATTATCGTCTCTTTAAAACAAGTCACAAATTGCCTTATCACTGTCAATAAACACAGTTACTAAAACTGTAAACAGATCATACTTGCACTCTGCAATCAACTGGGTCGACAAAGCTCTTAAACCATGTCAGCATTCAAACTCTTTCACCAGCTCGGCATATACACAACGTGGCGGCAAGATAAAATTCTGCCATTCGCCATCATAAGCCCAACCCCGAACTCAGTCTAGACGTGAATGAGCCTTCAAGGAGATGTTACCCCCTGCTCAGTGATTTGCCTCATGCAAGGCATGATTCTTGATCTTCCCATCTTCACGTCAGACTGCATGAAGCTGTAGGCTGTCTGTACCGAGTGGCCCATGACCTGACCTAGGTCCATGGCACTCACCCCCACTTCATGTAAAAAAAAATGTGCAACCTTTTTTTTCCCCACAAACAATTCTAAATTCAATTTAATTATTTTGCAACCTAATTATCCAAATTCAAATTCTAATATTTGGTCAATTTGACTTGTCAGTCCTCTAGTAAGATACTTGGACTATGACTTGCAAATCTGTGGAACAAGAATTCCTACTATCTAGAATGCAATTTATAATCTCTAACCATAACCTGTGCACATATGGTATGCTGCTCTGTGCACCAATTAGGTAACTTGTCGGCTGTTAGTGTTTCTCTTAACTTTACTGGACTGACCAACATTCAACTCCATCTGTCAACATTGTCTCTCACTTGCATATTACAACAATGTGATAAGGTCATCAAAGGCATAAGATTATTTCTCTTATCCATACACCCTGCAATAATTTGTAGATAGTAGACATCCCCAAAGGCCGATCACAAACCAAAAAAAAACAAAACAATTATATTATATGTCGGACACGCTATAATCGTCTAACTCCAAGACAACGTGCAGCCTCCTTTTCCAATTCAGAGGACTGAATCTAGACATCCCCAGCAGATCTTCATCTGTTTTACACAGGCATCCCCACCCTTCTTCATGTCCTAACGCACTGGGTGGAGGTACGCATTGGTCATGGAAGTATCTCACTCTCATTCTAGGGTACCAGTATGTAATTTGCATCTTTCATTAGTAATTGACCCGTATCGTCATTCACCTTTGGCATCATTGACTCAGCTATCTTCAACAGATCTCGCTATCATCAGTAAAGTTCAAGACACTTGCGCCTCGCTTACAGCGTTTCCGACTTAAGCATCACCATTATACTCAACTATGTAACTATATTCAATTATCTCTTTATTACTACTTCTAGCGTGTTCGATCGTGCCATTACCCGAAGCAAAAGCAAAAATCATGTACGGAGTCGTCCCGCCATTGAAAATCTCGTCCCGGAAAATGCTCTCTAATTTACTATGCATTCTTTTGACGTCATTCATTCAAATCTCATGTGACAAGAACACACGTCATCCGGGGTTTTCCAGGAAAGGTATGCCTAATATTCCGTGCACAGCGATTGGTTGAAATCATCATGACCTTTTATATAAATAAGAATATATTTCATACTTACCGTAATTAATTATATTTTGGCACTTAAATTAGAACTTCCTCAATTATATATGCATTTTTGAATTCTACATAATATTTTAAATATACCTGGAAAGTTTCATCGCTGTAATCGCTGAGCATGTGTATGAAAACAACATTTTCGGCGAATATGTGTTTTCATATTGATCGGATGGGCATGTGCACTTTGTAACACTATTCTGGCGCTTAAAATAGAACTTCCTCAATTATATATGCATTTTTGAATTCTGCATACAATTTTAGATTTATCTGGAAAGTTTCATCGCTGTAATCGCTGAGCATGTGTATGAAAACAACATTTTTGGCGAAGCGTGTCTTTGTGAATGGAGAAACACGTGGCATGCGCCATGGCGACTGCGCATGCGTGTATCGATTGCTGTGGCATGTTACGCTTTCACTTTTCAACACACAAAACGTGCAATTTGACCTGCTAAAGTTAAAGAGAACACAAGTTTAAAGATTAATAATAATTTATTTGTATACTTGTATTATCTTTTAATCATTTAACATGATGGAACATATTTTTGAAGTCAGTTTTCATAATCCGTCTATGACACGTGTTGGTTGAGACCAACCACGCATGCGGAGAAAAATGAAAACGGCAAGCTGAACCGTAAATAATGTTTTTCTGGCGCTTCCAATAGAAAACCATCAATTGTAGATGGATCTTTGAATTCTGTATTCAATTTTACAGAAGTTGGAAAGTTTCATCGCTAAACTTGCTTTAATTGTGGTTTAAAAAATCCAGACGAAAATATTACAATCATGTAACCGAAAACGGCGGCTTTACTATATAAATTTCTTAGCAGAACCAACATTATGTACTTGTTAGCGTAAGTCGTAAGCAGTCCGCCTGTCAGGCGGGAGACCGGGTTCTCTTTCTGTCTGGTCTATTTTTTTTTTTTCCCGCAAAATTATTAGGTGATAAAATAGAAACTATTAAACATTACGAACTAAAATATTATATAGAACTAAGAAACTGGAAGTTTGTGAATAAAGTGTGCTCTATGGATCTGTGCAAGCTACCGACTGCTGGGAGCGCATCCTAGAGGCCAGCGGGATGATCGCGGCGTATCGGAATCGATGAATCCAATAGATGTCTTTGTTTAATATGAATTTTAATTACCATATAAAATATTGCCCCCGAATCAGCATAGTTTCATCGCTAAACTTGCTCAAATTGTGGTTGAAAAACAGATTTTCAGCGAAGATGTGACTTTGTGAATTGAAAACCCACGGGTCATGACGGCCACCGCATATCGATTGCGCTACACTTTCAACACACAAAACGTGTGATTTGACCTACTAAAATTAAATAGAACACAAGTTTAAAGATTATTAATAATTTATTTGTATACTTGTACTATTTTGTAATCATTTCACATGACGGAACATATTTTTGAAGCCAGTTTTCAAATGGCCGTTTGAGACTATCTTACACGCACACACACAACGCAGACCTGTTCAAGGAGGTAATGGACACATTAGAGAGTTCTCATTACGGGTGAATAGAATGAGAAATTGCAACTCGGCTCACCTTCACAAAGATGTGAATATCTTCACTTATAAGTGACATACAGGCATCATTGAGGTACCATTAGATTTTGAATTTCAAGGCCTATCTACTGTGGCAGTCTCATTTGTAAATACTCAAAATTAAATTGATGATGGGACTGGCTACTTCTATTATAATTCACCCTTATGAAAATAATCACATAAAAAAATGTCATTAACTAACAAAATATTAAATAATATTATAATATACCTCTAAGAATATAAACAATGCAGTGATAATAATAATAATCAAAAATTTGTGGTAATAATAGTTCTTACTTATAACTTAACTAGCTGACCCGGCCCGGCTTCACCCAGGCCCTGGAGGGTATCTATCTATCTATCAGTCTGTCTGTCTGCTTGTTTGTCTGTCTGTCTGTCTGTCTGGCTGACCCGGCCCGGCTTCATCCAGTCCCTGGTGGGGAGCATCTCATTTAATTCATATAAGTAGTCATATAAGCTCTCCCGTTCCCGACTATCTGTCTGTCTGTCTATCTGTCTGACCCGGCTTCACCCAGTCCCTGGTGGGGAGCATCTCATTTAATTCATATACGTAGTCATATAACCTCTCCCGTTCCCGACTGTCTGTTTATCTGTCTGTCTGTCTGACCCGGCCCGGCTTCACCCAGTCCCTGGTGGGGAGCATGTCATTTAATTCATTCATATAAGTAGTCAAATAAGCTTCCGTTCCCGACTATCTGTCTGTCTGTCTATCTATCTGACCCAGCGGGCGTGGCTTCGCCGGTAAACAGTAACTTAAAAGAATGTCCTTCCACACACCTTTCATTATTTTTAATGAAAACTGTTTTTAGTCACCGACATGACAGTTGATAAGTTCTGTAAGCAGTAAAAGATGGGTTACAATGTTATGCATTATGCATTATTTTTATGCAAACTTTGAAAATGCCTTAAAGATTATATCATTATTTATTATAACTCATATGCCTAAAAATAACTATAGACAAAGAGTTTAACAATAGTGCAAGTAAGTCCAACAATATGACTATAAAGTATATAGAAATGTTATTAAAAGTTATGCCCCTTGAAATAACTTTTCTAGAGTGAAGTCCCCCTGCTATAAAGACATTATATAATGAAAATGAAAAAGTAAATGTTATTAAATAAGTAGAAGATTTTACACTATGAAACTATTATAGTCGGTTGCACAGGAATGAAAGGAAGACATGTAGAAAATTTCATCTCAATCGGATGTACCGTTATCGAACCCATCCAATACAAACATAACCACAAACAAAGTCAGTCACATACACTCTGTTTTATAGATATAGATTATACCCCATTTCTGTTATAAGTGAAATCAACAACTTTCATTAATAAATGAATTAATTAGCAATCAATTTCTATATAAATACATAACACTCTCATATAGCAATACAACTACTTCTCCAATAATCAATATATTCTCCTCGCAGACCAATTCTCAATTCTTTAACTTGCATGGCTTTATGGCTCAATGAATAAATGTTAGTAATAACCGAATGAACGAACAAAATATTTAAGTACGTTAGTACTGTACAAATCTGTTAACTCATTGTGTCTCCATAGATAGGTAGTCACCTACTACTAAACTATGCTTTGTTTCAATCATTCTGTAATGCGCAACTGCCACCATGCAGTGAGCAGGCGTCAAGCTCACCACATGTCAGCAACAGCACCTCACCCAATGTCGACAACAATGCAGTTTTACCTGTCCAATATTCTCTTCAAAATCAAGACCATTCATAACAAAAATATAAACCAGTGTTCCCTGAGATCATTTGACCCGCTTTCCATGGCTATCACCTAAAGTAAACAGACCAACCCATACCGGTGAGCAGCCGAACACTTGACCTAACTTCCCATACTATCAATACTTGACGCAAGTCATATATGGCTTCTATTCTAATCAGCACTATCCTCTGCCAATAGCCCTGCCGATGCAGTGTCACACGAGAAATCCAATGTTACTAAAAAGAAACACCGCATTGCCAATGCCACGCCTGGATAATCACTTATCCAAAACAAAACCCCCAATTTATTAGATAGTATCACCCCAAAATCCAATAAATACCAATTAACAAACTTAATTATGCTTGACCTCACTTCGAACCGATGCTCTCCCATCAGTTGCCACATCGATGCTGTATTAGTACGACCAGATGTTAAATTTGTATACAACACTGCCAAAGCAATGCTGAGATATCAAAGATCCGAAAGGAAATCCTATTATTTGTTGGGTGTTAGTCGTAATCATGCACAATTATAATTTCCACTAATTAATATTTTCAAAAATCATGATTAATAACTTCCGTACTTAAATATTGTTAACTTATCAACACTATAACACAACCAAATTAATTATAATGCAAAAGTAAATTCCTTAAAATAATAATATAGTCCAATATTCCACTAGCAAATAATAAGTAACACGTAGTAATTGTTCTTAATAACTATCTATATCTATAAAAGGCGATGTGTGTCAGTAGGGATGTATTAGATGCGTTCGATAACGGTCCATCCGATTGAGATGAAATTTTCAACATGTATTCTTTTCATTCCCAGGCAGCCAACCGGCATAGTTTGTTAGTGTACAATCAGCTACTTACTTACTAAAATTTAATATTTAAATTTACATTATCATTTATATATAGCGAGGGGACTTAACTTAGGAAAAGTTATTTCAAGGGGCATAACTTTTAATAGCATGGCTATATATTTTATATATAGATTGTTACATTGTTTTCAAAGATTTATAAACTCTTTGTCTACAGTTATTAAGAGGCATATGAGTTATAATAAATAATGATATAATCTTTAAGGCATTTTCAAAGTTTTCATAAAAATAATGCATCTATTTAAATAGTGAAATTTTTCTAACTCATCTTTTTATGTTTAAAGAAGTTATCTACAGTCATTGTAGGTGATTAAAAACAGTTTTCATTAAAAAATAATGGATGGTGTGTGGAAGGACATTCTTAAGTTAATTTTTTTTCTTATATGACTTTAATGAGACGCTCCGCGCCAGGAGCTGGGCGAAGCCGCGCCGGGTCAGATAGATAGACAGACAGATAGTCGGGAACATGAGCTTATATGACTACTTATATAAATTAAATGAGATGCTCTATAACAGAGCACCATCTCTGTTAGTAGTTTGGGAGATAGTTGGTGCGAAATAGAAAAGGGTTTGGGAAATGAATAAGTGATAAATGATGCACGCATGAGCACAATTGAACGAGTGGTTAGGGAAGCTCACGCGTGACGTCAAGGATAAACATAGGGCAGTTCCAACTCAGCATTCTACTTAGCCAGAGGTGTTTCAACTTGTTGTATACGTTTTTATATCTGGACTAATAAACGGACATATATATACTTTGGTCGGAGCCTTATCTTCATGTATTGCAGTTGCCTTCAGTTATATTCAGACTGGCCGTGATCTATAACAGCTCCCCACCAGGGCCTGGGTGAAGCCGGGTCGGGTCAGACAGACAGTCGGGAACGGGAGCTTATATGACTACTTTTATGAATTAAATGAGATGCTCCCCACCAGAGGCTGGGCGAAGCCGGGCCAGATCAGACAGACAGACAGACAGACAGATAGTCGGGAACGGGAGCTTATATGACTACTTATATGAATTAAATGAGATGCTCCCCACCAGGGACTGGGTGAAGCCGGGCCGGGTCAGACAGACAGACAAGCAGACAGATAGACAGATAGATAGATCCCCGCCAGGGACTGGGCGAAGCCAGGCCAGCTAGTTAACTACTATATCTATACTAATAGCTGTTTCCCTTTGTCAGTGTCTCACATCGCACACAGGTACTCTAACTCCTTCATACGCACTCAAGGAAACATTTACAAGGTATACACAGGCGGTGACTTCATCACATAAATATACAAATGCCGCCTTACATACGCTTATAGCACACAGTCAATTACACAAATCCTACACTCGCTATCTTCAAACTAACACTCTCGCAAAGCTAAGCATTTGCTCTCGAAAACACAAGCATCCTCCCCTGAAACTGTCTGAGTCCCGTCTGGTGTTCCCAAGCTGGTTGGCTGGACTTGTCATACTGGACCCCGTGCCATCCGTGAACCCTGTGCTGTCTTAGCAGTCTCGTTGTACTGCAGTCCGTCCGTGCTAGGCTAGGTTATTCAGTGTACTGACGTCTAGTCCATTCAGGGCAGTGTCCCATGAACTGGCAGCCCCTCCTATCACCCGGTCTGGTCCTGCCAGTGTCCTGTCTCTGACATGTCTGTGTCCCCACCTAAGTCCTGTCTCCACTTTATATACTGTCCTGTAGATGTCCTGTCTTATGACCACTCTGTGTCCTGACTTATGTCCTGTCTCTACTCTATCAGCTACACTGTAGTTGTCTTTATCTATGTCCTGTATGTCCTTATCTATGTCCTATATGTCGTTATCTAAGTCGTTCTAATTCTATTCTGTCCTTTGTCCTCTCTATATCCTGTACCTACATTTCAAACACTCTGACATTCTCCCATCCCCCCCTCCCCCGGTATCATGTCACCGAATTCATTCCAAAGGGTGTGACACAATGTCGTATATGCATATAAAAAATTAGTCGGAACTAATCTGTCAGTGTGTTGTGGGAATTAGTCAAACACTCTATTCAGGTACCACTCTGATTCATACGGGTATGAAACACTGTTGAAGTATCTACCCACTGGTCTATGATCAGTGTAACATACTTGCAATGTTGCCAAGAGTCACTACTCCCCTACACTCCACTACTGGAAGCTGTTGACGACCCAAGGTTATTTTGTCTTACAATTATGGTTAAGTCATAAAATGCAACGCCTCTCAAACATCAAAAATTGATGCCTCGCAACAATTTGTCCCTTTTGAAGGAGACAAATCATAAATATATTATCCATGGCTCCCGTGAAATGTTACCTCAACATCTTTTACAAGATCTGTGTCTACTGATCTCTACCTGTCTAGCTTCCGCTTGTTGACAGATTTTCCATCTGTGTACTAATAATCCATATTAATCTTTTGTGTCCCTTGTAAAAGTGTGATCTCCATTACTTCAAAATTGATGTTTGTACGTTATATGTTCGTATTCTGTTTGTGTGTGTGTTCTATTATTATTAGTGTATGTTTAAATGAGAAACATAGGTGTATGTTCATAATCTGTGTACCTTAGGTTTTCAAATGTCATCAGGTAGGTTCCTGCATCTCACAAATGAAGACTTATGCTCAATTTTTCAGATGAGTCCCCGAACTGCGATTCTTGAAAATATAACCATAGTTGCAATGTAATTGTAATTTCAATACATATAAAATCAACGTAATCTCACATGTGTCACACAAAAGACGAAGACAAATCACTACAAACAAAGATGTGTGCAAAAAAGCGCACCAATATTCATACTTCTCATTTTAATGCATTCATCGTCCTATTATACACACTCTGCTCTCTCAGCCATACAATGCATTAAAAATGTTTATCTTGTTGAAATAAAATATGCTCGTTTTAAACTTAATAACTAGCTGATTTACATTTAATAGTATATTGTTTTAACAACAATAAGTTCTATAATATAATAATTATTGTTTGACTGCTCTGGGCAATACTAAGGGAAAAACCTGTAATTACGTTTCTGTACTTTGGTCTAATGGGTGTTATCAACCAAGGAAATATAATTTAACTAAAGTAAATAGATATAGTAGAACTGTGTTAGCTCCCTTAAATTACAATGTTATTAATTAATTAAACTAAGGAATTTCTAACTGTATTTCATTCTAAATTCATGCAATTTATTGCATGTCCAAGTAATATTACTAATATTTATCAAAGTAGTCTCATTAGAGAACAGTAATTTGTAATATACTACTTTGTTGCTGTTAATTGCCTAAATATTATTTTACTTTATAACATAGCTAAATAGTTTGCATATTTCTAAGTCCATGTCATTTAACTTATTGATAAATTTATGTGAATATCTGAATTGGTATTATATTCTAGCTAAAGGGAAAATTTATCTGATAGTGCAACTTCAATAAAAATAAGTTGAACTCATTACATGCTATGTCCATCATAGTATCAATAATGTAATGTAGCTATGTACACTAACTAACTATGCTCGACTGCGAAGTCTGAAGGCCTGGTCAGCAAGTTGGCTAAAGTGTTTTTGGAACCTGTGATGTGTTTAATGGAAAACGAGTAGTTCTGTAGAATAAGGGCCCAATGATAGATGCGATTGTTCTTCGGTTGTCCCTTCTCGATGACCCTTAATGAATAATTGTCAGTTTCAACGACGAAATGTGTTCCAGCAAGATACTTATTTAATTTAGTAATACAATACACAATTGCAAGAGCCTCCAATTGAGACACTCCGTACTTTTATTCTGCTGGAGTCAGCTTCCTGCTGATGTAAACTATTAGATGGAAAATAACCGTGGTAGGCCTGGAGCAGCACCCCTGAGATGATCGTGGTGCTCGCGTCTGTTCTGAGGGTATAAGTTAGGTCTCTATTAGGTAACCTCAAAATAGAAATGTTACTAAAATAATACTTAAGTTGTGACAAGGCGTTATTTAAAGTAGCATCTTGTACATTGATTTTTGCATTAGTTTTTAACAAATCTGAAAATACACTGGTAATTTGTGCCAAATTTGGTATGAACTTGTTGTAATAGTTCACCAGGCCTAACAAGCTTCTCACTTGTTTCTTAGTTGTTGGCATCTTGAGGTTTAGAATCTTAGTCACGATCTTATCATCACTACTCAAGTGGCCTTTAGATATTTTATGGCCTAGAAATTCAATTTCTTCCAGTGCCAACTCTACCTTTGTTGGTTTCACAGTAAGTCCAAACAATTTTATCCTGTCGAAATTATACATCAAAGTTTGCATATAAATGACATTTATAAGTGTTAAAATACAGTGACTTGAGATGATAATTTCTCTCTCATTCACAATGTCATTCAAAAATGGTGGGACATAATACCCTCCTTCACATGTTGGAAGCACAATTAATCTGGTACTCCATAGACATGTAGTTAGTTTTGTCTGTAGTTGGTAAGCACTCCATACTGTCAATATAATCTTTAGCAACATTAGTACTACAATCACAATGGAACTGACTGTGCACCATATTTGCAGGTCTTTGTTCTGACTTTTGTCCCTTTTGTTATGTCCCTTGAAACACGTCACTGTGCAATGTGTTACTGTTTGTGTGTGTCAGACTGTGTCGTCTGCTAGAATAAGAATGATGGGTATCTGCTTTTCGTTGTAAGTCCGGTGTCTGGGTTGTCTGATGTGTATGCAGTGTGTTTGTGTCAGTGTTGTCTTGTAACATCGTTTTACTGCCACTGCAACTTTCTGTGAGTTTAACTACTTGGTCTTTACCAATTTTGTTTAGAGTGTCACAATAATTTGCCTGAAAATAATCTATGTTATGTAATCTTTCAGGCTGTTTTGTTGTTTTCTGAACAGTTGCGTCCCTTGGATTTGTTGATTTAAGTTGCTGTTCTTGGTTACTTAATTCTTTATAAGTGGTAGTTATTTTTATTACTGGTTTTGTTTCTAAATGCTTTCCTCTGCCAGTCATTAATCTGTTTGCGCGTGCAGTATTTTACGTCCGGTAAACACCCTATAATTAAATCTGTGCAAGGGTTGTCCAGAATTGCACACGTAAATGTACCTGTAAGGAAGGGTGTACAAATGCAAGCTGTAGCTAGTGGGTATTTCTTCACATTGCCTGAAAATGTTCGACAATTTACAAACTCGCCTGTGTAATCTTCTGCGTTAGCAAACTCCTTTCTTAAACCAATTAAAGTACAGCCTGAATCAAGCAAGAATCAACAAGGCTTGTCATTCACCATACCCTGGTGGAAGGTTAACTTTCCTCTTTCGGAGATTACTGCATTAGCATGTTCATTTGCAATTGGGATTGCATGTCCGCATTTCAATACCCCATCCTCATGAAACTTATGACAAGTTTGACATCTATCATAATTTAGGATATCAATTGCTGCCAGAGCATTCTCTTCACAATCTTTAATTTCTTCTTCCTCACACTCGCTTTCAGAAGATGATTGATTGATTGATTTAGGAACCGACATCACAGCATTCGGGACATTCCCATAAGCGCTCCGTCCCCATCCTCAGCAGCCAGCGAAGAGTTCCAACACTACTAGTTCCAGTAGTTTCAGAAGATGAGTCAGTGAGTACTGCATTCACACTTCTCAATCTTTGGCAACCATGACATATAGAACTATAATGCCCGTAAGCTTTGCAAAAATAGCATTTAACAGCATGCCGGTAAGTTTATCTTTTACCCTGCTGTTTTTTCACCATCATATCCAGGTGAGCTGGATAACCTGGGTTTGAATCACACATTTGAAATTGAAAATGAGAAAATTTACATTATGGACATTGTGGTGCATTGGATCTTTGTTTCTCTCTGTATTTAAATGGTTTTTGTGGTTTAGTATTTGCTGCTGCCACTATATTATTTTCGTCACTGTTAGAACTAAAGATGTTTTTATTGGAAGAAAAATAAGCTGAACCTTTCTTTTCTAATTGTTCTAAAGATTCAACATCAGACTGTTGTAAAAATGTTGCAAAAGGGCTTGGAATTGATGAAATAATTTTGTCCATAATCTTTAAATCTCTTAGCTTTTCATAGCTCTTATTTATCTTTGCAGCGTTCAGCCACTTATTATATATATCTTGTACGTGAGAAACGTAATCAATGAAAGTCTCAGACCATGCAGAAATTGAGTCACTCTGGCAGAATGGTTTAAGTATATTATACTTATTGTACTTGTTTTCTTCTTCCTTATTTTTCAACTTTGTAGTTGCAATGTGCACATGAGATTCGACCTCCAGTTCTTTCATTTTTAACTGGGTCTGTGCCTCAATTTCTTTTGATTTGGTCCCTTCTGCTAACTCTAGTTCTCTAAGTTTTGTAGCTTCAGCTAACTCTAGTTCTTTAAGTTTAGTGGCTTTAGCTGACTCTATATCTGCTAGTTCTTTCTTGTGTAAGCGTTCTTGTGCTCTTTCTTCCCTCTTGGCAGCAGCTTTTCTATCTCTTTCCTCCCTCTCTGCAGCGGTATGCTCTTTGTACCTCTTCTCTGCCCATTGTTCTAATTTGTCCCCAGTGTATCCTAGATCTTTCCCGGCCTCAATGCATTCTTTCAACGTTGACATTGTTACAGGTTATGTTCACAAATTACAATGTCTAATAATAATACACTGTTTAATAGGCAATGTAATAATACAGCTGTTAATTTACAGCATTCGTAAAAAAATAAGGTGCTACTTTAACATACACTGTCGATAAATGGGGTATTTATCTTATTTCTGTATACTTCTTGTTTTTCACCGTGCACCAGAGGATGATTTTCTGCCCGAGTTTATTACAATATCTGGGCTGTTGGCATCAACTTTATTCTCTACTTCTGGTGTGTAGAGAAGCAATAATTAGTACCAGGGAATAACAACAACAAAATCCAAAAATTTCTGTCTGTCAAGTCCACTTTTCAGAGGAGAGGATTAGAATGCGTAATATATGTTTGTGAGTTTTGTCGGTCGCCTTGTCTTCTGTCATGTTAGTTCTGTATCGTAGTGTTCAACCGGCTTGGAACATCAACTGAAACGTCACACTGAAAACATGATGCATATCATTTTCATATCAATTTATCAAATGTTAATATGCTCTTAATTTCAGTCAGTATTCACTCACTCTTTCTCGTTTGTAATTCAGTTTTAAATTACGTTAAGTTAGCTTACACACACAGGCGGTGGATTCATTCAAAATTAAGTTCTTACTTTCAAATTCAGGCTTTTGGATTCAATCGTAAACTTCTGACACCAGTTAAGTTCTTACACACTCACGCAGGCAGTGGATTCATTCTAAAAACTTCTGACACCAGTTAAGTTGCCTGTCAGCGTCTCACATCGCACACAGGCACTCCAACTCCTTCATACGCACTCAAGGAAACATCAGTTGTGCATATGGTACTTGTATGATTTATTTCAGGCGAACCTGATATAATTACAAGGTATACACAGGTGGTGACTTCATCACATAAATATACAAATGCCGCCTTACATACGCTTATAGCACACAGTCAATCTTCAAACTAGCACTCAAGCAAAGCTAAGCATTTGCTCTCGAAAATACAAGCGCCCTACCCTGAAACTGTCTGAGTCCCATCTGGTGTTCCCAAGCTGGTTGGCTGGACTTGTCGTACTGGACCCCGTGCCGTCTGTGAACCCCATGCTGTCTTAGCAGTCTCATTGTACTGCCGTCCATCCGTGCTAGGCTAGGTTATTCAGTGTACTGATGTCTAGTCCATTCAGGGCAGTGTCCCGTGAACTGGCGTCCCCTCCTATCACCCGGTCTGGTCCTGCCGGTGTCCTGTCTCTGAAACGTCTGTGTCCCCACCTAAGTCCTGTCTCCACTTTATCTACTGTCCTGTAGATGTCCTGTCTTATGACCACTCTGTGTCCTGACTTATGTCCTGTCTCTTCTTTATCGGCTATACTGTAGATGTCCTTATCTATGTACTGTATGTCGTTATCTAAGTCATTCTAACTCTATTCTGTCCCTTATTCTCTCTATGTCCTGTATCTACATTCTCAACACTCTGACACCCTTAATATTAAATTGCTGCTTTATATTCTAATGTTTATTGCTAGGTAACTGCATACTTACACAAAGAGAAATTACAAAATTAACTGTATGACCTCGCACACTGTTTACACATTTACCGATTACACATTATTTAATCGACACACGAGTTATACCCTGATAACTTCACCACATTACCAAGTTACTGATTAATAATGTAGGTTAATTCATCTGAGCACAGATTTCTAACTCCAACTATATATCTAGTAACTTAATAATAATATTGTTAGCGTAACCGTGGTAGACAATTGACATTACTGTGTGAACATGTGTATATTTCAGCATGAAGGATTTATCTAGTTATTTTACTTCATGTGGTGTGAATTCTGCAGTATGTACCCGACGAGATGCAGCATAATATGCCAGGCAATAAACCGTGCAATCTATTGTTTGTGTCTTCGTTATTCAAACGCTCAGAATGCTTGCCATGCTGCATAAGTTAATCTGGTCTTATGGTTTGTTGAGTGAGAGAGATATCCCACAAATGGCTCCTACATTGTTGTTATTATTATTATTATTATTATTATATGAAAGATTCACATGTTTTCTATATTATCAGATTTATATATTCTATTTGTGATTGTTACCTACACTGCGAGAGTATATATTATACTTTTACTAAGTGGAGACAAATGATGATGATGATGATGATGGATAATGATGATGAAAAAAGCCTTGTGTACGTCTGTAAAACAAGAAGAGAATGTTGACTGGAACGGCCTTTGGCCTAATGCTGATTACAGCTATGGAAAAGAGATGAGGAATTCTGGAAATACGGCCGATGTCTCAGAGATTCTTGTCATGTTGTGACAGGTATACAATCAAGATGTTGAAGGTGGTGGTTAGGACGTTACCACCGAACAGGAACCTGGGTAAAAGGCCTGTTTTTGAGTGGAACAAAAGGAAGTGCCTTATACCTACAGTATGGACCTATAAAATAAAATAAAAGATTGACTGCTGCACTTATTAGCTGCCTTTGTCAATGAAAGACGTATTCGAGGATGATTAACCAAAAGCTATTGATACATTCCGTCTTCTGTAAGGATAATCCAGGACGGCCTTCCTTATCAAAATGTCGACAAAGACAAACGGATATATATAGTACACAGATACCAGGGTATTACCCGCCTTGTCCGTCTGGGAGGTACCACCTGATGCACCTTCAATTAGCAAAGTTAAAGAAACTGCGGGATAATCCAAGTTTGAACAAACTAACAGCAGTAAGAACCCTCCAACTGCCTGTTGGATGCCCAGTTTCATATTCAACAATGAATAACTCTTCACCACAAGTCATGTGCAGGCAAGATCAACACCAGGTCCTGAATATGAACATCATCAGGAAGAAACTATGAGAGAAGTAAGAGAAGTCAATGTTTATACACATGCAGCAGAAGGAATCCTCCGACTGTATTGCGACTCCCAGTTTGTGTGCTGGAATACTTCTTCTTCTGTTCCATGCTTGTGCAGACCAGTCTGGACAGTCCTAGATGATACCAATAAGTGACTCTCAGTATTGTATGTTCCTACACTGGAATGGATATATCAAAGAATGGCTCTTTGCTGGTCTCAGGTCGGCCTGAGTGCATTATCAACAAGTGTGGGATGGCCTATAAACTTGAGACTCAGTGTGTGTAAAAGCCTTGTGAAAAAGGGCTGAGAATCTGATGAAAAAGCAGAGATGCTGGACCAGTGTTTCCCAACCTTTTTTGTGCTATGCCCCACCCAAGCCTTTCTAAAATTCTTATCCCCCCCCCCCCCACAACATATACATTATTTTTAATATTAAAAAATTGAAATGTTCACTAAAGAAACTTGAATGATAGGTTTCAGGAAGAAATCATTAGGAAATTATTGAGCAAACACAGTAAGTAAATTTTCAAAGCATATAATGGTGAACTACAGTATACAAAACACTCATAAGGCCAGTTGTGCTGTATGGCTCTGAAACCTGGAGTACAACTAAAGGAGACGAAGCCTTGTTACAAACCTTTGAGAACAAAGTCTTAAGACACATCTTTGGGCCCATTAGAGATACACAAAGTGGAGAGTGGAAAAGAAGAAGCAACAAAGACATGTATGATCTGTTTAAGTCCCCGCTAATCACCGGTATCATGAAGTCTAATAGACTGCAATGGCTGGGGCATATATTAAAGAATGGAAGATAATAGGGAAACAAAACTGGCTTACACTCAGGAAATAAATGACCGTAGATCCGGAGGTAGACCAAGAAGATGGTGGAGAGATAATACATGTACAGACCTACAAGAACTTGGAATCAGCGACTGGCAAGAGAAGGCCAACCAGAGAGACAAATGGAGACGGCTTGTATCTGCAGCTAAGAACCTCAATGGCTCGGAATGCTGAAGAAAAAGAAGATAATGGAGAACTGCAATTCAAGTACACAATAATTTTAATGAAAGATTTTTCTATATTATTTTAATTATTAGTAATTATTTATTAATTTTAGTGGGATCCTTGCACTGGATGCTTGCTGCAAAGAGATTTTATGTCAGGTTCCAATTTAGTTAACTTCAGTCTCAAGTCTCCCTGATTTGTTATATCCAGCCGATTTCTTCCATTTTCGAATTACCCCCCTTAACAAGTGTCAGCGACTTGTTCGCTACAGAGTTCTCAGGACTCCCCTACTTTTGCACCGCACGAAATAACAACTCGTGACATTTGCAAAAGGAATTCAATTTATTTAGAGCTGACATTTCAATGGCTCTGCGAGCGTTATGCTTCATCATCATTATACAAAATGAATGCAATGAAGTGGTGAGAAATGATGCTAGTAATCACAATCTAAATTGACAGCCTAATATTTGCCTATTGCCTAGAAACTATAGCATTTGTCAAGAACACGTCTACTCTCTACCGTCTCCTGTTCACACGCTACACATTGCGTGGACAAGTACAGACGCTGTCCCCTCCGTGCAGTAGCTAGTCTTGCGTGCATGGTGTCCTAAGCACGCTGGCTTGTGAGCTAGAGTAACCGGGCACTTCACTTGTACGCATTGGCCCCTTGTCTGACACAAATGTGTCTCCTAGTGAGGCTATTTATAGTGCTGGTGTCTCTTCTGTCTGGTGTCTCCCTACTAGACTTGTATTAACTCTTATCCACTCTCTAAAGCCTTATTGGAGATTCTGACAGGCTCCCCTCCTCTCTGTGAAGTGTTACTTCCCTTTAACTCATGTTTGTAACACGTCTGGTCACAAAGAAAAATTGGTTGCTCCAATTTTGTCAGATATCCAATAAGTTATAAATCTGTCGTTTGGGGATAGAACAACTCTCTTCTTCCTTTACTCACACTGCTCTATCTTTTCACTTCGCTAATTAAGTAGCCCATGTATCCGTATAGTTGGTTCCATAGATATCTTTGGGAATTGTTTTGAACCGGAACCGTTGTCTTATGACTTATGTCCTTGCTTCCGTCGTTTTGACCCTATGTCTTTTGACTTTCACCTATTGACTTCTGTCTCGACCTGTCCTCAAATTGCCCGAAATGACAACCCAAATACAAGTTGACTCTGTTATGAGTGCAACACATGAGCATAAAATGTTCATGTTCCCATTAATATCCCCTCCAACTCATATACACACAGTTCTACTTTTCACCTTCTCGCTTCCGCTTGTGAAAAGCTATATTCAATGTTACATTAAGGTTCTTAAGAAGTTATTGTGTCCCCTGAATTAAAGTTGTTGTTCTTTGAACCAAATAGTGTGTGCACCTTTTATGTGTTTGTTTTCCTGTTTATTTCCGTGTTTTCTAATAAACTACAGTGTACTTAACTCTCTAACATGTGTATGCGTTAGTGTACTAAATGTGTGTGTTCCTTCGAGCGCCGTAAATTGGTTTATTGTGGTTACAAACGTTTGTTATTCTTATTTGTGACCACAACTCCGCTTTCTGAAGCTCAAAGTACATTCCCTATCTAATCTATTAAAGTATGGCAGTAACACACATAAAAACTCGACAACACATTGGCTACACAGATGACACAGACAAGTCAAAATGAGACGTTTCCAGCGGTGAAAAAATTTGCCGCTAACTTTCTCTCTCGCTCTCTTTCTTTCCACGTTTACTAATTTTCACATTCTCTTCGCATTTATTCTTCTTGCATACATCTTTCACTCACTTTCATACTCTTCTTTTGCTCATACATTCACTCGTCATTAAAATATGTTTCATCGCATCAAATACATGAACATTACATATATACAATAAATGATTGGCTGAATTATAACAGTAATCATGCCAAATGACTGTGCGTTTTGTTTGCACGTGTCATGTCTATACACAATATACAAAGTTATGAGGATGGTTTGTTACCGATCCTGTAATAGTAACTAATATGGTTTAGTGTGCTGACCTAAATTATCCTCAAGGGAAATAATCTAATAATTAATTTCATTTAAGAGAATTGGGTTAACTACCTTAAAGTGTTATTTGTAAAAAAAAGATGATGTTAATTCCTAAATGGTTGGGTTAGTTTGGAAATGATATTTTAGATAAATGAATTTATAAATGATTATGATTATGCGGTAATAAACTAATGTAATATCTAACAATCGTATTTCTATCATTGGTGTTATATTAAATGGGTTATTAACTAAATGATGGTGATTTCTAACTACCACATGACATAAATAAAATTATATATGCATTTGAACATTTAGCAATTCAATTATTCATAGAAAAATTAAGTTATGGGTACTGTTAATAAAATAATAATATACATATATCACAGTTACATTTCTATATCTAATTACACTAAATCGAAGTCCTCCTTTGCATTGTGAAGATGGAGCAATGTTCTCTGTGTCCATTTCGGCAAAGTCTTCTATGCTCTCCTTCATGGATAGTGTATAAATATAGTGCCCTACTAACTTATGTAGGTTCATAGCTAACACTTCAATGTTTTTCTAGCTTATGTATGTGTCAGCGCATGTTACTTCTGCATCTGTTCGTTACACTTCTCATAGCACTGTTACTTTCACACAGTTCACATGTTTGGCGATGATAACGCACTTACAGTGTATCTTAATCACCACATACGGCACCGAGTTACTTAATCTTTACAGTGTTACTGTTTCTGGTGATCTGTGGTCGATCCCTTCCTGCAAATCAGGTATTTCAATGGATGATGGTCGACTCAAAATGTCTGCAACAGTGTTCAATCTTCCTTTTAAGTGCTGGATGGTAATGTGTAATTTTGGAGAATCAAAGCCCACCTGTAAATTCTGTTATTGCTGGGAAGTCTAGACTGCATCACAGACAACGGGGAGTTATCGGATTCGATCACAAACTGTGCTCCTGCCAAAAATCTATGAAATTTCTTAACACAATAGATCAAACTGAGGCCCTCCAATTCTGATGCTGAGTATCTTGATTCAGCGGGGCTAATCTTGCGACTTACGTACATTACTGGGTGGAACTTCCCTTCGTAGAATTGTCCTAGTATCCCAGATATGGAGATGGCACTCGCATCTGTGCGTAAGAAATAGGTAAGTTTTGGATTAGGCATACAAAGGATAGGTGGAACGCTGAAAAGATGTTTCAGTTTTGATAACGCGCTAATTAATCTTGCATCTTGTACATATAATTTAGCCGAAGCTTTTAAGATGTTAGAAAAAACACTGGTGATTTCTGCCAGATTTGGAATAAATTTACTATAGTAGTTTACCAGACCCAGTAAACTTCGGACCTGTTTCTTGGTCGTTGGCATTGTCAAATTCAGAATCTTGGTGACGATTCTGTCATCAGTTTTTAATTGGCCCCTGCAGATGGTATGACCCAGGAAGTCAATTTGTTCCATGCCCAACTCTACTTTGGTCGGCTTCGCTGTGAGCCCAAATACTTGCAATCTGTCGAAGACTTGTCACAGTTTCAGTAGGTGTGTTGTCCAGTCTTCCATATGGATGCATATGTCATCTATATATGTAGCAATATTAGTCATCCCATGGAGAAGATCCCTAGTTAGATGGACGAAAGTTGCTGGAGCGTTACGAAGGCCAAAAGGAAGAAAGCGCCACTCATATAGACCTAAAGGAGTGGAGAAAGCTGTTAGATTAATCGAATTTACTTCCATCGGGACTTGCCAATAACCTTTCGTTAGGTCAATCTTGCTAAATATGCGAGATGTAGACAAGTCCAAGATCAAATCCTCACATGATGGAATTGGTTCAGCGTCAATTTTGGTTATTTTGTTTAAACGGCGATAATCGACGCAGAGTCGAATAGTAGAGTCCTTTTTGGTGACAAGGGCAATAGGGAAAGAATACTCTGACTGAGATTTCTGAATAATTCCGCTCGACTCGAGAGATAGAATTTCTTTGTTGAGGTTCGACCTATAGTTTAGAGGGATAGAATAAGGTCGACACTTAATTGGTGTGTTGTCAGTCAGAATGATAGAATGTTCTATTCTATCTGTCTTTCCTGGGATGTCGGAGAAAATGTCTCTGTATTCCGTCAATAGCTCTATGATTTGTCGTCGTTGGTCGTCTGTCAGTTTCGTTTCTATCTTTATGCTGTCAATGGTCGCAGTCGTGTCTACAGTAGGGACTGGTAATTCCATCTCGTCTTCGTCTGTCTCGTTCAATACTGTTGTGGTGATAATTGTGTGTGCTGTTACCTGGCTAAGTGTGTTTGCGTTGTCGCTGTCGTGTCCCCCTATCTAGTGAAGTTGTGTTTTGTACATCTGTCGTCTCATTACTTGGTGTTGGTGCATTTTGTTCGTCTGTCTGTTGTTCTTGTCGTGAAAAGTATGGTTTCAGCATGTTGATATGAAATATCTTTAAGTGTCCTTTTATTGATATTTCATAATCCACATCTGATATTTTACGTTCAACGTTGAAAGGCTCTTGCCAAGATGTTAGTAACAAATTACGTTTATCAGGTAGTAGAAGCAAAACCTTCTGGTTTGGTTCAAGGTGAATAGTTTTAGCACCCTTATTTGCATAGTCGTAGTTTCCATTGCTCGACACCTGTTTTAGGGTTCCAGCAATATCAACCACTATACTCTCATGTGGTCTAGATGCTAATACTGACCGTTGAACTTCGGCCTTCACATGCTTTCCCTTTCGTACAAGATGTTGACAGTCTTCCGGTTTCAAGATGGCGACGGACGGTCGTGTTGTTTTGTGTTCGTTAACTTTTTCGCGTAGGGGATGGATTTATTCATCTCTTGCGTGTAATTGGTGTGCCAGGATGTAAAACCAGGAGTTTATACTCAAGATCTGCGCGGGTGCTACGGAGTTCGTGCATCGAGCGAAGCCTTCCTTGAGTGAATTTTCAGCAGCGTGTGTGGTTCTCAGCAGTCTGTGTTTACGTTTTTTCAACATGGCGGAACAACGTGTGTTTTCCGAGGGGTCAGCAGTCAACATAACGAAGCGGCGTGGTAGCCGCGCAGGGAGGAAGAAACAAGGTAAGCGCGGTGGTTTGAGGCGTTTTAGACTCAAGTGTCACCGTCTAGGACTCAGGAACATCCGTATTCTATATTGGAACTGTGCCAGTGTAAAACAACGGGGCTCTATTTTAGAAACCCTAGTTTACAGGAACGACATTGTAGCACTCCAGGAGACGAGACTGGGCGATCAGCCACTCCGAATTGCCGGCTTCAAATGTTTCTACAACAGACGACATCTGGGAACGGCGATTCTCGTTCGCGACAGCATGGTGGCGTCAGAGCTAGACATGTCCAGTTGGGACAGTGACGATATACAAATACAGGCGTTGAGAGTTCATTCCAGTGTACCATTCGTGTTGGTGAATGTTTATGCCCGCAATGGGAGTATGGACGCCCAGAAGTGGCAGTGCTTAAGTGGCATATTAGGCCACGAGAGGAATGTTATTTTCTGTGGTGACTTCAACGCTAAAGGCAGATCATGGGGAAACACTTCCTCCAATACACAAGGGGAGGAGCTCGAGACTGCACTGGAAACCATCGACCTGGTTTGTATCAACAGTGGCTGTGTCACCAGGACAGCAAGCCGTCCAGGCGATGAGGACAGTGCTATTGATCTGGCGCTAGTTTCACCTTTATTCACTACAGTGTGTAGATGAGGTGTCCTAGGACACCATGGCAGCGACCACCACCCTTGCAGCATATTAGTGGAGAAAGGCAGAACCAGGCAGCACAAGCTAAAGGTAAAGACGTTCCAGTATGACAGTACAGGGCAAGATGTGGTGAGTAAAATAAGACGTGACAAGCGCAGAACGTTTCAGGGCAGGAAAAAAAGCTGGGAGCAGCCACCGTGGTGGAGTTTCGAGGTGGATAAGGCGTGGGTGGATAAGCGTAGTGCTGTAAGGAGATGGCAAAATGCCAAGAAGAACAGAGCTGGTCATCCTAGTCCCTGCTTGCACTTAGAAAGAGAGATGCACACAAAAGTAAGCTATTTCAAAAAAACTGGTCACGGTGGTTAAAAGGGAAAAATGGGCAGAGGTGTGTCAAAGGGTAAGCACAGACAAGTCACTGAAATTGTTCTGGCGACTACATAAAAGCATGAGTGGTGTAGTCAAGAATAAGAGCATTTCTGACTTCCAAGGTGCTGACCTCATCTGGCAGAGGACTGACGAAGACAAGGGCAAAGCCCTCTTTGAACGCTACCTTGAGCAGGGCAACCAGACAGACATGGGAGGTCGAAATCTGGCCAAGGAGGTCACCTCAGACAGATGCAAGGCCCAGAACACTCCGGATGAAGACACAGTGACAGTGAAAGAAATCAAGGCTGTGCTTCGACGATCAAAAAACAGTGCTCCAGGTCCTGATGGCATAAGATACGACGACATAAATAGGTGTACCGACAATGAGCTAGAGAAACTAGCAGACATGTACAACAACAGTATAGGGAGTGCTAGCATCAAGGAGGAATGGTTACACAGCTATCTGATTCCCTTGCCGAAGCCTGACAAAGACCACAAAAAAATTCAGGGATATCGAATTATAACCATGCAGAATACAATAGGCAAGCTGCTGGAGAAGGTAATTGCCAGGAAAATATCAAGGCAACTAGAGAGGCAAGGTGTTTTCCCACCTACCCTGGGTGGGTACCGTCCAAAAAGAGAAACCTGGACCAATGCAGCAGTCTTTGCCCAGGATGTCTATGAAGGTTTCCACTCAGGCACTGAAACCGTTGCTGCAGCGATTGATCTTGAGGACGCATACAACAGAGTACCACTGGATTTTTTAATGTTTCAGCTTCTTGAACTAAACGTAAGTCCATTCCTCCTTAGTTGGATCGCTGCAGCCCTCTTCCAACGGAAAGTAGTTTTTAGATGTGGCAGTTGGACTTCGGAACCAACAACAATATATCCTGGCCTACCACAGGGATCACCATTATCTCCGGTACTGTTCAACGCCTACACAGTGAGAATCACCAGTGAGCAGATCACTGGACCTGGCAGGACATTGTCATATGCCGATGATGTTTTAGTGTATCGTCAGGGTAAGGATAGAGAGGAGGTTGCTGGGGAACTACAAACCGAACTCAATCGCATAAGTACTTGGTGTGATGAAGCTGGGGCAATGGTTAACCCAACAAAGGCAACAGTGACTTGGTTCTCGTTGAATAATCATATTGTCAACAATCCAACACCAACTGTAATGCTGTGTTCAGAGACGGTGGAAAGAACGCAGGCAATGAATTACCTGGGGATACGGTTTGATCGAAGCCTTGCTTATAATGTGCACATAGACCAGGTGATAACAAAGGCCAAGCGGGGTTTGGCAGCGATGCGGGTGATGGCGGCAGCAAACTGTGAGCAGCGCCATCTATGTCTTCTGTACGAGGGGCTGGTCATGTCTGTTTTGGAGTATGCAATGGCAATCTTGACTCTCAGCCATAAGCAGATAGAAAGGATGGAAAGGATACAGAATGAAGCTATGCGCATTATTCTTGGATGTACAAGAGATACAGCATGCAGGGCGATGCGCTACCTTCTTGATTTTCCAACCATTGAAGAGAGAATACAAGTTTGCAGGGCATGCGCCTACCTCAGAATTAACGCAAACACACAACATCCACTGCATAGTGAAATTAGGAAGGTGAAGGGCAGCAGGTTAAAAAGAGGACGGTCGTGGATGGGTCAAGCCGAAGACATTCTTCAACAGGTGTGTTCACTTGAGGACTTAGAACCTGGCGAGGAGTGGGTGCAAGTGCCAACAGACTTCTGCACATCCTTTTCAGTTTGCATCCAATTAGATAGAAAATGCAGACAAGAAAATCCGGCTGCTGTTGAGGCTGAAGTACAAGCGTTGATTTTCGAGAATTCGCTAGACGGTGACGCGGTCATCTACACAGATGGGTCGGTCGTCCGACATGTGAGAAGCTCATGGGCCTTTACAGCTCGGGCCGGAGGGAGAATTGTGAAGGAGGACTCTGGTGCTTTCACTGAAACCACAAGTAGCCTGACCATGGAAGTCATGGCAGTAAGTAAAGCAATAACATGGCTCGAGACACAGACATTCACCAGGGCTTGTTTCCTTAGCGACTCAATGAACATGATCAAGAGGATAGAGGAGGGGTCGATCCGAAGAGAATGGTTGCTGCCTCTGAAGCGGTCTCGGCTGGCAAAGATTAGTTTCATCTTCGTGCCAGGGCATGCGGGAGTACAAGGAAATGAGCGGGCTGACAAGCTCGCAGGTGAGGCTACTGTGGAGGGCGGACGCGCCATGGACCAGGCTGACATTCTGAATGCTCTACGTGATGTGAGACTTTTGCGAGAACCAAGTGATGACTGTGAATCTACAACAATGGCCAGACTGCTAGAGCATCAAATTAAAAGAGGTGTGGCCAAACAAGAACACTACGCAGGAAGCCAAAGAAGATTGATAAACCAACACAGAACTGGCGTCGTTAGCCGCTACACGCTGCGGGATTTGCTGAGGAGGGGATCCGAGCACTTATGGACTGAATGGTTCGATGTGCAGCGAGGATGATCTGTCGACTAACTAACTAACTAACAAGATGTTGACAAATAGTACAAGATCGACAGAAAATTTTTATGTCCGAACAGAATTTAGGCCAGTAAAATTGTGACAGAACTCTGGCTTGCGTTTTATCATAGGCCAAATGTCCAGCAAACGGTGACTCATGTGCGATCTTTAGCACATTTTGTCGGTATGTTACAGGTAACACCGTCTGCTGAATTTCATGGTTATTATATGTGTAATAACGCATGAGAATTCCGTTAAATTTTCTAAAGTACCAAGAAGCATTTTTAGACACTTTCGCTCGCTCACCCACCAATTTAAAATAAGGTGCGATTGTTTGATCGGTGCTTTGTGCCTCGATAAATTTCTGTCGAGTAGTGTTGGTATCTGCACCATTTGGTGTTAATAGCTGTAGCATTTCATTTTGTAAGTCAGTATAGTTTGTTTCTGTATCTGACCTTGTTACAGCGTTGGCCATGTGTGTATGTTTCCAGGCTCTTATGTCGTCGTCTGTACATTCTTTCAATGAATCTAGGCATCCTAAAATGAGATCCATGCATGGATCTTGCAGGATTGCGCAAGTAAATGTGCCGGTAAGGAACGGGGTATTGATATGCGCTTTTGCCAGTGGATATTACTCAATGGTTCTAGAGAAAGTACGGCATTTGACAAATTCACCCGTATAATCTTCTGGTCTAGCAAGTTCTCTCCTTAAACCAAGTAGAGTGCTTCCGCTATCAATTAAATATTGGCATGGTTGATCATTTACCAGTGCATCCTAGAACTTAAGTTTACCTCTGGAGGCACTTGCTGCGTTAGCATCTTCATTTGAACATGGTATTACGTGCCCACATTTCAATTTACCATCAGCATGAAATTGATGGCATACATTACATTTCTTAAAGTCTAAAATATCTGTTACTAATGCTACACTCTCACATTCACTCGTTGGCAACACATTCACCAGTTCCGGATCAATGTCACTCTCATCGTCTGATGATGTATCGATGAGTGCTGCATTATTTGCCTTCATTCATTGTCTACCAATACATTTATTGCTATAGTGGCCATAACTGGAACAAAAGTAACATTTAACAGCACGTTTAAAGGATGATCTTCTGCTTTCTTGCTTCTTTAACACTGCTTCTAAGTGTGACGGAAATGCGGGGTTCTTATCACACATCGAGTAAGTAGGATGAAAAAGACTACAATAGTTACATCGAGGTGGTTTCTGATATGGTTTGTCCTTCTTACGGTAATCTTTCTGATTGTAAGATCTATCAGGAACTTTGTTTGCAAAAGCTGTAATTTCTGTATCATGTGTTGTAGATTTAAATATGTCCCAATTAGATGAACAATATGCTGACCCCCGTTTCTCTAATTGTTGAATGGACTCAATATCTGACTGTTGTAAAAACTTCGCAAAAGGGGTAGGAACGGTAGATATCACCTTGTCCATTACCATAAGCTCTTCTAGTTTTTCATAGTTGTTACCCACTTTCGCCGCTCTAGTCCACTTTTTAAATGTGCTCTGCACGTTAGAGATGTAGTCTAAGAAGGTTTCAGTTGCTTTTGGCTTAATTTGGGAGAATTGAATTTGGTACCCAGTAGCGTCTAAAAGAAAGTGTTGCATTATCCTATCGTGTATGTACTGATAATTGTTCCTTAGCTCTGTAGGTATGGATTCTATTACTTTTAACGGCTCCCCACTGAGGTTCCTCATGTAGATCATTGCCCAGTCATCCAAAGGTATTTTCTGCGTCTTTAGTTGGAATTCTATGTTCTCAGTCCATGCGCTAATTGAATCCCCTGCTAGCGTTGGTTCACTGTTTTCTGACACCAATTGGGGTCCTGCCTGTCAGCGACTTGTTCGCTACAGAGTTCTCAGGACTCCCCTACTTTTGCACCGCACAAAATAACAACTCGTGACATTTGCAAAAGGAATGCAATTTATTTAGAGCTGACACTTCAATGGCTCTGCGTGCGTTATGCTTCATCATCATTATACAACATGAATGCAATGAAGTGGTGAGAAATGATGCTAGTAATCACAATCTAAATTGACAGCCTAATATTTGCCTATTGCCTAGAAACTATAGCATTTGTCAAGAACACGTCTACTCTCTACCATCTCCAGTCGGGTCTGTTCACATGCTACACATTGCGTGGACAAGCACGGACGCTGTCCCCTCTGCGCAGTAGCTAGTCTTGCGTGCATGGTGTCCCAAGCACGCTGGCTTGTGAGCTAGAGTAACCGGGCACTTCACGGTTACTCGTAAGGCCAAGCTTCCCAATGGCTTGGGGAAAGCCCTCGCTCACTTGTACGCATTGGCCCCTTGTCTGACACACATGTGTCTCCTAGTGAGGCTATTTATAGTGCTGGTGTCTCTCCTGTCTGGTGTCTCCCTACTAGACTTGTATTAACTCTTACCCACTCTCTAAAGCCTTATTGGAGATCCTGAAATTTATTTAACTTCAGTCTCAAGTCTCCCTGTTTTGTTATATCCAGCCGATTTCTTCCATTTTCGAATTACCCCCCTTAACAAGCGAATTGCCCCACTGTGGGGCATGGGCCCCACGTTGGGAAACACTGTGCTGGACGGTTGTCATCTGTTTCATTATATATGATGATGTAGGAAAATACCTTCTGCCCCGTCTGAAGAGGAACTCCTGAAAGTTTGACTGACCTAGGCCTCAGCTTCACTAGGACACAGAGCCCATTAGCAAATGAGTGTTCTTGTTTTCCGTCCCTGGATATTAGGGATTGTGATGTTTTCTTGGGCCAATTTGGCAATGGATATTAGATGGGTGGAACACAACTGAGTGAATTAATTCAGTCCCTGGATAATAGGGATATTATCTGCTAGGCATTGGAGATAAATAACTATCTACAGAAGATATCAAGAGGAAAAGGAACTAGGACTAATTAATTAGTCTAGTATTGTTTGCATTTGGAATGCTGTTTTGATTTTGAGTGTAATGATTTTGGGGACATGAGATTATCACATTTGTATGTGTTCGTGATATTTCATATCATCCCATGCATATCCTTAACAACTCAATGTTATTACATGTTTATATGTACTCTGGATCTTGATTTAAATCCTGGTGAACAAGTTTGTCCCAATGTTGATGTTTACGTCAATTGCTTTGTTGATGTTTGTTTAACGTGGTTATTCTATATGTTGTAAACAATCAATGTCCTCTGACACTACATCAAATACAAAAGGCGATCGAGTGGGAGGCGATTCTTACACATAGATACAATTTGTCAAAAGGAGTGAAGTGTTTTTCCCCTTGTATCTGTGGTAAATTTCCCTGATCACCTTGCCTTATAGACGTAAGTGAGAATGTAAATTCATCCCATCTGGGAACCCCTAGAGTCTAGACAAACTAAGCAATTCTTCTTCTTCTTCTTCTTCTTCTTCTTCTTCTTCTTCTTCTTCTTCTTCTTCTTCAGCTTTCCGAGCCATTGAGGTTCTTTGCTGCAAATACAATCCGTCTCCATTCGTCTCTCTGGTGGACCTTCTCTTGCCAGTCGTTGATTCCAAGTGCTTGTAGGTCTGTACATGTATTATCTCTCCACCGTCTTCTTGGTCTACCTCGGGGTCTACGGTCATTTATTTCCTGAGTTTAAGCGAGTTTTGTTTCCCTATTATCTTCCATTCTTTCTATATGCCCCAGCCATTGTAGTCTATTAGCCTTCATGATACCAGTGATTAGCGGAGACTTAAACAGATCATAAATGTCTTTGTTACTTCTTCTTTTCCACTCTCCACTTTGTGTATCCCTAATGGGTCCAAAGATGCGTCTTAAAATTTTGTTCTCAAAGGTTTGTAACAAGGCTTTGTCTCCTTTCGTTGTACTTCAGGTTTCAGAGGCATACAGCACAGCTGGTCTGATCAGTGTTTTGTATATTATGATTTTGGTGTTACGAGATAGCGCCTTTGATTTTAGTAGATGTTGTAGTGCATAGTATATCTTATTTCCAGAGTTGATTCTAGTTTGTATTTCTTCCCTTATGATGTTGGAGCAGTTGAAGATTGTACCCAGGTATTTGTATGTTTCCGTTCTTTTAATGGTCATATTATCTATTTGTATGTGGCCAGAATTTTTAGCCATTCCGTCTCTTGAAATTACCATATATTCTGTCTTATCTTGGTTGATAACCAGCCCCATCTGTTGGGCTTTTTCCTTTAAGTGAGTCAATATTTCCAATGTCTTTTGTTCACTTTGCCCTATAATATCTATATCATCTGCATAACCAAGCAGCTTGGATGTTCCTCCAATATCACATTCCTCCTTTATCTTCCTTACAACTTTCTCTAGAGCCAGATTGAAGAGTAGCGGCGATAGTGCATCACCCTGTTTCAAGCCAGATGTTATTTGGAAAGGGTCTGATTTCCTGCCTTTATATGTTACTATATTATAAGTATCTTCCATGCATAGTCTGGTCATGTTGATTAACTTCCTTGGTATTCCAAATTCCTGCATAGCATTCCATAGACTATTCCTATGGACACTATCATAAGCCTTTTTAAAATCCACAAAAATGTTATGGAGATCTCTTTTATATTCCCAATATTTCTCGGCTATTTGTCGTAAGATAAATATCTGATCTATTGTTGATCTGTTTTGTCTAAAACCCGCCTGGTAGTCACCTAATATGTCTTCTGAATATGGTTTTAGTCTATTTAGTAATACTGCGGATAGTATCTTATAGCTTGTGGACAGTAGTGATATTCCTCTATAATTTCCACATTGGAACTTGTCTCTTTTCTTAAAGATAGGTATCAATAATGACTCTTTCCAGTCATGGGGTAATTCTTCTGTCCTCCAGATTTGTATTATTAGTTCGTATAGCTTTAGATGTAATGCATGGCCACCTGCCTTTATAAATTCAGCAGCAATTCCATCAGTCCCAGTTGCCTTATTGTTTTTAAGTCGTGTGATTACATATAGGATTTCTTCAAATGTAGGTTCTTCAATTTGTGGTTCACATGTTAGAACCTCTTCCTGTGGGAAAATGTTACTTGGAGCTTCACAATTTAGTAATTCAATAAAATATTATTTCCATGTGTTGCACATTTCCTCATTGGTATTTATCATATTCCTAATTTTGTATTTTAAACCATATGTGTTTTGTTGGTGCCCTCGTTTCCATATCTTTGATTATATTACTCATATATTCTCGCTTCTGCTGTCTGACTATTTTTGTAGCCTCTTTACATTCATTTCTATAATGCTCTTCCTTTTGGATGTTATTGATGTCATTTAAGCAATTATTCTCATATATTAAATCCTACACCCCACATACTTCAAGAATCAGAAATCTGAGAGTACATAGAAGAATACTAATTGTGCTTCTTTAGCAAAGTGATAGAAAAAAAGGCATGGATGCTAATATGCTGCAACATATGAATGAACGTTTCATAGCATTGTATTGTAGTGAGAGATGTGAATGGAAAAAAAAAAAGTTTAGATAATTTATTTCATACATTGCTTCATATCTTCATGAAGATTTGATATTGAAATAAAGGAAAACCCATATGTCAGTATCCTATTTGATGGACATGCAGATAGATCTGATGATGAGGGGCTGATATTATATATTCCATTTATCAGAGAAAGAAAGTGAAGGGGACATTTCTTTCTTCTTGTTCTGCATTCATCTGGAGTCTTTTTTCGGATGTGATTGCATTCTGCCTGCTAACAGTGGTGGTGCGATACTAAGCTTTAGGCCTACACATCCAACTTCAGTGGGCGTTTGTTGGCCGAGTTAACCTTCCCAGGGTTCTTTCTACTGTGCCACTAAGATGCAATATGTGATGGGCACTTTAAATCTCCAGAGATGTGTGAAAAACTTAAATGATCACATGATATCTTTCAATGGGCCTTTCAATAAAGGTCATTTAATGGCTCATTTCAAATTATCTAGCTTTGTCTTAGATTCATTCATATTTTTCTTAGCCCGCGTTAAAAAGAAATATGCTGACTCGTGAGAAATAGGGCTGGCTCCTGAATCATGTTTAAATTGTTCTACCTATTGCCATTTCTACTTTGTCATAAAATGTTTATAATTTCATTTCACTGCTGCTTGCTTTTGGTACAACCACTTGTATAATATTTATATCTCTAGGTTTGATTTTGAATTTGAGAAAAATAACTCTGATCTGATCTAATCAAATAACCATTAACTGACTTAGGTGTTTCCTCATCAAACATTAGTCCTATTCCTTTTACGTATGTATTACCTCCTGGACAAATTATTGTGTGTTTGTCTGTTATTACTTTTTCAGATCTCCTCCACCTCATCTTACTCATGCCCATGATATTAATATTTATAATTTTCATTTCTTTTATTACTTTATGTAACTTTTCTATCTCAACTATGTCCTGACATTCCAAATTCCTATTTTAAACTTATCTTGGGAAGATAAAGTAGTGGTTTTCTTTTGGCTTCCATATTCAAATGGGATCTTTTACCTCTGCTTTTGCCAGCAATGTCCGATTGTCAGGAAAAGAGAGTGCCCTGCTCTGCTCAACTGCAGAGTTGTGCACTGATCCTGGTGGATTCTTGGTCACCTATGCCTTTCCCAGTGTCTGAGTAGATTTACATTCTGCCATTGTGTTGATTTAAATGTTATTAAGTCTTTGACCATTCAGAAAGCAATGACAAACTCCTAAATGTAGAATTATCTAGTACATTAAAAACAACCAGTAAATGATGGGGTTGATTGCAACATCCTGTAAAGAATACTCAACTAACTGTTATATTATATTGCACATAAGCTTACCTTGACCTAAACAGACTTCAGGTTGTTCTATCTTGACACTTGACGGTAATTTATTCTCCATCTTATGTCTACAGCCAGTCTGAAAGGATTTGCAAGTTACATTTGTATGCAAACATAAACTATATAAATGAATTTGATATTTTGGATTTCATGATGATTAATCATATATCCATCCATCATGTGCCATGCCAAAAAGCGTGGGCGGTCATGTCTTACCATCTCACTCGATTACAAGAGTCATAGATCAGCTCCATGTTTCTGACTTGACTATGCCACATGGGCAAGCCAGTTGTCACCAGGTTCTCCAATTCATTTCTTCTCATAAGATGTCCAAAAAACGTTTGTCTACACGTCTACCGTGTAGTGTGTGAGGGCAGTAGATGGCAATAGTGATCTTATTGTGTTAAATTATACTATTAGTGTGCTGGAACTGTTCACATGCAATATAGATATACTTCCCTGCTGAAGTGTCCTGATGAGTGTTATAGCATAAAGTTGTTTGAATTAAAAATCTTGTGTGTGCAGTCTGGCGTTCGATATTGATTCATCGGTGTTGATCAGTCATCCAACACAATACTCACACTGACATCCTCTAGACACAACCACAGCCACTTCTATCTGTCATAACAACCTCATAACACAGAAATATCTGGAAGGCTCATCACTGGGAATCTGAGACATCACAGTCAAACAACTGTATGGACATCAGTGTGATATTTGAAAGAAGGTATCTGGGGACTCTCATTACAGACCAAGGTGTGTAGTCATAGGTAGCAGACGTCTAGCACGCAGTGTGTGTCAGATAATTAATGCAGACAGTTCAAAAACAGCCCAGCACAGGTAGAAATACACGTATACACAGCCAGGAAACGCGGGATCAGCTGTGGAATGTTATCCACAGCACAGAGGCAAGGTTTATGCCCATGAAGAATCGTCGAACAAGACATGTGCTGGAGTTAGTCAACCCCACTGTCAGCTGTTCAGTGATATCAGCGAAAACATCTAACGTTTTAAAGACAGCAGACATTTGAAAGTGGGAACGATATTTCAGGACACAGCCGATGGCTGCGTATGTTGAAGACCACAGAGAGAGAGAGAGAGAGAGAGAGAGAGAGAGAGAGAGAGAGAGAGAGAGAGAGAGAGAGAGAGAGAGAGAGAGAGAGAGAGAGAGAGAGAGAGAGAGAGAGAGAGAGAGAGAGAGAGAGAGAGAGAGAGAGAGAGAGAGAGAGAGAGAGAGAGAGAGAGAGAGAGAAGAACTATTTCTTACAAGTCGATTGAGCATGTGCAGTGCTTGGCTGAGCTGGAGCTCAACAGTGTTGTGAAGATTTTACACAGCCGTAAGGTGCAGGTTTCAGGTCAGATTAACAGCAGAAGTTTGCACTGGGAGTGTACAAGGCGAATTGATTGGCTGAGATAGTGGGTAACCAATTGTAAAAGAACAGGGCTGAGATAGTGGGTAACCAATTGTAAAAGAACAGCTATTAAGCAGTGAAATCAGGAGTCGATGTTTCTTTGTTTGTAACCATCGTTCATTTGTCATCATCATCAAGTCACCAGGCAACAAACATTCAAAGGAATACAATCGGGTGCTGTCTCCACAAGGGAGGCTGAACAATTTACTTGCTATACAGAAACAAAGGGTCGGACATTCATCATCATCTTCAACTTTTTTGGCAGTCATAAATCCTTACCACCACTTCAAGGAGAAAGCAGCCACAAAATAAACACTCATGTGTCTATAGGATCAGGTGTCATGGTCACATTAAAAAAGTAATATAGGACTGTTGTGTATGGCTTTGCACCAGAAGTTTGTTCCATCAATTAGGCTATTTTTGGAGATGAATTCTACTAAAAACAGATAAGTACTTTTGAGATTTTGGGCATTACACTGTAGTCTCCAACTGTTTTGTTGGTTGTTGCCCTTCATCTGTCCTAAGTGTGGTTATTGTCAGTAATCTGCTTTTTTGTATGTGGTCTAGTGTATTTTGTTAATAGGGAGTTTTGCTAGTTCCATCTGAAACAGGGAGGCAGTGTAAAAATATCTCTCTTTGTGCATAATGTATTCTTCTTGGAAAGAGCCAACAAGTTGGCTTGGTTGTTTCTTGCATTGTTTGTCCTGGACAAATACCCTGTGTCTTGTTGTCTCTTGTCAGATCTGTGTGCATTATTAGTTTTGGATTGTTTATTTTCTTTCTTTAGTTTTGCATATGATATGTGGTTTCTCTGTTTATGTTATTATTGTGATCCTGGTGTGACATCATCTGTATAGATGGTCATGTCATGTTGTATTATGCGCACAGCTGTTTTACACAGGCATGTGTTAATGTGATGTTAATTTAATTTCTCTGTAATCACATGTTTTTGTGCCTTCAGCCTGTGCATCTTGTGTCAAATAGGCATCATCAATTGGTTATCATATACTTGTGTGTGTGTGTGTGTGTGTGTGTGTGTGTGTGTGTGTGTGTGTGTGTGTGTGTGTGTGTGTGTGTGTGTGTGTGTGTGTGTGTGTGTGACACTATTTCCAGGAACTTGGTACAACCATTTGGTACATATTTGAGTGAGTATAGGTAATATCTTCACCCCCCCCCCCCTCCTCACTACTGGGAAAATGGAAGTAGAGAGAAAGACTAGAACCCTACTACCCCTACCCTACTTTTTTTTTTTTTTTTTTCCCCCGCGTTTCCATCCTGTTTCAGGATATTGCGGTCAACACCAGCATCTTTCAGCTGTATGTTGATTCCTAGGCTAGATTACGCTCATCAGCACGCCACGACTTTCTGAGCGACCGGCTCCATACTCTCATAAGTCACTTTTGCGATTCGAACCACTGCTAATTCTCGTCGCGTCACGTGACGAGAGTATTCGGGGTTAGCGGAGAAAGCTGCTAACTCCTCGGCCACGGAGCCGGCATACCCCTACCCTACAGGGTACAAAAATCACATTAGAGCCATGAGTGATTGAGTACAGAGTGAGATTATCAATAGTATTAATTTACTTAAAGAGTGAGTGTTTTAGTACTCTGGGTATTCACATAAGACAAGCAGTAGTGTCTTGATATTTACTGTGACTGGTGGACAGCAATGTGACCACAATTACAAAGATGCCTACTTTAATGAAATATATTGAAGCAGGTGAATGGTTAGGCTTGACTGGAGAGAACTACGGGAGTTTGAAGAAGCAAAATTGAAAGAACATCAGCAATTGGAAAGAGAAGAAAGACAGAGTAAACGTGAGTCCAAACGTTTACAGTAAGAGAAGTTAGCTGAAGCCAAGTGCCTACAAGAAGAGAAAGAGACACAAGTCAATATGACGCAACTAGAACTTGAAAAGTTAAAACAAGCAAATGCTATTGAAATTGAAAAACAAAAATTGAAGTTTGAGATGGAGAAGGAGAGTGCACTCAAGAAATTAGAGCTAGCATCAAATTGATGGACAGAACAATGAAGGAAGAAGACATCTGCACTCTTCACAGCGACTAAAACTGCCATACTTTACAGACAGAGATAATATCCAGGCATGTCTGGACTGAATCGAGGCCGCAGCTGAGGCATAAGGCATGCCAGAAGGGGAGTATGCTATGAGTCTAAGTGAATATCTTACAGGGAAGGCATTGGATATGATATTCAATCTAGTAGTGTCAGAAAGACATAACTATGCTAACCAATGTCAACGCCTGCTTACGAAGTTCAATTTAACTGAACATGGATACAGAACCAAGTTCTGACAATTTGTGCCAGAGAAAAATCAGGACTTTACAGATGTTAATACTGTGAAGAACCTCTTTAATAAATGGCTAGAGCCAGCAGAAATAGGAGGAGACTTTAATAGTTTAGTGAATGTGATGCTACAAGACAAGGTATTATCGTCATGTAATACAGACTTAGTGGCTTTCTTTCAAGAACATCAACCAAAGGACACTGAAACAATGTCCCAGTTAGGGCAAAACTACAAGATTGCACATCTGAACTGTTCTATTGGCAGACAAGTTTATGAGGAAATAGTCTGTGCAGCCTACACTAAACAGGATCAGAATTCAGTTATCAGACCAAGATCAAAAAGTGTGGACTCAGTATATAGGTATGAGCAACAGGCACCTCAAGACAATGGTGTCCATAGCAATCATTTAGCAAATCGGGATGTTACCCATACCACATGGGGAATTTTAACCCTTTACAGGGCGGATGTCAGAGTCTTGCATTCAGCAATAACACAGGCTCGTAATCACTAACAGATGTGATACAAACACGGTCACAGAATGACTTTACGGGACACACTACAAATACAATTCAAACACTTTATTCACACTTCTCACTCATCACAACCATTACATGCATCGCACAATTACAATAACGATGCAATAATACAATCAATAGATATATCAATGCAATGTATACAACTCACAAGCACAGTCTCCTATACTCACACAGGCGTTCTATCTATTCATGTTCATACACACAAGTATACGAGCACCATTCATTCCGTCTGTCCTGTCCAACTCTCCCAAGCTGTCTGGCCGCTAACCACTGTGAGTCTCGCTAGTCAGGGTTGTGTCCCTGCGTGGACTTCATGTCCCACGCATGCACCAACTGACCATTCCTGTCACAGCGTGGTTAGTGTCGCTCACAGGTGAACCTGGCCGTACTCGCCAGGCATCGTTGATGACGACGCGGTAGAACTGGTGGGGAGATTATGACAGCGGAGAGTCCATTTCTGTCTGATCACTTAAATGGGCAGACAACCCCGACGCACCCGATACTATTATGCATTTTAAAAATGCAATCTCTCGGCTTTCCAATACTTCTAATGGCTAGTTTTGCTTTTGTCGATAGCTTGACAACATGGCCACCATTTGCAAGCGCCTACTATGAATTTGAACGGATGTTTTTGGATAGTTTTTAGCGTTATCGCGCCTAGTTTCTCAAAATGGATTTTGGCGATTCTTCAAGTGATAGCCGAGATTTCACTAGGTTCAATTTAAGTGGCATTAAAGGGCACGAAGTTGACTATTAATCGGAGCTAGATATCAGTGAAAAGCATTACTTTGCATTAGCAGTCATGAGTTGGACTTTAAAACCCTTTACAGGGCAGACGCTTGTCCGTTTTGTAGCCCTGAATGGGCAAGATTTTTTTTCAGGTTCTGTAAAATTTTGGGTCGTGTTAGTAAAACCATCACAAATAAGGTGTAGTCAACCAATTTTAGTTAAATAAACAACACAATGATGGGAAAATCACGCAGAATATGTTACTCACATGATTGTTGCCGGTAATCCATATATGAACACAAATATTTACAAAATACGGCATGTTGTTTGTGATTTTCCGTCACCTATTCGGCAATGTACAAACATTATCAGACTGAAAATCACAAACAATATGCTGTATTTCGTAAATATTTGTGTTCATATATGGATTACCAACAACAATCACGTGAGTAACATATTTTGCATGCTTTTCCCTTCATTGTGTTGTTTATTTAACTAAAATCGGTTGACTAACACCTTAGTTGTGATGTTTTTATTAACGCAACCCGAAATTTTACCGAACCTGAAAAAATCGTGCCCGTTCAGGGCTAAAAAATGGACACGCGTCTGCCCTGTAAAGAGTTAAGAGACGTCAGAATTTTTATTCTGGATGCTTTCATTGTGGCAGCTGGAGGCACAAAGCAGCAGATTGTGATGTACAACCATCCAGTGGGCCAATGAATAAAAGGAGGAAGGACATTATCTGTTTCAAATATGGGGAAAAGGGCCACCTCCAGTACCAATGTACGATGGAGGATACTGAGCATTCAAATGCAGCCCATGTGATTGAGACACTGAATAATGAGAGTTGTGATGAGTGCAAACCTCTGTTTGATAAAGACAGTCAGTCTGTCTAAATGTGCAAGCATCCATTCCCTGCAGGGTCATTAGTCGATACAGGAGAAAGTCTGAAACTGCACCAGGGGTTTGTTAATGATAGTCTAGCATTAACCCTTAGGGATTCCGGATGCATGACCATCAGAGTCAGAAAAAGTCTGCTACATAGCTCGGCTTATACAGGGAAAAAGGTAAGGTGCATAACTTTCAATGGACAGATGAATTTTACCCATTAGCCATGATCACAGTGACATCACCATATATCACAGGTAGAGTGACAGCATGTGTCCTGGACTCCCCAGTTGCATACTTGATCACTGGAAATGTAGCAACAGTCAAAGTATGTACAGAAGAGGAAATTGAGAACTGGTACCACAAATATGGTGTAAGAAGTAATGCGGTAGCTACCAGAAGACAAGTAGATTAGATACAATAGTTGAAGAAGAAGCGACACTTGAAGTGGAAAACCAGAAGAGACTAATGATAGCACAACCGATCAAGAGAAGACTGATCTCAAACAGAGCTTTAGTGACTGTCAAAGGCAAGATATCACTCTTGACAAATGTTTTCAGGTGTATAGTACTTCAGAATCTAAGAAATTAAAGAATGATGTGTGGGGCTTCGAAGGGAAGAATAATAGTCTCACTTGCCAATTGTCAGATGACAAGACGATAAGCAGGCAAGGTGGGGTACCTTTAGCATATAGAGAACTGAATATGAGAACAGCTAATGATATCTCTTTTGCAGAGCACATGGAAATAATGTGTACACTGCATAGATCTGTGTCCCAATATTATTGGCCAGGGGTTAGTAAAGATGGCAAGCTAAACAGCAGATCATGTGCAACAGTGTGTCAGAATCTCACTCGCCCACACCTGGAAGGCGACGAACAAGGACGAATGTGAACTCAACTAGCAGCAACTGCGCAGTGGCCAATGGTCAGCGTGGCACACGAAGCACACAAGAACCCAAAGCCGGGCCAACACGAAACCCTGGCTGGGAGCTCAGACTGCGGACGACTATGAGACTGGACAGACGTGGGAGAAAGTGGCTTGTATTTAATGTATTCTTCCATGCTTGATGTATGAAAGCTTGTATGCTCTGTGGAGACTGAAAGTATGCTTTATTGTATGCATTGATGATCTTGTAGATATGTACATACGTAATTGCAAATGAGAATGCCGCTAGTTGTGAGCACTACATTATCTGAAGAATGTGATTAAATTGTTTTCAGTTATGTTACCATGTGTTTCGTACAATCATTCGTAGTGTACGATTGTGTTTCACTCCCTGTCAGAAGACACGAGCCATTGTCATGTTAGAAGTAAGATCCTGACACAGTGCAAGCGACAGATATGAAAGTTAGGCCATTTCAAAAGGGTGCTAGTGACATCACTGACCCAGTGTTAATGATATCCAGAAGGTATTTTAGGTATATCTTGACCATGAGTGAATGTTACACTAGATGGCCAGAACCCTTACCTGTCAAACACAGTACAACAGAAGCAGCGACTGAAGCACTATTAGCAGTACTGTCTAGTTTGGGTTTACCTAATGAAATTTTGCCTGACAAGGGGGGACAATTTACATTTCAGATGATTAGAGATGTTTACAAGATGTTACACATCACGTGGTTCTACAATACAGTAAAACAGAAATTTGTGTCATTCAGCACATCAGTGTTGTTCGGAGGGGCACAGAAGGGCAGTCATAACAAAGTTGTATGGACACAGCAGTGCGATGTTGCACTCAAAAGTATCATGCATGTATTTTATGATGGAGACATACTTACGGCTACTCACGCATTGTTACTTGTTCACAAATGTAGAGAAGCATAACTCTTCCATAATTTGACAACTACATTTTCTTTTGAGGAGGGGGTAGTGTAACGTGCATGTGTTTACGAAAATCTGGGGTGAATGGACCAATTAAGAATTTTACAATCCTATCAATGTGAACTGGGTCAGAGAAGAATATGCGGATGTTAGGTCAGAAAGGTGGAGGTAAGAATTCCAAAACAAAGGTAGGCCCAAAACACAATGGAGGGTATAGCCTGGAGATATCAGTCTAAGTCACGAAGGCACAGAGAAAACGTGAGAGTAGACCAAGGGACAAAGGGAAACTCAGAGAGGTTATGTTGGAGGAATTTAGATTGGGGTTAAAGGGGTTAAATGGTGTTTTGTGGGAGGTCCGGGAAAAGGGGATAAAGAGAGAAATCTGGACAAATTAGGGCAGTTTATTTTGGGCTGAGTGAGAGAGACTGAGCGAGAGCAGTCAGTCTGAGTCATGGCCAGGCAGTGGATGTCTGAGAGTTTCTGGCCCAGGAGAGTGGAGTCTTGGGCTGAGTGAGGGACATCAGCCAAGATAGGGTATTCATAGGGAGTTGAGTGGAGTTTGGAGCTGAGTCGAGAGAGAAGAGACTCAGAGGAGGTGGTTAAAGTCATGGATGGAGAAGAGTCTGTAACCGTGTAGTGTGCGAGGCCAGTAGATGGCAATAATGTGGTTGCAGGATCTTATTGTGTTAAATTATACTATGAGTGTGCTGGAACTGTTCACATGCAATATAGATATATTTCCCTGCTGAAGTTTCCTGATGAGTGTTATAGCATAAAGTTGTTTGAATTAAAATCTTGTGAGCGCAGTCTGGTGTTCGATATTGATTCATCTGTGTTGATCAGTCGTCCAACACAATACTCACACTGACATTCTCTAGACACAACCACAGCCACTTCTATCTGTCATAACAACCGTGTAACAACCTTGTGACACTTATGATTACTTGAAAACATGATTTCTGATATGTTATTCCTCAAGTCCTGTTCATGAATTTGACTTTGGGAATCAATCACAGTGTAATGTTATTGGTTTTATCATAACAAAAATAACATAACAATACATGACAGCTTCATGGAAAATTCTTATTACTTGTGTCATACATCATACACATATTAAAGTTAATGCAATACTTATAGCAGCAGCCATTCTTTATTGTATCTCACCTTAAATTTAATTAGAAATAGAATAAACTAATTGTCAAATAAATTTAAGAATTTAGCAATTTATAACTTTATTAGACTTAAGGGAACAAACACATTTCTCTTACAGTGTGTTTAGTTGATTTAATTACCTTCCCTTAGAAACACCCAGAAATTAATAGTTTAGTTAATTATATACCCATATTTAACAACAGTAATTATTTAGTTTAGTTAATTAAATCCCCTTAGTTATTACACCCATCATTTAGTTAAATAGGTTAAGTTTTACTTTAGAAACATCCATTATTTATTATATAATTTGTTTCTTTTACTTAACATCACCAAATAACAATTTAGTTAATTTAAGTCCCCTTAACTATTTATTTACTTTAATTTAGTATAGATATCGTAGTTAATATATTAGACACATGGTCAGGTCTTAGTCAGATATGACTGAGCTACCGTATAACAGTAGACGGTACTACCTGGTCTCTGTTAGCGCCGAACGTTGGGCGACGCTTACCAAACCCGACACCCCACATTGTGCCAACGGCTTCGGGCGGAAGAGCGCAATTGTGAGGGTACAAGCCTTACCCTGGTGCGAGGAAATGCAAGCTAAAGACAAAATTGTCATGGCAGGGCGGATCAGGCCCTAAGCCTTGGTTGGCGACTGGTCTAGGATCGAAGCTCCGACAGGCGGACAGTTAGAGCATTGCTTTGCTGATCCGGCAGCTTCTGCAGCTTGTCTTGTTCCAGATGTAGGGGTGTTACCTTTCCTCTGGAGTGAACTAGGCGGGCCGAGAGAGGGATCATGCTGCATGGGCAACACATGATCTCTATATTTTAGCCCAGGCTTTGTGCTCAGAGATTGAAGGCTAAGACCAAAATTAGGAGGGTACTGATCAGAGAGTTGCTTTTTGCAGATGATGCTGCAGTTACGACCCACTCTGAGGAAGAATTGCAATGTCTACTATCTGCATTCTCCAATGCTTGTTATGAATTTGGTTTAACAATTAGCAAAAAGAAGACACAGATTATGTCACAAGGTGCACATGAGGTACCATCAATCTTTATTGACGCCGAACTAGAGATAGTAGACCATTTTACATATCTAGGATCAGTGGTAAATAGCAAATTATCCCTAGATCAGGAAATCAACATCCGGATTGGTAAGGCAGCAACAACAATGAACAGGTTAAGAAAAAGAGTCTGGGAGAACAGGAAGCTTACTGCCAAAACAAAAGTCCTTGTCTATCAAGCCTGTGTCCTTAGTACTCTTCTCTATGGCAGTGAAACCTGGACAACTTACTCACACCAAGAGAACAATTTAAACAGCTTTCATATGCGGTGTCTGCGAAGAATTCTTGGTATTAAGTGGCAAGACAAAATCACAAATACTGAAGTATTGGAAAGATCAGGTTGTGTGACAGTTTATTCCATGCTCAGTCTTCGTAGACTTAGATGGATAGGACATCTTAGGAGGATGGATGATGGTAGAATACCAAAGGATATCTTTTTTGGTGAATTACAGATGGGTAAGAGATCTCAGGGTCGGCCTCTACTACGATACAAAGATGTGTGTAAGCGGGACATGATTGATACAGGCATTGATAATGCACATTGGGAGCAAGTCGCCGCTGAACGTGTTGCATGGAGGGCAAATATCAGAAATGGAATAAAGTCAAAGGAGAAAATTATTGCAGAAAAGACACACACCAAGCGTTTGAGACGTAAGATGGTGCATGATGGTGGAAATGACCACGTGTTCATATGCACCCACTGTGAACGGACATTTACAGCGCAAATTGGCCTTATCAGTCACACTCGCTACCGCCATAGTTAAAAGTTATTATGCCTTTTTAAAGCACAAACTATCGTCTGTCAAGACGGCAAGGTGCCAATGGATATTAGACATCACTCTGTATAAGGACAGTTATACTAGAAATCATCAGTCTAATGACTAATCAAACCGATTGTCCATTAGAATAGTTAGATATATTTAGACTTAGTTAGTTTCTTTTGTAGTGCCGTAAGCAATACATTTAAAATTGTAAATATAAGAGTGTGATATATAAAATTACTTTATTTCGGCTCAATATTGTTTAACATGAGCCCAATTTTATGTCAATGACAAAACATTTTTAAAATTGACAATGTATGAATGAGTGAACGCAAGGCGAGTAGACGGACGAATGAAAGAATTAAAAATATTAGTATGAACAGTGGTGCATTATTTTTCGCACACACGAGTTTTTATGACTTGTCCGCGTCTTCTGTGTAAACCATGTGAGTGTGTACTTTTATGTGTGTTATAGCCACTAATGCATTACACCAATGGTTGTTTTCCAGAATCCCAGATTGGCAAAGTATGTCATAAATTAAGCAAAGGCATTACTTTGTGACATGCATTAACCTACCTGTGAAACTTGAAGACTTAAATACATCGATTATAGACATATGGTTATGTTTCTAATTGCAACACATATAAAATAAATATTTACACCCATACAAACAGGAATACAAAATAAATATTTACACCCATACAAACAGGAATACAAACAGATAAAAATACAAACAGCAGCTTTTGCAAAGGGAGAGAACACTTGGTCAGGGGACACTACAGACTTAGAGTAAGATGAAGGGCTAGTTGAATGTTTATCCACAAGCGGGAGCGAGATAGGCGAACATCAGCATACACACAACTAAGAAGAGAAGTGAAGGTGCATTTCACGGGAGCCATGAATTATATATTTATGTTTTGTATCCGTAATAGGAGCAATTTGTCTTGGGATATCGGTTAATCGGTATTTTGAGGGGTATAAGTTTGTTAAATGCGCCCTGGTTCAACACAGCTCCCAAGAGTGTAATGTAATGACTCTTACATAGAGTGGAGGTGTGTCAAGCTGATCTGAAACCAGTGGATAGATACAGCAACTTGTTATCAGACTTATTTGAGTCAGAAGTGGTACCTTATGACAGACCAGTGAACCCCGTGACAAATTAGATCAGACTAATTTTATATGCTATGACGACATTGCGTCACACCTATGACATTAATCTGGAGACGCAATATGGGGGGCGACGAGAGCATGTCAAGGTGTTAGATTCTGTAACAGAGTGAGTACCATCTCTGTTAATAGGTTTGATGTGCAAAGTTTAGGCACGGTTGAGCATCCTATAAGAACGTTACTAAGGATGCTCAAGCCGTGACGTAGGGTTTTTGGGGAAGTTAGTTACAGCCAAGGTCTGGAGAAGTGAACATCATACCATGTAATTTGTGTAATATTCTTCGGCTTATTATGTTCAATAAACCCTTTTTGAAAATACCATCGGGACTCGTTTTATAATCGTCCCTGTACCTGTACTATAACAGTAAAGAGTTGGTGCCGTGACCAGGATTTCGATTTTGAACTTGGATGTCGCGAACACATAACGAGAAGTACTGAAAAACAACATAACACAGCAGAGAACTTTCATGGGAAATTTTTTATCAGCTTGCTGCGACAAGAAGGTATGAGTAAATAAACTTTTACTAAATTTTTTGAATCAAAAGATCCAGACCGGACCACTTTTCTTGAAAGTTTCAACTTAAAATAGAATCAACATGAAGCATTTTGCGGGCTAGTTGATTGAAGCCATACGTATTAAGATTACTGGATGGAGCCATCATTGTAACCTGGTTGTCAGTAGAATGGGCTATTTCTCATCATAACCACTTGAAGTAACCTGATTGTCATCAAAATGCTGTGAATTTTAATCTGCCATTATTACAGCCGTTCATTGACCTTGCTTGTTTGAAGGTCACTTACCTACTAGATCAAAGAATTTTTTTTTCAAATCTCAAAATTAAAACAGCCACAACCAACTTGAAATTACATCGAGATGTCAGGAAGAATGCGATTTGGTTGCTTTGGTCTCTTTGGATGCGGGTGGGCATAATGGTTGCCGGCCTGCTGAAGAGGAGACCTAATTAAGTCGCTTCATCAAGCTAGAGCTGTTTTCAAGTCGTCCAGAAGAGCCCTGTTTAGGGTGAAAAGAAGGCGCAAGTCTGGTGTGCCCAACCATGGGTGAAAGTGGAAGCACTCCTCACGCTAGAGAAGCCTGAGATGTCCGGGGAATGATGTAACTACCAGAAATTGTCGTCGTTTGGAGAAATATAAGCAGCTTCAAGTGATGGAGTAGCTTGTTTTATACGTGAAGCCTACACTTGGCAAACATAGTTCTCAGCTGATGTACGTGAATTTACTTTCCTGTTGGATCAAGGGATGATATATCTAACGGTAATTAATTAAGGTTTAACCAATATGAGACTTTTGACTGTTAGATACAATTGATTGATTAATTCAAACATTCAATATTTACAAGAGGAAAAAACAGTTGCTTACGTTTATTATGTAATTTAAATACGATCATATATCTAGTGATATTTATTAACTAAATTGTTATAACTGTGAGTTTGCTTATATGAATTAATATTTCAGCATAGTTCAGCATGGCAGAAGAACAAGTAGCGTTAACACAGGTGTCAACTGGAGTAGGCACGGAAATAGCTAGACTCAACACTGCAATAAAACAGCAAGGATCTAGGCATGTATATAATAAATTGTTGTAGGATATTGAAGAATTGAAAACTTGATGCATGTTTTTAAAGATTTGTTCTTTGAATAACCTTTTTGCAGGGTATGGAATAGTGATAGGAAAGCTGCCTAAGTATTAAAGACAACATATCATAAAGGCGTGGTGAACTAATATGGATATTTTTGATAGGAAGTTAGAACGTGTGACGGAGTTAATGGACAACTTAAGGATGGATGTAGATAGAATTTCGTCCATAATAAAAGTAATAAAGAGACAAACGCTTGAACGAATGAAGCACAAGACAGGTATGAGACGTGTTGAGGTAGACAAGTCCAATAGATGGCAAACGATCAATAGAAACGATAACCAGTGTGGTTACAATTCTAAAGTTATCAACGATATACATATGAAAGCAGATAAGAGTGAGACACAGAGACATATAGGAATTAGTAATGGTCAGAAAAGGAAACAGTGGTCGTGGCCTTCAAATAGTGAAAACGCAAGAGCCTTGCGAGAGAACTGGTTTCAGATCAGACAGTTGCGATATTCGGTAGCAAGGTTGAGTAACAGAGAAAGAAACACAGATAAGATTTTGGTAGTCAGGAGGTATCTTCAGTCTTTAGTGTCAGACAAGAAAGAGAGACACAGACGCAACCAGGCAGTAGTGTGGAAAAGAGTACTCAGACGTCGATTGATAAAGTGACAAAGAGAGACACCGTGGTATTAAAGAGAGACACTGGTACAGAGGTTAGACAACCCAAGACAGAAGACAGGCAGACAAGAACCAAAGATGTTAAAAGACAGGTGAGGAAAAGTATTAGAAAAAGAAATACAAATAGTATGATAGTTAATAGAGGTACGACGACAGGTATGTCAAGTTCCTCAGGTATAGACATTAATTTAATCCCTAAATGGTGTAGGAATGTTAGGTGTGGGAGTTCAGGTTATGGAGAGGATGTTTCCACCTCTACCGCATATTATAGTAAAAACCGGATTAGTGAGATAACTATAGATACTGATGATTCAGAGGACGAGTGGACTAGTAAGAAGAAGAAACGAAAGAGGGAGGTTAGAGAATATATGCTTTCCAGACCTGATTTATTTACGCTTACAGATATTGAAGAGGCTAAGTTTGATAGTTTGACCGATAAGTGACGTGACGAAATACGTTGAGAGAATCTGACTTGTTAATAGTGTGGGATGAAGTGATGAGGAGGTTAAGATAAAGTGAGTGAGTAGTTGACTGTCGGAGTGGTTTGACGTGGAGAATTAAGTAGGACGGAGAGTAGTGGGATTATGATGATTGAGAATGAAATAAGAAAGCAGTTGAATTGTGAAAGTCCTGTTGAGTATTGAAATAATTTGTCTGGTTATGCGTTGTCCGTACGTGAGTATAAGTGTAGACAAACAGGTGTTCGTCGCGCTGAGTGAAGCAGGAGTGAGGTTTTGAGACGCCGTCTAAGTGGAGTACATGGATAAAATGTTGTCAAGCGATTGGTAGTAGTTGCGCGTTTGATATATCTTGTGTCACTGTGTGTGGAAGTAATAGACACGCTTAGGCTGTGGTGAGTAATTGTTAGAATGTTGAATTAGTGTCTAATTTTTTTTTTTTTTGTAGAAGTAATAGTATAGGCATGTCAGGTTGTCATGATACGAGAATAATGGTGAGATGAGAACGAGCTTGTTTGTACATAATGGTCAATGCATATGAGAAGTATAAATACGAGCACCGTGCGAATACGAGAAGAGTGGCTGATAAGTGACGCTGATAAAACGTGGAGGATAGAGTAACTGAGTAGGCGAAAATTGAAAAGTGGAAAGAAGATCATTGGAAATTTGTGATGTCTTTTGTTTAGAATGTCTGACGTTAGACAGAATTAATGAAAATTTTATGACAGGCTGACAGAAAGATAGTTAACATTTTGAATGACGTTTAGTATTGTTGGCAGAGACATGTTGAAGCAAGAATGCCTGATATAGAGAAATGAAAGAATGTGATTAGCAAAATGAATATCGGAGTATTATAAATAGAGCACAATAGACTGTGTGCCGATACGTGTGACTGGTTTGACTATCATTGCGGTGTGAGAACGCTAGGAGAGACTTGAAGATAGTTTAGAGTTGGTGTGGTGAGATGTTAGAAAGTACTGATACGTTGGTTAGTCGGGTAGACGAGAGACTTAAAATTAGAATTGGTTATTGACAAATATAGTAGATAGATGTATTGGTGAGGTCTATAGTAAATAGACAAATTTTTTGTTGGGTGTAGCATTGTGGAGATACCGTAGTAAACGGTAATGTTTAATAATTCTTGGTACAAATCCAAGGGAAACAACTAGATTAGTTACAATTTCCCTTACTGAGTAGATGAATTGGGGTGTGCTGGATTTAGTGCCCTGATGTAATGGAAATTACTGGTTTTTAGTAGATATGGGTAACACTTATAATAAGTGCTGCGCCAGACAGCGTGAAGACAATTAGTAAAACATGAATTGAATGCCATGTTTTACTCCGAAGAATAATTATATACTGTGGATATCAGTACAATAGTAAAGGGGTGTAAGTGTGTTAATGAGAAATGAACATTGTCAGTGTGGAGATAAAATGCCATGTGGTTTTTTTTTTTTTTTTTTTTGGGGGGGGGGGGGGGGGGGGGGGTCCGTGATATGTGGACTGAAAAAGAATAACATTGATTACAAGCAGTGAGGGGTTAGAAGGTCACAGACATGAGTTCAGTGGCGGTATTTTATAGCTGTTGATAACGGCATAAATTGAAAGTGAAGGTTTTTGGTGAAATGCCCATAATAAATGGACATTACTGGGTTGCTGAAGTTTTTCGGCGAGATTAATAAATAATTTTGAGTGAGGTATAGGAGAAATTTGGTTATGTTAGGTGATGAGGAGGTCTTGAGTGATAGGGCCCATAATGGACCTTTTGATTTGTATGCTCTCTGTAATATATAGACAGATTAGATTGGATATGAGGAAATGGAGGTATAGGAAAAAAATAGATAGAAAATGCTGCAGATAGCAGGATGTAAATTTTGTGATTTAAAGAGGAAAGGGATAGTTGATGAAATATAGTAGCAGTGTATTACAGATGTTTTATAGAAACTATTGGCAAATAGTTGTGGTGAGTGGTCTTGAGGAGATAATGTGGTGTATTTTATATATACGATATGCTGCATATTATGGATATAAATTCTCGTTTGGTCTTGAAGATGTATTTTTATTGACATTTGATTCTGAGATTAGACTTGTTGAGTTTTCTTAAATAGATAAATAATTTATTGTTAGTCCGTAAAAGTGACTAACAATGGATAGGATGTATGTTATATTATTTTGAATAATATCTTTCTTTGAATTGGTTGGTTACCTTTATTTGATATGAGGGGAAAGAAAAATGATATTTAAAAACCTGGGGGGGGGGGGGGTATGATATCCTGTTGTGATTTTATTTTGCTTGACTCATGATTGAAGTTGAATTGTCTTGTGTGTTGAATAGTAATTACCTTGTTTACAAATATGTTGAAAATTGTTTAAGTTTAAGTTTAGTTCACAAACAGTTATGGTTTTGTCTAGAATAAAAGCAATACATGGGGCTTTATTTAAAACCCTTCGTTCATAAAATAGTTAATAAACTACTGAGGACTAGAAGAGAGACACATTCTCTTTATGAATAATAAGTTCATGAGTACCTTGTGTTAGTAAGAAGGCTGCTGTGACAATCAGCATTAGTGTGTTAGAATAGGGAAGTTAATCATATAGTGGCTATGAAGTGTTGGAAACATATGCCATACTTAAGTGACGGGGTTCCTACACAAATAAGAGGGTTCTGGGGAGTTAAAATAGGAGCTGCATTAAGTCAGCATTGATTGAATATATATGGATTGGATGCCATATTGGGGAAGAAAACATTAACGTGACTAACGCCTATAGTAGTGAGGTAAATGTGAGCAGCTAGTCATTGGAAATGGATATTGAGGGGGCTGTGAATAGCAGAGCATATGGTTGAATATGCCAATAGACGGGGATACTTATCAGGAGGGGGTGAATATAGGAGCTGTGATAAGCAGCGTGAATTAATTTAAACATATGTTCATGAAAAATGAGCATTGTAAATGGTTTCATGATGGAACATGAGACAGGTGAAATATGGTAGTGCGTGTGGATGGCAGTACAAATATTGAGTATATAGAAGAAATTTTGGATCAACTTAATTTATAACAAACAGAGATGTAGCTTCATAAATCATAAGATGTGTTTTTGAAAAAAACTTTTATAAAAGTTTTTATGTTTGCAAGGGAGGTAAATGTGATTGTTTTTGACTACTGCTCTTCATACCTGGGTGCCCACCCCATCTTTTCTGTCTATCCTGTGTTGTGTTGTTAATGTTGAGAAAGAATGAGAAGTTTCATAATGCCAAGTGTATACCAACGATTTTTATGAACCATTCTTATGACCTATATTTTTGTAATGAAACCTTGAAGAGTCAGAAACGAAGAAGTATAACTTCATAGCGATTTGCTATATGGGACAATGATAAGAGACAAGTGGAGAATTAGTAGAAGTGAAAGTAGTTACTTAAGATAGAGTTAGTTTGGGATGGCTTGGAGAAAGAATATTGGGGGTTAAGGTGTTGATGAGGGAAAGAATGTTTAGAATAAGGGGGTTAGGGGTTAAGACTTTTGAAGAAAAGTCTTTTTAAAGAAAGGGAGGTCTGTAACAGAGTGAGTACCATCTCTGTTAATAGGCTTGATGTGCAAAGTTTAGGCACGGTTGAGCATCCTATAAGAACGTTACTAAGGATGCTCAAGCCGTGACGTAGGGTTTTTGGGGAAGTTAGTTACAGCCAAGGTCTGGAGAAGTGAACATCATACCATGTAATTTGTGTAATATTCTTCGGCTTATTATGTTCAATAAACCCTTTTTGAAAATACCATCGGGACTCGTTTTATAATCGTCCCTGTACCTGTACTATAACAATACCACTAGGACAGACTAGGGACAGAAAAGGGGCAAAGACTGAGAGGACAGAGAGACAGGACCTCTATAAAGATATAGACAGAGTAGGGACAGCACCCAAGTTAGGACTTAAGAACAGTTATAAGACCAGACTTGGGTGGGGACACTAACGTGTCATGTTTAGGACAATAGAGGGACCAACCCCGAGAATAGGGGATGGGTACATTAGGTCATAGGGAATACCGTGACGACGAAAACAGTAATAGAACTTTAGGGTTAACCAGTACTAAGATGACAGTACTATGTGACTAATAGAACAGCACGCAGAGTTGCTGACCACACGAGGGATTTTAACCACGTAGGCAAGCGACGGACTGAGTTGTGTCAGACAGCAACCAGACGGTTTCCCGACAGGACATAGTGTTTTTCTGAAGCCATTATCTAATGTTGTGAACGCATGTGATATTAGAGAAAGAGTGATCATGTTTAATGATATACATATACTGTGTGACGAGTGGTGACCATTGTATTGATTTGACAGGCAAATAACGCCTTGTCGCAAATGTATGATTGTCAGGCTTGCCTGGAATAAAATCCGTGTATACCATCTATACAAGCGAAGTTATATTTGAGGTATAGATGAAGTCGCGAGAATGCCTGTGTGGGTAACGCAAGACTGTGACAGGCAGCGACATATAAGACCGCATGGGTCATGATTGATTGTCCATATTACGAAGGTAAAGTATGTGCAGCAGTATTGCCAAACCCTGGTGCTGGGTTAATAGTTGGTAATATCCCGAATGCCAAAGATTTTGTTCAGAAAGTGTCCATCAAACAAAAAACTGATGAGACACTCACAAGTACCCAAGTTCACATGACGCAAGAAGAAGAAGATAAAGAAGAACAACATACGCAATTAGAACAGAGTACATCAACTATTGACGTACACGAGGTAACACAAAAGAGTGATAACACAACAGTAAATAATTGCGAACACCAAGATAGTCACAATATGGATGAACCCAAACACGAAGAAATAAATTCTTCTTCGAGGAGCATAACTAAGGATCAAAAACAAGTCAAGCGTGATTACATGTCTTTAAATGACATCTTTTTGAAACATACCAAAAAGAGACCAAAAGCTACACGCACTGGTTGTTACATGCAAAAGTTGCATGTACAACACGCAAAACCCATTGAACAGTCAAAATGGGATATTATAACCATGTTTGTTGCTCAAATCATAACCTTGGTTATGCCAACCATATCACAGGGTATATGCGTCGTCATGAACACGTACACACGAACAAAGAGATATGTTATTTGTGCCAGTACAAACATGTTTGCACAGGTCAAGAAACATAATATAAACGGGTTCATACGAACAAAAAGGAATATCATAAACATGCACACAGAAATAAAGAAGTGTAGCACAAATATACACACAAAAGGCAAGAAATATATTACATACATACGCACAGAAGTCAAGAAGTGTGTCACAAACATACACACAGAAGTCAGAAGGTGTATCACACACATACACGCTGAGGTTAAACAGTATATCACTAGCATATACGCACAATCAAAGATATACATTACTTGCGGCATTACAAATATCTACTCACAAATCAAGAAAAGGTATACACAAACCAGAAAGAAACTTACAAATTGGTTAACAAAGCCCAAGAAATACACCACAAATAATTGTACACAAGTCAAAACAAATGTTGTAAACTTTAGCGTACAAACAAAAATGTACTGTACAAACTTGATAGGTAAATGCAAGGAACATTACAGAAAGCAAACTACACTACTGGTCTTTGCTTGCTATGGTTACTTATCTTACTTCTGGTACAAATTTGTCAAACATACATCAGTACAGCGTATGCATTGCATAAGATACACAAGATTGAAAACTATAACATTGTTCCAGTCAACAAAGTTACAATGTATAAATATTGGCATGCGTGCAGAAGAAAGATTCTATAGGTTTGAAACAAAGAAAGAGAGAAAGAAATAGAATAAAAGGAAGAATGAAAGAAAAATAATAAAGAAAAATAAAATGGGATGAATGTGAAGGTTAGGTTCATATCAACAAACACTTAGTACACTACAGACACATTAGGGTCTTATTACTTAGTTATTCCAACCTTCTCTCGTATGAATCAAGACTTTTCAGAAGTGTTCACACTATCTCATATTTCTACAATTCATCTTAGAAAATATTTTGGTTCTCTATTCTTCAGGTGATTATGTTAACTATATCTTTATTAGAGAACTTAATAATTTTTATGAAGATTATTTGGTTTAAATATTTATTCGGCTGAATCAGAATATGATATTATATTTCTGAATTATTTCTTAGAAGTCTTGAATCTTTGGTATTTATGATTCGTCGTAAAGACTTAAAATATTTGAAGATCTGCAAGATTCTAGTCAATGTGAATATTCTACGAGATTTTCTTAGTCGATTGTAAATAGATAGGTCTGCTTCACACTTGTTTACTTTTAAATTTGATGTTTATCTGTGTTATTCATAGAGTGTTAGAGAAGTTAATATATAGGTTACAGATTGCACCAATTGATTGGCAATGTGCACAGCAACCAACAATAAATTGTACATTCATTATTATTATTATTATTATGTAGTGTAGTCGTATAGATACATTTGTCAATTTATCGGTGTGGCAGGGTCATCGTGAAATTAGGAGATGACTTATTATTATTACGACATATTAAAATTGACATGATAGAGTCAATATGTGAACATTATATTACCATTGCCCTGGGTTTTATATATAGACCCTACTGGGCAGAAGAGACATGGGCAAGGTCTGCTAGTGAAGGAAGGAGTGAAGCATGTGGTACTTGACTTGAGCCAGTGGTATCACAGTGCAAGAGAGGTCCAGGGTATACAAATGGAGATTGGTGGCTTAAGTTGGAACATCATAAATGTATATGCCACAGTGGACTGTTTTGTCAGAAAGGAACACTGGGACTGGCTTAAAGAATTGGAGGAATTACCAGGGGATAGGCTACTCATATGTGGAGACTTCAATGTGAGGAGTAGAGATTGGGACAGTAGTGAAGAAAACCGTCAGGGAATTGCCCTTGCAGATGCCATGGTGGACTCCGATGTGGTCTGCATAAATGATGGTAGGCCGACTAGAATGGCGATGCAGACACAGCTATTGACTCGGCACTTGTCTCCCAGTCATCAATCCTTGATGTAAAATGGACTGTTTTGAATGACCATGGGAGTGATCACATGCCATGCTCAGTCCTGATCTCTAAATCCAGGACAGTTAAGGCTGGGAGGGCACGCAAGACCTTCCAGTATGAGTGGACTATAGCCTTCTTGGACGCCTCAGACAGGGGGGTTGCAACAGGAATGTTAAAACTCCTTTTTTTCAGCCCCCATGGTGGACCCCAGAAGTAGACCATGCTTGGAAAGCAAAGAGAGCTGCAGTGAAGCAGCTAAGGAAAGTGCGACAGACACCCCAAAGCTCACAGGAGGAAGTGGACACCGCGGAAAATGTCAAGAAAGATAAGGTGGAGATTTTCAAGCACTGTGCTGCAGAGGCCAAATACGCAAATTGGGAATGTTTCATGAAGGAGATTGGAGGTGATAAAACACTGCAAAAATTTATGAAACTGCACAGACAAATGCAAGGAAAAGATTGGCCTATGACAGTGGGAACAATTGATAGAGATGATGGTGTGCGCGTGACAACAGACAAAGAGAAAGAGGAGGTGTTTCTCCAGAGATCTTTAGAGCAGACCAATCATAGTGATGCGGACACCAGGGATGGAGTTACAGAGAAATTATCTGGCACCATGAAGAATATGCATTATGAAGACATCATACGGGTTGAAGATGTTAAACATATTTTGAAAAAGGCAAAAGACGCGGCACCAGGGCCCGATGGGGTTAGGTATGGCCACATGAAGGCTCTGAGCGATGCAGACCTGAAGGAGATGACCGACTGCTTTATCCAGAGCATTAGGACAGCATCAGTACCGCAGGATTGGGTGCACAGCTATCTCATCCCTCTCCCAAAACCATTCAAGAATCATTCAAAGCTTAGCGGCTTTAGAATCATCACTCTTCAAAATACATTTGGGAAGGTTCTATCGCTGTCAAGCTGTAAGAGTTTTTGGAAGGCGGGAAGCTTCTTCCAAGAGGCCTGGGGAGCTACAGGCTAGGAAAAAATACCTGGTCAAATGCAGGCACTTTTGCCTTTGATGTTTATGAGGGGTTCCAGAGTAGACAGGAAACGATGGCGGCAGCGCTCTCGAGGATGCATACAATAGAGTTCGATATGATATTTTGATGACTGCACTTATGAAGAAGGGGGGTCAATCCCTGGTTGGTGAAATGAATAGCAGCCATCCTGCATTCTCGTCGGGTTGCTCTCCGTCTAGGTGCATGGACCTCAGAGCCACATATGTTAACCCCAGGACTGCCATAGGGATCTGCAATCTCACCGGTGCTCTTTAACGTGTATATGAGCAAGATTGCAAACCTAGAAGCACCAGGGGTTGGTAGGATACTAACATTTGCAGATGATATTTTAGCATATAGGCAGGGGATAGATAGGGAGCAAACAGCCCAGGAGCTACAGGCGACAGTAGACACAGTGATGGACTGGTGCACTGAAATGAGTGCTGTCATCCACCCAGAAAAGACGGCTGTTTTGTGGTGCTCTCTAGACAACAGGATCGTGAGAGCTGATGTCTCAAGCCTCACGATAGATAGTAGAAGCGTCAACAGAGAGAACAAACTGAAGTATCTGGGAATCACATTTGACAGGAGCCTGTCCTTCAAGGACCATGTGGAGACGGTTGTGACAAGGTCTCAAAAGGGACTCAATGCACTTAAAACTATGGCTGCAATGGACACAGAGCAGAGAATGCTCTTCACACTATACCAGCACTTGATCCTCTCAGTGATTGATTATGGACTAGGACTGCTCACTGTCTCAAAGAGTCAGCTGGTGAAATTAGAGCGCATACAGAACAAAGCTATACGAGTCATTCTGGGATGCACCACAAACACCCCAGTAGTGTGTATGCGTTACATCCTTGTTCTGCCGTTGCTGGTAGGCTCAAGGTGATGCAGGTGAAGGCATACCTCAGAGTAGCTGCAGACACAGATCATCCATTGCATGAGGCTCTGGACACCATAAGGGTCAGCGACTGATAAGATGGAAATCATGGATGGCTCAGGCGGAGGATACGATCAGACAGGTGTGCCCCTTGGAGAACATTAGTCGTGGAGAGGAGTGGGTCAGAGTGTCAGCGGAGCAGTCAGACTCACATTGAGCCGTGAGTGCAGGGAGTGGCCAGCAGGGGCCACGGAAGTGGAAATCCAGCAACTAATTCAGGATAATGCTCCCTCGGGTGATGTGATTATTTACACAGATGGGTCGATGTTGAGAGGTAGGAGAAGTGCCTGGGGGTTCTTAGCAAAAGCTAATGGTTGACGTTTGGTGCAGAAGAGCCTGGCATATGATAACACAACATCTAGCTTAAGAATGGAGGTGGAGGCGGTCAGTGCAGCTTTCCGCTGGATGGAGAATACGATACACACACACATTGTGATTGTAACTGACTCAGAAAGCATGCTGAGGAAGTTGAGGACAGGCAAGCTTCGGGCAGAGTGGCTTGTTTCGCTTCGGAGGTCACGGGTGGCAAGCATTGCCTGGATCTTTTCTCCAGGGCATACCGGTGTGCTGGAGAATGAACAGGCGGACAAATTGGCTGGCTCTGCAAAACTTGGTGGAGTATTGATGCATAACAAGGCAGACGTGGTTGCGGCCTTGTGGGAGCACGTTTACACCTCAGAGGAGCAAATGGATCATCATGGTCTGACAAGAATGAGACAGCGAGGAGTGACGAGGGAATCTGCTCGACGCTCAGAGGAAAGGCGAGACGGTCATATAATCAGATTGCTACTGGCATTATTGGTGTTGGAACTCTTCGCTGGCTGCTGAGGATGGGGACGGAATGCCTATGGGAATGACCCGAATGCTGTGATGTCGGTTCCTAGATCAATCATTCAATCAATCAATATCTTCATGTAGATTCAATATTGAAATAAAGGAAAACCATATGTCAGTATCTTACTTGATGGAGATGCAAACAGATCTACTGATGAGGGGCTGATACTATATATTCATTTTATCAGAGAAGGGAATGTGAAAGAGACATTTTTTTCTATTGTGCCTGTGAAGGATGTAACAAGTGCTGGCTACTTTAAAGCTCTAGAGATGTGTGAATAACTTAAGTGTTCTCACAGTGATATCTTTGACTGGGCTTCCGATACAGGACATGTAATGGCTCATTTCAAAATATGTAGCTTTATCTGAGGATTCATATATTTCTTAGCTCGTAACAAAACATATACTGGCTCATGAGAAAAAGGGCTGACTCCTGAATCAAGTTTACATTTCCACCCTTGCTGCCATTTCTACTTTGTCATAAAATCTTTGTAATTCCACTTCATTACTGCTTGTTATTGATGCCTACACTTGTATATTTATATCTCTTGGTTTGACTTTGAAGTTGACAATAATAACTATCTGATCAAATAACCATTAATTGATTTAGCTGTTTCTTCATCAAACATTAGTCCTACTCCTTTTCCGTATGTATTATCTCTTGAATAAATTACTGTGTGTTTGTCTGTTATTGCTTTACCAGATTTCCTCCACCTCATCTCACTTCATGTTTTTAATTTCTGTTATTACATTATGTAACTTTCCTATCTCAACTATGTCCTGACATTCCACATTCCTATTTGAAACTTGTCTTGTCTTGGGAAGATAATGTGGTGGTTTTCCCTTGACTTCAATCTTCACAGCTCGGAATTCTGGGGTAAGTATGAACATTTTTTCCAATTTTAATTTTCTCTTCATTGCTTTCATTTTTTCATCTTTTCATTCTTCTTGTTCTGTCGTCATGTGTTGATGTAGTCACAGGATATCTCCTTGGCTATATGTTGTGTTTTGTGAATGTGTTTGTTTGCTGATGAAGGTTAATCGCCGCAACATCCTGGATGTGTCGTAATTCTGTTATGTAAAGCTGCACTACTTTGTGTCATTTTATATTGTTTACATTTTCACAGCTTTACCGCAGTTCCACCAAATTTTATTCATATTGATGTATGTCACACATCATACACACATTAACATGATACTTATAGCGGCAGCCATTTTTTTATTGCATATTTCCCCCCTTCCATACATCCAATAATGAGTCTTCAAATGGTGAGAAAAACAAGAAAATCTTGTCATCAGTGTTCCTTCTAAACTGTTGCTTAGGAGAAATAAATTTACTTTGTTAGCTTCTAACATGAAATTTGTGAGTGTTCCTACATTTGACAATTAGGTAATTTGGTCCCAATATTGTCTGCTTGTGCATTAAAGCTCGATGGTCTGGACTTTGTTGATGACATTGCCTTCTTGTCCCACACATTGAAATGAGATACAAGATTTAGTTAAAAACATTGGATAGGAGGTCACAATAATTAAGTCTAAAAATTCATAAGGAAAGACAAAGATATTAACAATAAATCCAGTAAATGATAACCTGATCTCTGTTGGTGAAAGTTCACTTCAAGATGCAAAATTATTCTCCTATTTAGGTAGCAATGTAGACATGGATGGGTCAACATATAAAGATATTAAAATAAGAATGCAAAACGCAAGAGAACTTTCAAAGCAATTGGACATTTGTGGAAGTCAAAAATATTAAGATTGTCAGAAAGACTGTTCAAGTAAAACATTAAAACAGTACTACTGTATGGATCAGAAACATGGAGAATGACATACAATGATTATTAATAAACTACAAACATTCATTAATTGTTGACTGGGCAAGATAGGTGGATTAAAATGGTATGACAGAATCATCAATGTGAAACTCCTGGAGAGAACTAAACAAAAATACAAATGTATCAAGAAGGAATAAAAGATGCTGTACTGCATTTGACATACTCTGAGAATTGTATCACGTGAAAACCCTATGTCCAAAATTGACAAGACAAATGAAATAAAGGAAGACCTAAAAACACAAGAAAAAGAGAGAGACAGAAATGAATAATATCAGGAGGACACGGGCAACTGTATGAGATAGCAAAAGATGGAACGGCTTGGGCTGAATTGATTGAAGGCCCTTACCAAATGGGAGATACAGTAAAAATGAAAAGATGTTGATAAAATCCAAAGTGGCAAATTCATGTCACGAAACTATCTAAAGATACTTGATGGGAGGTCACAACAATTAGGTCCAAAATTTATAAGTAAAAATTACAAATAAACATAGCAAATGATAACCTGATCTCTCTTAGTGAATGATAATAGAAAAGAGAAGTAAAAAGATCTGCCAAGTTCTCTTCATGAGTTTCCTTAATTAAATCTTACTTTGAGAAGTGGAATCATACATCTATTTACATACCAATGTAGACAAAGATGGGGGATCACATAGTATAGAGATATTAAAATAAGCATATAAAAGAAGCTTCCATAGCGCTAAAAACATTAAATCATTACTGAGCGCTAAAAACATTAAATAATTACTGCTGTATATAATATCAGAAACATGGAGAATGCCTAAACAAATTATTAATAGACTACAAACATTCATTCATTGGTGCCTGTGTAGAAAAAGGACTAAAGTGGTATGACATAATCAATAATTAATGTGGAGTTTATGAAGAAAACTAAACTAAACAAATATGAGTGAATCAAGAAGTGAGGAAAAGACACAGATGCCAGGTAGGACACAGAGATTGAGAAAACCTGAATATAGTATAAAGTATAACAAGAAAATCTATTGTATTGTCCATACCCACATGGCAAATGAAATAGAGGGAGACCTAACATTACACGAGAAGACAAACAGAATGAGGCGAATTATTTTTTTGTTTTTAACATTTGGGGGGGGGGGGGGGGGGGTGTGTGTGTGAAAGCGAAGATCAACTTCATTGCACCAGGTGTTAATAGTGTTATCCCATTTGATCAGTCTCTTTCCATAGGGTAGCTTGCCCAGAGCGTCGCACAGAGCACGAACTCTGTAGCTCCAGCAACGACCCCCTAGGAGTTCTGAGGGGTATGCACTTGTGAACTGAATGACCGAGCCCAGAAGCGAACCCACAATTTTCGTAAACGGGAGGCAGGCTGCCTGGCCACAGAGGAAACACCCCCCCCCCCCCCAGTGAGATAGGATGGCACGATATTCAACACCATTTTATGCTTTATGACTTATGGGTATGGCTAATGTAATAATGGCAATGGCATGGGAATGTCCCGAATGCTGTGATGTCGGTTCCTAAATCAATCAATCAATCAATCAAAAATTCAAAACAATGTTTTCCCGTGATGAATTTGAATAACGAAGACACAAACAATAGATTGCACGATTTATTGCCTGGCATATTTCTCTGCATCTCGTCAGGTACATACTGCAGAAATCACACAACTTACGTGAATTAACTAGATCAATCAATCAATCAACAGTTCAACACCATTATACGAAAAATGAATGGTGTGGTAAAATATTCAACATTACCAAGACTGCACTAGCCAGGCGGACTTAATTCCTCAGGTTCAAGACCTCCCTGCCCTACACTGCAAGAGGCAGTAGATGACGGATGACCAAACTGAGAATGTGTTTTAGTTCAACATTTAACATGAACACGCCGCCATGTTTCCAAGTTTGATTAAAAACTCAGAGACACTCTCAAATGGTCAATAACATTACCGAAACAATAATAACATACGAGAAATAAATTCACATTTTTCGTGTGAGAAATCTTCGTCTCCTTCATCACTCATGCACATTCGGGTGTCACACTTGACTGTATTTAAAGAAAACAGCAGTCATCTTGAGAGTTTTTGAAGTCTGACCGCGTGTACTTAAATGGAACTTGTGCAGGCAAAACAATTTCTTCCGTTCTGCATATGTTGGAGTTGGACGCTCTTGCAGCAAATGTTTACTTAGTCGTCATGTTCCCAATTCCACAGCTACACTCATCAATCAATCAATCAATCAATCGGGTGCCTTCTCCACAATGAAGGTTGGCCACATTTGATCTCCAACACTGTCTCTTGCCTTGACTGTACGTTCTGTCAGGCTGATGTTCGTCCATCTCTTGATGTTATCCTCCCACTTGTATCGTTGTCTACCTCTTGCTCGCTTGCCCTCAACCTTGCCTTCCAGTATGGTTTTTATAAGAGTATCATATCTTTTAACGTGGCCGAAATATTTCACTTGCCTCCTCTTTATTTCTTTCATCAACTCTCTCTCTCTCTCTTCATTCCCAGTTTTTCTAGAACCTCTGCATTTGATTGTTTTTGTTTCCATGAAATACCACATATTCGTCTGTATATCCACATCTCCAGGGCTTCTATGCGACTTTCTAGTTTCTTGTTCAATGTCCAGGCTTCAGAGCCATAGTGATACTTATTTCCGCTGTTGAAAGCATTTTTAGCCATTCCTATTCTCTTTCTGATTTCTATCTCACTTCTGCCATCGTCTGTTATTATATGTCCAAGATAGGAGAAACTTGTTACTTGTTCTAGTATCCGCCCGTTTACTGTGATGTTCATTGATGACCTTTCCTTTTCACATTCTGCACTGTGCATGTTTACTTGTTCCACTAGGTCTTGTAACTCTTGTTCACTTTCTACTGGTAAGACGGTATCGTCAGCATACCCAAGATTGTTTATGATTCTTCCATTGATGTTAAGTCCAGGCATTTCAACTTGTTTTAAAATTATTTCCGTGTATAGGTGGAAGAGGCTTGGGGACAGTACACATCCCTGCCGTACTTCCTTTTTTTTTTTTTTTTTTTTATCTCTATAGGCGACGAATAGTTATTACCGCATCTAATAGACGCCACTTGTTCCCAGTACAAGTTACTAATAAGTCTGAGGTCCTTTCCGTCTACTCCTATATCTTGAAGGCATGTAATTAGTCGTTCATGTTGTATTCTATCAAAAGCTTTCTTGTAGTCTATAAAACAAACATATAAGCTTTTTTGAATTTCTATATAGTTTTCAATTAACATCATAAAACAGATAATTGATTCTCTGGTGCCGTTGTTTTTGCGGAACCCAAATTGTTCTTCAGCTACTTCCTCATCTATTTTATGTTGAATTCTTTCTTGTATGACCTTTAGTAGTATCTTAGTTATGTGGCTCATTAAGCTAATACTATTAGTAATAGTTCTGTAATCTTCATAATCAACAGCTCTTGGCTTCTTCGGTAGCGTGATGAATATGGATGTTTTCAAATCCCTCGGGATGTACCCAGTATTATCTATCTATCTATCTATCTATCTATCTATCTATCTATCTATCTATCTATCTATCTATCTATCTATCTATCTATCTATCTATCTATCTATCTATCTATCTATCTATATATCTAGCTATCTATCTATCTATCTATCTATCTATCTATCTATCTATCTATCTATCTATCTAACTATCTATCTATCTATCTATTAGTGTATATGCACGAATACAGGTGATACATATGAACATTTCCTAGACGTTATTTAGGGCAGCTTTTCCGATACCTCTTTTCTTCTCTCTCTCTCTCTCTCTCTCTCTCTCTCTCTCTCTCTCTCTCTCTCTCTCTCCATCCCTTTCTTCCCATCTCTCTCCCCCATCTCTGTCTGTCTGTCCATCCATCCATCCATCCATCTATCTATCTATTAGTGTATATGCACGAATACAGGTGATACATATGAACATTTCCTAGACGTTATTTAGGGCAGCTTTTCCGATACCTCTTTTCTTCTCTCTCTCTCTCTCTCTCTCTCTCTCTCTCTCTCTCTCTCACACACACACACACACACACACACACACACACACACACACACACACACACTCTCCCTTTCTCCCCATATATTCCATACGGGCCTGCGTGCCAAATTTGTTACTCTTTGAAAATAAAGTTCGTTCGTTCGTTCATTCGTTTGTTCGTTCGTTCGGTCTGTCTGTCTGTCTGTCTGTCTGTCTGTCTGTCTCAAGTAGCAAACACATACAAACAAATAGGTTGCCTTTGGTCAACTTGGTTATATCAGTTATATCGAACATCTTTCTAGTAGCCTAAAGCTTAAAGTTTTACTTGGTTCTTCTTCTTCTTCTTCTTCTTCTTCTTCTTCTTCTTCTTCTTCTTCTTCTTCTTCTTCTTCTTCTTCTTCTTCTTCTTCTTCTTCTTCTTCGTTCGCTTGAAATATGTCTATATCTGCAATGTTGTCTCTTGTATGAATTTAACTGTTTTTGTTAGTTCACTCAGCGGTCCATAGAGTCCATCTTCCACTGTTGTCTCTCTAGGCCAGAAGGTTCGCCTAGATATGTTATATTTTGGGCAGTCCTGGAGTATGTGCTCTGCTATCTGCGACGCCAATCCACATGTGCACATGGCTAATTCACCAATCTTGTGGTTGTGTAATCTATTGTGTCCTGTTCGAAGGTGCACAATAATTACTTGTTCAGGTCTGTCCATAATGTGGTAGTCGTCTTGAGCAGGTTTTGGTGGCCTTTATGACTGATTTGATCATTCTTTTCTTTTGGTTGTATGTAACGGGCACATCATGCTGTTCTTCTTTTGCTCCTTCCTTGGCCAATCGATCAGCTGTGTCGTTTTCGGGTACTCCACAGTGGGATGGTATCTAATACAGTTTAGTTTAGTCCTTTTCGATCAGCATTTTGTGCTGACCGATCTGTGTAGACTCGGATCCAGAGGTCCTGTGGGTATTCTTAATCAAGGAAGCTGAGAGTAGCTATTCTATGCTGTTAACTGTTCTGTTCTTCATTGTCAAATGTGTCAGGTCTTAGTCAGATATGACTGAGCTACCGTATAACAGTAGACGGTACTACCTGCTTTCTGTTAGCGCCGAACGTTGGGCGGCGCTTACCAAACCCGACACCCCACATTGTGCCAACGGCTTCGGGCGGAAGAGTGCAATTGGGAGGGTACAAGCCTTACCCTGGTGCGAGGAAATGCAAGCTAAAGACAAAATGTCATGGTAAGGCAGACCAGGCCCTAAGCCTTGGTTGGCGGCTGGTCTAGGATCGAAGCTCCGACAGGCGGACAGTTAGAGCATTGCTTTGCTGATCCGGCAGCTTCTGCAGCTTGTCTTGTTCCAGATGTAGGGGTGTTACCTTTCCTCTGAAATGAACTAGGCAGGCCGAAAGAGGGATCATGCTGCATGGGCAACACATGATCTCTATATTTTAGCCCAAGCTTTTGTGCTATGGAGAGGCAATAACTCCATCCCTGGTCTTAACTGGTCTCGGAATCAAAGCAAGAGGCAACTGTTAAGGGTTATAAGTCCCTGTCAATTAGCGTAGACATTGGGCGCCACGCGTTGCCTCTGATGGTGGGAGACACCTACAGGTGTCACTGATCAGCTACCGCCCGCCTCAAGATGGGCAGCCCCCGGCCAATTGGGTGCTGATCCGCCACAGCCTGCCTGCTTCAATGGTTGCTTGGGGCTAGGACAAAATATGAATCGCAGGCTGTAAAACCAATGCACCTGGTAAAAATAAAAATAAAAATAGAAACCTCAAGCTACGGTTTGCAACCTGGAACGTGAGAACCATGTGTCCAGGATTTTCCACTGACTTGACCAATATTGACGATGTGATAAAAACGGCTGTGATTGATGACGAACTCAATCAACTTAACATTGATATTGTTGACCTGCAGGAGACTCACCTCGCTGAGGAAGGGTCACTCAGGGAAAACAATGACACCTTTTTTTTTTTGGAAGGGTAGAGGGTAGGCAGAAAAAAGGCAACACGGTGTGGGCTTTGCAGTGAAGAATTCGCTACTGGGAATGATTGAAGTTCCAGTAGGAGGAAATGAAAGGCTATTATCCCTGTGCTTTGCAACCTCTTGTGGTTTTGCCACCATTATTACTGCATATGCACCGACACTCGATTACTCTGATGATGTGAAGGATTCGTTCTATGAGGAGTTAGACTCCGTGATCAAGGCAGTTCCAAAATCTGACTACATTTATATGCTCGGTGATTTCAATGCTCGTGTGGGCAAGGACTCGAGTTCATGGCCAGTGTGCCTTGGAAAATACAACATTGGTCGCATGAATGAAAATGGGCAAAGGCTGCTGGAGCATTGCACCAGTAATGACCTATGTATTACAAACTCCTTTTTTAAAACAAAAGAGTTGCATAAGGTCACATGGAAACATCCAAGATCCGGCCATTGGCACCAGTTGGACTTCATCATCACACGGAGACAACATCTGAACCATATATCATTGACTCGAAGTTACCATAGTGCTGACTGTGATACGGATCATTCTTTGGTTGTTGCAAGGGTTAGACTGAGACCAAAGAGAATCTACACAGCTAAACACAAATCTAGCCCCAGGATTAATATTATTAACACTCACGATCCTGAAAAGTGCTTTCAGTTTCAACAGCAACTTGAAGACGCTTTCACTGATACACCAGAAAATTGTACAGTAAATGAAAAGTGGGGTCAACTTAAGGAAACTCTTTATAAAACTGCCATAGGGGTTTACGGCACTGTGGATCATAAGAGGCAGGACTGGTTTGCGGCAAACAGCGAGACTCTGCAGCCCTTGATTGATAAGAAGAAGATAACAAGGAAAGACCAACGCGTAACACTCTGAGTGAGCTAAGGCAAGCTAGGAAGGATGTGCAAAAGGCTGCCAGGCAGTGTGCAAATGATTATTGGATCAAGTTATGTGAGTCCATTCAAATCGCAAGTGATAAGGGAAACATAAGAAGCATGTATGAAGAAATAAAGAAAGCCTGTGGCCCAATGATCAAAAGAAGTGCACCATTGAAATCCTTGACTGGTGAAATCATCACTGATAAGAAACAGCAGATGGACAGATGGGTAGAGCACTATTTGGAGCTTTACTCAAGTGAGACCAAACTAGCGGATGATGCCCTCAACGCCATAGAGGCTTTACCAACTCTTGACCACCTATACACACTTTCCACCATAACAGAAGTTAAGTGTGCTATAAATGAACTTGCATCTGACTAGGCTCCAGTTAAGGATGGGATTCCAATAGAGGTTATCAGGAGTGGGCAAGACACACCCACTCTATAGATCCACAAGCTAATAGAGCTATGCTGGTGAGAAGGACAAGTCCCACAGGATTTCAAAGATTCAAGCATCATGACACTGTACAAGAACAAGGGCGATGGGAGCGACTGCAACAACTATAGGGGTATCTCACTTCTGTGTATTGTTGGAAAAGTATTTGCCAGAATTGTTCTGCGCAGACTTCAAGTCCTAGGAGATCAAGTCTACCCCGAATCACAGTGTGGCTTTCGACAGAACCGGTCTACCATTGATATGATATTCTCATTGCGACAAATGCAAGAAAATGCCGTGAACAGAATCAACCACTGTTTATTGCCTTCATCGACCTCACAAAGGCATTTGATTTGGTCAGTCGTGAGGGTCTGTTCAAGGCACTAAAGAAGATTGGCTGCCCACCAACTCTTTTGTACATTGTGGAATCGTTCCACACAGGCATGAAGGGTATAATCAAGTTTGATTGTGCAACTTCTGAAGAGTTTGAAATCAAGAGTGGAGTTAAGCAAGGTTGTGTACTAGCTCCCACCCTCTTTGGAATATACTTTTCACTTCTACTGAAATATGCCTTTCGTGATCAGGATGGTGGTATATACATTCACTCACGCTCAGATGGCGGCCTCTACAATGCTCAGAGATTGAAGGCCAAGACCAAAATTAGGAGGGTATTGATCAGAGAGTTGCTTTTTGCAGATGATGCTGCAGTTACGACCCACTCTGAGGAAGAATTGCAATGTCTACTATCTGCATTCTCCATCCAATGCTTGTTCTGAATTTGGTTTAACAATTAGCAAAAAGAAGATACAGATTATGTCACAAGGTGCACATGGGGTACCATCAATCTTTATTGACGACGCCGAACTAGAGATGGTAGACCATTTTACATATCTAGGATCAGTGGTAAATAGCAAATTATCCCTAGATCAGGAAATCAACATCCGGATTGGTAAGGCAGTAACAACAATGAGCAGGTTAAGAAAAAGAGTGTGGGAGAACAGGAAGCTTACTGCCAAAACAAAAGTCCTTGTCATCAAGCCTGTGTCCTTAGTACTCTTCTTTATGGCAGTGAAACCTGGACAACTTACTCACACCAAGAGAAACGTTTAAACAGCTTTCATATGCGGTGTCTGCGAAGAATTCTTGGTACTAAGTGGCAAGACAAAATCACAAATACTGAAGTATTGGAAAGATCAGGTTGTATGACAGTTTATTACATGCCCAGTCTTCGTAGACTTAGATGGATAGGACATCTTAGGAGGATGGATGATGGTAGAATACCAAAGGACATCTTTTTTAGCGAAATACAGATGGGTAAGAGATCTTAGGGTCAGTCTCTACTACGATACAAAGATGTATGTAAGCGGGACATGATTGATACAGGCATTGATAATGCACATTGGGAGCAAGTCGCCACTGAACGTGTTGCATGAAGAGCAAACATCAGAAATGGAATAAAGACAAAGGAGAAAATTATTGCAGATAAGTCACACACCGAGCGTGTGAGGCGTAAGATGGTGTATGATGGTGGAAATTACCACATGTTCACATGCACCCACTGTGAACGGACATTTACAGCGCAAATTGGCCTTATCAGTCACATGCGCTACCGCCATAGGTAAAAGTTATTATGCCTTTTTAAAGCACAAACTATCGTCTGTCAAGACGGCAAGGTGCCAATATATATCTTCATTGTCAAATATGCCTCTCACTTTTGTCTAGATTTGTAGTGATAGTCTATGTTCATCCTTCCACGGAGTTCGCTCTGGGATATTTGTCAGGGGAATACCAACTGTGAGCAGATTGGCGGTTTCTCTGCAGAGTCGTTTAGCCTGGTGGATAAAACTACTTCTTTTAAACCGCCCCATAGCTAAGTTTTCAAAGCTGTTCTTCATAGGGTGGCCTGGCAAGCTGAGGAACTTTTTTGCTTGAATTAGCGTTTTCGTATCTCTACGCTCTCTCAGTGCTTGTTTCCTTCCCATCTTCTCCATTTCCACTATACGGGTTGATCTCATCCCTCCTGTGGTGACTCTGCGTTTGATTCTGCACCTTGTCCAGCTCTTGTAGTGTGGTTTTTGATGCTGAACACCTCGCAGTTTACCTGTATTTCAGGTGTGATCGTATGCTCTGTTGATAAACTTTGCTTAGTATTTTCCCACTGGCTCCCCATATGGTTCCACTTAGCTTTCTCGGGAAGGCTATTTTCCTTTTGGCTTTTGCTACTGCTTTGTTGATGGACTTTTTCCCTGTCAGCCCACCATCAAATGTTACTCCAAGGTATGTTGGTTCTTTATCTTCTGTCACGGAACTCCACGTTAATCTCACATAATACTTTCTCGCTACATCTGATGGACCACTTAAAGAAAGTACAGAAGAATGAACTGCATTATCTACAAGCATTGTACAAGACAGTCTAGCCTTGACGTAAGATTACTCACAACAGCCTGCAAGTTATCAAACCACCACGGTCCGTTGCTACATGGGAACACTCTTCAATTTGACGTTAGGGCTAATCTGTCAGAATACAGGTGAACGTTTCTGCCTGATAAGACACACTGGATTAACAATAGAATAAGCTATCAGCCAGTACAGACACAAGGTGTGGAATGCCAAACTGATAATTACGCCCCACTGGAGTGCAGACTCAATGGACTGTGAATGGCAATCAAAACCACCCATGCGTGACCTAGCAGACTGGTTGACACAGAAAAAAGAGTCGGCCTGGGGCCGTCACTGATAACATGCCAAGTTCAGCCGACCACGCAGACTGTATGATGTGTGAAACAGATCAAGGCAGGCAATTAAACCACAGGACTGTGGAAAATTGAAATAAATACAGAATGAGATAGAAAAACCCACCGCCAGAACAGATAATAATAGATAAGCAGCGGTATAAATGCTAGGGGATTCTAATGGCCACACTAGATACCGCAAATGTTTAAAATAGGTTTGAACGAATCATGTCTAAACTTCATATGTCTGAGTCTGATACTGCTAGAAGTTTCTAAGATTATTAGTTTTTAACTTGTAGATTCGGGAGACTTCATGTTTCGGCTGTTGTAGGCTAGTTCAGTGAGACTATAAGTCTCTCTTGTTCTTCAGTTCGTATTCTTCAGTTACTGCCTATATCATATTGCGATAAGTGTTATTCTTATTATACCCGTTGGAATATACGATGCTAGGATAATGCGCCTTACAGATTCTTTTAATGTTTATATGTCTCATTTTATATGTGTACAATATTATTACTATCAAATAAGATTATCATGCTTTCCATGTTTAACTTATGTTTCTAGGCATGTTTTTAATCATATTTATATGCATCCTTTTTGTTACACTCTGGACATGCATTCGGCAGACTTTATTGGGTATTGTCAGCTGTCTGCCTATTATTTTCTCAGTTTGTTGTAGATAATTATATTACTACTTGTTTTGTTTGCATCCATACTACTTACGAGGGTAAATTAATAGTAAGTTCAAATGGCTGTAGAAAAGTAACTAACTAAGATAACAACGTGAAACCAGTTTATTTTTATACATACACTGTTCCTTTATTTCTCAACATAATATCCACCAACACTGATGCATTTATCCCATCGTTTTATCAGTCCTCCCAAACAGGCTGCATATAACTGCTTGCTCTGTTTTCTAACCCACGTTTTCACTTCACGTTCAATTTTGACGTCATTTGCGAAATGTCTCCCGCCAAAGCGGGTTGTCAGTTTTTATACTGACAAATGTTTGTCCCGTAAAGAGGTGAGCTGGGTAGAAAACGTTTTGAGGGCGAGTCAATAAGTAAGTCACACAGTCCTGTGTGACATGGCTGGTAAATGAAAACAAACCACGCAATTCTATGCAGCCGGTTTGGTAGGACTGATAAAACGATGGGATAAGTGCATCAATGTAGGTGGAAATTATGTTGACAAATAAAGCGTCAATGTATGTATAACCATAAACTAGTTTCAGGTGAAGTTATTTTTCTACAGCCATTTGTGACTTACTTATTAACTTACCCTCGTAAGTAGGAATATCTATATATGTACAATGTTTAAGTATATGTTGGATATATTGATTTGTCAAATGCAAACCTACCTGTATGAATGGGGTTATGCTATTTTGATCCTATGCGCAGAGCGCATTTTCATAAGGCTTATTGATTGTGTTTAAAGCAGCAGTGTAATGGTACAGACATTACCCACAATTGGTATAGGGCAAATGGTGCTTAACCCTTTCAGTGTGTTGTGAATGAGCATTCACGGTTTACTCACGGAGGCCTAGCAGAGACTGATCACAGCACTTAATCCCAGAGATCTGTGACAGGTTGGCCCACCTCTCAGATCGTTTTGTTACTAGATGGAGATAGCCCTCAGTAAACCCCTCTATGTATCCTGTATTAATTTTTATTTTTATCTATATTTTCCAATATTAGATAAAATCGTCTTTGGTTAGTGTATTTATATACATAAAACTATAGAGAGAGTTAAATACTATTTCTTCTTATAGTTAGAAGTAGATGTAGGGTAGAGTTCGTTTACAAGCCAAGAAATCCAGTCAGACTGAATTTTATATTCAGATTTGGCTGTGAATAATAATTTGGCCACAGGAAGGGAACTCTCCTGGATGAGAAGTTAACTTCCGGTAGCACCCTAACCTCTGCCATTTTTTTGCCAGCAACCTGGAGGGAGGAGCTATCAAGTCAATTGGCTAAAATTGAACACCTGTCTGTGTTTAAACATATTTTATTGCTGGCTCTTGTTAAGCCGAACAACAATCTAAAACATAGAAAAGCCAATGATAGTCTCCACTCCCGATAGGCCAGTCAAAATCTAGTTGCAGGGTGAGTTAATAATAATTTTGTTAAACATTTTTCTGTGTGTCAAAATGCCGGCAAAATCTACCGGCCATGCCGATCGATAATAGATACTATTAATTAAAACTAGTGTTAGTTAACTAATATTAGAATTAGGACCATGTTTGTGCCAGGTGGCTTGCCGACAAGGGTAAAACGAAAAGCTCGTCACATGTGGCATTAAAAACATGGATAAATTACATTACGTGATTCTCGAAATTAGGTATCTGCCTGCGGAAGGACACCTGAGTTAGTCAGTAGACGATTAGAGTTAAGATAATTTAATTATGTGCTTAAACTTCGGAACTAGCGGATTTCTCTAGATAATATACTTATTAGTTGAAGGAATTAGTTCAGAGAGTGAATAAGTTACCATTAATTATTCTTTATTAATCTCTATCTTGCCCATAGTCAGATTACTACCATGTGGTCCAAGATGGCCCACTTAACAAAGTTCAAACCTTGGGGGAATTCTCCAACCCTAATATTGTTCTTGTGTATAGTGAAAATAATCTTAAACCTAGCTAAGAAATCTTCTAGATAATTAATTATGTTTTAATTAATATAAGGAAGACTTGCTATTAGTACAACTCATAACTCTTTAAGTGAACTTGGGGTGTTTCATTGATTTTAATGGTTCACTCGTGTACATAATGAAGTTATAGTTGTTGTGTGTGATTTCATTTCATTCTATGGAATTCATCATGTGATGTTAATTCATCGTGTGGAGTGTAGTTTGTGTGTTTCCATACTTGGAAAATGATGTGTGGTGTTTCATCGATTTAATGGTTTGTTAATGTATATGTGACGTCGGAGTTGTGGCGTCTGAGTTCCATTCCATTGAAGTCATCCTATATGTACTGTTAAGTCATTATGTGAATTGTGGTTCATGTTTCCATGATTAATCGTGACTTAGAATATATATTTGGAATGTGGTCTTTGAAGTAGAGCATTGTGATTGTACATGTTTGATCTAAATGTCAGCAGAGAGAATAGGATATCATTTGTGTGCTGTTTCCATTAGATCAGTGTGCTGTTGTAGATTTCAGATAAGGAATCAACCTGTAAATTTAAATAATACATGCTATGAAAATTTATGAGACAAGCATGGCATGCAGGACATGGCCAAAAGAATTTACAATTCTGTCTTGAAGGATTATTCACTCCTCCTCACTGTCATTCACAGAGCCTGCACCCTGATCATCTGTAGCCGTAGTCACGACCGGTGATTGAGCTACGAACCACTCACTTGATGCAGCAGAGAGTGGAGTCCATACCACGATCCAGTCAGCACTGCCAGCTTACCATCCAGGAGACTAAGGATTATCAGATGAGTGGCTACCCACCCGTTTGCCACTGCACAGCAATTCTAATTTGTCCGCTATTGGCTAAGAGTCTATGATTATATCCTCTAGCTGAACATTATCTGGTCAAGATTTCAGGGATCTGCGTATCTCTTATGTGTCAGTGAGTTCCCAGTGGGGCTTACGTAGTGTTCTTTAGGATTAAACGTTATGTTATATTTGTACTTTTAACAACTGCGTCTGTCATTATAGAATTGGCATCATCAGATTGTGTGACGAGTGAAAGGACTACATCTATACGTATCATTCTGTCTTATCTCCTGTTGTGTGAGAATACATTAGGCAGTGGGGGCTCATTTTTTTCATCCAGGCACGTTAGCAGGAATCACTTGACATACTGTCTTCGTTTGTTAGCACAGTTCGTCGTCATAACTTTCCGCCTGGCACTGTTTAGAAGTAGTGATCCATTCTGGGACTTTTGATAATCATTCTTCTAGAATTGCGAGCCATTTGATCGCTTCTTCAGCAGTGGTTAGATTCTCTATTCGTAGAAGTCTATTTAGTATCTACTTTGATCCAATTCCATCCTAGTAGAATACGTTACGCGACACTGGTGGCTCGGTCCGGGCATGACAATCCTATAGATTGTTGGGTTCAGTCGAGTATCCAACTTCATAGATAGTTCTTTCAGTCACTAAAAAGAGATAGCTACTAATCATACTAGTTAATATAGATATATATATATATACTTATAACATAGGATTAACATAAGAATAGATATAAGTTAACATAAGTTAGGGCAAAGGTGAATTGCTGGCAAACGGGTAAGTGTTGTGTCAATGTGTAACATTTTTTATGCTTGTCATTGAAGATATTTGTGAATCTTTGCGACAAACACATTCTTGATTAAGTGAGTGAGTTATTCAGGTGTATCAACAGATATCTTATTACATAACTAACATGTCTTCTGAAAAGCCACCTACTAAGGAGGAACTGCGAGAACAAGGAACATTGTTAGGTTATGAGGGTGTAGAGTTGAACAAATATGTAATAGAAGAAGGAAGAGAGTGGCGCCGAGAACAAAGGGACATCATCAAGGAGAGAGAGAAGGAAGAACGAGAGGAAAGAATTAAATTACAAATCCAGATGGCGGAAATTGAATCCAGAGAGAAGATGCGACAAGCTGAATTGGACAACCAGTTGAAACAAGCTGAATTGGACAACCAGTTGAAGCAAGCAGAACTGGACAAGGACTTGAAATTAGCTGAGCAGTTAAGACAGCACGAGTTAGAACTGAGGAGATTAGAACTACAAAATCCTGATGCCTCCAGATTTAGCAGTGCCAGCTCTCCAACTGACAGTCAAGACATTTCCTCAGGACAACATATTACTCCAGCAGCAATGAGTTTTCCACTGGCCCACTTCGACCCGAAGGAGGATCAGATGGATGAATATCTTGACAAATTTGTGTTAATGTGTGAAGCCTCCAATCTGCCTAAGGATAAATTTAATATTAAACTCTCCCAATCACTTCGCGGTCCAGCGTATGACGTGTTTGCAAAACTCCCTCCAGGTCTTGAGAAGGACTTTGTCACACTCAAAAATGCTCTCTTGAAACGATACCAGTTAACTTCTAGTGCCTACAGGTTGAAGTTCCGTACAGCCAAACGGTCACAAGGAGAGTCATTTCCTCAGTTCGCCTCACGGTTACACACTTATTTTAACAAGTGGGTAGAACTGAGTGATTTGGATGCTACTTATGACGGGCTGGCGGAACTAATACTTGTTGAGCAATTTAAAGATGTTCTTCCAAAACAGTTACAAACCTTTATTGCAGAGAATGGTGGTGCTCGGCTAGAGGAGGTTATCTCCCTAGCCGAACGATATTTAACTGCCCATGGCGAAGTAGCTGCCACTAAATCTTGTAATTCTTCTACTGCTCAAAATACTCCTGCAACACAGAATAAGGGTTTTCAGCAGAACAACTCTTACGGTAAAGACACCAGAGGGCACACTGGGGGTCCGCACCAAAATCCTGGTTCACAACAAAAAGCACCAGCAACCAATAGTGGATGGGGTAAACCTTACTGCAAGAACTGCAAAAGTAATGATCACCACACGAGCGTGTGCAGAAATAATCCCCCTACCCAGTATGCTGCATGTATGATTACGGGGGCGAGTACCCAACAGAACATATGTTCTAGTAATGGAACTAGGCCACCCACAGTTGAAACTATTCTGGTTAACGGTAGTCCAGTACTATGTCTCTATGACAGTGGACTCCAGTGTGATGCAATAATAGCTAAGCAGTTAGTGAAACCATCACAGTTAACAAAACAAACAGTTGTAGTTAAAGGGGCTACCAGGAGCTCTCCAACTATAATAGCTAAGATAGCCAAAGTACATGTGACATCTAAGTATGTCACTGGACTCATTTCAGCTGCAGTGATCGATGATCCGGTATATCCTTTCATGCTTGGTCGTAAGTATGTATATTTAGGAGAACCATCATCACCAATGATAATGGCAGCAGTGGAGACCCGGAGTCAGGTTGCACAGTCACATGAACCTATACTCTCAATCAACCCTCTACCTCGGGAGATTAGGGCTGCAGAAAATGAATGTCCGACTTTAGCATCTTGTTTTGGCAAACTGCCAAACGGTAGAAATCCTCCAGCAGCTGGAAATTTCTATTTAAAGGACAAGTTGTTGTACCATAGGGCAGGAACTATGGGTACCGAACACGGGCAACTTGTCGTGCCGAAACAATATCGTAATCAGATATTGCATATGGGACATACCATATCCTTCAGTGGACATATGACTGTAGGAGTTACTACCCAGCGTATTTCTTGTCATTATTTTTGGCCGGGAATGACTGCTGACATACGAAGATACGTCCAGTCTTGTCCGGAGTGTCAACATGGCTCCCCCAAGCAGTGGTCTACTCCTGTTTCCATAGGGGAAGGGTTAGTTTTGAACACTCCTTTTGAGCGAGTAGCTATAGACATTATTGGTCCACTGCCCACTTCTAAGAAGAAAAATACTTATATTTTAACTGTAGTAGATACAGGTACAATGTGGGCTGAAGCTACTGTACTGCCCTCCATCAATGCAACTAGGGTAGCAGAGGCTCTCCTAGAAATATTTACCAGAGTAGGATTCCCTATTCTTATTGTAAGTGATAGTGGGTCATTATTGAATGAGAAGTTAAGGGGAGAAATCTCCGACATCTTCAGGATGCACAATATCAACACAGGTTTTAGTCTCACAGAGAATAAGCGACTTGTGGTCAAATATACGGGGACTCTCAAATCGATCATGAACAAGTTAGTCCAGGAGAAACCAGATAGTTGGAACACGTACTTATCAGCAGCAATGTTTGCCTATCGAGAAGTACCACATGTCGCCACCGGTCTTCCACCTGCTACACTATTGTTTGGACGACCAATTAAAGGACCGCTTGAGGCTCTTTTGAGAACCTGGACTGATGAAGGAACAGATGAGAGTGTCGTCAAGTCTTCACAGTATGTAGAGGAACTGAAACAGAAACTGCACATGGGATGGAAATTAGCTAACTCCACTCTCCGTCGTGCCAGAAAGAAACAGGCTTCCTTCTATAATAAACCTATTAGAAACCAGTCTCTAGAGGTAGGAGATAAAGTGCTAGTCTTATTAACCAAAGGGGATAATAAGTTAGAAATTGCTTGGCAAGGACCATTCATCATTAAAGAGAAGGTGTCAAGCAACAAGTACTCTGTTTCTATTCGCGGGAAAACTGCAGTCTTCCACGTGAATTTACTCAAAAGACATTTTGAGAACAACACGAACCCACCAGTTCATATTATGACTCTGGCAGTGGTTGATAAGGGATCCAAAGGGGATCAATCCAGATGGGAAGACAACCCCGACAGATGTGAGGAAGATGACGCGGCTGAACACGATCCCAACTTAGAGACGTCTAAAGGGAAAGTAAGGACGACGCGCATGAAGTATAGGGATCAAGACCAATTGGGTCGAAGGAGAGATGTTGGAATTGTAGGACCTTTATCAGTGACAGACGAAGGACACCCCGACCAACGAAAGCAAAGTTTCCAGAGAAGATTTCCTTGGAAGCGACATCAAGCGAGGAGGTTTCTTAGAAGGTGTCTTAGAAACGAAGAGTCTGAGAATTGTGAATAGACATTGTGCTATTGATGAAGAGGGGGACCTGTCCAAATGACCCATAAATGTCAGAGTAAGGGCTGACAAAACTATATGAGAGTTCGGGCTGGAGAAAAAGTTGCTTCTCCAACTTTTTTTGAACGATGGGCATTTGTGACAGGTTGGCCCACCTCTCAGATCGTTTTGTTACTAGATGGAGATAGCCCTCAGTAAACCCCTCTATGTATCCTGTATTAATTTTTATTTTTATCTATATTTTCCAATATTAGATAAAATCGTCTTTGGTTAGTGTATTTATATACATAAAACTATAGAGAGAGTTAAATACTATTTCTTCTTATAGTTAGAAGTAGATGTAGGGTAGAGTTCGTTTACAAGCCAAGAAATCCAGTCAGACTGAATTTTATATTCAGATTTGGCTGTGAATAATAATTTGGCCACAGGAAGGGAACTCTCCTGGATGAGAAGTTAACTTCCGGTAGCACCCTAACCTCTGCCATTTTTTTGCCAGCAACCTGGAGGGAGGAGCTATCAAGTCAATTGGCTAAAATTGAACACCTGTCTGTGTTTAAACATATTTTATTGCTGGCTCTTGTTAAGCCGAACAACAATCTAAAACATAGAAAAGCCAATGATAGTCTCCACTCCCGATAGGCCAGTCAAAATCTAGTTGCAGGGTGAGTTAATAATAATTTTGTTAAACATTTTTCTGTGTGTCAAAATGCCGGCAAAATCTACCGGCCATGCCGATCGATAATAGATACTATTAATTAAAACTAGTGTTAGTTAACTAATATTAGAATTAGGACCATGTTTGTGCCAGGTGGCTTGCCGACAAGGGTAAAACGAAAAGCTCGTCACATGTGGCATTAAAAACATGGATAAATTACATTACGTGATTCTCGAAATTAGGTATCTGCCTGCGGAAGGACACCTGAGTTAGTCAGTAGACGATTAGAGTTAAGATAATTTAATTATGTGCTTAAACTTCGGAACTAGCGGATTTCTCTAGATAATATACTTATTAGTTGAAGGAATTAGTTCAGAGAGTGAATAAGTTACCATTAATTATTCTTTATTAATCTCTATCTTGCCCATAGTCAGATTACTACCATGTGGTCCAAGATGGCCCACTTAACAAAGTTCAAACCTTGGGGGAATTCTCCAACCCTAATATTGTTCTTGTGTATAGTGAAAATAATCTTAAACCTAGCTAAGAAATCTTCTAGATAATTAATTATGTTTTAATTAATATAAGGAAGACTTGCTATTAGTACAACTCATAACTCTTTAAGTGAACTTGGGGTGTTTCATTGATTTTAATGGTTCACTCGTGTACATAATGAAGTTATAGTTGTTGTGTGTGATTTCATTTCATTCTATGGAATTCATCATGTGATGTTAATTCATCGTGTGGAGTGTAGTTTGTGTGTTTCCATACTTGGAAAATGATGTGTGGTGTTTCATCGATTTAATGGTTTGTTAATGTATATGTGACGTCGGAGTTGTGGCGTCTGAGTTCCATTCCATTGAAGTCATCCTATATGTACTGTTAAGTCATTATGTGAATTGTGGTTCATGTTTCCATGATTAATCGTGACTTAGAATATATATTTGGAATGTGGTCTTTGAAGTAGAGCATTGTGATTGTACATGTTTGATCTAAATGTCAGCAGAGAGAATAGGATATCATTTGTGTGCTGTTTCCATTAGATCAGTGTGCTGTTGTAGATTTCAGATAAGGAATCAACCTGTAAATTTAAATAATACATGCTATGAAAATTTATGAGACAAGCATGGCATGCAGGACATGGCCAAAAGAATTTACAATTCTGTCTTGAAGGATTATTCACTCCTCCTCACTGTCATTCACAGAGCCTGCACCCTGATCATCTGTAGCCGTAGTCACGACCGGTGATTGAGCTACGAACCACTCACTTGATGCAGCAGAGAGTGGAGTCCATACCACGATCCAGTCAGCACTGCCAGCTTACCATCCAGGAGACTAAGGATTATCAGATGAGTGGCTACCCACCCGTTTGCCACTGCACAGCAATTCTAATTTGTCCGCTATTGGCTAAGAGTCTATGATTATATCCTCTAGCTGAACATTATCTGGTCAAGATTTCAGGGATCTGCGTATCTCTTATGTGTCAGTGAGTTCCCAGTGGGGCTTACGTAGTGTTCTTTAGGATTAAACGTTATGTTATATTTGTACTTTTAACAACTGCGTCTGTCATTATAGAATTGGCATCATCAGATTGTGTGACGAGTGAAAGGACTACATCTATACGTATCATTCTGTCTTATCTCCTGTTGTGTGAGAATACATTAGGCAGTGGGGGCTCATTTTTTTCATCCAGGCACGTTAGCAGGAATCACTTGACATACTGTCTTCGTTTGTTAGCACAGTTCGTCGTCATAACTTTCCGCCTGGCACTGTTTAGAAGTAGTGATCCATTCTGGGACTTTTGATAATCATTCTTCTAGAATTGCGAGCCATTTGATCGCTTCTTCAGCAGTGGTTAGATTCTCTATTCGTAGAAGTCTATTTAGTATCTACTTTGATCCAATTCCATCCTAGTAGAATACGTTACGCGACAAGATCAAATACTCTTATGATACCACTGCTGACCCTTTGATCTGCAAAACCAAAGTGAATGGAGCAGCTGTGAGGAACTACATGTCTGAATGAATTAGTGACATTAACTTAGGGCAAATTCATTCCTCATAACAGGATGTTATAAGGGATGGCAAGATTTGTAATTACAGGCGTGTGAGACGGTTGAAAAGTCCTTCCCGACTAGACAGTAAGATAGAGATACAGAGGAGGAGGAGAGTGAACGCAGTAAAGCTGGAAGAGAGACACAGCCAGACTTGTTGTTGTGAGTTTGTATATGGGAGGTGATAGGATGTGGGTATTACGTGGGATTGCACTGATGTAGAATTAGATAGTACACATTCTTGATTATCGCTTCTAATCACTCCATGTCTTCCCGTGCAGTGATTGAGAGAGACCTTATGGCGACAGGACGGAACTCTACAGTTCCGAACACTGTTCTGTTGTTCTTGCTTATCTCGATTGGGAGCCCGGAGACAGATCCAGATAGGATACAAGTAAAATGAAAGTTATGTAATGTTTTTTGTCATTTCACTTACATAATTGTTATACTGTATAAACTTACATAAATTCACCATCATCATTATGAGAACTATCATGTACAATTATTAATGATAGACAATAAACGTGATTGTAGTTTGTTTTAAACTCATAGTTATCTGCTATTTTCCAATTGTGCATGCGTGCTTGTATGTGTATATTCCTGGGGGATTACTTAAGTACCAGGGGGGGGGGGGTAAAGCAGTTGGAGGGGATAATCTGCCCTGGCTAGAAATCCTTTTGGAGATGTAAACCTAGTCATCTAACTTTCCCTTTTTACACTCCTTAGAGAATATCCAGCCCAGCTAATATAACGAGCCACTTTCTGCTGTGCGCTTGAATATTCATGGGCATAATCTTTATGTCAGCCATATAGATTTTGTCCCAACTCAATTTCTGATTACTTGGGGCCAGTGATAAGTACTTTTAACTAGGCAGCGGCCACCCAACTTCCATCTTTTCTTAGGGGTGTTCCATTTATCTGGATGATTCCTGCCTTTTGTTCAGGAGAAAGGGTAAATAGGGTGGTGCTGCACTTGTCAGCGTTTATGCTGATACACCATCTATTTGCCTTTGCAACAAATGTATCTACAGCACTTTGTAGCGGTCTGGTGGCGACTGATGCATGTTCATTTGTGCTCGATAGAAAAAGGGCATCAGCGTACATTGCTGCTTTAATTCCATGAGGTAGATTAGCAACAAGATCATTGATGAAGATTAGAAAAAGTGTGGGGGACAAGACTCCGATCTGGGGAACACCGTGACGCAGTACTTTCTTGCTCTTGAGTCAATCTATCTGTACTCGGCTCTTCTGTTGTACAACTATGATTTAATCAATTTGTACATTCTTCCATTGATTTTACAGTTTCTCAGTTTCTTCATCAGACCTTCTTTACAGACTTTGTGAAAGGCTTTCTTGAGATCTATCGATGCCGCAAGCACTAGCTTCTTTTTTTTTTTTGGAATGCAGCCTCAATTTCTTGAGAGAGGTAGGTTGTCTGATCTTCCGTAGAGTAGCATTGCCTAAAGCCAGCCTACTGTGTCACAAGGATATTTTCACTTTCAATGTACCACTGCAGTGTGTGATTGATGATGCGCTCCATTGTTTTGCAGAGACAGCTGGTGAGGTTAAATGGTTTGTAGCTGGAGGCAATGGAAATATCTTTCCCTGATTTTAGGAGGGGTATCATGATTGCTTCTCTCCAGGCTTGTGGAACACTGCCTAAGGTCCAGCTGTTATCGAAGATCTGCAACAGCTTTGCTTTGGCCTGTTCCTAGATTCCTGATCATTTCATTGGAACTACCATCAGCTCCTGGTGACTTTCTCATTTTCAGTTTTGATATTTTAAAATAAGTCGCTTAAAAGTCGACTTCATTGCACCAGGTTTTATCCCATATGGCTCGGACTCTTTTTGCAGCACGGAAAGTGTCGCACAAAGCACGAACTCCGTAGCTTTTAGCGACGACCCACAGGAGTCTCCAAAACATTTAACTCATAAACCGAAGGACGCGGCCCGGAATCGAACCCACAACCTTCGGAGCACGAGTCAAACGGCTTGGCCACTTAGCCACAGAGACTCCCCTCAGTTTTGATATGACTAGCTCCAATTCACTGATTGTAATAGGTGCCACCAGAACCTCATGTACTGTTTCATTCTGTCCTGTATGTTGCCATATTTCTCGAATTTCTTGTTGTTTCTCTGGACTAATCTCGATATTGTTATCTTGTGTGAATGAGCCTCTAAAATGGTCAACTGCTTGCTTTCCAGTTGAGATGATTTCGTCTTTCAATCAATCAACCATGTGCCATGCTGGAAAGCGTGGGCGGTCATGACTCGACATTTCACTCGATCACCAGAGTCATGGATCAGCTCAGTGCTCCTGTCTCGACCATGCCATGTGGCTAAGTCATCCAGGTATTGACTTCTCGGTCTTCTCTATTTACTGCAAATTTAATTAATACATACTCCAAATATAACACATTTCAATGGTTTCTATTCCATATTTATTACGTTGGGGTATTTCAGATCTCCATCATGAATAAAAGAAGCATTAATACTATCATCATTTGCAACATTTTCTTTCTTTTAGTGTTTTATTGTGGTGTTTCAAATGACCAGTTTAAGTTAGATAAAAACAACTTCAAATGTAATACTTAGATGTAGGCGTTGAAAGATGCATTGATGAAATAAACACCAGTGCTTGTGCCTTAAGAAAGGGAATTTGATACAGTAGGTAGAAACAAGCTGTGGGAAATTCGTAAACAATATAGAGTGAGTACACATCTAACAAACCTATGTAGAGGCTTATACAAAAACAATGAATGCATAGTGAGAGCAACTGGGAAACACTCAGAACCCTTCACCATAAGATCCGGAGTACAACAAGGTTGTATCCTACCTCTTCTCTTGTTCATAACCTATATAGACAACATATGTAAAGAAACCAACCAAACAGAGACCGCAATAACACAGAAGAAGAATCATCTGCAAATTACACCATTGGAGAACTCCTGTTTGCGGATGACCAAGTGCTAATAGCAAAGCCAGAAGCTGCATTACAAGACCACATGAATAGACTAAACGAAATGTGTAGGGAAGATAACACGAAAATTAGCACAAGTAAAACAGAGGTAATGACTATAAATAAAGAAGAAAAATTAGCAACAATTTGCCTAAACAAACACTCCCTGAAAAAAGAAAATAGTTTCAAATACCCAGGAAGTATAATATCATCAAAAGGCAAATCAGAAGACGAGATAAAAAATAGATGCATCAGGCAAACCAACTCATTGGACAAATGGCACCAATACTAGAAAACAAACATGTTTCAAAAGTTACTAAGAAAGCACTTTTCAACACCCTCTTCCTACCAACTCTATGCTACCAATGCCAAACTTGGACAATGACAGAATAGAAAAGAAAAATCACAACAACAGACATGAGATTCCTGAGAAGAATACTCAATGTGTCAAGAAGAGATAAGATCAGAAATGAAGAAATCAGGACTAAAGTGGGGGTTATAGCAGCGCTAGATTTTATTAGAAGGCAGCAAGTCAAATGGTTTGGCCATGCAAGTAGGTTACCAACTAACAGTATACCACAACAAGCCATATGGAAGCAGAGGAAGAGTCCGACCACGTAAACGATGGACTGAGGGAATAGCAGAGTCCATGGGAATATTGATACATGAGCCCAAAAGTGGGCACTCTCAGTGTTGTTACTTCACCTCGACACCGCATGGTACAAGAGGAACATGATGAGATGAGATGAGCATCTCCCTTAAGAATTAAAACTCAGTCTTCTGGAGTATTACAATAAATAATCTCACTATTGTTTGCCATCCATCATATAATTATTAATAAATAATCTCAGATGTGTATATTATTCTGTACAACCATGTGATTCAGTTTGACAGATGCATACATGCTCAAGATTTCTCAGATTATCCAATACTGAAAATGTACCACACGAGTGTCATTTTATAAGCAGTTAGGGATGTTCTTGTCCGTCAAGACATACCATCATATTCTCCGAAGAGTTCTCAGATATAAAAATAAAGGATTCACTGTTGTGACAATGGGCGTCAGATAATTAAACAATTATTTTCTCAACACATTTAAATATCATTTTTTATACTTATAATTACACTCAGGACATAAATGACAGTAGATCCTGAGGTAGACCAAGAAGACGGTGGAGAGATAATATACACACAGACCTACAAGCACTTCGAATCAGCGACTGGCAAGAGAAGGTCAACCAGATAGACGACTTGTATCTGCAGCACAGAACCTCAATGGCTCGGAAGATAATTCAATCAGATCAGAGGCCATGACAACAGCTATCATTTTCAGTGTTGATATGGCCAGCGCCAGTTCACTGATTGTGATAGGTGCCTCCAGAACCTCAGGTACTGTTTCATTCTGTCCTGTATGGTGCAATGTCTCTCGAATCTCTTGTTGTTTCTCTGGACTAAAGTTGATATTGTAATCTTATGCAAATGAGTCCACAAAATGGTCAGCTGCTTGCTTTCCTGTTAAGATTTTCCATCTTTATGTAGTGCAATTTTTGAATTTCTCCCTGTGCCCTCATCGTTAAGTTGTTTTATTAGCTTCCACCACCAGAGACTCAGTTTTCTCCTGTCAGCTTTTCCATCTAGCCTGCAGCTTGACTCTTTGAAATTTGGCTTATGCGTGCTGGTATTTATTGTGGTGCTCTTGGCTGGGTGTGGCCTCTGCTTGCTTCCCACACGCTTCCATATCATTATGCAACTGTTACAGTTCACTACTCCAGTAGGGTTTATAATGTTTATGGGCTCCTCTTGGTACTGTTTCTCGTGCTGCCTGTAGTATGCATTTACCAAACTCTTCAACTACTTTATTTTTGTCTTTCTCCGTGTTCAGGTTTCTAACCATATCTAGGCAAACCTTCTGGTCTAGAGAGATGACAGTGGAAGATAAACTCTATGGACCTCTGTGGGAACTAAAAAAGACAGTCAAATTCATACAAGAGACAACATTGCAGTTATAGACATATTTCAAGCGAACGAAAGAAGAAGAAGAAGAAGTTCATGGACATCTCATCTTATCATGTTCCTCTTGTACCTTGCAGTGTTGAGGTGAATTATAAACAGCGGGAGAGTGCCCGCTTAGGGGCTTCATGTATCGATATTCCCATGGACTCTGCTATTCCCTCTGTTCATCAATATGTGATCGGCCTCTTCCTCTGCTTCCATCTGATCTGTATATCATTACTTGTTGTGGTATACTGTTAGTTGGTAACCTAGTTGCATGGCCAACCCATTTGACTTGCTGCCTTCTAATAACATCTAGCGTTGCTATAACCTCCATCTTAGTCCCGATTTCTTCATTTCTGATCTTATCTCTCCTTTGATAGATTGAGTATTTGTCTCGGGAATCTCATTTCTGTGGTTGTGATTTTTCTTTTCTCTATTTCTGTCATTGTCCAGGTTCCATTGGTAGCATAGAGTTGATAAGAAAATTGTGTTGTAAAGCATTTTCTTAGTAACTATTGATACATGTCTGTTCTTTAGTATTGGTGCCATTTGTCCAATGAGTTGGTTTGCTTTACTGCATCTGTTTTCAATCTCATCTTCTGATTTGCCTTTTGATGATATTCTACTTCCTAAGTACTTGAACCTCTTTACTTGTTTCAGGGGTGTTCGTTTAGGTGAATTGTAGTTTTTTCTTCTTTAGTTATTGTCACTACCTCTGTTTTACCTGTGCTAATTTTCATGGTATGTTCCCTACACATTTTGTTTAGACTATTCATGTGGTCTTGTAATTCAGCTTCTAATTTTGCTATTGGTGCTTGGTCATCCACAAACAGTTCTCCAATGGTGTAATTTGCAGATGATTCTTCTTCTGTGTTATTGCAGTCTGTTTGGCTGGTTTCTTTACATATGTTGTCTATATAGGTTATGAACATGGTAAACAGACAAAGAAATGTTCTTGTGGGCTGGGTTCATGATGAAGTGGAATGATTCAGCCTGTTCTCTGGGATGAATAATATATCATCCACATACCAGCGGTATAGAACTATGTCCTTAATATTTGAGTTCACCATAAGATGTCTGCTATAATGGGACCTAGAGGACTCCTCATGATCACTCTGTCAATTTGGTGGTACAATGTTTCAAAGAAAGATGAATTTAATATTAGATGTGCGCGGCAGTAGTAATTTCTTGAATTTGTATGTCGGTAGACCTAACTTTTTTTTTTTGGGGGGGTCTTTTATGTGATCACATAAGATGATCACCGTTTCTTCCATGGGAATGTCACTGAAAATAGAGGCAATATCCATTCACGTCACGAGCTTTAGTTTAAGATCAATAGTATCTAGTAGTGTGGCCAGTAGTTTGGAGATTAATCTTTAAATAGTAAGGGGTTGAATGACTGATAGTAAGGGGTTGTCGCACTGGTTTAGAAGTTTCTGCAATCCATTTCACCATCCTGTGTTGGACAGAGTTGAGCATAGATTAAATTAATCTCAGTGGTACCCCAAGTCTGTGCAATTTAGGAAGGTCATAAAGTTGGGGGTTTATGAGCCCCGTGAAATGACTAACTGTGCAATCACCTCACTGATCAATTTACTATCTAGAAGTGCCTGAATATCTGTCCTCACTTTTGCATCTAATTCCATAGGGTGGCTGGGTTTAGGATCTAAGTAAAATTTTATTGGATTTGATAACGTGTCTTCTATTTCGTTGGAATCAAACATGTGATTCCTGGGATAGATGTTGCGAATGGCTTGGACTGATTGCCAGAGCAACATAACAATGATTGCTTGGAAGAGGCTAATGAAAATAGAACATTATATACAACTATTAGAAAGAGACAACAGCATTCTTTAGTATTGTGATGAGAAGAGAAGCGTTGGAAAGATTTGTGATGATTAGAAAGATCCATGAGAAAAGAGACATGGGCAGACCGAGAGAGATGATGCTGGATGGACTGTATAGTGACACTGAGAATTAGTTGAAGGTAAGCACATTGTAATACATATTACGTTAGTCATGCTCCGTTCTCAGAAAATGGTAAGTTGATGTTTTGTAACAATGTGGTTAGTCTTTAAGAACTTAATTCTGGAGAGACTAAGCACTATATTCAGTTGTTGTAGTTCATAGATAAATGTGCACTAGGTTAAACCACAGTGAGGATATTTCTTCTAGTTATGTAGTTTCTATGAATGAATAAGCATTGAACCTAGGTTGGCATTTTACTCATTAAGCAGTTAAGCTAAATCAGCAGTGATTTAGGAGTTTGTGATTAACTTAGGATTTAGATGGCTAGAATACTTAGTTCAATAGTAAGGAATTGTTTTAAATATGCAATCACTAATAGGAGGAATTAGTGTAATTTGTAATAGAAACAGTACACGAGCACATGTGATGTTAAATAGTTCTCTATGTGTATCATATAATCTTGTGTATTCGGTGGAAGAATTTATGTGGTGATTCGATTGTGATTTCATTGGTGATAAATATGTGAATTTATCATTTTTAAGTCACATTAGTATGCCTAATTATCATTCATGCAAGTATGCTTATGATTTTGGATGAATGATTGTGGATTGGGTGAGGGGAAGTGACATACTGAGAAGGTGTATGTTCCATCAATCAATCTCCCGATAGTAGGCAATTTGATGTATAATGTTCTGTCTATCAGAGGAGACGATGTCAGTGATAACCCATGCACTAATTAATAATTTAGTGCACTTCTAAGCATGACACAACTCTGTATTCCATATCACTCATGTTACAATCATATGGTTTTGTGTCCTGAATTTTGGTGCATGATGATGGTGATGATGATGATGATGATGATGATGAAGATGATGATGAGGAGGAGCAGGAGGAGGAAAAATTATATAGATGAACGAGGTAAAGGTATCTTACATACATTTTGAAGAGGAGGGAAGATACTTTTCCTTGAAGCATTTGATTAGGAAGAATTCTCCTGGATGTTATACAGGAGATAATACCATAATGTACTTATATTGTTTATAAGCAAATACTCATAGCATTTGGGAATGCATTAAATCCCTTACTGTATGAGACCTTTTCTTTTATATGGAAGGATATCTAGAGACAATAATCATGTACAAAGGGGAATGGTGAACAGTTATTAAATTTTGAATCGATCAAGGTGTTACTCAACCTGGAAACCATAGGTGACAGGCATGGGTGAAGATGACACTGCTTATCTGGTAGTCTAAACCTTGAGCACCCTATAATGAAGGATTGGATGGAGAGTAACCAGTCATGGAGTTGATAACTATTGGAGAATATGAAGACCCTCTTTCTCCCTTGTTTATTTTTCCTAGGATCAAAATCCCCTGTATTTATTTTTCTTGTTTTTCTTGGGAGTTTGACTGTCTTCCATTTCTAATGTTCATATTGATGATATCAGTAGATATATGTTTGATGCTGGAATTTCAGGTAATGGCTAGATCCATCTAGATCCAGACCTGACTTTTGATTGAAGCATCTGGATAGAGTGATGCAGAAGACTATTCCAAAAAGCAACTACCTGCAAGATGTTCCTCTAATCTTTTAGGACAGGTAACATAGAGAAACTATACAACTGAGGGTGGAGAATTAAAGCCACTATCCTATTAGCTGGAACAGATCAACACTCAATATGAACAAATATTATATGTAATTCCAAGGAACAGTTTGCCACAGGGATTCCATAAGCCTGAAGTAAATCAACCGGAGTGTACCACCAGTTTCATAATTAATATACTCCAATGGAACATGTAAATTAAATAACTAGACAACTGGGATAGGGATTGATGTTATTGAAATGCAGGGTTGAGCATCATTGTTATATATATATATTTTGAATAATGAAGACACAAACAATAGATTGCACGATTTATTGTCTGGCATATTTCGCTGCATCTCGTCAGGTACATACTGCAGAAATCATACAACTTACGTGAATTAATTAGATAAATCCTTCAAACTGAAATATACACATGTTCGCACAGTAATGTCGATTGTCTACCATGGTAATTTTAAACTGACTAACATGTCTTTCTGCTTGCACAAGGACGGCTTACGAAGGTTGATTATTATAGCTTCAGCAAACTTTAACAATCGACTACTTTGTGTGTTGAACAACACCCGGAAGGCACTGTCTCTTTCAACCACGTGACCGCTCTCGAGCACATGTCTCCCGACCGATGAAGCCCAAATTCATCACGGGAAAACATTGTTTTGAATTTCTGAAACGTCGCCTCCCATTGCGAACTGTGAAGCGATTGGATGGATTACTCAAGCTGAAGTGTAAAATATCGGTACAGGAGTGTCGATTGAGATTTCTCGAGGAATGCGTAAAGACGGGAGTATTCCCTCACCGGTATTTCAGATCTCTCAGGGCGGACAGAATATGTCCAACAAGAAAAAAACCTGAGACGACTGACAAAAAACCAGATAGAAGAAACCCAGTCTAAACTGGCCAACCTCAAGCGCACACAGTTCTGCCTACTATGTCACCAATGAATTGAGCTTGTATGGCTACTTGAAGTTCACTAAATTCTGTACAGAAACAGTGTACAAGGTGAAAATCGCAGAGAATGCTCGCCTCAACAAATCACTGAGCACTGAAAAGATAACAACGTCGGTACTAGACAACCCAGAGAAATATGTGAGGAACTTATCGTCATACATACTCAACAACAGTGAAACGGAGGCCCTTGCATACGGATTAAAATTCTGCATAAAGCCCAAACACATTAACCGTGTTGAGTCGCAAGCAGAATTTGAAATGTTTGATCAAATCTACAAGTTATCACCTACTTCTGCTGAGTCAGTCAGGTGGCTGAAGGCCAGACTGATAGATTTAGAACACCAGTATCACACAACCCCCTCTAAACAGACATGTCCGCTGACCTTACTGCCTTAAAAGCCAACAAAACCCTCGTAATATTGAAACCTGACAAAGGGAGTGGTGCAGTACTGATGGACATATCAGACTACCAGAGAAAAATGGATGAAATATTATCAGATGCATCTAAATTCAGAGTAGAGCAAACAGTCAACAAGTCGGAGGACCTGGATGCAAAAATGAGGAAAGAAATCCAGTCACTTGTGAATGCAGGACTCATCAGTGAGGCCACTGCAAAAACGCTCACACCGCGTGGCTCCCAAACACCTCAGATGTACGGTCTACCCAAGCTTCACAAGCCCGGCATCCCACTAAGACCGATCCTTTCCATGGTTAACTCGGCACAACACCGAATGGCGAGATGGCTAGCTGAAATTTTAAAGCCAGTACGACAGTCCTTCGATCCAAGAACACTCAGAGATACATTCGAACTGGTGGAACTATTGGATACTATGGACTTAAACAACAAACACATGGCATGCATGGATATTGCCTCTTTATTCACCAACGTTCCATTAGATGAGACCGTGAATATAATAAGCGAACGCGTTAGAGACAAACAACTAAAACTAGGCATACCATCAGCTATTCTAGAGAGGCTATTAAAATTATGTACCGCCAACATACAATTCAACTTTCTAAACAAGTCATATCGCCAAATTGACGGAGTGGCCATGGGGAGCCCACTTGGGCCTATTCTAGCGGACATCTTCATGGCACACTTAGAAGAAAAGAGATCCTCAGAAATCAATAACTTGGCCTTTTACCGTCGTTATGTGGACGATGTTCTAATTATCACCACAGACGAGCTACAAGCAACGTCGTTCCAGACCACAATGAACGAGACACATATAAACATCTCTTTATCTATGGAACACGAACACAACGAAGCGTTGCCGTTTCTAGATATCCTAATGAGACATAGAGCAGACGACACAATTCAAAGATCGGTGTACTGCAAAGAAACATGGACTGGCCAATACTTAAATTTTCAGAGCTTCGCACCTGTCCAGTACAAACGGGGCTTAGTACGGACCCTGTTTGACCGTGCTAGGAAGATATGCACCCAGGACACACTGACAGAGGAATTTGAAACTCTGAAGAATGCCTTAAACCTGAATGGGTACTCCACAGGATTTATAAAGCGCCACTGCCAACAGCCCAATCCAAAACCAGATGAAACTACAGTCCCTAAACTCAAGGTATTCATCCAGCTAACCTTCCGAGGAGATGACGTAATGCAACGTCTGCGGGACCGGCTCACCACAGCAGTCGAGCGAACATTCTGTGCTGCAGCTCTAGTCATCAGGTACAGAACCGTACCAATCCCCATCCCAGCAGTAAGAGAACCTGTAGCTTTGAACGCCAAATCAAATTGTATTTACCAATTTACATGCAGATGCGAGGCCATCTACATAGGCAGAACTGAGCGACAGTTACATTGCAGGGTTTCGGAACATATTCCGAATTGGATGGACAAGATACTACACACAGAAGATGGTAGCCTAGGCAGGCCGACACAACGGAACAGCCCGGCTTCATCGGTTGGGAGACATGTGCTCGAGAGCGGTCACATGATTGAAAGAGACAGTGCCTTCCGGGTGTTGTTCAACACACAAAGTAGTCGATTGTTAAAGTTTGCTGAAGCTATAATAATCAACCTTCGTAAGCCATCCTTGTGCAAGCAGAAAGACATGTTAGTCAGTTTAAAATTACCGTGATAGACAATCGACATTACTGTGCGAACATGTGTATATTTCAGTTTGAAGGATTTATCTAATTAATTCACGTAAGTTGTGTGATTTCTGAAGTATTTACCTGACGAGATGCAGCGAAATATGCCAGGCAATAAATCGTGCAATCTATTGTTTGTGTCTTCGTTATTCAAATTCATCACGGGAAAACATTGTTTTGAATATGTATATATATATGACCCTTTTTGATTGGATTGTTTTTTGTTTTTTTTTATGAATTGAATGACCAATAACCCAGTTTATGTTTATTAAATTATGAAAAAAGATAATTTCCTCTCTTTAGTGGTTTTCTTGTCATTGTTCAGTTGTTTAATTAAACACATCCTAGATATTAATTAATTAGCTGATAGAAAGGAGAGGCATGGAACCCCCAAAAGGATATTGTTATTCAAGGAAACATTTCCTTGTTTTCCTGGAGGAATTCCTTCGTTGTCTGAGACTCTATTTATGGACTCAAGCCTTTGAGCCATTGAAAGTTAATATAATTAGAATGGGCAGGATCGCACTGGAAAAGAGGAACTTTAGTGTCCTCTATCTCTTTGAAGTTGCCATAACGCATCCAATAGATGCCAAGTAAGACACAGATTCAAAATTGAGAAAACCTGAAAATAGTATCAAGAAAGTCTGTTCTAATGTATTGCACCCGTGAACCAAATCACTGAACTAATAAATTGAACTATCGGAATGCGAAGTAGGCTGCTTAAGCACCAAGACACCCCCCCCCCCCCCACCCCACCACCATCACCATGAGAAATTATGACGATATGCAACACCATTACACTATAAATGAATGATGTAGAAAAATATTCAACATTACGAAACATATATATATATATCCCAGTTGTCTAGTTATTTAATTTACATGTTCCATTGCGGTATATTAATTATGAAACTGGTGGTACACTCTGGTTGATATACTTCAGGCTTATGTGAGAGTGTGTTTTAGTTCAACATTCAACATAAACGTGCTGCCATGTTTTCAACAACTGCCAATAGTAGTAAAAAAAAACTCAGAGAGATACTCTCAAAGTGCAATAGCATTAGCGAAACAATATTAACCCACAAGAAATCACATACAAGTGAACAATCAATCAATCAATCATGTGCCATGCCGGAAAGCGTGGGCGGTCATGATTCGCCATTTCACTCGATCACCAGAGTCGTGGATCATCTCAGTGTTCCTGTCTCGTCCATGCCATGTGGCCAAGCCATCCAGGTATTTTCCTCTCGGTCTTCCTCTTGGTCTGTTCCCTTCGATCTTGCCAGCTGTCACTAAGTTCTCCAGTCCATTTCTTCTCATAACATGTCCAAAAAATTTTGACTGTCTACGTCTAATTTCTCTAATCAATCTACGATTTTCATTTGTCTCTTGTAGTACTTGTTCATTGGTTTTTCTGTCTGTCCATGGTATTCTTTGCATTTTCCTCAGAAACCACATTTCTGCAGCCATCAGATGTTTTTCTGCTTGACTGCACATTGTCCAAGTTTCACATCCATACAAAAGAACAGGCTCTATGTATCCCCTCAACACTCTTTTTCTCGTTTCAATTGACATCATTTTATTGGTCAGAATGTTTTTCATCTTGATAAAGGCTACTTTCGCAATGGCGATTCTTGTTCTAATCTCTTCAAGGCATCTGCCATCAGATGTTATGACTGTTCCGAGATAATTGAACCGATTCACTTGTTGAAGAATATTCCCATTTACTTGTATATTACATTGTGGTACTTCGTTCTTCCTAGTGACGACCATAATCTGTGTCATAACCTGTGAACAATCATACAAGTGACAATCACAACGTATAACTTAACATAGCAAAAACAATGATAATGCATACAATAAAACTAATACAGAGAAAGAAATATATGTTTATGGGTAAAAATTGGAGGTGGTGGAAAATTTCGAATATCTTGGGTCATTAATAACCAGCAATGGTGACAAAATAAAAGAAATTAAAAGATGAATCTCAATTACTCTTCAAAGACTAAAACAATTGAATAAATTGTGGCATGGGACAGATAGATCTACAAAAATTAGATTTCTAAGTGCATGCATCTTTCCCATTGCAACATAAGCCTGTAAAACCTGGACACTCACTAATAAATAACTAAACAAGCTGAACAGTGCATAAATGCCTTTGAATATAAATGTTATAGATGGGTTCTAGGAATATCTTGGATACAGAAAAGAACAAATGCATCCATACGACAAGAGTTGAATATTGAAGAAGGTTGGCTACTTAATCAGTCATGTGCCATGTCGATAAGCATGGGTGATCATGTTTTGCCATCTCACTCACTCATCAGAGTCGTGGATCAGCTCAGCTTTCTTGTCTCAACCATGCCATGTGGTATTTACTTCTCGGTCTTCCCCTTGGTCTCTTCCCTTCGATCTTGCCAGTTGTCACCATGTTCTCTAATTCATTTCTTCTTTTAACATGCCCAAAAAATGTTGACTGTCTACATCTAATGTCTCTGATCAGTTTACAGCCTTCATTTGTTTCTGGAAGGACCTGTTCATTTGTTTTTCTGTCTGTCCATGGTATTCTTTGCAGTTTCCTCAGAAACCACATTTCCACAGTCATCAGATGTTTTTCAGCTTGTCCACGCTTCACATCCAAACAAAAGTACAGGTTTCTAATTTTCCATCTGCACTCATTGTTCTAACATTCCAAGTTCCTACTTTCAATAATAGTAATCTTTTGCACTCAATAGCCTGCTGACGGTCTGGAGTCAACTGGTGCACATGACTATCCCTACTGGGTGAGACTGCTCCTATGGGGCACTCATTGACGTCATTTCTCTGATGTTTGATGAGACTGTAAAACATAATTTTTTTGGGCATCTGTAAAGAAGGTAGTTTGCCATTGCTTTGCTTCTTAGCATTGACCATACTGGTCAATAACCGTAGCCATAGTCTCCCCAAAAAAGAGATTCTCTGCCTACCATCATGAAGCTGGAGACAATAACCTATTATTATCTGTCGGCTGCTTCAACTTCATCCACCACCTGCACCCATGGCTTCACATAACTCTCATTGGGAGGCTAAATGGGTACTCCACCTTGCCCAAGAGTGTATGTGTGTGCTTGCTTGAAGACGCTCACACCATCACAATCACAATGACACATGAATGCATTTGCTGTTTAAATGCCAACTTACATAATATTTTTCACGTAACAAATCTTCATCTCCTTCATGTTCATTTAGATATGAACTTAAATTTATTTAAAGGAAATAGCAGTCATCGTGAGAGTTTTTGACATCTAAGATTTCTCAAAGTGTCCTTAAAAATGGAACAAGTGTTTGCCAAAGTAATTTTTCCATTCTGCATATGTTAGACACTCTTGCAGCAAATGTTTACTTAGCCGTCATGTTCCCAATTCCACAGCTACACTCATCAGTCTCTCCTATCTCTAGCTGTTTTGAACAAGTGGTGTCTCATGTTTTGCGCTTTGTGGTCTTATGTTTTATTTTTTTCTATTCTGTTACATTCAGCAGAATTCCCCTTTCTTTATTTTCTGTTGAGTTTTCTGTTAATCCACCTGTATATGCATAAATACAGATGTTACGGGTGGTTAAGAATGCTGGATTCTCATACGGGAGACCCAGATTCAAATCCTCGATAAGGTGTGGAATGTTTTTCTGTGGGTGGCAAAAAGCAAACTCTAACCTGCACAGTTCACGGGCAAATGCACTAAACATGCAGCCTTAATTCCTCAGGCCCAAGACGCCCCCCCCCCCCCTTTCAGCTGCCATACACCGCAAGGTACTATATTGGCAGTAAATGGCAGTTTTTGACATGTGAAAGCAGCCTCAACATTATTATTATGGTTCAGGTAACACACATGCAAACGCCATCTTAGTTTCTGCAGAATAGGCCCGTCTAATATTTTGTGCATAGCAATTAGTTGAAATTATCATGGCTTTAAAATAAATTAAATTCTTCTTCTTCTGCGTTCATCCAGATGTTTTTTCGGATGTGACTGCGTTGTGCCTGTTTACAGCAGAGCTGCGTTCTTGCGCCGTTAAGCCGACACATCCGACTTCTGCGGGCATTTGTTTACCGGGTTAACCTTCCCGGAAATAAATTAAATATTTTGGCATAAGTAATTTATTTTTTTTTTATGGCGCTGTGTATAGAATATCATTAACTTTATATGGATTTTAGAATTCTGCATCCATTTAATCATATATTTGGAAAGTTTCATCACTGAACTTGCTCGAATTGTTGGTGAAAAAAATATTTCTGTGGACATGTTTTGTCTTTGTGAATGGAAATCCAAAATGGCGGCACATGGCCTATCGATTGGACTAGGCAGTGCATACTTTTTTAAAACTCAAAACATGCAATTTGAACTACTGTTAACCAGGGAGTTGGTGGCGTTCCTCCTCCTCAGTCTGGTCACACCCAGCCTGCCATTATGACACCATCGGAAGCCCCACCACCTTATTCACAGTCTGGCGCTCAGAAAATAGACACAAGTGAACTTCAGAGACGACAAGAGGAACTGGAGAGAAAGGCTGAAGAGTTACAGCGGAAAGAGCAAGAGATGAAAAATGCACAGTTTGCTGGAAAACGGGAGAACAACTGGCCTCCATTGCCAAAGTTCCTGCCTGTTGGACCCTGTTTTTATCAAGACATCAGTGTTGATATACCGTTAGAATTTCAGCGCATTGCCAAGTTTGCCTATTACTTGTGGGGTTTTCATGTGGTGGTGCTACTCCTAAACATACTTGGAAGTTTGGCATTTTTAATTGCAAGTAGCAGCGGAGGAACCACATTTGGCCTAGCCATTCTGTGGTTTATTTTATTCACACCCTGTTCCTTTGTGTGTTGGTTTCGCCCACTATACAAAGCATTTAGGAGCGACAGTTCATTTAACTTCTTTGTGTTCTTCTTTATCTTCTTTTTCCAATTCTGCGTGTATGTAGTCCAGTGTTTAGGAATTACAGATTTTACTGTAGGTTGGATTAATGCCCTTAGTATTGTGGGAAGCTCCCCAGCTGTTGGAGGCATCATGCTAGTGATAGCTTTTTTTTTTACTGTGGAAGCTGTTGTGTCAATGATGTTGCTGATAAAGGTAGGCCATTCTAGTTATCTAATTGACAAGCTGTTGTATGTAGTTGTAGAAGTAAATATAGTAAACGAACTGTTTATACTCTATGAGCCATAATGGATATATGTAAGTAAAAAGCAAAGATCCCTTTTACACACTTAAGGTGCATTGGGCATATGGAGCTAGACCCATATTTTAATAGACAAAACGGCACTCAGCTGGTGATTTGTATGGCATTATGCCAGCCTTTGTTACCTCCTAAGACATCACTATTATCCATTTTTGCCCTGGGTCGACTTGGTGTTCTTCTTGAACACATCGCCCATACAGTTATCCGTTGTTATACTCTCTACACCAGCTTCTTCTTGAACACATTGTCCATACAGTTATTCATTGTTATACTCTATATAGCAGTTTCTTCTTGAACACATTGTCCATACAGTTATTCATTGTTATACTCTCTATACCAGTTTCTTCTTGAACACATTGTCCATACAGTTTTCCATTGTTATACTCTCTATACCAGCTTCTTCTTGAACACATCGCCCATACAGTTATCCGTTGTTATATTCTCTATACCAGCTTCTTCTTGAACACATCGCCCATACAGTTATCCGTTGTTATATTCTCTATACCAGCTTCTTCTTGAACACATCGCCCATACAGTTATCCGTTGTTATACTCTCTATACCAGAGGATGGCTAACCTCATTAAAAAATGCCCGCTGGAAGTCGGAAGTGTCGTCCTACGGGTGGCAAACTAAAAATTGACACTACGCAATTACGTCCGAGTGAAATGTCTCGTCCGAATGTCTCTCGTGCTAGGAACAGCTCTGACTACCTAGTTTCCGAATGCCGCTCTTGTTCGGAACAGCTCTGACTGGGTAGTTTTCCGAATGTCTGTTGAGCCTGGAAAAGCTCTGATGGGCGCAACGACAAGCACATGTCCGAAAACTCGCTGAGTGGATGCCGTCTGCAAACCTGTCTGGTTTGTGCGGGAATGACCCGGGGAAACGAAATGACCAATATATTGAAGTGAGGATTTAAAGCAGCCATGAGCAGGACGTGACGATCTCCCTCTGTGAGCCCAGATCCAGGGCGTTATGTGTCGGCCCTGCAACTATGGAAGCAACCTTGGATGGCGGAAAATGCTATGGACTGTCCCTGCCTTCCTTTGAGGGATGACCGTTGTCTTCGACCGTTCCACCTTGACCAGCATGGTTGCAGATGGCGCCACAAAAGTGAGAGTCTCCCAGGAATGCTACCTGGTCAAAAATGCACGCTAAAGTCGATGTGTTGGCCTACGGGTTTCGGCCCAAGGGCGCATAACAGACACACCGCAATCACATCTGAAAAAACACTCCGGATGAACGAAAAGAAGAAGATACTCTCTATACCAGCTTCTTCTTGAACACATCGCCCATACAGTTATCCATTGTTATACTCTCTATACCAGCTTCTTCTTGAACACATTGTCCATACAGTTATTCATTGTTATACTCTATATAGCAGTTTCTTCTTGAACACATTGTCCATACAGTTATTCATTGTTATACTCTCTATACCAGTTTCTTCTTGAACACATTGTCCATACAGTTTTCCATTGTTATACTCTCTATACCAGCTTCTTCTTGAACACATCGCCCATACAGTTATCCGTTGTTATATTCTCTATACCAGCTTCTTCTTGAACACATCGCCCATACAGTTATCCGTTGTTATATTCTCTATACCAGCTTCTTCTTGAACACATCGCCCATACAGTTATCCGTTGTTATACTCTCTATACCAGAGGATGGCTAACCTCATTAAAAAATGCCTGCTGGAAGTCGGAAGTGTCGTCCTACGGGTGGCAAACTAAAAATTGACACTACGCAATTACGTCCGAGTGAAATGTCTCGTCCGAATGTCTCTCGTGCTAGGAACAGCTCTGACTACCTAGTTTCCGAATGCCGCTCTTGTTCGGAACAGCTCTGACTGGGTAGTTTTCCGAATGTCTGTTGAGCCTGGAAAAGCTCTGATGGGCGCAACGACAAGCACATGTCCGAAAACTCGCTGAGTGGATGCCGTCTGCAAACCTGTCTGGTTTGTGCGGGAATGACCCGGGGAAACGAAATGACCAATATATTGAAGTGAGGATTTAAAGCAGCCATGAGCAGGACGTGACGATCTCCCTCTGTGAGCCCAGATCCAGGGCGTTATGTGTCGGCCCTGCAACTATGGAAGCAACCTTGGATGGCGGAAAATGCTATGGACTGTCCCTGCCTTCCTTTGAGGGATGACCGTTGTCTTCGACCGTTCCACCTTGACCAGCATGGTTGCAGATGGCGCCACAAAAGTGAGAGTCTCCCAGGAATGCTACCTGGTCAAAAATGCACGCTAAAGTCGATGTGTTGGCCTACGGGTTTCGGCCCAAGGGCGCATAACAGACACACCGCAATCACATCTGAAAAAACACTCCGGATGAACGAAAAGAAGAGAAGAAGAACTACTAAAGTTAAAGAGAATACAAGTTTAAAGATTATTAGTAACTAGCTGACCCAGCCCGGCTTCGCCCAGGCCCTGGCGGGGATCTATCTATCTATCTGTCTGCTTGTCTGTCTGACCCGGCCCGGCTTCGCCCAGCTCCTGGTAGGGAGCATCTAATTTAATTCATATAAGTAGTCATATAAGATCCCGTTCCCGACTATCTGTCTGTCTGTCTATCTGTCTGTCTGTTTGACCCAGCCCGGCTTCACCAAGTCCCTGGTGGGGAGCATCTCATTTAATTCATATAAGTAGTCATATAAGTTCCCGTTCCCGACTGTCTGTCTGTCTGTCTGACCCAGCCAGGCTTCGCCCAGGCCCTGGCGGGGATCTGTCTGTCTGTCTATCTATGTATCTATCTATCTATCTATAGCCAGGGGACTTAACTTAAGATATAACAATGCTACTAAAAGTTATGTTCCTTGTTTTATATTTTCTTATGTTCAGTCATGTAATTACAAAATTAAATTTTAGTAAGGTAATAGCTGATAGAACACTAAAAAAAACTATGACAGTTGGTTGCACTGGAATGAGAAGAAGACGTGTAGAAAATTTCATCTCAATCGGATGGACCATTCGCGAATGCATAAAGAACGGACATACATACATACATACATACACACATCGCCTTTTATATATATAGATTTATTTGTATACTTGTACACTTTTTTTAACATTTAACATGACAGAAAGAACATATTTTTGAAGTAAGTTTTCATATCCGTCTATGACCCGTTTGAGACAATCTCGCGCACACGGACTGGCAGTGGAGTTAATGGACACGCTGAAGAGTTCCAAAATTATGGGGAACATGTTAAATTTCTGGCCTGAGATACTGACACTCAAAAGTGAATAAATCCACTTAGAATTGACATACAGGCATCATTGAGGTACCATTTGATTTGGTTTTTCAAGGCCTATCTATCTGTGGAGTGTGGTGGTCTCATTAGTAAATACTCAAAATTAAAATCAGTCTGGTCATTTTTGAAGACTACATTTTTAAATGTTACTGTTGCATTACTTTGATCATGTTTTTCAAATTGAGTATATTTACTAATAACAGCAATGTCAACTGTCGGCATATCGTAAAATGGGTGTGGTACTGTTTTGACCTAATTAGCATAAAGATTGTTGCGACATCTGATTCTATGCCTGGGGGTACCCATGCTTGCTTCTGATTGGATGTATTTGGAAATAACCGGTTAAACTTCGCAGGAAACAACTCTAAACATTGCATAAGTGGCCTGTCTGCTAGACTGCAAACCTTTGTCACTAGACATTTCTTCATGAAGTTAATTTTGATGTTTGTTGCCCGGTAAGCTAATTTTTCATTTAACTCACGTATCATAAATAAAAGTAGACTATTTTGTTTTATTATTTATGTTGTCACTGGAGCAACAGAGTTTGTGTTTTGTGCTACGCTCTCCGCACTGCGGAAAGAGACCGAGCTATATGGGATAAAAACCTGGTGCAAAGAAGTCGACCCTGTCGACTTTTTGTTGCATTTTGTAATTCTCCATTCAATTTTTGGCACTCTTCCGAATTCCGGTCCCAAATAGTTCCGCAGTGAATAGGTCAGGGGTAAGGGTTAGGGTCAGTGTTTAGTTAACAACTAACCCTAACCCTTAACCCCTGACCTATTCACTGCGGAACTATTTGGGACCGGAATTCGGAAGAGTGCCCAATTTTTCATATATGTGAAGAGTTTCAACAATTACTGTTTCTTACTTTTTTTCAGAAAACAATAACCAACTTTAGAATAACAATGAGATATCGATATCGCAAAATTCAAAATGGCGGATCCATGCCATTCATTAGCATTGCGTAGTATAGCAGAGCGGACTCCCTTTTATTTTATAATTAGAACTGGAACTACTAAAATTAAACAATACAAGTTTCATTTGTAGCAGTAACTTATCTGTGTACTAGTATAATTTGTCACCCTTTGACATGATTGAAAATAATTTTGAACACCAGTTTTCAGACCTGTCTGTTGTAAACCTGTAAGGAGTACTATTTTTTCTTAGCAGCGCACCAGTACATAAGTATTTAAATTTAACAAAAAATAATGTGAAATAAATTATTGTTTTTTAAAATGTTAGTATCATTAATTGCTCACTGTTAGATACAGAACTGAAATTATAGAGCAGAAGTAGAAATCAATTATTAGCGAATATTTTCTTAATTAATTTTATTCTTTATTAATATTTTAATAATTAATTAACTGCTGCTAAAATTAAGCAGCAGTCACAAACTTATTTACTTACATTAATGTATGATATTTAATCAACAAAAAAAGGTGTCGCAATGCAGTGGGTACATTAAGACAATAAGAGTACATTTTCATGAACTGTTCTTTCACTAACGACGAACATTTCACATTTAATTAATATAAATGGGCAACTATTTTTAAATGTTAATTAGGTCACAGCACAACCTATTAAACAGTCTTAAAAGTCGAGTGCATTTTTCTCGGAGACACGAAGACTCTCGTGCTTTATGAAATGCTTTCGACAGGCGGCCCTGAAGAAAGAGACCGAGCCATATGGGGTAAAACCCAGTGCAATGAATTCGATACTCTCAATCCTCTCAACATTCTGTTGAAAGAGGAATGTGACCTTTACTTCCCTGTTACCAAAACGCATAATAAAATATACATGTTGCCAGGTTTGTTAGCAAAGCGACAGACTTTTAATGAATAATAAACAATTGATGGCCATTTTTAATTGTTAATTAGATCACGGCACATCCTATTACAAAATAGATAACATGTCAAGTAAGGCCTCGCCACCCCGGATGCATTGATATATGGTACTATGTTGTCCGTTTAAAATTAAACAAGGCCCAGTAATAGAAGACAGATTTTCTCAGCTTCCAATTTATTGAGCTGCGATAAAAACTCCCCCATTTCTTATGACTCCTCTGCATTTCCTGATTGTAGATCATGACACAAAAATATTAATAACTCTTCTTAGAATTAACGTACAGTCTTCATTGAGATACCATTGGATTCGTCTTGTCAAGCTGTATCATCCAACTGTGGTGATTACATAAGTAAAAAGCCTATTTTTAAATATGCTCTATATATGCTACTAATAAGTACCACCAAAGCTACATAGGCCTTGAAAAACAAAATCCAGCGGTACTTCAATGAAGCCTACGGCTACATGTCAATTTGAAGCTGAGATATTGGGACACAAAGGAGAGTTGCGCTGTTAGGGAATCCTGAAATTTTTTTTTTTTGGTTCAAGTTCCGGACACTCAAATGTGAATATCTCCGCTTAGAATTGACATAAAAGCATCATTGAGGTACAGTTCGATTGTTGCTTCCAAGGCCTATCTATCTGTAGTGGTCTCATAAGTAAATAGTATAATACATATTTTCCTAATGTCTTTGTTCACAAATTTTTTTAAAAGTTACATCGGAAAAAAGTGTTCACGACACACTTTATCAAAGTGCTCAACCAGTATGTTCCTCTTTGTTCGTTTCAAATGATAGTAACAGAAACACAAACATTAATGTTTATGGAAGGTACTATATTGGCAGTAAATAACAGTTTAAATGTCACTTTAGAACTGACCTACAGGCTTACACAATTTAAAAATAAGAAGTCTCGCATCCAGGAGGCCACCATTTTCCCAAGAATGACGGAAGTGAATACAAACGCTCAGGGCAAATTGCGTAAAGGAAAGGCTAGGCTCAATTGTTGTATTGAATTCAAAAATAGCCAACTTGACGAGAATAACAAATCAAATAGTTGTGCAGAGTATTTCATATCCTTTACAGGACATCATTGTAAACATCAGCATCTTTCAGCTGATTGTTGATTTCTTGGCAAGATTATGCTCAGTAGTTTGCCATTACTTTCTGAGCTACCGGCTCACAAACCCCGTAAGCTAATGGTCGACGTTTGGTGCAGGAGAGCCTGTCATATGATACCACAACATTTAACTTTAGAATGGAGGTATAGGCGGTCACTGCGGCTCTCCGCTGGATGGACACACACACACACACACACACACACACACACACACACACACACACACACACACACATCGGGATTGTAACCGACTCAGAAAACATGCTGAGGAAGGTGAGGACAGGCAAGCTTCGTGCAGAGTGGCTTGCCGCGCTTCGGAGGACACGGGTGGCAGGCATCACCTGGATCTTTTCTCCGGGGCATGCCGGTGTGCTGGGGAATGAACAAGCGGACAGACTGGCTGGCTGTGCAAAGCTTGGCGGAATATTGATGCATGACAAGGCAGACGTGGTTGCGGCCTTGTGGGAGCACCTGCACACCTCGGAGGAGCAAATGGATCACCATAGTGTGGCAAGAATGAGGCAGCGAGGAGTGACGAAGGGTTCTGACCGACGCTCGACGCTTAGAGGAAAGGCAAGATGGACATATAATCAGATTGCTACTGGTACTATTGGTGTTGGAACTCTTCGCTGGCTGCTGAGGATGGGGACGGAGCGCTTATGGGAATGCCGAGAATGCTGTGATGTCGGTTCTTAAATCAATCAATCAATCATTACCGACGCAGGGAGAACCGCTTCCAATTCTCGCGCACATCACGTTACTCACAAGAGTATACGGGATTACGTAGAAAGTCGTGTAGCACCTAGTCCAGGGATACCGGAGCTTATGAGCCGCTCCTTCACTGTGATGTCATATTTTACTGTATGAAGAGTATGGCTTCTACGTGGTGACGTCACGAAGCGGCTCCTCAGGTTATTTTTTTTAATTTGGCGTTTTTATTTTGGTACTTTCGGTGTCACTTCAGGTTGTCATTGTTACTTCCGGTTGACTACATCAGGTTCTTGGGTGGCAGATGTGTGTTCCTCCTCCCCCAGGTGCCTCCGCTCCGACCGCCCCGGGACAGTTCGAAGACAGCGAGGCAATCACGGGTATGTTGAATACTGATATGGATAAGTAGACCAAAAATGCACATTTAGATTTCAGCCTGAATATAATTAAAGAAACCCGCAGTCAACTACAGGTTGTAGACATCTCTATAAAGATTGTCCTCAAATGTAGCAGATGTGGGCCAAAATATCTTTCTCTGTTCTACATATATTGGATACTCCTGCCACAAATGTCTAGCTGTCATTTTACCAGTTCCGCAATTACATTCATCACTATCGCCTATATTTAGTTTATTGAACAAGTGGTATTTCAGCCTGCTATGTCCTGTGCTGAGTCTGAAGATTGCTACTTGTTCACTTTGGTCGAGTTTGTAACATGTATCATCTTTCTGGTGGCCCGGATGCTCTGTTTCCCATTTGGTTCTATAAGTGCTTTTTATAAACCTCTTTGCCTCATTATAGGTTATGTCTATGTCAGGCAGGCTGCGGTAGTCGCCCGCCACCTTTTGACAGCCTGCCATCCTCTTCACGTCCAGGTAAGTAGTAACTTGGGAGGTAACTAATTATTAAATTATGAGCCGCTCCTTCACTGTGATGTCATATTTTACTGTATGAAGAGTATGGCTTCTACGTGGTGACGTCACGAAGCGGCTCCTCCGGTTATTTTTTCTAATTTGGCGTTTTTTTTTTTGGTACTTTCGGTGTCACTTCAGGTTGTCATTGCTACTTCCGGTTGACTACATCAGGTTCTTGGGTGGCAGATGTGTGTTCCTCCTCCCCCAGGTGCCTCCGCTCCGACCGCCCCGGGACAGTTCAAAGACAGCGAGGCAATCACGGGTATGTTGAATACTGATATGGATAAGTAGACCAAAAATGCACCGGGCACCCGGATTCCAGTCCCAGTGTGTGTGTGTGTGTGTGTGTGTGTGTGTGTGTGTGTGTGTGTGTGTGTGTGTGTGTGTACGCGGGTGTATGAGGTAGGCCGATGTGAGGGGTGCGAGTGAAGGGACTCCTACCCCGGCTATTAGCCTTTTCCCCCAGACGGGTCATCATCTTCTTCTTCTTCTTCTTCTTGTGTACCATTGCTGGTATTTAGTAATTTCTCTGTTGCTATTTTGAGTGCCTCAATTTCAGCATAGTAGTTATGGCAGTACTTTCCTGTCGGTACTCTAGCTGTGTCCCTAGTATTATTTGGGTATTCTATGTACACTGCTGCTCCTCCATTTCGAACAGCATTTTGTGCTGACCCATTTGTGTAGACTCGGATCCAGAGGTCCTGTGGGTATTCTTCATCAAGGAAGCTGAGAGTGGTTGTTCTGCGCTGCACACTGTTCTGTTCTTCCTTGTCAAATATTCCTCTCACTTTTGTCTGGATTTGTAATGATAGTCTATGCTCATCTTTCCATGGAGTTCGCTCTGGAATAGTTGTTTGGGGGATACCAACTGTGGGCAGATCGGTGGTTTCTCTGCAGAGTCGTTTGGCCTGGTGGATAAAGCTACTTCTTTTCAACCGCACCTTAGCTAGGTGTTCAAATCGGTTCTTCATTGGGTGGCCTGGCAATCTAAGGAACTTTTCTGCGTGTATTAACGTTTTCGTATCTCAGTGCTCACTCAGTGCTTGTGTCCTCCCCATCTTCTCAATTTCCACTATAGGGGTTGATCTCATCCCTCCTGTGGTGACTCAATCAGTGCTTGATTTTGTACTTTGTCCAGCTCTTGTAGTGTGGTTTTTGATGCCGAACACCACGCAGTTGACCCGTATTCCTGGTGTGGTCGTATGCTCTGTTGATAAACTTTGCTAAGTATTTCCCCACTGGCTCCCCATGTGGTTCCACTTAGCTTTCTCAGGATTGCAATTTTCCTTCTGGCTTTTGCTACTGCTTTGTTGATGTGCTTTCTCCATGTCAGCCTGCCATCAAATGTTACTCCGAGGTATGTTGATTCTTTAGCTTCTCTTAGGGGTGTTTTATTTATCTGGATGGTCCCTGCCTTTTGTTTTGGAGAGAGGGTAAATAGGGTGGTGTTGCACTTGTCAGTGTTTGTGCTGACACACCATCTATTTGCCCATGCAACAAATGTATCAACAGCTCTTTGTAGCAATCTGGTGGCCAATGATGCATGTTCATTTGTGCCCCATAGAACCAGGTCATCGGCGTACATTGCCGCTTTAATTCCATGCGGTAGATTAGCAACGAGATCATTGATGAAGATTAGAAAAAGTGTAGGGGACAAGACTCCGCCCTGGGGAACACCGTGACGCAGTAGTACTTTCTTGCTCTTTAGTCCGTCTATCTGTACTCGGGCTCTTCTGTTGTGCAAGTATGCTTTAACCCATTTGTACATTGTTCCATTGACTTTGCAGTTTCTCAGTTTATTCATCAGACCTTCTTTCCAGACTTTGTCAAAGGCTTTCTTCAAATCTATCCATGCCGCAAGCACCAGCTTCTTCTCTTGGAATGCATCTTCAATTTCTTGAGAGAGGTAGATTGTCTGATCTTCCGTAGAGTAGCACTGCCTAAAGCCAGCCTGCTGTGGCACAAGGATGATTTTACTTTCAATGTACCACTGCAGTCTGTGATTGATGATGTGCTCCAGTGTTTTACAGAGACAGCTGGTGAGGCTAATTGGTCTGTAGCTAGAGGCAATGGAACTATCTTTCCCTGATTTTAGGAGGGGTATCATGATTGCTTCTCTCCAGGCTTGTGAAACACTGCCTAAGGTACAACTGTTATTGAAGATTTGCAACAGCTTTGCTTTGATTCCTGATCATTTCATTGGAGATACCATCAGCTCCTGGTGACTTTCTTATTTTCAGTTTTGATATGGCTAGCTCCAGTTCGCTGATTGTGATGGGAGCCTCCAGAACCTCATGTACTATTTCCTTCTGTCCTGTATGTAGCCGTTTCTCTCGAATCTCTTGTTGTTTCTCTGGACTAATTTTGATATTGTTATCTTGTTTGAATGAGTCCGCAAAATAGTCAGCTGCTTGCTTTCTTGTTAAGATGTTTCCATCTTCATGTAGTGCAATTTCTGAGTTTCTCCCTGTGCCCTCATCGTTAAGTTATTTTATTAGCTTTCACAATTTCCTTGTGTCTCTTTCAAAGTTCAGAGACTCTGCTTTTTCCTGCCAGCTTTTCCGTCTAGCCTTCAGCTTGGCCCTTTGAAATTTGGCTTTTGCGTGCTGGAATTTATTGTGGTGCTCTTGGCTGGGTGTGGCCTCTGCTTGCTTTCTACACACTTCCATATCATTATGCAACTGTTCCAGTTCACTACTCCAGTAGGGTTTATATTGTTTACGGGCTCCTCTTGGTACTGTTTCTCGCTCTGCCTGTAGTATGCATTTCCCAAACTCTTCAACTACTTTATTTATTTGAATAAAGAAGACTCAAACAATAGATTGCACGATTTATTGCCTGGCATATTTCGCTGCATCTCATCAGGTACATACTGCAGAAATCACACAACGTAAAGTAAACTAACTAGATAAATCCTTCAAGCTGAAATATACACATATTCGCACAGTAATGTCAATTATCTACCACGGTAATTTTAAGCTGACTAACATGTCTTTCTGTTTGCACAATTCTGGCTTGCGTTGATTTATCATAATTGCTTCTGCAAACTTTAACAAGTGAGTATTCTGTGTGTTAAACACACGAAAGGCAGTGTCTCTGTCAACAACATGGCCGCTTTCGATAATGTGCCTACCAATTGAAGACGCCGGGAGCTTCTGGTGTGTCGGTCCCACTAGGCTAGCATCTCCTGTGTTTTATATATTGTCGACCCTTTGAGGTATGTGTTCTGACACTCGTTTGTTAAGCTGTCTCTCTGTTCTACCAGGTTAGACTGCCTGGCATCTACATGTGAATTGGTAAATACAATTTTTTGTGGCGTACAGAGGAACAGGCTCTTTGACTGCTGGTGTAGGAATCGGTACGGTTTTATATCTAATGACTGGAGTTGCAGCAAAATTAAGAAGAAGAAGAAGATAACTCAATGAAGGTGATGGTGGCCAACTATGCAGACTGCGTTGCACTGGTTTTTTACAAAATGGTATGGGTTCCAGTAATTCAGAAAGCAATGGCAAACTACTGAACGTAAACTTGCCAAGACATCACAACAACAAAAAATGCTGGTGTTGACTGCAACGTCCTGTAAGGGACATGCAAAATTGTTTAAACATTTAATAATTTCATTGGATGTAACTATTTCCCACGTGGTCTGGTTGTAGCCATTACACATGCGACCGGAAGCAGCGCCATATTTGATTATATGTGACCATTACTCACTTGTGATCGGACGCAGCGCCATTTTTGACCTGCTTTAGCCAATGAGCAGGTGGTCTGGTTATAGCAATTTCCACATGTGACCAGATGCGACGCCATCTTTGATTGGTTGTAACCATTACCCATGTGTACCGGATGTATCATTATACATGTGAGCGGAAGTACCGCCATCTTTGACGGGATGTAACAATTACCCACGTATTCAGCATGTATCCTTATGCATGTGATCGGAAGCAGCGCTATCTATGACTGGTTTTATCCACGTGTCCGGCTGTATTCCTTAGACACGTGACCGTGTGACTGGCTGTACACCATCACAACCAAAGGACGAGTCTTTTGTCTCTACCACATAGCCATTGGTATGGTGACAGTGTTTAAGTCAAATCCTCTACTGACGGTAATAACCGACCTTATACTATATAGTTGTTTACTTTGCAATAGATATAGCTGGAAAACTCCAAGGTCCAACGTAAATATGCATTTAAATTGTTAGTGGTAGCCCTCCTACCATTGTCGCCACCTTTACTTTTCACTTTGCACATCAAATATACTATTATTATTTTAAATATTACTTTTTATAATTAAAGTTTATCTTTTTACATATACAATTCCGGAAGTAGTTATGTATCCTATCGCATGAGCTTTGAAAATTCAGCTTCTTACTGCTTGTTGTGGTGACACATAAGCGGTGGAAGAAATTATTTTGGGTTCTGGGGCAACCTGAAATACCGCTCAATTACGACATCCCGTACTACTACCATTCACACATATGTGCAAATTATGTCAAACTATCGGAATGGACTCACGCACATGTGATTAAAGGCACGTCAGACCACTTTTTACAAGATACCTGGGTGTTGTGATAACATTGATGTCTGTATAATCAATCAATCATGTCCCATGCCGGAAAGCGTGGGCGGTCATGACTCGCCATTTCACTCGATCATCAGCGTCGTGGATCAGCTCAGTGTTCCTGTCTCGTCCATGCCATGTGGCCAAGCCATCCAGGTATTATCCTCTCGGTCTTCCTCTTGGTCTGTTCCCTTCGATCTTGCCAGTTGTCACTAAGTTCTCCAATCCATTTCTTCTCATAACATGTCCAAATAATTTTGACTGTCCACGTCTAATTTCTCTAATCAATTTACGATCTTCATTTGTCTCCTGTAGTATTTGGTCATTGGTTTTTCTGTCTGCCCATGGTATTCTTTGCATTTTCCTCAGAAACCACATTTCTGCAGCCATCGAATGTTTTTCAGCTTGACTGCACATTGTCAAAGTTTCACATCCATACAAAAGAACAGGCTCTATGTATCCCCTCAACACTCTTTTTCTCGTTTCAATTGACATCTTTTTATTGATCAGAATGTTTTTCATCTTGCTAACGGCTACTTTCGCCATGGCGATTCTTGTTCTAATCTCTTCAAGGCATCTCCCATCAGATGTTATGACTGTTCCAAGATAATTGTACCGATTCACTTGTTGAAGAATATGTCCATATTCTTGTATATTACATTGTGGTACTTCGTTCTTCCTAGTGACGACCATAACCTGTGTCTTCTTACAATTTAATTCCAACCCCAGCTGCTCACTGTGTACCACAACTGCGTCTACTAATTGTTGTAGATCTTGTGCATTGTCTGCAATCAATACTGTATCTTTCGTCCTCCAATGCTGATTCCATTTATATCTTCTACATTCCTGAAAAATATTTTCACTGTATAGGGAAAAAAGATCTGGAGACATTACACATCCCTGCCTAACACCTCTCTTAATAGGTTGATATTGTCCCACTTAATTATCAATCCTTATGGCAGCTTGTTGTTTACAATATATATTTTTTATAAGTCTAATGTCTTTCCCATCAATTTGTAGATCTGCAAGCATATCTACCATGTTGACATTTCTAACTCTATCAAAAGCCTTTGTGTAGTCAATAAATCAAAGGTGTATATCCTTGTTTACTTCTATAGCACGTTCAATAACTGTTCGCAGCATATACACAGCATTTACTGTACCCTTTCCTTCTACAAACCCACATTTTTCTTCCCCTATTTCAGCTTGTATTTTCTTCCTCACTCTTTGCATGATAATTCGTAGCAAAATCTTTGTGATGTGACTCATTATACTAATTGTTCTATGTTGATCATATTCCAAGGCTCCTGATTTCTTTAGGATTGCAATAAATACAGAGTTACATAATTCCGAAGGTATATCTCCAGTATCATATAATGTGTTCAGCAGTCTGGTGACTTGCTCTAGTCCAAATTCTTCTAAAGCTTTAATCATTTCTGTTGTGATGTTATCTGCACCGGGGGCCTTGTCAGCTTTCTTATGCTTAAGAACATTTCGAACCTCCATCTACAAAATTCGCGGCCCTTCATTATTAAATCTAATATCACACTGTTCCTCTCTGTTATCATTATAAAGGTTTTTCACATAGTCTGTCCATGCATGTAGCATCTGATCTTTTTCTATTATGATTTTCCCATCTTTAGTTTTTAGACAGCCTGTTGATGTACTTGTTCTTTTATTAATAAGTTCCTGAATTCTTTTGTGCACTAATTTGGTATTTTGACTGTTGTGTTGTCTTTCAATGTCTAAGCACTTTTCCTCAAGTCATGCTTCTTTTGCCTCCTTACATAATATTCTGACTTGTCTGTGAATTTCTTCATATTTGGCAGAATTATTTTTGTTGAGTCTTCTTGTTTCCATTAGGTGTAAAATTTCTTCAGTCATCCATTTCTTACGACCCACCTTCTTTAATTTTGGAAGATATTTTCTATTTGTATGTGACCAGAGTTTAGCCATTCCTTCTCTTAAAATTACCATATATTCTGTCTTATCTTGGTTGATAACCAGCCCCATCTGTTGGGCTTTTTCCTATAATGAGTCAATATTTCCAATTTCGTTTGCTAATTTTTCGCTATAATATCTATATCATCTGCATAACCAAGCAGCTTGGGTGTTCCTCCAATATCACATTCCTCCTTTACCCTCCTTACAACTTTCTCTAGAGCCAGATTGAAGAGTAGCGGCGATAGTGCATCACCCTGTTTCAAGCCAGATGTTATTTGGAAAGGGTCTGATTTCCTGCCTTTATATGTTATACCATTAAAAGAACGGAAACATACAAATACCTGGGTACAATCTTCAACTGCTCCAACATCATAAGAGAAGAAATACAAACTAGAATCAATTCTGGAAATAAGATATACTATGCACTACAACATCTACTAAAATCAAATGCGTTATCTCGTAACACCAAAATCACAATATACAAAACACTGATCAGACCAGTTGTGCTGTATGGCTCTGAAACCTGGAGTACAACGAAAGGAGACGAAGCCTTATTACAAACCTTTGAGAACAAAGTTTTAAGACGCATCTTTGGACCCATTAGGGATACACAAAGTGGAGAGTGGAAAAGAAGAAGTAACAAAGACATTTATGCTGTTTAAGTCCCCGCTAATCACTGGTATCATGAAGGCTAATAGACTACAATGGCTGGGGCATATAGAAAGAATGGAAGATAATAGGGAAACAAAACTCGCTTACACTCAGGAAATAAATGACCGTAGACCCCGAGGAAGACCGAGAAGACGGTGGAAAGATAATATATATATATATATATATATATATATATATATATATATATATATATATATATATATATATATACAGACCTACAAGCACTTGGAATCAACGACTGGCAAGAGAAGGTCAACCAGAGAGACGAATGGAGACGGATTGTATCTGCAGCAAAGAACCTCAATGGCTCGGAACGCTGAAGAAGAAGAAGAAGAAGAAGAAGAAGAAGAAGAAGAAGAAGAAGAAGAAGAAGAAGAAGAAGAAGAAGAAGAAGAAGAAGAAGAAGAAGAAGAAGAAGAAGAAGAAGAAGAAGAAGAAGAAGAAGAAGAAGAAGAAGAAGAAGAAGAAGAAGAAGAAGAAGAAGAAGAAGATATGTTACTATATTATAAGTATCTTCCATGCATAGTCTGGTCATGTTGAGTAACTTCCTTGGTATTCCAAATTTCTGCATAGCATTCCATATACTATTCCTATGGACACTATCATAAGCCTTTTTAAAATCCACAAAAATGTTATGGAGATCTCTTTTATATTCCCAATTTTTCTCGGCTATTTGTCGTAAGATAAATATCTGATCTATTATTGATCTGTTTTGTCTAAATCCCGCCTGGTAGTCACCTAATATGTATTCTGAATATGGCTTTAGTCTATTTAGTAATACTGCGGATAGTATCTTATAGCTTATGGACAGTAGTGATATTCCTCTATAATTTTCACACTGGAACTTGTCTCCTTTCTTAAAGATAGGTATCAATAATGACTCTTTCCAGTCATGGGGTAATTCTTTAGTCCTCCAGATTTTTATTAGTTCGTATAGCTTTAGATGTAATGCATGGCCACCCGCCTTTATAAATTCAGCAGCAATTCCATCAGCCCCAGTTGCCTTATTGTTTTTAAGTTGTGTGATTACATATAGGATTTCTTCAAATTCAGGTTCTTCAATTTGTGGTTCACACGTTAGAACCTCTTCCTGTGGGAAAGTATTACTTGAAGCTTCACAATTTAGTAAATCAACAAAGTATTCTTTCCATCTGTTGCACATTTCCTCATTGGTATTTATCATATTCCCATTTTTGTCATTTAAACCATATGTGTTATGTTGGTGCCCTCGTTTAATTGACTTCAGTTCTTTAAAAAAAACTTTCTGGATTCGTTTTTCTGGTGATTAGTTTCCATATCTTTGATTATCTCATCTCATCTCATCATGTTCCTCTTGTACCTTGCGGTGTCGAGGTGAAGTATAAACTTCGTGAGAGTGCCCGATTATGGGCTTCATATATCGATATTCCCATGGACTCTGCTATTCCCTTTTTTCCAACGTTTACGTGGTCGGCCTCTTCCTCTGTTTCCATCTGGTCTGTACATCATTGCTTGTTGTGGTATGCTGTTGACTGGTAACCTACTTGCATGGCCAAACCATTTGACTTGCTGCTTTCTAATAAAATTTAGTGCTGCTTTAACCCCCACTTTATTCCTGATTTCTTCATTTCTGACCTTATCTCTTCTTGATACGTTGAGTATTCTTCTCAGGAACCTCATTTCTGCTGTTGTGATTTTTCTTTTCTCTTTTTATGTCATTGTCCAGGTTTGGCATTGGTAGCATAGAGTTGGAGGAAGATTGTGTTGTAAAGTGCTTTCTTAGTAGTTACTGATACATGTTTCTTCTTTAGTATTGGTGCCATTTGTCCAATGAGTTGATTTGCCTTATTGCACCTATTTTCGATCTCGTCTTCTGATCTGCCATTTGATGATATTATACTTCCCAGGTACTTGAAACTCTTCACTTGTTTCAATGGATGTTCGTTTAGGTGAATTGTTGTTGTTTGTTCTTCTTTAGTTATAGTCATTACCTCTGTTTTGCTTGTGCTAATTTTCACGTTATGTTCCCTACACATTTCGTTTAGACTATTCATGTGGTCTTGTAATTCAGCTTCTGATTTTGCTATTAGTGCTTGGTCGTCCGCAAACAGGAGTTCTCTAATGATTAGATTTGCAGATGGTTCTTCTTCTGTGTTCTCGTCATGTGGTATTCTTGCTATCTCTGCTTGGCTGGTTTCTTTACATATGTTGTCTATACATGTTATGAAGAACAAACAACAACAATTCACCTAAACGAACATCCCTTGAAACAAGTGAAGAGTTTCAAGTACCTCATTCATTCAGTAGCATGTCCTTTGCAGAACCTCGCTCCCGTAACAACCTTCCGGAAAGCTTCTCGATCACAAGCAAGATGTCCCGCGTCTGATACACCCATCTGGAGATCATCCGCCACATCCTGCACCCATCTTCTCTTTGGCCTTCCCCTTCCTCTCTTCCCAGGCATATACCCTTCCATTATTGTTCTCTCCAAACTTTCGTGACGTTTCAAGTGACCAAAATACTTCAATTTTCTTTGTTTTATCGTCTTTAATAGCCATCCCTCCTCAATATTCAACTCTTGAAGTATGGATGCATTTGTTCTTTTCTTTACCCAAGATATTCTTAGGACTCGTCTATAACATTTATATTCAAAGGCGTTTATGCGCTGTTCAGCTTGTTTAGTAAGTGTCCATGTCTCACAGGCGTATGTTGCAATGGGAAAGATGCATGCTCTTAAAAATCTAATTTTTGTAGTTCTGTCTGTCCCACTCCATAATTTATTCATCTGTTTTAGTCTTTGAAGAGCAATGGATAGTCGCCGTTTAATTTCTTTCATTGTGTCACCGTTATTGGTAATTAATGACCCAAGATATTCAAAATTTTCCACCACCTCCAATTTTCCCCCATTAATGTATATTTCTGTCTCCATAGTAGTTTTATCTGTATGCATTATCTTTGTTTTTGCTATGTTAAGATATAAGTTGTGATTTTCACTATTCAATTGGGTTGAGGCTATTAGGTTTTCTATGCCATTCTGTGTTGTGGATAGTAATACTGTATCATCAGCATATCGAATCTCTGGTATGTCATGACCGCCGATATTTAGGGCATCATATAGCTCCCTGTTTATATCATCTCTTACATTTCTCATTATATTTTCGGCGTACAGGTTAAACAAATAGGGTGACAGCACGCAGCCCTGACGGACTCCTTGCTTGATGTCAAACCAATCTGATGTCTCGCCATCTATTCTAACTGCTGCTTGTTGGTCTAGATAGAGCATTTTTATGAGTTGTACTACATGTGATGGAAAGCCCATAGTCCTCATGATTTCCCAAAGTTTCTGATGCTGTACACAGTCAAATGCCTTTGAATAATCCACAAAACATGAGTATAGGTTTACATTAAATTCTCTGCACTTCTCTATTATTAAATGTATGTTGAATATGTGATCTCTTGTTCCTCTTCCTTGTCTAAATCCAGCTTGAACTACGTTAATCTCTTCTTCCATTTTCTTACGAAGTCTTGCCATTATGACTTTTAGTAGGATTTTACTTGCATGACTGATCAGGGCAACAGTTCTATAGTTGGTGCATAATTTCAGGTTGCCCTTTTTTGGTATTGGAATGAAGATAGTTCTCTTCCAATCTTTTGGCCATATACCATATTTACAAATCTTTGTACATAATGCATGATATATGTGTATGCTTTCTTCTCCTCCCGCTTTAATTAGTTCAGCTGGTATCTCATCACATCCAGGAGATTTACCATTCTTCAGGTGCTTTATAGCCCAAGCAATTTCATCTAATGAGGGTTCAGGTTCTGTCTCTGCTGTCGTTGGCTCGTGTATCTCATTCATATCCTCACTGTCACTCAAGAACCTGGGAAGTATAATATCATCAAATGGCAGATCAGAAGACGAGATCGAAAATAGGTGCAATAAGGCAAATCAACTCATTGGACAAATGGCACCAATACTAAAGAACAAACATGTATCAATAACTACTAAGAATAACGAAGACACAAACAATAGGTTGCACGATTTATTGCCTGGCATATTTCGCTGCATCTCGTCAGGTACATACTGCAGAAATGACACAAATTACGTGAATTAACTAGATAAATCCTTCAAACTGAAATATACACATGTTCGCACAGTAATGTCGATTGTCTACCACGGTAATTTTAAACTGACTAACATGTCTTTCTGCTTGCACAAGGACGGCTTACGAAGGTTGATTATTATAGCTTCAGCAAACATTAACAATCGACTACTTTGTGTGTTGAACAACACACGGAAGGCACTGTTTCTTTCAACCACATGACCGCTCTCGAGCACATGTCTCTCGACCGATGAAGCTGGACTGTTCCGGTGTGTCGGCCTGCCTAGGCTACCATCTTCTGTGTGTAGTTAGTTAGTCGACAGATCATCCTCATTGCACATCGAACCATTCAGTCCATAAGTGCTCGGATCTCCTCCTCAGCAAATCCTGCAGCGTTAGCGGCTAACGACGCCAGTTCTGTGTTGGTTTATCAATCTTCTTTGGCTTCCTGCGTAGTGTTCTTGTTTGGCCACCCCTCTTTTAATTTGCTGTTCTCGCAGTCTGGTCATGGTTGTAGATTCACAGTCAACACTTGGTTCACGCAAGAGTCTTACTTCTCGTAGAGCATTCAGAATGTCAGCCTGGTCCATGGCGGGTCCGCCCTCCACAGTAGCCTCACTTGCGAGCTTGTCAGCCCGCTCATTTCCTTGTACTCCCGCATGCCCTGGCACGAAGATGAAACTAATCTTTGTCAGCCGAGACCGCTCCAGAGGCAGCAACCATTCTCTTCGGATCAACCCCTCCTCTATCCTCTTGATCATGTTCATTGAGTCTCTAAGGAAACATGCCCTAGTTCTGTGTGTAGTATCTTGTCCAACCAATTAGGAATGTGTTCCGAAACCCTGCAATGTAACTGTCGGTGGTAGAAAATCGACATTACTGTGCGAACATGTGTATATTTCAGTTTGAAGGATTTATCTAGTTAATTAACGTAAGTTGTGTGATTTCTGCAGTATGTACCTGACGAGATGCAGCGAAATATGCCAGGCAATAAATCGTGCAATCTATTGTTTGTGTCTTCGTTATTCAAATTCATCACGGGAAAACATTGTTTTGAACTACTAAGAAAGCACTTTACAACACAATCTTCCTGCCAACTCTATGCTACCAATGCCAAACCTGGACAATGACAGAAAAAGAGAAAAGAAAAATCACAACAGAAATGAGGTTCCTGAGAAGAATACTCAACGTATCAAGAAGAGATAAGATCAGAAATGAAGAAATCAGGACTAAAGTGGGGGTTAAAGCAGCACTAGATTTTATCAGAAAGCAGCAAGTCAAATGGTTTGGCCATGCAAGTAGGTTACCAGTCAACAGCATACCACAACAAGCAATGATGTACAGACCAGATGGAAACAGAGGAAGAGTCCGACCACGTAAACGTTGGACGGAGGGAATAGCAGAGTCCATGGGAATATCGATAAATGAAGCCCATAATCGGGTACTCTCACGAAGTTTGTACTTCACCTCGACACCGCAAGGTACAAGAGGAACATGAGATGAGATGAGGAAGTGGTCGCTGTGGCACTCAACTCCTATATAGCTTCTAACTTGTTGTATGTTTGATGCATTTTTGTTGTTAATTAAAATGTGATCTATTTGATTATAGGTTCTCTTGTCACATGATTTCCAAGTTTGTTTATGTATATCCTTTCTTTGCAGTCTGGTACTGCTGATCTGCAGTCCTTTGGCTTCTGCTAGGTTGATGACTCTCCATCCATTATCATTTGAAGTTGAATGTAGGCTTTCCATACCGGCAACTTTTTTATGAGTTTGCTCTCTGCCTATTTTTGCGTTGAAGTCTCCCAGCACAATCAGGATGTCCTGTTTGGGGGTTTCTTCTATGACATCTTCCAGATCATTATAAAAGTCTTCTTTAATATCATCTTCTTTCTCTTCAGTAGGTGCATGCACATTAATCATCGTTATATTTTTCCATTTACCTTTAATTCGTAATTTACTAATCCTATCATTAACAGCTTTAAAGTTTAGAACGTTCCCCCATAACTCTTTTTTGATGACAAATCTTGTTCCTAATTCATGTTTATTTTGGGTGTTTCCTCCATATATTATAATCATTCCATTTTGCTCTAAAGTACCCTCTCCTGGCCACCTTATTTCTTTAATTGCTGTTATATCCATTTTATACTCAACCAGCTCCCGGGTTAATTCTTCGGCCGCTCCAGCTTGATATAGTGTCCGTACATTCTATGTTCCAAATCACAAAAGTCCTTTAACGTTCCAAGGTCGATGTCCAAATAAGTCAGTCTGAATTCGAAGCTCATGTATCTGTTTCGTAACAAAATGGTTTTTACAAAGGTGGGGATGTTAACCCCACGCTTCAACCCCCAACCTGGAGGACCAGGGTGTTTCTCTTTGTCTGTTCTCTACCCTTTGACCTGTCCGGCTTGGGAGGCCCTGCTGGTAGCTACGCTACCGCCGGCATAGCTCTCAGGGTCATTTAGAAACTCAAGCTCCCCCACCAAGACAAGGTGGAAACACCATCGGGGGAGTCATTGAGTTATCTAGCAGAGATATTTTGGCACATGCTTTGTGGCTGTTCCTGTCCAGATCACTGTGATAGCCCATCATTAGAGACCAACAAGTGTTGAGTAAAGAGGAACACAACAACCATAAACATCACATCAATTTAACTATCCTGTGTCAGACTGAGTTGAGCATACATTAAATCTGTCTTAGTGGTACTCCAGGCCTGTGCAATTTAACAAGGCCATAAAGTTGTTTTTTTTTTTGAGTCACATAGAATGACTAATTGTGCTTCACTGATGAATCTACAATCTAAAAGTGACTGAGTCTATTTCCTCACTTTTGCATCCAATTCCCCAGGGTTGCTGGCTTTAGGATCGAAGTCAAATTTAGTTGGATTTGATAAAATGTTTTCTATTTTGCTGGAAGAAGTGAGATGGTTGTTGTGATTGGCTTGAATTGCCAGAGTAATTTAACAACGATTGCCTGGAAGGAGCTAATGAAAGTAGAACATTATATACAACTATAAATAAAAAAGAGACAATAGCATTCTTTAGAGAAGCGTGGGAAAGCATTGTGATGACTGGAAAGATCATTGGGAAAAGAGACATAGGCAGATCAAGAGAGATGATGCTGGACGGACAGTATGGTGAGAAATATCAGCAGAGTTGATCCTAAGGAGATTAATGAACACATATGGTAGTTGGCAGAGCACATAATGATGATGCAGTGTCAGTGAGCATCTTTCCCATTGCAACATACGCCTGTGTGACCTGGACACTTACTTAACAAGTTGAACAGCGCATAAATGTCTCTGAATATAGATAAGTTCTAAGAATATAACAAATGCATCAAAGTTTTAAGAGTTGAATATTGAAGAAGGTTAGCTATTAAAGATGTTAAAACAAAGAAAATTGAAATATTTGGTCACTTCAAACATCACAAAAGTTTGGAGAGAACAATAATGGAGGGGTTTATGCCAGGGTAGAGAGGAAGAGGAAAGCCAAAGAGAAGATAGGTTCAGGATGTGGTGGATGATCTCCAGATAGGTGTATCAGATGCGGGACATCTTGATAATGATTGAGAGGTTTTCCGGAAGATTGTTATGGGAGCGAGGTTCTGTAAAGGACATGTTACTGAATGAAGCATGAGTAAAAGAAGCACCACAAGCATCACACCTCTAAGGTTTCTCTCCTGTATGTGTTCTCTTATGTCTCTTCAGACTGCTAGCTTGAGTAAAAGGAGCACCACAAACATCACATTTGTAAGGTTTCTCTCCTGTATGTGCTTTCTTATGTCTCGTCAGACTGCCAGATTGAGTAAAAGAAGCACCACAAACATCACACTTGTAGGGCTTCTCTCCTGTATGTGTACTCATATGGTCTTTCAGACTATATATCTGAATAAAAGAAGCACCACAGTCATCACACTTATAAGGGTTCTCTCCTGTATGTGTTCTCTTATGGCACTTCAGATATCCAGCTTGAGTAAAAGAAGCACCACAGTCATTACATGTGTAAGGTTTCTCTCCTGTATGTGTTCTCTTGTGGCACTTCAGATGTCTAGCTAGAGTAAAAAAAGCACCACAAACATCACACATGTAAGGTTTCTCTCCTGTATGCATTCTCTTGTGGGTCTTCAGAAAACCAGTATGAGTAAAAGAAGCACCACAAACATCACACAGGTAAGGTCTCTCTCCTGTATGTGTTCTCTTATGGTGCTTCAGAGTGCCAGCTTCATTAAAAGAAGAACCACACACATCACACTTGTAAGGTTTCTCTCCTGTATGTGTTCTCTTATGTTTCCTCAGACAGCCTGCTTCAGTAAAAGAAGCACCACAAACATCACACTTGTAAGGTCTCTCTCCAGTATGTGTTCTTTTATGAACCTTCAGACTGCCAGCTAGAATAAAAGAAACACCACAATCATCACACTTGTAAAATTTCTCTCCTGTATGTGTTCTCTTGTGGTATTTCAAACTGCCAGTTTCATTAAAAGAAGCACCACAGTCATCACACTTGTAACGTTTCTCTCCTGTATGTGTTCTTTTATGTCTCTTCAGATTGCCAGCTTGGGTAAAAGAAGCACCACATACATCACACTTGTAAAGTGTATCTCCTGTATGGGTTTTCTTATGGTCCTTCAAATTAAAATTCTGTTTAAAAGAAGCACCACAGTCATCACACTTGTAAGGTTTCTCTCCTGTATGTATTTTTTTGTGATTCATGTTCTTTTGGCACTCTAGATTGTCATCTTGAATCAAAAGACCTTCCCACTCATTACATTTGTTTGACATCCCTTCAGAATGTGTTCTCTTATATCTGTATACACAAACATTTGGACTAGAAACATCAGGCAAGTCTCCAGTGTGTATTCTTTGAGAGCTATAATTGGCATCATCAAAAATGTCTCCAAGAAACTTTGCAAAACTTTGTGTATGTTTTTCTTGTGTTTCCTTATTTTCCCACTGACAATTCTCAACAGCCAGAGATAGTTTATTGTTTGTATCAATCACAGAAGACAAATTTTCTGACATTTTACAACAATTTTCATGATTTACTGATGCCTTACAACTGTTCTCAACCATTATCGATTCTGAGTTGCTGCATTCTGTCATTTCTTGAATGATGCTACCGCCAGCTATGTCCACCATTTTACAGAATCTGTGACTCCTGTCCTAACACATAACAACTGGTAGTTCTTGTTTCACAACCTTCATGTCTGAACTGTCACATGTCCACTTTTGTGAATGCTCTTGTATGGTGAAGTAAGGACCACTTGGAGACCATGAGAGTATTTCTGAAACACACAAAAGTAAATAATTAATAACCTCATGAACATACCAGATATTGAACAGATTATATGTAATCAAACAGGCAAACATTGCAACTATGGACACTCAATTTCAAGTGAACGAAAGATGGAGAAGAAGAAATTTTAATGTGCTCATGTATAATGTAAGCTTATATGTGATCAAACAAACTTATGTATGAACAAACAAGAATATGCTAAGATAAATAAACAATTAAGATTTAAATGTATTGAGGCAAAAGAAAGTTGGTTAAATGAGCAACGCAAAATAATTGAATTAAATTTCATTACAGATACAAAAAATATGCACAGACAAATCAGTGAGCTCACGGGAAGAAAAATAAGAATAAATACAGATTGTCTGAAATCAAAAACAGGAAAGATATTGTTGGAGGAATGAGTATATAAGAGAATTATATGAAGAAGTCGCCGACACTATGAAACATATGAAGAAAGGAAAAACAGCTGGGCCAGATGACATCACAATAGAAGAATTAGAAGTATTGGGAGAATTTGAAGTAGATATATTAACCAAAATGTTGAATGATGTTTACAGCAGTGGATATTTACCGAGCGACATGCTGAAATCTGCATTTATAGCTATAATAAAAAGACCAGGAGCAATTGAATGCAAAAACTGTTGTACAATTAACATCACAAACCATGTCACTAAGCTGCTACTCAGAATTATAATTAGAAGAAGAAAAAGAAAATAAAATGGAAATTAGTGAAGAAGACTATAGTTTTTGGAAGGAAGGAAGGAAGGAACGAACGCATGCATGCACGCACACACACACACAAACAGAGAGAGAGAGAGAGAGAGAGAGAGAGAGAGAGAGAGAGAGAGAGAGAGAGAGAGAGAGAGAGAGAGAGAGAGAGTCCACTTAAGTCGAACTTGGATAAGTAGAATTTCACTTCAGTCAACGTTACTGGCTTATTTCTGGCCATTATCCTTCTTTATCATTGTATAAAAAGTCCTGATAATTTGAATTTGGTTAATTCGAATTTTCGGATAAGTCGGACATAAAAATGAATACCGACTGTATAAGTGTTCATGTTTAAGTCAAGCTGTTAATTTCACACCAAACATCAACACTTTCCGGCATTTTAAAGAATAAAGACAGCTACAGAAAATTGTTTTTCAAATGTCAAATCAACAGTGATAGACAGCGAGCTAGAATGGACACGTGTGATGTTGTTGATGCTGCCCTTTTAAAATGGTTCAGTGTGATTAGATCAGCAAATGTACCAGTAAATGGGCCTTTACTTATTGCGAAAGCAGACAAATTTGCACATCTTGGAGGTCAGACAGACTGGAATTGTAGTGCTGACTGGTTGGATCGTTTCAAAAATGACATTGCATCACGTACAAGAATGTGTGTGGAGAGAAACAGTCAGTCGACGAAGCAATGATTCACTCATGGATAGAAGACATGCTCAGAAGTTCAGGTGATGCAGTCTTACCATTTTGTGCCTTTAAACAGGCCAAGGGAGGATATTTTTCACAAGTAAAAAAAGCAAAGCAATCGTTAATCGTTAATTAATTTGGAAATTTTCATACAACGTTAATGTTCCGCTTTCTAAAATAATTAAACATTTCAACATTTCTGATATTGTATTGCTATTTATTTGTTCACTAACTGTGTTTCCTAAGTGGTACAATAATTTTACTCAATGCTACTGCATGGTATTAGTGTAAATTAGTGTAAATGTGTGCGGTCTGGATAAGTAGAATTTCTGATAAGTAGAACAAATCCCTTTGGCCCCTGTGACTTCTACTTATCCAAGACTCCACTGTGCACGCGCGCGCATGCACGAACGCACACACACACACACAACCATGAGAGAGAGAGAGAGAGAGAGAGAGAGAGAGAGAGAGAGAGAGAGAGAGAGAGAGAGAGAGCGAGAGGGGAAGTCAATAAGTAAGACACAAATGGCTGTAGAAAAATAACTAAATAAGATAACTTGAAACCAGTTTATTTGTATGCATACATTGTCCCTTTATTTCTCAACATAATTTCCACCAACATTGGTGCACTTATCCCATCATTTTATCAGTCCTCCCAAACCGGCTGCATAGACCTGCATGCTCTGTTTTCTAAACCACGTTTTCACTTCACATTCAACTTCAGTGTCATTCGTGTCCTTGAGAAAATTGTTCTACCCAGCTATGCACCACTTTACAGGACAAACATTTGTCAGTATAAACTGGAAGCATTTTCTTATAAATGTCCTTTGCAGGCAGTCCTTTTGCAAACAAAAAAACACACAACAGCACATTGCCCTTTGGTTTTACACTCCGTAAGTTCAGTCACCATTTTGTTTATGCATTGCGCATGTGCATGAGACACCTAGCGCCACCTGATGAATGGGAATATAAAGTTTGATGTTGCTGTCACCTAATGACACCTGTAGAAAACACCAACTACATTTACCTACCATCCCACATAACTGTGTGACTTACTTATTGACTCGCCCGCACGCGCGTGCGTGTTACAAACACTAATAGAATGGCCAATAGAGACACAGAAAGACATATACTTGTGCTTCATAGATTATACTAAGGCATTTGATAAAGTAAAACATGATGAACTGATTAATATGTTGGAAGATATCAACATTGATGGGACATATTTAAGAATAACAAAAAATATTTACTAGAACCAAGTAGCAGCAATTAAAATGGTAAATGAAGAGGGTAGTTACGAACAGACAAAGCTAGGAGTATGACAGGGGTGTGGAACAATGGTGCTATCAAAGAAAATGGAGACAATAAAATGTGACAAAGAAATAGAAGGGAACATTTTTTAACCCACTGGATAATTTTAAATACCTAGCGGCATTTATAACATCAGATGCAAGATGCACAATAGAGATTAAAGGGCAGAATAGGGCAAGCAAAAGCTGCATTTCAGAAAATGAAGAGTATCTTATGCAATAAGTCACAATCAATGAATGTAAGAAAGAGAGTGCTGAAATGCTATATAGAACCAGCTTTGCTGTAAGGCGTGAACCTTGGAATGTAAATGAACAAATTAAAAAGAAATTAGAAGCAACAGAGATGTGGTTCCTGAGACGAATGTTGCAAATTCATTGGACAACCAGAGTAACTAACAATGATTGCCTGAAACGGGCTAATGAAACTAGAACATTATATACAACAATAAGAAAGAGACAAACAGCTTTCTTTGGTCATGTGATGAGAATATAGTGACAACTGGAAAGATCAAGGGAAATAGAGGCAGAAGCAGCCCAAGAGAAATGATGCTTGATGGATTGATATGATGGCATAGTGGAATATCATCAGCAGAGTTGATCCAGAACACCAAAGACCAAGATCTGTGGAGAGCCATGAACGCCTATACCAGCTGGCAGGGCACTTGATGATTATGATGATGATCCTGAGATGCTTCCCATCAATGTTGAAATCTTCCAACATATTTTGCTTTATCAGATGCCTTGGCATAATCTATAAAGCACAAATATATGTCTGTCTTTGTCTCTATTGATCTTTCTATTAGTGTTTGTAATATATATATTGCATTGTTTGTACTATTTCCTTCCACAAATCCATACTATTCTTCGCCTATTTTGATTTTGATTTTCTTTACTGTTCTTCTCATTATAATTCTGAGTAGCAGCTTAGTGACATGGTTTATGAGGTTAATTGTACAACAGTTTCTGCATTCAATTGCTCCTGATTGTTTTGGTCTTTTTTTGCCAGCATATCACTTGGTAAATATCCACTGCTGTAAATATAATTCAACATTGTGGTTAACTGATTAAGTGCCATACGCCACTTCAGTGACAAATGGTCTCAACGCTGGAACCTGTACACCATTTTAGGGACAAGATCTTGACAGTTTGTTATTTGTTTCATTTTGCATATCTTCCTTAATTTTAATGCCCTGCAAATGACGTTTTACAGCGGGAGAAGGTCTTTCATTTGAAAACAGCCCAAGAGAGAAAGAAAATATCTCAACTTTGTTCAGTATTTCTTAGTTAAGATGTGGTTACTTTTCTGATTTTAGAAATGGCAACAGCCTTGGTTTTTGGCCTCACATATTTACATTATATAATGGTTTTAAACAATGTTAGATTATAGTTATTCTAATTTAAAGGACTTTGTGACACATTCTAAACTCATAGCATGTGGTTAATGTGATTATTCAGTTAAAATAAATTATTTAGCGGGTGGTCATTATGAAAAACAAAACTAACCGTGAAAGTTTGACATCATGTCGAATTAAGCTTGCTCTATGGGGCACACTTGTGCCCCAAGTTTGCTTTGCTTATCACAAAGTATTTAAGGCGTATTTACATTATTAAATTTAAAAGAATAATAATTATAACTAAATAAAAAATAGTGTACGTATAGTTTTTCAAATGGTCAAAACCTGCATCATGTTTTCCGGACATTTTCCAGTTTGTGTGACAATGATGCACTTAAAATATGATGTTTAATTGTGTTTTATTGGTATTATGGAGCAGTTCTAGTGACATCCATGAAGAAAATTTATGTATTTATCATTATTCAATAAATTTCATTGGATTAAGATTAGCGAGTGAGAAGCAGTGCTTTGGTAATTGGAAATTTCATGTAATTGTCACCCGTCTTCATTTTTTTTAAACATCTGCTAATATTATTATTATATTTCTAACCTATTGTAATAGTAACAAATACCAACATGTTTCTTGTGCAATCGTCTCTAATTTGATATATAATACAATACATCTGCTACCATTTTAACAATCTTTAGAACAATATTGTGACACACCCCTACTTCCCATTTTCTGACATCAATTTCTGCTTGGGCCAAACCCACTTTTTGTTTGGCACTGAATCACTTAATATATCTACTCCAAATTCTTCCAGTACTTCTAATTCGTCTATTGTGATTCCACCTGGCTCAGGTGTTTGTCATTTTTTTTTCTCCATGTTTTACAGCATCAGCAATTTCTTCTATTAGAATAGGTGGACTTGCTTCTGTTCATTCTGCTCTTTCTCCATCATATAATTCTCTTATAGACTCATTCCATCTGTTCATTATAGCCTCTTTCTCCAATAATATCTTTCCTGTTTTTGATTTCAAACACCCTGCTTTTACTCGTTTTTTTTACTGTGAGCTCACTGATTTGTCTGTGCATATTTTTTTGTATCTTTAATAGAATTTAATTCAATTTCCTTGCATTGCTCATTTAACCAACCTTCTTTTGCCTTGACACATTTATTTCTTATTTCTTTATTTATTTTATCATAGTCTTGTTTTACATTCTTATTTTGTTTTCTTTTGTCTATCAACCTTAAGATGTCATCAGTTATCCATTTTTATTTTTAGCTTTTTGGCTTCCCTCCAGTAGTATTTCTGTGCCAGTTTTATCAATTGAGTCCCTTAACATTTCCCATTGTTCATTTATACACTGTATAAGAAAATGGAATAAGAGATTAACGTGGTTCAAATTTAAACAAGGAAGAGGAACAAGAGATCACATACTCAACATGTGCTTAATAATAGAGAAGTGTAGAGAATTTAATGTAAACCTATTCTCATGTTTTGTTTTTTATGCAAAGGGATTTGACTGTGTTCAACATCAGAAACTTTGGGAAATCATAAGGAAAATGGGCTTTCCATCACATGTAGTACAACTCAAAATAATACTCTATCTAGACCAACAAGCAGCTGTTAGAATATATGGTGAGACATACGCTAGTTTGATATCAAGCAAGGAGTCCCTCAGGGCTGTGTGCTGTCCCCCTATTTGTTTAACCTATACACATAAAATATAATGAGAAATGGCAGAGATGATACAACCAAAGAGCAATATGATGCCCTAAATATTGGTGGTCATTGTAGTATACTTCTTGCAAACCACCTCATCGCTGTTTAACCCTTTAGCGGGCAAAGCATACGGGAACATTTCTACCCCCAAACGAGCAAAACATTTGAAACCACCCATGGCTATTATGCATTGTAAAAACGCGATCTCTCGGCTTTCCGAGACTTCCGATTGTTTACTTTCGGTTTCGTCGCTAGCTTGACAACGTGGCCACCATTTGCAAGCATGTACTTTGAATTTGAACATATTTTTAAAATAGTTTTTATTGGTTTTACGCTTTGTATTTCAAAAAGGATTTCGACGATTCTTCAAGTGCTAGCAGAGATTTCGCTGGGTTCAATTTAAGTGACATTGAAAGGCACGAAATTGACTATTAATCGGAGCTAGATATCAGTGATCATCGTTACTTTGCGATGGCAGTCTGAGTCGGACTTTAACCCTTTACCAGGTGAAACGTCCATTTCCATCCGATTGCTTAAACGGGCAGACCGTCCGAATGCGCCCGATACTATTATGCATTGTAAAAATGCGATCTCTCGGCTTTCCGATACTTCCGATGGCTACTTTTGCTTTCACTGATAGCTTGACAACATGGCCGCCATTTGCAAGCACCTACTATGAATTTGAACATATTTTTTTGATAGTTTTCGGGGTTTTTACGCTTAGTTTTTCAAAATGGATTTCGGCGATTCTTCAAGTGATAGCTGAAATTTCGCTAGGTTCAATTTAAGTGACATTAAAGGGCACGAAGTTGACTACTAATCGGAGCTAGATTTCAGTGAAATGTGTTACTTTGCATTAGCAGTCTGAGTCGGACTTTAAAGAAAGTGACTATGATACTGAAAATGTGTTTGTAAATTGCCGTATAGATGACTGAAAATCACAAACAATAACTGTATTTTGTAAATATTTGTGTTCATATATGGATAACCGGCAACAATCATGTGAGTAACATATTCTGCATGCTTTTCCCTTCATTGTGTTGTTTATTTAACTAAAATCGGTTGACTAACACTAACACCTTATTTGTGATGTTTTTACAAACAACCCGAAATTTTACCGAACCTGAAAAAATCTTGCCCGTTCAGGGCTAAAAAAAACAAACAAAATATTCTGCATACTTTTCCCTTCCTTTTGCTGTTTATTTGACTAAAATCTATTGACTAACAACTTATATGTGATATTTTTACTATCGTAACCAAAAATTTTACAGCACCTCAAAATTCTTCTTGCCCGTTCAGGGCTACAAAACGGACAAACATCTGTCCGGTAAAGGGTTAAATTTACCCACACTACCCTCAAGTTAGCAACAGAGCCAACAACCTCCACCATCTTATTCAAATTAATATTTGAAGAAGGAAGGAATAAGCGCCGATAGTTAAGACGAAAGATGAAATTTGCATCATCCAAATATGAAAACGGAGCACTGATTTGAAAAAGAAATGATAATTTTATAATTATAGCTGAAAAGGAGCTTAGCCATTGGTCATGGCGTCAGAGCCCAAGCTAGGATGGGCTTGAATAAAAATGGTGAAAGTCTGGAAAAAGTTCAGTGTGTGCAGAATTAAAATCCTTCAGAACAGGAGACAGTCCACTGGAACTGACGGCCTGTTATCCTATGCTTAAAGATCCATCTGAAATACATAACTTGGAAGAGGAGAAGAGAGAGAAGTGCCAGCCTATGAAGCAGCCAGAGTACTGGGAAAATCAAAGCCCAGCCTGGAGTCTGAAACCTGATTGCGTATGCATGAAGAAGGCTTTCAACTATGTTGAAGGTAAGCACACTGTAATATTAAGATAGTTGTGCTCCTTTCCCAGAAGATGGTAAGTTGGTGTGTTGTAAAAATGTGGTTAGTCCTTAAGAACTTATTTCAGGAGAGACTAAGCACTATCTTCAGTTTAGTTAATGTATTATGGATAATTTATGTTTATGGATAATTTGTGTACTAGGTTAAGCCATAGTGAAGGTTTTATTTTAGTTATACAGTTTCTATGAAAGCCTAAGCATTGTGCCTAAGCTGTGCATTTTACTCCTTAAGCAGTTAAGCTAAGTCAGAAGTGATTTAGGAGTTTGTGATTAACTTAGGATTTAGAAGTTAGAATCCTTAGTTTAATAGTAAGGAACTATCTTAAATGTGCAATCACTAGTAGGAGGAATTAGTGTAATTCATCCTGGAAACAGTAAATGGGCACATTAAATGTTAAATAGTTCCCTATGTGTTATCATATAATCCTGTGTATTCTATGGAAGCATTTATGTGATGATGCAATTGTGACTTCATTGGTGTTAAATCTGTAAATTTATCTTTTAACTTATTGATTGGGAGTCACATAATTATGTTTATTCATCATCCATGCAAGTATGCTTATGATTTCGGATGAATGATTGTGGACTGGGTGAGAAGAAATGACATACTGAGATAAGTATGATCAATCAATCAATCACCTGATAGTAGGCAATTTGATGCATACTGCTATGTCTGTCAGAGGAGAAGATGATAGTGGTAACCCAAACACTACTTGATAATTTAATGTGCTTTGATGCATGACGCCACTCTGTGTGCCATATAACGAATGTTACAATTATATGGTTTGGTTTCCTGAAATTGTGTTTGATGTGTGATGATGATGATGAATCATATAGATGAATAAGGTAAAGGCATATACCTACATGTAGAAGAGAGGGAGGATGCGCCTTCTCAAAGCATTTGATTGGGAAGAATCCACCTGAATGTTATACAGGAGATGATGCCATAATATATTGTTTATAAGTAAATACTCATTGCATTTAGGAACGAATCAAGACCCTTAATGTGTGAGGCCTTTTCTTATAGATGGAAAGATATCTAGGGAAAATAATTATGTACAAAGGGGAATGGTGAACATGGTTATCAAATTTTGAATCGATCAAGGTATTACTCAACCTGGAGACCATGGGTGACAGGCATGGGCGAAGATGTCACTGTTATCTGGGAGTCTAAATCTTGAGTGCCCTGTAATGGAAGATTTGATGGAGATGAACCAATTATGGGGTTGATAACTGTTGGGGGACATTAAAACTCTCTTTTCCCTTGTTTATTTTTCCCTGGGGTCAAAATTCCCATTTATTTTCCTTTTTGTTTCTAAAGGGGTTTTTACCTTCTTCCATTTCTAATGTTCATATAGATGTATTGATATCAGTAGATATATGTTTGATGCTGGAATTTCAGGTACTTGTTAGATCCATCTAGATCCAGACCTGACTCTTGGGAGCACCTGGCTAGAGTGATGAAGAAGACTGTAATGAAAGAAACTACCTGCAAGAGTTTACACTAACCACTCAGGAGAGGTAAAATGGTATCAACCTAGATATAACAGGGGACTTTTACTTGTACCCCTGAGTGGAGAACTAATCAACTAACAACCTGACTAGACAGATCCACACTCACTCTGATAACTCAATATGTTAGTAGCAATGAACATTCTTTACAACTGGGTTCCATAGACCCATATAGTGAATGGACTTGAGTTTAATACAGGTCTTATATTTGTATAACTCAACAAAGATATGTATTTTACTTAACCTGCTGGGGAACTGAGATTTATATTGGTATCTTGTTGAAGTGAATGTTTGGGGCATTAATTTTATATATTTATATCATGGCCTTTGGAACAGATTATTGTTTTCTTTGACAGAATAACCAATACCCCAGTTTGGTGTTTATTAAATATGAAGAGATTTCATTTCCACTGTGAATGTTGAAGAATACTTTGATTGTTTACTTTATTCTTGTCATTTATTAATTCATTCATTCAGCAGCATGTCCTTTGCAGAACCTCGCTCCCATAACAACCTTACTGAAAACTTCTCGATCACAAGCAAGATGTCCCGCGTCTGATACACCCATCTGGAGATCATCCGCCACATCCTGCACCCATCTTCTCTTTGGCCTTCCTCTTCCTCTCTTCCCAGGCATATACCCTTCCATTATTGTCCTCTCCAAACTGTCGTGACGTTTCAAGTGACCAAAATACTTCAATTTTCTTTGTTTTATCGTCTTTAATAGCCATGCCTCCTCAATATTCAACTCTTGAAGTATGGATGCATTTGTTATTTTCTTTACCCAAGATATTCTTAGAACTCGTCTATAACATTTATATTCAAAGGCATGTATGCGCTGTTCAGCTTGTTTAGTAAGTGTCCATGTCTCACAGGCGTATGTTGCAATGGGAAAGATGCATGCTCTTAAAAATCTAATTTTTGTAGTTCTGTCTGTCCCACTCCATAATTTATTCATCTGTATTAGTCTTTGAAGAGCAATGGATAGTCGCCGTTTAATTTCTTTCATTGTGTCACCATTATTGGTAATCAATGACCCAAGATATTCAAAATTTTCCACCACCTCCAATTTTCTCCCATTAATGTATATTTCTTTCTCCATAGTAGTTTTATCTGTATGCATTATCTTTGTTTTTGCTATGTTAAGATATAAGTTGTGATTTTCACTATTCAATTGGGTTGAGGCTATTAGGTTTTCTATGCCATTTTGTGTTGTGGATAGTAATACTGTATCATCAGCATATCGAATCTCTGGTATGTCATGGCCGCTGATATTTAGGGCATCATATGGCTCCCTGTTTATATCATCTCTTACATTTCTCATTATATTTTTGGCGTACAGGTTAAACAAACAGGGTGACAGCACGCAGCCCTGACGGACTCCTTGCTTGATGTCAAACCAATCTGATGTCTCGCCATCTATTCTAACTGCTGCTTGTTGGTCTAGATATAGCATTTTTATGAGATGTACTACATGTGATGGAAAGCCCATATTCCTCATGATTTCCCAAAGTTTCTGATGCTGTTCACAGTCAAATGCCTTTGAATAATCCACAAAACATGAGAATAGGTTTACATTAAATTCTCTGCACTTCTCTATTATTAAACGCATGTTGAATATGTGATCTCTTGTTCCTCTTCCTTGTCTAAATCCAGCTTGAACCACATTAATCTCTTCTTCCATTTTCTTACTAAGTCTTCGCATTATGACTTTCAGTAGAATTTTACTTGCATGACTGATCAGGGCAACAGTTCTATAGTTGGTGCATAATTTCAGGTTGCCCTTTTTTGGTATTGGAATGAAGATAGTTCTCTTCCAATCTTTTGGCCATATACCATATTTCCAAATCTTTGTACATAATGCATGATATATGTGTATGCTTTCTTCTCCTCCCGCTTTAATTAGTTCAGCTGTATCTCATCACATCCAGGTGATTTACCATTCTTCAGGTTCCTTATAGCCCAAGCAATTTCATCTAATGAGGGTTCAGGTTCTGTCTCTGCTGTCATTGGCTCATGTATCTCATTCATATCCTCACTGTCACTCATATCATACATTCCACTGCAGTACTCCTGCCATCTTTCTAGAATTTGTCTAGATTCTGTCAAGATATTTCCCATATTATCACAGATAACATTCAATTGAGGTTGAACATTTCTTGTCAATAACTTCATTTCTTTGAACATTTCATAATCTCTTCCAGCCTTATGATATTGCTCTATTCTGGTACAGCAATCTTGTATATATTGATTTTTGTCATTTTTTGTGTTCTTTCTTATTTCTCGAGTTAAAGATTTATACTTCATCCTGCTATCGGATTCATCTCCTTTCTGTTTCAGCTCCCTTCATTGTTTTATTAATTCTAACGTGTCTGATGTAATCCATGGCTTAAGTTGCTTTTTCTTGGTCGGAATGAAATCTTTGGCTGCAGTTATCAAGATATCTCTAGCTTGTACTGCCAGTTCATCAGGTGTCATTTCTTCTTGTACAGACATCAAGACCCCCAAAGCGATTCCTAACTTCTATGTTGTATGCGTCTGGTATTTTTGTGAGATCAAAACGAAGTGGCCGTGGTCCTCGGGAAAGCTTTTTGAGTTTTAATTTCAGATCTGCTTCTAATAACTGATGATCTGTATCACAGTCTGCACTTCGCAGGGTTTTTGCAGATGTTATGCTTGATCTCCATCTTCTTTGTATTAAAATATAATCTATCTGATTTTTGGTAAAACTGTCTGGAGACTTTCATGTGAAGAGTCTTCTTGGATGTTGTTTAAAAAGTGTGTTGGCTATCGTTAACTCATTTTCTGTGCAAAATTCAATTAATTTGTCACCTGCATCATTTCTATTTCCTAATCCAAATTTTCCTAAAACGTGTCTCTCATTTTCAGCTCTTCCTGCACCTACTTTTGCATTAAAATCTCCCATTATTATTGCTATATCATTATGACCAATCTTATTTAATGTGTCTTGTAGTGTGTTGTAAAAATCTTCAATTTCGTCCTCCTCTGCTGTTGAAGTAGGTGCATATATCTGTATGAGAGTTGTGTTTTTTGGACGGCCTTTAAGTCTAATAGTGAGGATTCTATCACTAACTGGATTATATCCCATTAAAGCTTTTGCAGTTGTCTTATCTAAACAAAATGCCGCTCCACTCTGGCCTCCGACATCTCTACCAGAATAAATGAAAATACTTCCATTTTCAGTTGTAAAATGTCCCTTGCCGCTCCAGCGATGTTCACTAATTCCTAAAATTTGAATGTTTAACCTCTCAATCTCATCACACACTACTTTAAGCTTTCCCTCATACAAACATTCCACGTTGCCATTCTCACTCTGTTTCTTAGTCTGACACAAGGGATTTCCTTGGTAACACAGTCAGGATTAACTCCGTCATCACGATTACTAGTACTGGTCCCTGCGTCACACTCTTCTCCAGTGTTATCTGATCTGCCTGGCCTGGGGGTCTCACCACCAGATCTCTTTCTTGTTATGCTTTCTTTCATGGTTGTTATGGTTTCTTGGCAAGTTTTGCAGAAGGTAGTTTGCCGTTGCTTTCCTTCTGGGCAGTGACTGTATTAGTCGGTGTCCATAGCCATTGTCTCTACTGATGAGATCATCTGCCTATCGCCGAAGAGTGCAAGACCATAACCAACAACAATCTGTAGGCTGCTCTCACATTCCATCCACCACCTGCTTCCATGGCTTCACGTAACCCTGATCGGGGGGCTAAACGGGTACTCCACCTTGCCCAAGGGTGTCCCGTAGACTAACGGAGGAAAGGAGGCGTCTTACATCTCCTTTGATAGGGGATACCCCTACCCCGCTAACCGGCATTTATTAATATACCCTAGATATTAATTAATTAGCTGAGAGAAGACGGGCAGGGAATATCCACAAGACTATTATTCGCCTTGGGGACTTCCTGGTTCTCCGAGACTCTATTTATGGACTCAAACACTTGAGCCATTAAAGGTTAATATAATTACAATGGGCAGGATCACATTGGGAGAGAGGAACTTCAGCTTTCCTCTATCACTTTGAGGTTCTCCCAACATATACAACAGTCATGAAATACCAGAGATTTGATATGTTGATAATTCAGTATTACTATCCACATTACAGAATGGTATAGAAAAACTAAACAACTCAACACAAAAGAATATTAAAAATCACAACTTATATGTTAACATAACAAACACAAAGATAATGCATACAGAGAAAACTATTACCGGAATACGATCAGCGTTGCCAGTAGTGGGTTGTACTCAATATTTAAATCTCAAATCCCGAAACAACCAAATAAATTAAAATGACAGAATTACTAATGTGGAGCTCATGGCAAAACCTAAACAAAATACTGGCACGAGTGAGTGTATCAAGAAGCTAGAAAAAGCTTCTGGTCCTGAGTATGACATACATTGAGAAAACTTAATATTCTTCTTCTTCTTCTTCGTTCATCCGGAGTTTTTTTTCGGATGTGATTGCGTTGTGCCTGTTTACAGCAGAGCTGCGTTCTTGCGCCGTTAGGCCGACACATCCGACTTCTGCGGGCATTTGTTGACCGGGTTAACCTTCCCGGAAACTTAATATTATAAGTTAGTTAGTTAGTTAGTTAGTCGACAGATCATCCTCGTTGCACATCGGACCATTCAGTCCATAAGTGCTCGGATCCCCTCCTCAGCAAATCCCGCAGCGTGTAGCGGCTAACGACGCCAGTTCTGTGTTGGTTTATCAATCTTCTTTGGCTTCCTGCGTAGTGTTCTTGTTTGGCCACCCCTCTTTTAATTTGCTGCTCTCGCAGTCTGGCCATTGTTGTAGATTCAGTCATCACTTGGTTCTTGCAAAAGTCTCACTTCTCGTAGAGCATTCAGAATGTCAGCCTGGTCCATGGTGCGTCCGCCCTCCACAGTAGCCTCACCTGCGAGCTTGTCAGCCCGCTCATTTCCTTGTACTCCCGCATGACCTGGCACGAAGATGAAACTAATCTTTGCCAGCCGAGACCACTCCAGAGGCAGCAACCATTCTCTTCGGAATGACCCCTCCTCTATCCTCTTGATCATGTTCATTGAGTCGCTAAGGAAACAAGCCCTAGTGAATGTCTGTGTCTCGAGCCATGTTATTGCTTTACTTACTGCCATGACTTCCAAGTCCTCCTTCACAATTCTCCCTCCGGCCCGAGCTGTAAAGGCCCATGAGCTTCTCACATGTCGGACGACCGACCCATCTGTGTAGATGACCGCGTCACTGTCTAGCGAATTCTCGAAAATCAACGCTTGTACTTCAGCCTCCACAGCAGCCGGATTTTCTTGTCTGCATTTTCTATCTAGTTGGATGCAAACTGAAAAGGATGTGCAAAAGTCTGTTGGCACTTGCACCCACTCATCGCCAGGTTCTAAGTCCTCAAGTGAACACACCTGTTGAAGAATGTCTTCGGCTTGACCCATCCACGACCGTCCTCTTTTTAACCTGCTGCCCTTCACCTTCCTAATTTCACTATGCAGTGGATGCTGTGTGTTTGCGTTAATTCTGAGGTAGGCGCGTGCCCTGCAAACTTGCATTCTCTCTTCAATGGTTGGAAAATCAAGAAGGTAGCGCATCGCCCTGCATGCTGTATCTCTTGTACATCCAAGAATAATGCGCATAGCTTCATTCTGTATCCTTTCCATCCTTTCTATCTGCTTATGGCTGAGAGTCAGGATTGCCATTGCATACTCCAAAACAGACATGACCAGCCCCTCGTACAGAAGACATAGATGGCGCTGCTCACAGTTTGCTGCCGCCATCACCCGCATCGCTGCCAAGCCCCGCTTGGCCTTTGTTATCACCTGGTCTATGTGCACATTATAAGCAAGGCTTCGATCAAACCGTATCCCCAGGTAATTCATTGCCTGCGTTCTTTCCACCGTCTCTGAACACAGCATTACAGTTGGTGTTGGATTGTTGACAATATGATTATTCAACGAGAACCAAGTCACTGTTGCCTTTGTTGGGTTGACCATTGCCCCAGCTTCATCAACCAAGTACTTATGCGATTGAGTTCGGTTTGTAGTTCCACAGCAACCTCCTCTCTATCCTTACCCTGACGATACACTAAAACATCATCGGCATATGACAATGTCCTGCCAGGTCCAGTGATCTGCTCACTGGTGATTCTCACTGTGTAGGCGTTGAACAGTACCGGAGATAATGGTGATCCCTGTGGTAGGCCAGGATATATTGTTGTTGGTTCCGAAGTCCAACTGCCACATCTAAAAACTACTTTCCGTTGGAAGAGGGCTGCAGCGATCCAACTAAGGAGGAATGGACTTACGTTTAGTTCAAGAAGCTGAAACATTAAAAAATCCAGTGGTACTCTGTTGTATGCGTCCTCAAGATCAATCGCTGCAGCAACAGTTTCAGTGCCTGAGTGGAAACCTTCATAGACATCATGGGCAAAGACTGCTGCATTGGTCCAGGTTTCTCTTTTTGGACGGTACCCACCCAGGGTAGGTGGGAAAACACCTTGCCTCTCTAGTTGGCTTGATATTTTCCTGGCAATTACCTTCTCCAGCAGCTTGCCTACTGTATTCTGCATGGTTATAATTCGATATCCCTGAATTTTTTTGTGGTCTTTGTCAGGCTTCGGCAAGGGAATCAGATAGCTATGTAACCATTCCTCCTTGATGCTAGCACTCCCTATACTGTTGTTGTACATGTCTGCTAGTTTCTCTAGCTCATTGTCGGTACACCTATTTATGTCGTCGTATCTTATGCCATCAGGACCTGGAGCACTGTTTTTTGATCGTCGAAGCACAGCCTTGATTTCTTTCACTGTCACTGTGTCTTCATCCGAAGTGTTCTGGGCCTTGCATCTGTCTGAGGTGACCTCCTTGGCCAGATTCCGGCCTCCCATGTCTGTCTGGTTGCTCTGCTCAAGGTAGCGTTCAAAGAGGGCTTTGCCCTTGTCCTCATCAGTCCTCTGCCAGATGAGGTCAGCACCTTGGAAGTCAGAAATGCTCTTATTCTTGACTACCCCACTCATGCTTTTATGTAGTCGCCAGAACAATTTCAGTGACTTGTCTGTGCTTACTCTTTGACACACCTCTGCCCATTTTTCGCTTTTAACCACCTTGACCAGTTTTTTGAAATAGCTTACTTTTGTGTGCATCTCTCTTTCTAAGTGCAAGCAGGGACTAGGATGACCAGCTCTGTTCTTCTTGGCATTTTGCCATCTCCTTACAGCACTACGCTTATCCACCCAAGCCTTCTCCACCTCGAAACTCCACCACGGTGGCTGCTCACAGCTTTTTCTCCTGCCCTGAAACTTTCTGCGCTTGTCACGTCTTATTTTGCTCACCACATCTTGCCCTGTACTGTCATACTGGAACGTCTTTACCTTTAGCTTGTGCTGCCTGGTTCTGCCTTTCTCCACCAATATGCTGCAAGGGTGGTGGTCGCTGCCATGGTGTCCTAGGACACCCCATCTACACACTGTAGTGAGTGAAGGTGAAACTAGCGCCAGATCAATAGCACTGTCCTCATCGCCTGGACGGCTTGCTGTCCTGGTGACACAGCCACTGTTGATACAAACCAGGTCGATGGTTTCCAGTGCAGTCTCGAGCTCCTCCCCTTGTGTATTGGAGGAAGTGTTTCCCCATGATCTGCCTTTAGCGTTGAAGTCACCACAGAAAATAACATTTCTCTCGTGGCCTAATATGCCACTTAAGCACTGCCACTTCTGGGCGTCCACACTCGCATTGCGGGCATAAACATTAACCAACACGAATGGTATACTGGAATGAACTCTCAACGCCTGTATTTGTATATCGTCACTGTCCCAACTGGACATGTCTAGCTCTGACGCCACCATGCTGTCGCGAACGAGAATCGCCGTTCCCAGATGTCGTCTGTTGTAGAAACATTTGAAGCCCGCAATTCGGAGTAGCTGATCGCCCAGTCTCGTCTCCTGGAGTGCTACAATGTCGTTCCTGTAAACTAGGGTTTCTAAAATAGAGCCCCGTTGTTTTACACTGGCACCGTTCCAATATAGAATACGGATGTTCCTGAGTCCTAGACGGTGACACTTGAGTCTAAAACGTCTCAAACCCCCGCGCTTACCTGGCTTCTTTTATAAGTATATATTATAAGTATCACTAGAAAAGTCTTTGTCTGGAATTCACAAGTGACATAGTCATAGATCTCATAGAGGAAGATCTAAAAACACAAGGAGAAGACAATTAGAAACATGAATGAATATTGGGAAGACATAGATGGTTGTATAAATAACAAAAGAAAGTCTGAGTTAACTGAAGAAGGCTCATGAGCCCCAATGTGGGAATAAAGAAGAAAGAGAATATGGTGATATTCTAACCAATGTCCCTGTAAATAGTATCATAAAAGTAAACCACCCCGGACGCAACGCTGGCATATTGTACTAAACTATGTTGTCCGTTTAAAAATAAACAAGCCACAGTAATAGTAGCGTGTTCCATCATGCCATTACCTGAAGTAAAAACAAAAGTCATGTACGGAGTCATCCGGCCATTGAAAATCTTGTCCCGGAAAACGCTGCCTAATTTACCATGCATTCTTTCGACGTCATTCATTAATTCAAATCTCATGTGACAAGAACACACGTCATCCTGGGTTTTCCAGGAAAGGGTGGCTTAATATTCCGTGCACAGCGATTGGTTGAAATCATGGTGAACTTTTATATAAATATGAATATATTTCATACTTACCGTAATTAATTCTATTTTGGTGGTGTTGATAGAATTGCATCAATTATAGATGTATTTTTGAATTCTGCACACAATTTAAAATATATCTGGAAAATTTCATCGCTGGACTAGCTTTAATTGTGGAGAAAAACAACATTTTCTGCGGAGGCGTGTTTTCATTCTTTGCGCATATCGACCCGACTGGCATGTGTACTTTGTAACACTATTCTAGCGTTGTTGATAGAATTGCATCAATTATAGATGTATTTTGGAACTTTGCCTACAATTTTAAATATATCTGGAAAGTTTTATCGCTGGACTAGCTTTATTGTTGGATGAGAAAGAACATTTTCGGCGAAGCGTGTTTTTGTGAATGGAGAAACGCATGCCATGCGCCATGGCGACTGCGCATGCGCGTGTCGATCGAAGTGGCATGTACACTTTCACTTTTCAACACTCAAAACGTTCAATTTGACCTACAAAAGTTAAAGAGAACACAAGTTTAAAGATTATTAATAATTTATTTGTATACTTGTACTATCTTTTAATCATTTAACATGGCGGAACATATTTTTGAAGTCAGTTTTCATAAACCGCATATGACCCGTTGGTTGAGACCAACCTCGCATGCGGAGACAAATGAAAACGGCACATTGAACCGTAAATAATTTTTTTCTGACGCTTGCAATAGAAAACCATCAATTGTAGATGGATCTTCAAATTCTGCATAAGATTTTTCAGAAATTTGGAAAGTTTCATCGCTAACTTGCTTTAATTGTGGTTGAAAAACAGGTGAAAATGTTATGATCATGAAACCCAAAACGGCGGCTTGACTATATAAATATCTTTGTGAAACAACCATTGTGTTCTCGCTAGCGTAGTCGTAAGCCGTCTGCCTGTCTGTGTCACGCGGGAGACTGCGGTTCTCTTCCCGGCTGGGCATATTTTTTAAAAAATTTTTCACAAAATTATTAGGCGATATAATAGAAACTATTAAACATTGCGAACTAAAATATTATATAGAACTAAGAAACTGGAAGTTTGTGAATAAAGTGTGCTCTATGGATCTGTGCAAGTTGCCGACTGCCGGGGAGCGCATCCCACAGACAGAGGCAGCAGAATGATCGCAGCGTATCGGAATCGATGAATCCAATAGATGTCTTTGTTTAATGTGAATTTTAATTGCCATATAAAATATTGCCCCTGAATCAGCATAGTTCCATCGCTAAACTTGCTTGAATTGTGGTTGAAAAACAGATTTTCTGCGAAGATGTGACTTTGTGAATTGGAAATCCATGGGTCATGACGGCCGCCGCATATCGATTGCGCTACACTTTTCAACACACAAAACGTGCGATTTGACCTACTAAAGTTAAAGAGAACACAATTCTAAAGATTATTAATAATTTATTTGTATACTTGTACTATTTTGTAATCATTTCACATGATGGAACATATTTTTAAGTCAGTTTTCATATGACAGTTTGAGACAATCTCGCATGCACACCCACTGGTGAAGGTAATCCGACTAATCAATCGGACACATTGGAGAGCTCCACTTATGGGTGAATAGCATGAAAAATCGCAACTCGTCACAAAATTGTGAATATCTTCACTACTTATAAGTGACATACAGGCATCATTGAGGTACCATTAGATTTTGAATTTCAAGGCCTATCTTCTGTGGCCGTCTCATTAGTAAATACTTAAATTAAAATCGTCATAGGACTTGCTACCAATAGAAGGCAGAATTTCTCAACTTTCAATTTATTGAGCCGCGATAAAAATTCCTCCATTTCTTAAGATCCCATTTTACAGATTACACTTCCTGGTTGGTTGTAAATATTAATAACGACACGAAAACATTATATTTTATTAAAAAAATAACTGATAACTCCGCTTAGAATACAGACACTGAGACAGTCTTCATTGAGATACCTACCGTTGGATTCGTCTTGTCAAGCTGTATCCAACTGTGATTTCATAAGTAAAATTTATGCAATATTATTATACAAGTATACTATACGCACCAACAACAAGCAGTAGCGATGAAGAAACACAACACTTTTAATACTAGGAGATTTTAATGCAAAAGTAGGAATGGGAAATATGGCGGATATAATGGGGAAACTACCTTCTTTACAGATGCCAAGAAAATCATGTTGTGTAGACTCATCGATAATCAGAGAAACGGCGTAAATGGGTGCTTCATAGTTAGCAGCCTCGCCCGGTAGGGACAGTCATGTGCACCAGGTAACTCCAGACCGTCAACAGGCTACTATAGTGTGTGTGTTTTTTTTTTGTTGCCTCAATATAAAATTGAATATCTCAGTAACCAACTGATGGAAAATAATGAGATTTAGCATATAACCTTATCATTATGTCCACCCAACAAAAAAATTTTTGTTCTGGAGATTGTAGAGCAGATTTCAATTTTTGCTTATATGAGGTATATATTTTACCGCCCCGCCATGAATGCCTTAATTTTTAGAGTATTACAGCTTAGCAAGACCCATTCGTGCAATTTTTAAAATTGTCTGGCGGTCTTTCATTTTTGGACAGACTGAGTGTTATAGTTCAGAGACGTCGTCAAACTGTGGGTTCTTTCATGAAACGTGATTATATAAATAAATCTTACAATTAATGTAATCTTAATAGCAAATATTTGAATGTGTTAATACTGTTCAATGGGATTAAAAGTGAAATTGTGTACACTTCAAAACATCGCTATGAAGTTGTACACTTATTTTTGTCAAGAAGCTGATCGCAGGAAACTGTTTCATACTGTTACAAATCCCGAAAAAAGAACAGTGCATGCATTAGGTTTGAGTAAATGATCGTTTCGTCGATGGGTGCAAGAATCTGGAATGAAACCAACACGCGATAAGCAAACGGTAGGTAGAAAGGCAATTGTAGACAGCTTTGACAAGGATGTCATCAGACGAGTTATTATAAAAATGATGGAGGCCAAAGAAACAGTGAGTGTAAGAAAACTGAGGGTTTTGTTGAGAAAGGACAATAACATAGAGATATCCAAAACAACTTTGTGGAAAATTATAAGGACATTAGGCTTCACTTTTAGAAAGTACATGGGAGGTAGAAATATCCTTTGCAAGCAACCGCATTTAGGAGCCATGAGAAGCAGATACCTACGTGAAATAAGGGAAATGCGCAAAGAAAATTATGACATAGTGTATTTGGATGAAACGTGGATCAATGCGCACCACACAATCAATGGATGGAAAGATAAAACGTTATGTGCCCAGTAGTAAAGGACAGCGTTTGGTCATAGCCCATGCTGGTAGTACTCATAATGGCTTACTACAGAATGCTGGGCTCGTGTTCGTATCAAAGCATACAGACAATAGGGATTATCATAATGAGATGAATGGTAATGTATTTAGAGATTGGCTCGAGAATACAGTACTTCCATCCCTTGATAGACCGTCATGTCTAATCATGGACAATGCATCATATCACAATGTTGTTGCCCAAGAAGACAAAATACCTACGGCATCGAGCACAAAGGAAGCAATAAAGATATGGCCCTGAAGGGAAAATATACCATTTCCAGAAACATATTTCAAGCTACAGTTGTTGTCCCTTGTAAAACAGACGCAAAAAAGCAAGAAATTTCAAATTGACAAGTTGATAGAAGAGCATGGCCATAGGTGCTTGAGACTTCCGCCGTATCATTCTCATTAAAACCCTATAGAACTTTTGTGGGCTAAAATTAAAGGACAAGTGGCAGCTGCCAATACTACATTCAAATTGTCTGACGTCAAGATACTAACCCAGTCCGCGCTATTAAATATTGATAAAAGTTACTGGAAAAAATGTGAGGACCATGTGTTGAAAGAGGAAGAGGACTATTGGAGAAAGGGTGGATTGAATTTTATGCAACCGAGAGCAATCATCAACCTACTGGAATCGTCCGACACAGATTAAGGCCTGAGAAGAGTATGCCCTGGCCATCCTCACTGTCAGCCCTACACAGATTGGAAGACTTGAAAAGGTACAAAACGAAGCCATGCGCATCATTTTGGGCTGCACGAAAGACACCAGCTGTGTATCAATGAGATACCTCCTTGACTGCCCGACAATGGAACACAGGATCAGAATCTGGAGAGCTCGTGCATTCTTAAAAATAAGTGCAGATGAGCAGCACCTCTGCATGACGCTATATTCAGAGAAAAGGGTGACAGGCTAAAGAGAGGCAAATCATGGATGGGTCGGGCGGAAGATGTCGTCAGACAGGTCTGCAGTCCTACCAGTATCAAACCCCGGCAAGGAATGGGTGCCGGTGCCTCCAGCTTTTAAGTGCACTTTCTCCTGCATTATCACACTCGACAGACGGTGCTGAGAGCAGAACCCTGTCGCTGTCAATGCAGAAGTCAACGCGCTCATCTATGAACACTCATATAGCCCCAAAGTGCTCATCTATACAGATGGATCTGATGTAAAGCAGCACAGAAGTGCGTGGGCATTTACAGCCCATTCAGCGGGCCGAACCGTTCAAGAATCCAATGGTGCCCACTCTATGACCTCGAGCAGCATGACGATGGAGGTGATGGCAGTTACACAGGCTTTTATATGGCTGGAATCACAGCATTATACCATCGTGTGTGTACTAAGTGACTCAATGCGCATGATTCAGAAGATCAAAGCTGGATCTGTACGTAGACGGTGAACTGAGTCGCTACGGAAGTCTGTTGTTCGTAAAGTCACCTTCATCTTCGTCCCAGGACATGTGGGAGTCGAGGGAAATGAACGAGCTGATAAACTGGCTGGCTCTGCACCCCCTGTAGATGGCCAGCCCATGGATCGTGCCGATGTTATTAACGTCCTTAAAGATATGGCGAGAACAGAGGACTTTGACGTCAGTGAATCCACATCGCTGTCCAGGATGAAAGACTTGGGAGTAAGAATTCGGCACGGCCAGATGCGAGAGGTACATCGGGAAAACAAGGCGCCTCGACAACCAACACAGAACTGGCACTATTAGCCACCGGACGCTGATGCATATGCTGGGGGGGGGGAGGATCTGACATGTCCGGAGTGCAATGAAGATACCCCAACTGATAACTGATAATTGAAGAAACAAGAAGGAAATGAAAAATAAGGTAAGAAATTTATTCCTTCTACTTTCCTGTTAATTTACAAATTATTTACCCCGTGCCTCTGTAAATTCTCTGTCTTTACTAATATTACACATTGCACCCCTCTCGGGATTCTCCGTGGTGAAGTGGTCAAGCCGTCTGATTCGGGCTCCTAAGGTTGTATGTTCGATTCCGGGCCGCGTCCTTCATTTCACGAGTGCATTTTTTTCGGAGACTCCCAAGGGTCGTCGCTGGAGCTACGGAGTTCGTGCTTTGTGCAACGCTTTCCGTGCTGCGGAAAGAAACTGAGCCATATGGGATAAACACCCGGTGCAATGCAGCCGACCCTGTCGATTTTAAGCTAATTCTTTCATTGCACCCACTCTCACACGAATCCGGATACGCCTTTGTGTGTCAGCAGAATTGACATGTCTCACATTACCGTAAAAATAACTTCGTTAGCGAGAAATCACTAGTTGTTCAGCAAAAGATCAAAGGAATGTCGCCGCTTTCAATGATTTAAGTTGTTTTTGGACCTTTCAAAGACATATTCCTTGGGTGGGGGTAAATATAAGACAGCTGGAAAAATTTCATAACGATGCAACAGACAGTTTTCAAAATAATTGATCGTGAATGAAGGCAACCAAATGTGGACATACTATAGGTGCAAAAGATTAATATCATTGATTGCTTGATTGATTGATTTGATTTAGGAACCGACATCACAACATTCGGGGCATTCCCATAAGCGCTCTGTCCCCATCCTCAGCAGCCAGCGAAGAGTTCCAACACTAATAGTACCAGTAGCAATCTGATTATATGTCCGTCTCGCATTTCCTCTGAGCATCGAGCGTCGGCCAGATCCCCTCGTCACTCCTTGCTGTCTCATTCTTGCCAGACCATGGTGATCCATTTGCTCCTCCGAGGTGTACACATGCTCCCACAAGGCTCCAACCACATCTGCCTTGTCATGCATAATATCATTGAAAGTAGGAACTTGGAATGTTAGAACAATGAATGCAGATGGAAAATTAGAAAGAAATAAAACATCAAACAAGAAATTGAGAGAGAGAGAGAGAGAGAGAGAGAGAGAGAGAGAGAGAGAGAGAGAGAGAGAGAGAGAGAGAGAGAGGATTAACATATTACTATTAGGAATATCGGAAACGAGATGGAAAAGGGCAGGGATACAGACAGGAGAGGATTGTAAGATTATTTACTCTGGCGGAGAAGAACAGCAAAGAGGTGTAGCTATTATATTAGATAAGCAAACATCAAATTATGTCAAAGGATATCGGGCTGTGTCAGAAAGAGTTCTGTTAGTAAAATTAAACGGAAGACCTTTTAAAATAAATGTCATTCAAGTATATGCCCCAACAAGTGAATGCAGTGAAGAAAATATAGAGGAATTTTATAATGACATGGTGTCTGCTTTGAGGAACTGTAAAAAAAAAAATTAGAAATAAATATCATAATGGGTGATTTCAAGGCAAAAATAGGAAAGCAAAGCGATGGATGCAGTGTAGGCAATCATGGTTTGGGAGAGAGAAATGAAAGAGGATACAGACTTATAGAATGGGGAAAAGAACAAGAAATGATTGTAGGAATCATATGGTTTAAACAGCATCCTAGAAGATTAAGGACATGGAGGAGTCCAGACAGCAGGATTAAAAACCAGATAGATTACATCCTGATTAGCAAAAGGTTTCAAAATGCGTTAACAGTCGTAAAAACAGTTCCAAATGCAGACTGTTACAGTGATCACAGATTAATTACAGGCAAATTGAGTGTAAAGTTAAAGAAAGTCAAGTATACAGCATTAAACCCTAAATATGACTTGTGCAAATGAAAACTGACAAAGAAATACAAGATAATTTTGTTGTTGTTGTTGTTGTTGTTGTTGTTGTTGTTGTTGTTGTTGTTGTTGTTGTTGTTGTTGTTGTTGTTGTTGTTGTTGTTGTTGTTGTTGTTGTTGTTGTTGTTGTTGTTGTTTGTCAATCAAGAATGATGATGACCATTCATGTTATCCAGTGCTACTTTTCACTTGCTGTACAATTTTCTGGTGTACCAGTGAAAGCGTCTTCAAGTTGCTGTTGGATCTCAAAGCACTTATCATGATCGTGGGTGTTAATAATATTAATCCTGGGGCTAGATTTGTGTTTAGCTGTGTAGATTCTCTTTGTTCTCAGTCTAACCCTTGCAGCAATCAAAGAATGATCTGTATCACATTCAGCACCGTGGTAGCTTCGAGTTAATGATATTTGGTTCAGATGTTGTCTCCGTGTGGTGATGAAGTCCAGCTGATGCCAATGGCCGGACCTTGGATTTTTCTATGTGGCTTTATGCAACTCTTTTATTTTATTTTATTGTTTTTTTTTTTTTTTTTTAAAGGAGTTTGTATTACATAGGCTATTTCTGGTGAATGCTCCAGCAGCCTTTGCCCATTTTTATTCATGCGACCGATGTTGTATTTTCCAAGGCACACTGGCCATGAACTCGAGTCCTTGCCCACACGAGCACTGAAATGCACTCAGGAAATTCCCATACGCACTCAGTCCCCTTGTTCAATAGCCAGCGAATAGTCATACTACTAATTGTTCCCACCGCTATCTGATTAAAAGTTCTCCTGGTCTTCCCTCTCAGTTTCCAGAACCCCTGCCGATACCCCTCAATCTCACTCTTTCCACATATGGGTTCTCAATCTGTTCCTCCGCCTTCTCCACCTAGTCCCACAAGCGCACGACCACCTCCCCCTTGTCCATAGGCAAGGTACCACCAAGAGGTGCATTCCCTGCCATCCTATCAGCCTGTTCATTCCCCCGTACACCCGCATGGCCAAGGTAAAATATCCACACAATTCTCACAATCTGTGACCTCTGAAGCGCCGAGAGCTATTCCACACGAAACATTCTTTTCTCCACCTTGCTAAGCATATTCTTTGAATCCGTAATGAACACAACGTGTGATGCAGTAGTCTCCTCTAGCCACCGGAATGCCGCTGTTTCTGCCTCCACCTCCATTCTCATGCTGGAGGTTGTAGTCTCATATGCCAGGCTCTCCTTTTTCAAGACTCGCCCATTAGCCTTTGCAATAAAGCCCCAGCCACTACGTCTGTTTCTCACTACTGACCCATCGGTGTAGATGACTATATCACCTTGATGTGTGTTGCTCTGGATCAGCTGTTGCACTTCAAACTCAGTGCGGGCCGCTGCCCATTCTCTGCTCTCTCGACCCAGTGTTATTATTACATTGTGCCAGTCCGTCATGTCATCCGGAATTCCAACCCACTCTCTTTCACGATTGATGGTCTCTAGATCACACACCTGACTTATAGAAAGTTATGCCTGCGCCGTCCAGGACCTGTCTCGTCTTAGTCTATGACCCTTTACCATTGCTGCATGCAGAGGGTGATCTCTGTATGCAGCAACTCTCCGATACCATTTGGCCTGAAGGACCTTACGTCTATCCGTCATTGTAAGTAGCGCCAGGATATGCCTCATGCAGATAATTGGTGTGTCCTTTGTGCACCCCAGTATTAACCGCATGGCAGCTTTCTGTATGTGCTCAAACCATTAAAGCTGGCTTTTTGATACTGTCAGCAGCCCCAAACCATACTCAGTGACAGAAATTATTAACTGCTGAAAGAGCCTGTACAGCATCCTCTGATCTACCCCGGTTGCTGCCTTAGCCCTCAATGCATTAAGTCCCCTACCAGCCTTCACGACCAAATCCTCCACATGATTCTTAAAAGACAAACACCTGTCAAAGGTGATACCCAAGTACTTCAATTTACTCTCTTGACTAAGAGGACATCCATTCAACATAATACCTGGGACGTCTGCCTTGACGATCCGGTTATCCAGGGAGTACCACACAACCGATGCCTTGTCTGGGTTAATAATGGCCCCTGCGTCCCTGCACCACTCCGTCACCTTATTTACCGCCACATGTACGTCTTTCACCAAACTGACCCTGACTCTGCCCTGTCAGTACACCAGCACATCATCTGCAAATGTCAAGATTCTACCCACACCTGGTGTCTCAATAGCTACGATTTTGCTGTTGTAGGCATTAAAGAGCACCGGGGACAAGGCAGATCCCTGCGGCAACCCAGATGTAATAGTACAGGGGTCAGAAGTCCAGGTACTCATGCGCAGTGCAACCTTATGCTCATAAAGGACTGTCGCAACCCATCTAACAAGGCAAGGGCAGACCTCCATGTCAGGACGATTGAGTTCGGCGTCAATCACAGCCGTTTATCTTACATCGTCAATATTCGTCAGGTCAGTGGACAATCCTAGACACATGGTTCTTACGTTCCAGGTTGCAAGCCGTAGCCTGAGGTTTCTATTTTTTTTTTTAAAGTAATACTGGTGCATTGGTTTTACAGCCTGCGATTCAGATTTTGTCCTAGCCCCAAGCACCCATTGAAGCATATTGGGTTCAATATGCAGGTTGTGGGGGATCAGCGCCCAATTTGCCCGGGGCTGCCCAGCTTGTGGCGGGCGGTAACTGATCAGTGACACCAGTAGGTGTCTCCCACCACCAGAGACATCCCGTGTCGCGCCACGTCTATGCCAATTGACAATGATTTATAACCCCCTTCACAGCCTATCACCCTCCCATATATGGGTTTTCACTTAGACGTTAAACACACGTTGTGGCTCTTTCGCGTCACATGATGATGATTGAAAACTACTGGTTTTTAACCTACCGCTGAGGTAATCAAAACAGGGCTTTGTTCAAAAGAAATTCTCATTTAAGACAGTAATTTCTTAAAATATATCGTTATTGAGATCGGGTGTCAAATTCATTCGTAACCTGCCTTAATCAGACGGACCACATAACAGGTTCACTATGTTAATTTGGTCTTGTCAGTAGGACACAGATCTCCGCTTAATTTAAATCAGAACACAGGCTTGCTGTTAGACCGGCCTGATTGATAGTTAACCCACAACTGAAAAACTATTTAATTTACGCCAATTGTAAATGTTTTACTTTTAAATTAGGAATTATTCAGCCACATAATTTGATAGGATAGTTTATAAGGACCTCGGCTGCAGATCATTCTCTGGCTCCCCAGAAGATGCATATTAATACAGCTAACGTAGTATCGACCTCTCCGTCTCAATGACAGACTATCAAATGCCTTTCGGGTCGAGTCCGGAAGTATTCATATTCAATGACGGAACCCGCCAAGAACCTCCAAGATTGCCCAACACGGGAGTGATAGCAGTTCACTATCCCGAAGTTTGTCAGAATGCACGACTTTATTGACAAAAGTATCTAGGCACATTCGTACATTTGAGTTATGTTTCACGGGACTAGTGAAGTTCACCACAGCCGATACAAGACTCTCGAGAACTAAGGGGCTGTCATAGTTCATATCTGACGCGTAGAATTCCACTCACACATTAAAATGTGGTACAGCCACAGGTGTCATAGAATGCACCAATTTCTCCAGAATGCCTCTCATTCTACAAACACAAAGGAAGAATTTTTTTTTTTTTAAATTCGCATATCCTTTACAGGACATCGCTGTCAACAGCAGCATCTTTCAGCTAATTGTTGATTTCTTGGCAAGATTACGCTCAGTAGTTTGCCATTGCTTTCTGAGCGGCCGGCTCAATTATCCCGCAAGTCACCAGCGGGGATAGAACCGCTTCCAGTTCTCGCCCGCTACGAGTCTCTGCGTGATAAATAAGATTACGGAAAAAGTGGTGTAACCCTCGGCCAGAGAGACCGGCAAAGGGAGAATTACAGAAGAATAAACTGTGTTCTCTAAATTCAAGAACTGACGCAATGTTATGAGGCATGGTGAAAGAAGAACCTGTAACCATGACGTAAGCTTGCAGACACGAAGTAAATACAACCACCACGGTCTGCTGACTGTGTGGGAACGAGTTCGATTTGATGCCAGCACTTTTTACCAACATAATACAGGTGGACGTCAATAAGACCTGGAGCAACATGGCTACGGATTATCGCCTTCTCGCCGAGAACGAACCTTGCTACCTGAACGGTGTGAACCGGCCCAACGTTTGAATGGAGGAATTAGGCGTGGAGTGTCAAACGGATAATAAAGCTACACAGACGTGCTGCCGACCACGCAGACTCAATGGCGGGTGAAAAGGACCGCATGAATTTCTGGCCGCAATGAAACCGCACAGACGTGAAGCTACACAAAATGTGGGAAATAAGAAACTGTATATGTGTTAGGAGATCCTGATATTAAAATCATATAACTTCACAATTAAGAACAGGTATGGAGAAATTAAATGTATAGTTAGTTAGTCGACAGATCATCCTCATTGCACATCGAACCATTCAGTCCATAAGGGCTCGGATCCCCTCCTCAGCAAATCCCGCAGCGTGTGCGGCTAACGACGCCAGTTCTGTGTTGGTTTATCAATCGTCTTTGGCTTCCTGCGTAGTGTTCTTGTTTGGCCATCCCTCTTTTAATGTGCTGCTCTCGCAGTCTGGCCATTGTTGTAGATTCACAGTCATCACTTGGTTCTCGCAAAAGTCTTACTTCTCGTAGAGCATTCAGAATGTCAGCCTGGTCCATGGCGCGTCCGCCCTCCACAGTAGCCTCACCTGCGAGCTTGTCAGCCCGCTCATTTCCTTGTACTCCCGCATGCCCTGGCACGAAGATGAAACTAATCTTTGCCAGCCGAGACCGCTCCAGTGGCAGCGACCATTCTCTTCTGATCGACCCCTCCTCTATCCTCTTGATCATGTTCATTGAGTCGCTAAGGAAACAAGCCCTAGTGAATGTCTGTGTCTCGAGCCATGTTATTGCTTTACTTACTGCCATGACTTCCATGGTCAGGCTACTTGTGGTTTCAGTGAAAGCACCAGAGTCCTCCTTCACAATTCTCCCTCCGGCCCGAGCTGTAAAGACCCATGAGCTTCTCACATGTCGGACGACCGACCCATCTGTGTAGATGACGGCGTCACCGTCTAGCGAATTTTCGAAAATCAACGCTTGTACTTCAGCCTCAACAGCAGCCGGATTTTCTTGTCTGCATTTTCTATCTAGTTGGATGCAAACTGAAAAGGATGTGCAGAAGTCTGTTGGCACTTGCACCCACTCCTCGCCAGGTTCTAAGTCCTCAAGTGAACACACCTGTTGAAGAATGTCTTCGGCTTGACCCATCCACGACCGTCCTCTTTTTAACCTGCTGCCCTTCACCTTCCTAATTTCACTATGCAGTGGATGTTGTGTGTATGCGTTAATTCTGAGGTAGGCGCGTGCCCTGCAAACTTGTATTCTCTCTTCAATGGTTGGAAAATCAAGAAGGTGGCGCATCGCCCTGCATAATTAAATGTATATTCTCTAGTAACTAGTCAGTAAAGCTGCGGATTTTCATCTTTCTGTCTGATCTTATGTTATTTCATGAACTATCATTGTATCGTGTTACTTGATTGTGCACTATTATTTTCCAGTTTTTGTATATGACATATTGCTATACATTTGTTATTCTTCTGGCAACAAGTAGGAACCTTATGTTAGGAAGATTTGGGCTTTGTTCTGGATATACTGTTGACTTTCATTTGTCTTGTCAGATGGCTGTCACGTTTATGGAAACTATTAGTTTCTTAATTTGTTGTAGATAATTATATTACTACATTTTTCTGCATTCATACTACTTATGTAGGCATATCATTATATGCCTATTTGTAATTTGCATACTTTATGTTTATTTGATGTTCGAGATGCAAATTTCCATATGGTAACTCACTAGGAGAATTGTATTACAAGCGCGAGTCAATAAGTAAGTAACACAGTTCTGTGGAATAGTGTCACAAAATAAAACCTTGCGTTTAACCAGTTGATTATTATAGAGGCTTTGGATATTCAGTTCACTTATGACTAGAACAAAAATAAAGGACTCTATTGGAGTATAAACAATAACTGTTTAATAGTGAGAACTAGAGAACATTTAGCAAGAGACAAAAAGTCCTGTTCATAGGACAGTGTTCCATGTTTGTTTCACCGCGCCGGAATTATGAAGCCGGAGTTTCTATAAACTAATAGGAACCGTTGTGTTAAGAACAATAATAGTATTTTCCACGGATTATATATTTACATGGGATTCAGATCTCATGGTCATCAGAGCTCCTGGAAGAGGACATGTCTGGAGAGAAGGATACGACTTCGGTGAGGTCTATTGTACTGACTCGTGTGATGTCGTGTAATCCTTGCCATGATATGTGCACTATGATCCTGAACTTTGAAGGCTGACATATACATTTATGTTATAATACACGACACACATTGTCTTCGCATACACGTCTCATATACGTTACACTTTTCTTTTAATAAATTAATCTTTATTAATTTTTAGAAGCAAGAGTTGTTGAGTATGTTGCGTTGGGGAAGTATGAGAGGGGGCATAGTACGACAATGAGAGAGTGATAGGAATAGGTGTCCATGGGCTGATGGAGTGTGTTGGACGGAAGCTGGTGGATTCTCCGGGATATTGATAGGAAAGAAAAATATTATAATGTGGGTGTTGACTCTCCTCACTCCAGGGACGACACTTTAAAGGAGGACACGACAAATAGCAGGTAAATGTAGTTGGTGTTTTCTACAGGTGTCATTAGGTGACAGCAACAGCGAACTTTATATTCCCGTTCATCAGGTGGCGCTGGGTGTCTCATGCGCATGCGCAGTGCATAAACAAAATGGCGACTGTGCTTAAGAAGTGTACAACCAAAGAGCAATGTGCTGTTTTTTTTTGTGTGTTTTTTTGTGGGCAAAAGGACTGCCTGCAAAGGACATTCATAAGGAAATGCTTCCTGTTTATGCTGACAAATGTTTGTCCCGTAAAGCGGTGCATAGCTAGGTAGAAATTTTTTTTCAAGGACGCTCTAAAATTGTTGATGAAATCCGATCTGGTTGTCCTGTTGAGATTGCAACAGAAGCATCCGTGCAGCGGGTGGAGGAGATAATTATAGGTGACAGGGAGTAACGATAGGCTCTGTAGCATCTGCAATAGAGTGCTCACATGGTTCAGCATACAGCATAATCGATTGAAATTTAAGAAAGTGTGCTCAAGGTGTGTACCCAGAAAATTAAAGGATGAACACAAATTGAACCGATTTGGCCTGTCCTTGCATCATCTCTGTCGATACGAAGATGAAGGAGAAGACATGCTGAACAGGATTGTTACTGGGGCCGAATCATGGGTGCATTACTACCAGCCCGAATCAAAGCGTGCTTCAGTGCAATGGAAACAACCTTCTTCACCCTGTGTCCAAAAATTTAAGGTTACGCCATCAGCAGGGAAGGTTATGATGACAGTTTTCTGGGATTGTCAAGGAGTGCTTTTAACCAATTTCAAGAAGAAAGGTCACAGTGTGAATTCTGAATAGAACTGTGAAGTTCTGTCGATGCTTCATGATGCTTGATCAAAGAAAACGTCCAGGACTGCTGACTAGAGGAGTGTTGCTTCTTCATGACAATGCCAGACCACACACGGCTCGATTAACCCAGGAGAAAATAAACCAACTATGGGGGAAAGTTCTGGAACATCCACATTACAACCCCGATTTAGCCCCTAGCGATTTCCACATTTTTGGTCCACTGAAAACCTACTTTGGCGAGAGACATTTTTGCAAATGATGCCGAAGTTGAATGTGAAGTGAAAACGTGGTTTAGAAAACAGAGCACGCAGTTCTATGCAGCTGGTTTGAGAGGACTGGTAAAATTATGGGATAAGTGCATCAATGTTGTGGAAATTATGTTGAGAAATAAAGGGACAATGTATGTAGAAACATAAACTGGTTTCAAGTTGTTATCATATTTATTTATTTTTCTACAGACATTTGTGACTTACTTATTAACTTCCCTCGTATATTATTTGGTGTTATTATGTGTAGCGCCCATCGGCATATTGTCTATTAATTGCGTTTGAAACAGAGGTGTAGTGGTGCAGACATTACTGCCATGACCTTGAGGATGTCATGGCATAGTCAAGTCATAACTCAGGGTAAATGTTAGAGGTTATGACTGTGTTCAGCAAGTGAACACCGGAACGTGAAAAGTGGACTTTGCACACAACGTGAAAAACGTTGGGGTCTCACTTGCCAAGTGACAGGAAGTAGAGTCCAGACAAGGCAGTCTACGATTTGGTTTTGTTCAGTGCGGACCATGTCAAGTCTAGAGTAATGGTCAATACTGCGCCACTCTTTTAAAGAATTAGGTTATGTTTAGAAAACGTTATGTAGAAGTATTATCGAATATCTGAGTTGTAAATTGGTGATATCAACCCATGTCAACCTCAGTCTGTGTAGAATAATATACACCTAAAATTACAACTGGTGTCTGAGTCGACTACTGTTCGAGTTCACTATTGTTAAGTTATGTCGAGTGGCGTTCATAGTAAGTCCAGCAATGTGTAGAGGTTTAAAGAATCACTATCAGCTAAGTTATATGTAGAGAAAATGACTTTGATGCAGACTGGGAAAAGAAGAAGTAGTCATATATCCCTTGTTGGACACGAGCAGAAAGAAAGAAGAAGTGTTTACAAAAGCCACCAGTAAATCGGCCAACCCACATCCCAGTAGCATCATGGCAATTGCCAATAATCAGTATCCGGTGTATGTTGTGCTTAGCCCTTCCAGTGCTTGGTGAACGAGTGTTCAGTGTAACTCACTGAGGCCTGTTGCATAGACTGATTATTGGCACTTTAAGCTCGGCAATCAGGTACTCTTATGATACCACTACCGACCCTTTGATCTGCTAAACCAAACTTTGAATGGAGCGGCTGTAAGGAACCGGGTGTCTGAATTAGCGACGTGGACTTCAGCATTTCATTCCTCATGATGGGGTGTTACAAGTGAAACACAGTCCTTCCCAGACTAGACAGTAGGAGAGGAACATAGAGGGATAAAGAGAGGAGTGAACGCAGTAAAGCTGGAAGAGAGCCACAGCCAGGCTTGACAATGTCAGTGTGAATATGGGAGTGATAGATTGTATGTATTACCTATGATTGTTTTGATGTAGAACTCGATAATACACATTCTTGATTATGTCTTTCAACCTCTCAACAAGAGCACCAGGGTATAGATCCCAAGAATGAGCGATGATCAGATAATGTCATGTCTGGCAGTCATCCATAAAACTGGCAGGCTTTTCCTATTGGAGCGTTGATGTTTACTGGTGTTTACACCACGACTCTTGTGATCGAGTGAGATGGCAAAACATGACCACCCACGCTTATCGGCATGGTAATTGATGGATGATGGATGGATGTTTACTGGACATGCATATCTCACCTTAACCAGACCACAGATCCAGAAGGACACAAGTAACTTTATATTTATGTAGATGCTTTTCATCAATTCATCACTACATTGTTATATTGCATAAACCTCTATAGTTTCACTATCATCATCGTGAAAACCATCGTATGTTCAATGATTAATGATAGACATTAAACGTGACAGTAGTTTGTTTTAACTCATAGTTCCGTTGTTACTTTTTTCCAAGGGTGGTATTGAATTACTTACCTTGGTGGTGGCTTAATTACATAATAGGGAGAGGAAATAAGTCATACGGGAACAGCTGCCCTGCCTAGTAGTCCACTTGTCGACATAAACCTAGGCATTTAACTTCCCCCTTTCCACTCCATGGGGAATATTAAGACCAGCTAATTTCACTTTTATTTAACGAGCCACTTGTAGCAGTACTCTTGGATATCTTCTTCTTCTGCTGCGTTCATCCGAATTTTTTTCGCACATGATTGCGTTGTGCCTGTTTACAGCAGAGCTGCGTTCTTGTGCTGTTAGGCCGACAATCTGACTTCTGCGGGAATTTGTTGACCGGGTTAACCTTTCCGGGTACTCTTGAATATGCAGGGACTTTATCTGTACATCAGCCATATAGATTTTGTCCCGAGTCTGTTACTGACAAATTGTGGTCTCAGTCAGAAATCAATACTTGTCACTTCTGACAAACTGGGGTTGCTCGTCACTGATAATACATTATCTTGGCGGTGGTGAAGTTCACCACAGCTGATACAAAACTCTCGAGAACTAAGGGGCTGTCATAGTTTATTTTCCATTGGCACCCTGACAGACGATAGTTTGTTACATTGTGCTTCAAAAAGGCATAATAACTACAGTACAACCCATAGTGGTAGCGAATGTGACTGATAAGGCCAATTCACGCTGTAAATGTACGTTTACAGTGGATGCATGTGAACACATGGTCATATCCACCACCATGCACCATCTTACATCTCGCACGCTCGGTGTGTAACTTATCTGCAACAATTTTCTCCTTTTTCTTTATTCCATTTCTGATATTTGCCCTCCATGCAACACACTTAGTGGCGACTTGCTCCCAATGTGCATTATCAATGCCTGTATCAATCATGTCCCGCTTACACACATCTTTGTATCGTAGTAAAGGCCGACCCTGAGATCTCTTACCCATCTGTAATTCACCAAAAAGATGTCCTTTGGTATTCTACCATCATCCATCCTCCTAACGTGTCCTATCCATCCAAGTTTACGAAGACAGAGCATTGAAAAAACCGTCACACAACCTGATCTTTCCAAAACTTCACTATTTGTGATTTTGTCTTGCCACTTAATACCAAGTATTCTTCGCAGACACCGCATATGAAAGCTTTTTAAATGTTTCTCTTGGTGTAAGTTAACCAGGCTTCACTGCCATAAAAAAAAAAGAGTAATAAGGTCACAGGCTTGATAGACAAGGACTTTTGTTTTGGCAGTAAGCTTCCTGTTTTCCCAGACTCTGTTTGTTAACCTGCTCATTGTTGTTGCTTCTTAACAATCCTTATGTTGATTTCCTGATCTAGGGATAAATTAGTTCCTTTTAGATGTTTAGAAATTCACCCACACATTAAAATGTGGTATAGCCACAGGAAAGGGGTGGATCAAAGTGGGGAATGTGTTGACCCGTCTGATGCATACCTTGGTTTTGTCACAGTGTGTGGTGGGGACGTATGAGATAGGTCTTGCATGTTAGTTGTATGTCCTTTACAGAACGTGGCAGTCAACCCTAGCATTTTTTGCTGTTCGTGAATCCTGGGCAAGTTTACATTCAGTAGTTTTCCATTGCTTTCTGAACGACCGGTGAAAGATCAATAACATATCTGTAACTAGTATGTCATCATAAACCAGTGCACCTCTCTTTAGAAGAAAACATGGACAACCTTCCATGAGGTTCCGTAAAACCATCACAGAGCTCTCTGGCGCCTGGGGTAGGTACAAGATAGTCCTCTTTATACACATCACAGCGGCATTAAGTTTTTTCTCATGCAAGTGACCGAAGCAACCAGACTACAGCTGCCAATAAGTTCCCTTTAACGGAGTGGTTGAACATGGTGGGTAGAAATCAAACTTTTCTCTGCCTGCTGTATGGTTTCTGTCAACGTCACTGTATCCACGGTTCACTGTACCACAGTTCACTGTATCCACGGTTCACTGTATCCACGGTTCACTGTACCAGTTCATACATAAATTCACACGTAATGTTTGGAGGTCATAGAAGTAGAAGCAAACATGTAGAGGCTAGAGGACACGCTAGACAACATTACAGTTGAAAGCTATAGTTATTGACCAGGATTCAAACCTGTCACCTGAAAGCTATAGTTATTGACCAGGATTCAAACCTGTCACCTGAAAGCTATAGTTATTGACCAGGATTCAAACCTGTCACCTCCAAATGATGACAACCCCTCGCTGCATGAATAAGTGTTGGGATATCTAGTTGTATTTGTGTCAAAGTATTCTTGTTCTTGCAGCGAGGTACCTTCCCTTCAGGTCGATCACCAACTTGCTACATTTTCCGCTGTCTAGGATGGACAGGATGATTTCAGAGCAGATGACTTTACTTTACCTTCTGTCCCTGTCCAACTTTCAGATAATATATCTGCTCAGCCCTAGTGTTGGTGTTCTTGTTTGGCAGTCTCACAACACCCTGTATGACAGCTTAGTGAGTACTTTGTTGTAGCTCCATGCAGCCATGCCTTGTCTGAGGGCTACATTACACGAAGTTAAGTATTAAACCCATCATAACTGATTACATTTAAAACATGTACACGTGTATTTGTTTTGTAATTCTCATTAAGCAGCTATTATTTAAATACAACAACCTGGCAGAGATATACAAAGCAGGTGGACCAGTTCTAATAGAGCAGCTTCACTAAGTCCTTATAAACATATGGGTGAAAGAGACCATGCCACAAAATTTCAAGGAAGCGTCAGTAGTCCACCGTTACAAACATAAAGGAAACCACCAAGCCTGTGACAACCACCGAGGCATCTCCTTGCTCTCACTTGCAGGGAAGATATGTCGCGGCAATTCTTGGAGTTGTCGATCGATGAAAGACTGTCGCGCCATTCGTCTACAGGCGGGCGCCATCCTTTGATGTTGGAGACAGACTGTCCTGATGGGAGTCGGAAAGATCTTTTGTTGTGGGGAAAAAATCCCCCAGATTAAAGCGGGACAGCTGGCCAGTTTACATCGAGTCAAAAAAGGAGAGAGAAAAATAGTTTCTTGACGCCTAGAGTCTAGTCAGATTTGTTACATCATTCAGACACAGCATTAAAACAGTCTGGATAAACAACTTTGGCGGGAGTCGACCAAATGTTGTGAGACAACAAGAAAGTGTGTGATGTTCCTGGTTTGATTGTGGAGAGAGACTACAGTGTCTTATGTTGATTTACATCGGCGGACATTTATCCATTGTGTGATTTAGTAGTCTCAATTTCAAACAGGAATTAAAATATGGTATTTAATTAAATAGACCCAAATTAGATTATTCTTAGGAATCGAGTGTAGTAATATGCATTGTGAGAACGTATTATAGGAGCGTCGGCAGCAGTAGACAATCGCGTTGCTTAAACTAGCTAGTGTGAGATATCAATTAACTCAGTGAGTTAAGAACAAAGTAGCCCCCGGGAAGGTTAACCCGGTCAACAAATACCCGCAGAAGTCGGATGTGTCGGCCTAACGGCGCAAGAACGCAGCTCTGCTGTAAACAGGCACAACGCAGTCACATCCGAAGAAAAAAAATTCAGGATGAACGCAGCAGAAGAAGAAGAACAATGTAGTGGGATGATATGTAGGGAGATTGAAAATGGTTGGGGGGGATAAAGGAACTGTAAAATGGTAGGATCTTCCAGTAGGGTATCTACTGGTTTCTGCACTTTTCCTTTAGTCTTTCCTTGTCTTACCATGACTCAGACCGATGTGATGAGCTCTTCTGCCTTACGACAGAGCTTAGTTCTCTGTTATATATATCTGAGTGCGCCCGTCGGCCTACACTCACCTAATACTGGTCGGAATCGGGTTGCTCTCACCGGGTGTGTTCTCTCTTCAACAGGTTCCACTATATTCTCCAAAAAGCTAGCAGAAAAGTCATAGAAGATGATTATGGCTCGAGCATTGAAGGCAGTTTTTACTCAGTGGCTTTTGCACTGGGCCCATAACCCAGAGGGTCTGTAAGAACCTGGCCTCTGCTGAGCGGGAACCGATGATCATCTAAGAGTGATTCCTCAGTGGTAGTTATCAGCAAAGTAGAGTGAAGATACTTACAATACACCTGTAACAGGAACAATAGTAGTTATATAGAGAAATTGAATATTAACATTTGCTTTTTTCCAAATGGTGAATTCCTGTGCGACATTATCAATTAACAATTGCGTTTTTCCAAAGGTGTATTCCTGTGAGAAATTAACTACTACATTTAGTTTCAAAGTGACAGTAAACATTTATTTTACTGTACAAGAGTTATCAGATCACAGAACTTTTAGTGACATATTAGTTATACTGTGTGTGTCAGATTCATGGTCAGTATTGGACTATTGGATGCCCCGCTTCCGATACACCCATATGGAGACCATCCGCCACCCATCTTCTTACAATTGTGTTGTATATATACTATACACAAATGGCTTACACTGGCTGTTAGGGCAGGGAAGACCGGCCAAGCAAATATAGTTAGCCACCATCACCTTCATTGAGTTATCTACCAGAGATATTTTGGCACAGGCTTTGTGGCTGTTCCTGTCAAGATCACTGTGATGGCTTGTTCACTGTGATACCCCATCATTAGAGACAACAAGTGTTGAGTAAAGGGGAACACAACAACCATAAACATCACATCCATGAAAGTCAAGTCAAGGACCAGCTCTCACACCATGAGATGTACTGGGTATATGGTGCTAGCCCCATATTTTTAGACCAACTGACATTCAATGGGTGATATGGTTGATTTGTTAAGGCAGACATTTATAATTTTTGAATATTTTAGAGCTAAAGTTTCTTCTTCTTCTTCTTCTTCTTCTTCTTCTTCTTCTTCTTCTTCTTCTTCTTCTTCTTCTTCTTCTTCTTCTTCTTCTTCTTCTTCTTCTTCTGCATTCATCTGTAGAGTTTTTTCTGACGTGATTGCGTTGTGCCTGTTTATAGCAGAGCTGCGTTCTTGTGCAGTTAGGCTGACACATCTGACTTCTGCGGGGTTTGTTGACCGGGTTAGCCCTCGCAGGTGTTTTGAAGGACATTCGACTCTCACTGTTGTGGTGTCATCTACATCCCAGCTGGTCAAGTTAGAATGACCGAAGTCATCACGGTCAACCCTCAAGGGAAGGCAGGGGCAAACCATGGGCATTCCCCATCTTCCATAATTGCACAGCCGATACATAGCGCTCTGATACTGGGCTCACCCAAGGAATCGTGACGTCCTGCACATGACTGCTTAGTCTTACCTCCATATATTGGGCCTCCGGTTCACCACAGGCTGTTCCTCCAATGACCAGGAGGGACCTGTATGCAGATGACATCCACACAGCAAGCTTTTGCTTCGGACTTCCACGTATTGGATTCACTAGCCAAACAATGTTCCGTGCCAATGAGACGTTTTTCCACCTTTGATAACATTCGCTAAGTGAGCTTTAGATACGGACTTTCCACATGGTGGATGTGCTAACCGAGCAATAATCCATTGCGTGTTGTTTAAGTGTTGTTGACAAATTCACCTATCTTGACAGCATTGTGTCACAAGCTGCCACAATTGATGATGAAATGAATGCAAGAATCTCCAAGACCAGCTCGGTCTTTGGCAGACTGTACAAGAATGTGTATGACAGAAATGGAATAAGCCTGAAAACAAAGCTGAAAGTGTACAAAGCAGTCGTATTGTTCACACTGCTATATGCTTGTGAAACCTGGACCGTTTATCAGCTACACGCTAGGAAATTAAACCACTTCCACACAGTCTGCCTTAGGAAGTTACTGAAGATTAAATGGCAAGACAAGATCCCAGACACTAAAGTTCTAAAAAGAGAGTCCATGCCCAGTATCCACACTCTACTAATGAAGAATCAGATTCGCTGGACTGATTACTTGACTCGCATGCCAGATCATAGGCTCCCTAAACGAATTTTTTTACGGAGAGCTCCATTATAGTAAACGCCCCCAAATCCGCCAGAGGAAACGCTTTAAAGACACTCAGAAGATCTCACTAAAAGCTTTTGAAATTCTACATGACACTTGGGAGACTGTTGCCAAAGACCGAAATTCGTAGTGTACATCATTACGCAAGGGTGCAGTCACTTGTGAAGCAAACAGGACTGCAAGAGCTGTAAAGAATTGGCTGGACTGAAAAACCACTGCAGGAGATCCTTCTCCTGGAACGTCAAACATTCTTTGCCCACATTGTCAAAGAACATTTTGAGCCAAAATAGGCCTTGTCAGCCGTCTTGGAACGCAGGGATCCATACTCTAAATCTCACTGGATGAAATGAATGATCATCATCATTCTTGATGGACAAACATTCCATCGTGTGCTTTTCCCACCTTTGGTAACGCTCTCGAGATAGGCTGCACATGCTGCCGGATCAGCATCTCCCCTTCATGCAGCAAGGGGTGAGTAACGGCCAGGCCCTCAGGACCAGAGGATTTTGACTTAGAGGCATTCAGCCATATCCCTCAGCTGAGAACCATAGACCAAGTGTCTAGACCGGGAATGTCGTGGCACCTTGCAGATGATTCACTCTGCCATTGGGATCGCTTGTTGCATCATTTATGGTCAGAACTATGATGGTATCTGATCGTCTTCGTGCCTATGACTTTCGTTCTTGATTAATGAAAACATTCTTGACAAATACTTTTTCAGTAGCTCGTCTTGTGGCGATTCAAGAATGTCAACTTTAACGCCGCAATATGAATTCCCCCATTTGTCCCTGTTAATCATTACCTCCAGTTCTGGAAACCAACAAAATAGAACCGAGGTCCCATTCCATCATGTATCATTATTCAGCAGCTGAGGCCTGTTTTGAACAATGTAATTTTTTCAAAGTAAATGCCAGGCCACTCAGGGTGCTCAGCGAGGAGCACCCACTGGAGAAAGCCGGTACACAGTAGGGCAGGAACCAGCGAGAGCCGAACCATCCGCCTGCATCAAAGATTCAACTACAAACTTTTAAACTGCAACAACTTTAATATACGCTAAAGGAGCTGGAACTGCCCTGGCTGCTGGTACCATACTTGCCCTCCAATAGAACCTCGTTAAAGGGTTTAAAGTGTACTAATTTCTATTACTGGGAATGTATTAGCTCTAGAATTGCCAGTTATCCAAGTAGGATCGTGTCATCTAAGAACCTCGACTGATTTAATGAGCCATTCGCGGTTTCATCATGAGACAGTGTGAACTTAGACATGCATATGACTACTGGCAGGATCAACCAGATATCTATCGCACAGACGGACTTTTCTTGCACACACAGGCCAAGAGTAGCAATCGCCCAGCGTACTCCTGTAGTACCCGGTGATACATGCAAAACCACTGGACGCCTAATGACAAGCTTTCAAGCTACGCCATGCAGGACTGACCAAAAAGCTATGCCAGCTTATTGACTGCATGTCCACTACTCAACGAGAGAGAGAGAGAGAGAGAGAGAGAGAGAGAGAGAGAGAGAGAGAGAGAGGGCGCTAATCGAGACTTGGTCGAACGACAGTCGTACAAAAATTGCTCTTCTGCCACTCAAACCACGACTCCGTCTTCACGCTGTGGTCACATTCTCGAAACGCCTGCTCGCTAACTTGCGTCGGCTAGGAAGTTCCTGATTGGGTGCACCTCACACAGTTATCCGAGACAACGAACATACCAGACCAGCCCTCGCGAGTCAAAGTTTGAATTGAACAGAAATCAAAATTAATATATTTCTAATGTTGAAACACAGAAACCACAAGCAATAGGTTATCCAATTTATTGCCTGGCATATTTCACTGCATCTCGTCAGCTGCATACAGCAGAGTTACATATCATATGAAGTGAATAAATGAATGATACTAGAGTTGAAATACTTAAAACACAGCCACTGATATTGTTTGAATGGGGAGCATCAGTTTTCTCCATAGTAATTGCACACTTAAAATGATGTAGTATTTCTATGCGTACAGAAATGGCTGGAACCATCTAATTACTAAAGCCTTGGTGTATATGAGCAATCATTTATCATTTATTGTTCATCAAATACAATATTACTCGTTTTTAACTTTATGAAAACATATTAAACAAATGTCTCAAAATCATTGATCTAAGCATTTCATGACCTGTCAACTGCACAGGAATTCATGAAGACTGATTAAATTTGTTTTCCACCCAAACTGGTACATGTTCGGATACTTGCTACATTGTCTTTCCATTCGACCTATGTAAGTTGCTTGGCACTCACACTGGAATTGATAAATGTAGTCAGATTTGGTGCACAGAGGTATAAATTCTTTCACAGATGAGGGTAGTATCGAGAGTAGTGTAGAAGGAGGAAAGGATGACCGTTTTGGAGGAGGGAATCGATATTCCTCCTCCTCCTTCTCAAAGGGCGATAACTCATTTTTTAAGTAGGCGTGGTGGTCAGGGGTGTGGTCAAGTGACTCATCAGAGTAGGTGTGGTGGTCAGAGGTGGTGTTCAAGTGACCCCCTTAAATTGTAGGTAGGACATAAAAAATACGACATAAAACACCAATAAAGAAAACAAACAAAAAGGTAACATTTTCACACGCATTTTATTAGTAGACAACATCTATTCGGTTACAACATCTAAAGCTTGCGTCGTTTACGTCCCAAGGGGATCAGCGGGATTTGATTACTGTAGAAAGCTGTCAGTCATTCAGTGGTATGTCTTGACTGTAGTCATAGGTAATCGGTTCAGGTACGTCTGGGTTGTAGGTAGACTGGTCTTGATAAAACATCACGGAGTCTTGCGTGTAGGTGGACTGGTCTTTACTAGACACCTCGGGTGGTTGGTAAGTTAGTTTATCGAAATCCGCTAGAATGTCATCCTTCATTGATAGGAGAGACTCAAACTCTGCTCTCGTGAGTGTAATTCCCACCTTGGTCGGGTACTTGAGCTCAGAGACACCGAAATACTTGCGTAAATGTAGTGTCGTAGTGCCTCGGTATTGAGAAACTGTCGCCGCTTTCAAACCGTTGGCTAGTGGTCTGGGCATTTCATCAGTTCTTGACATGAATATCCAGGTAGCGGTAGACATCTTGAGCGTGGCGGGCACGAAACACGAATGTGGGCAGTTCGTCTCGTTTTATACGGCTTAGTTTATCGATTTCTTGTAAACGTGTCTGGACTTGTCTTTTTCAACCACGGGCTAACCAATCGAAACACGAGGCGGTCATTCACGTGTTGTCTGTGACCAAACGGCTGCAGGATACGCGACAGGCTCGCGCCGCGGCATTTCATCACCAGAAAATACAGGGCGTACAGGCCGCAAGTGGCGTTATTGATGTCTTGTAACATACGGGTATTGTACATAGGTGATTGGTCCGAGTTACGTCGTATAAAGTGGATAATGTCGGCGTGTAATGGCGGCAAGCCAAACGAATCGAAATATTCAAACTGACCTAGACCATCGAAATATAGGGCGATCCAATGTGACCCAGAGTAAGCACTGGTGTCGGTGTTGACGATAAAAGCGGCCGGTTGTGTTCTATCAATATGTCTAGGCAATTGATCTCTAGCGCATACGTCGACTATCGAAAGTCGTCGAACAAACGGGTCAGACATGAGTAATTGTCTTAATTGTTGGGTATCCATTATGCTACGTAATCGGTTAGCACTTGCCTCGTCTTGGAAATTTCTAGAACCGAGTCGAGTTCCGCGTATACGATGACTTGTAGAGGTGCATCCGTTATAACGGCAAACTTAAGTTCCAGTGACAGTAGACCGGATTTTGCCAGTTCAAACTGCTCCCCATCTAATATGCTGGGAGTCAGATCAAAAGCGTAGAGAGCGAACCCTTGACTAAAACTTTCAAAATCGATACCATTCCCGACATCCTTACCGGTTAGACCGAGGGCCAAGTTGGTACCATGGAAAGCTCGCGCGTACTGACCCGTGGTATAATTCATGGTTAAGGGTTTGCCTGTGACACTACGCCCATCTACCATCAAACTCAAATAATTTAAATGATAATGACTGAATATGAAGGGGTTCGTGTTTAGCTCGCCGTTGAGACACGAAGCATTCTCTAAGCCGATCACCACCCGGGTCGGTGTCTGGCTGAGGAAGAGGTTATCTTGCGTGTGGAAAAACATACCTTTCGGGATAGAAAAGGTTTTTACCACTACCCTTTTAATGGGATACTTGGCATTGGCTCTCAATAAGGCTTTTTCATGAGCCAGAGAGATAGCTGGATTTAATTTAGCTTTCCTCACCAAGAGGGTGGCATGAGTAATGACACTTTTGTAACCACCGTTTACATCCGTGGCAATCAAATTAAAGACAGATTTTGAGGGGGTTAGTTTGATTTTGATATCGACCCCATTCAGCATGAACCTGTCCTGATTGAAAATATCGGAATGTAGACGGCCCATCATATCCATCGCCACACTATAGCTGGCTAAAGATCGTCTTTTCGCTAGACCTTTATTGGTTTCGCCCTTCGTGTCTGTCATAAACAAAGGAGTATCTGGGTAGTATAGTGCTGACGTCAGATGACTCTTTTTGGCCTCTTCACCATAATTCAGAAGAGCTTCCAAGTAGGCCCGGTACGGATACGAATTTTCACTCGGTGAAATAAGAGTGTCATTCAAAGACACGTCTACTTGAGAAAACAAACTATGCAAATAATAATTTATGGGACCGACTTCGGCGGTGTTCGGTAGGTCGTCGCCATTGGGAAGTGTAACTTTGGCTCTCACGTGCAGAAAAGTATTAAACAAATCTATATAATCTTCTCCAACACCAGAGACGGAGAACTCGATGGGTGCCCCATAGGCTAACGTGGCCAACGGATGAATCTCCACAAACTGTCCTTCTTCCACGGCCGGCTGAGTAGGTGGCACGCTAAACAAATCCAGACCAGAATGTAGGCACTCACACGACTTGGGATGTATTAACGCCATTACGAGAAAATATCCGAATGTCCCCGCTGGTGTTGGTGGTTCTTATGAGCCGATCGCTTCCTGCCGGCTGGTTTTATTCTTTTACTGGGCTGACCGGGCGGGGCGGCTCGTTTTCGTTTCTTGACGCCGCTACCTGATTGGCTGATATGTTGAGCAGCGCCCTGGAGCAGTCGTTGACCGGCGTCCCTGGCGTGTTCTTTGAAGGACTCGCCGACATTCCGATCGGCTAGGGCGTCTTGAGCCACCTGCAAACCCGTACCCAACCCTTCCCGCAAAAGGGCTTTGCCACCAGTCTTCAACCAAGGAAGAATTGTTCGACCAAGACCACTAAAGAAACTACCAATTCCATGACCTCGCTGACTCCGACCACCCACAAAAACGGATAGGCCGCTGCCGGCTTGATTACAGAAATATTCCTCGTATAGTTTGGGATTGCGTCGGATTGGAACGTGTCTAACCATGGTTAAACCACCTCAAAACGTTTGTTGGTTCGAAAATGCAGCGTCACTACCGATGTCCCACCTGTGAATGGGATAGGTTTCCCCCGTTCGTCGGTTATAAGAGGCTAAATCGTGTCAAAAGAGAACCGACTGAGTGGAACGTAATGTGGTTTATCATACATCCTAAATACAGAGGTGGTGGATCTGTCTAGGACAGGTAGAGTCCGTAGTAATGGTACCATCACATCGCCGACCACACGCGAGGTGACAATGTCGGAATAGACGAAGATATTTTTCGTGCCCTGGTCCAAATCTACTTCACCCACGCCGGAAAGAACGGACTCAGTCTCGCTGACGCGGGTCGAGGGGACTTGTAAAATATCCGCCAACTAAGTCTAATTTCAGCACCCTGTTCGTATAGTTGGAAACGAGCCTTATTCGATGGGCACATAAAAACTAATTTTAGTCTATTCGAGCTCTGAGAGTTTCCGGACTCGAAAATGTAAAGTTAGCACTGAAGTCCCATCGTTGAGTGGTATCGTTTTTCCCGTCTCCGTAGTTAAAAGTAATTCCACCGTGTCGAAGGAGAATCGACTTAACTGGACGTAGTGTGGTTTGTCGTAGACACGATACACTGACGGCAACAACCGATCCAATATAGGGACAGTCCTTAGTAAAGGAACCATGGCGTCTCCGACTGGTCTGGCAGCTACGAGATCAGAATAGACGTAGATATTTTTAACGACGCTATCCATCTCCAATTCCACATTACCGTATAATAAGACATTGTCGTCTGATAGAGTCGAGGTTGGAAAACCCAACATGTTTTTCAACCTCTCACTAATTTTAACGTGGGCGTCTTTTTCAAATAGTTTCATTCCGACTTTTTTCCAAGGTGTACCTAACACGAATTTGATGTTTACTTTCTCGTCTACTTGGGTTTCGACACACAACTTATTCAGCTCCTCGATGAAAGCTTCTGAGGTGCTGAACGGACCCGGTGGACATTCAAGGGTTATAGGTTCCATACCACTACCTTTGGGCGGAAAGTACTGGATCCAAATTTCCCCCGGCAAGCCGTTAAAATACGTATTGGGGAATTGAATTTCGGCCAGGCCCACTTCGTATTGTTGACTCACCTCAATAGTCTGCGGCAACTTGACGAAAAAGTGACCTGCGTGGTTGTTCGGGAACACTTCCGGCGCCGCATTACTCGGTAAAACCACATAGAAACTAATTGTTTATCTAGTTTAGGGTTAGGTAGCATATAACCCAAACAACTACTCATTAGAGCGACCCACAGTTTGCCTTCTGGTGCGTCTGCGCTGCCTTGAGTCAGATTGAACAGTGACACACCAATTACGGCATATATAACCACCATTTGACAGATGAATACAATCTCTGGGCGCGGCACTCGTTGTCCAAAATACGACCAGAACGAAGTTCTTTCCCCGTCCCTAGTCTGTGGACGCAACACCATAGTTTCCAGGTTGTCTTCGGTCATACCCCTAGTCTAAATAGCTGGCTAGTTGCGTGTCGGCTATCCAGCTGTTGAATGAATTGGGATAACCAAACCACTTGACTAAATACTCTTTACCACTACCTGGCCTTCGCCTTTCTTGTAAGATTGTTTCGATACGATAAATTTCTTTATCACCCACCAACTGTATTTCTTCTTTGTAGAATGACCCTTTAAGTTCCTCCCCTGAATCGTCTTTTAGCACATACGTCACCGGACTTGTCTGGTTTATACGACTAACGGTAAACAGTTCTTCTGTCCAACCCGACATATAACCTTTTTTAAAAGGTTGTTGGCTTTGAGCCAACCTGACACGGTCGCCGGCTGTGAAATACACTTTTCTTGATGATTCTGTTTTACGGTACAAGTTATTCCACACTTCTTCTTGATTACTGTTGTTAACTTGCACGGGTGCCATGCGAATACTCCGGTGATACGAACCATTATAGTTTTGGATCAATTTATCTATCACGTCGACGTAGCGCAGTGTATTGGTCTTGGTGAAATAACGCCACATTTTTTCTTTAAGAGTTCGGTTGAATCTTTCTACCACGGCGGCTTTCACATCTTCGTTCTCAGTGGTAAAGAAATGCACGCCTCGGTCAGTCAGAAATTTTAAGAAAGTTCGATTGGTGAATTCTGAACCTTTGTCGGTCTGAAAATTTATCGGTTGGCCCTCCTCAAATATTTTACTCACGGCCGCCACTAGCTCTTTCCCCGTTTTCTTCTGGATCGGAATGGCCCAGGCATATTTACTAAACACGTCGATACACGTCACTAGGTAGGCCATACCGTCGTTGTACCTTCGTAACTTTTGCATATCTATCAAGTCGGCTTGAAACTGTTGATTTATACCCCCGGTTATGGTCTGACGTCTCTGGAAGCGACGACGAATAGGTTTATGCAGAGTATAGGTATCCTGATGACGTAACCATTTCTGAAGGGTTTTAGCTGGAAGTTTGGTATTTCGATGTAAAGCGACAGCACCACCATAGGCCCCCGGTTTCTCTGAGTCATAATAATATTTTCTTAATTGCGCGGCCATTTTTCCCATCGGGGTGTAGGTATCTTCTTCTTCTTCTTCTTCCGAAGTTTATAACCCGGTGTAGCAACAGGTGTCTCTGCTGGGGCTTTGAGTTCGTCTACCTTCGGTGTTAGTTGAGCAGGCGGTGTCTCGACTACTGGTGCCGGTAAGGCGCTGACTTCGGGTTTTTGTTCCTTGATATCCACCAGACCTAATGGTTTGTGCCTATGCTGCTCGAGGCGATTCAGATACCGCTGTAAGGTTTGTTGATATAGTCTGGCTTTGTCACGGGGTGGTAGATCTTCTGTTTCCAAGACTTGTTGCATCTGATTATCCAAGTCTTGTAGGCTATCGGTTAGTGTGTCGGGTGGTACGTAGGGTTTTTCCAACACCCGATGATCGACCAGGATCATTTTCTTCATTATAAACCCACAATACCTTTCAATACGTTAAGGATGGGTCCGAGCAGGGCGCCTATGAATCCACCCTTTTGCAAGATCTGTTTCCGTTTCTTGAGCGATAGTTTCTTACGAGTGAGCGCTCTCAGACTGTTTTTGTGTCGCTGTAGCCGTCGCTTCTGAGCGGGTGTGAGGGGGACATTACCTTTTAATACATTGTGACAGCATTCGCAAATTGATTGGACGAGGTCTGGGGAAGCTGTTTTAATAATAGCTTTTACGGCAGGTGGTTTGGCTTCACCCAAGTAGCGCAACATGGATTCGTTGCGTTTAAGTTGACTAGACATGTTATTTAGGCACGTAGACGACTTGTCTTTGGTCAGGAAATATATGACTTCGTAGACGGAGTTGATCCGGTGTTTCCTGGCGAAGGTCGAATAACAAATACCCGTGTGGCGCCGATGTCGCGTCCTTAAAACTCTCTTGGACATATGACACCCGCCCTGGAAAAATTTGTTTTCCCAAATTATTAACTTGTGCACCGTCTCGAGGATTCTTAAATACTACTAGGTAATGTGAATTCAGACTGATGGTTCTTTGTTCTTTATTCTTACCAAAAAGGTTCTGTACAATATACATGACGCTGAGGTTGCGATGATGACTGCCCTTAGTAAATAGTTTAGTCACCGTATCATCTGTCTCGGACATTAGGTCATCTATTACCACTAACCGACGTCTATCGCCTGTCCACTGTTCCATATCAGGTAGACCTTCGATAAACTGCACCCCCTTCATATTCTCGTACATGGATTGCCATTCCCCATAGCACCATATAACCTCCTCTGGAATCGGGTCTACCATGGCTGGTAGATGGGTCAGGAAGCGCTGTACAAATACGCTTTTCCCACTCCCTGTAGGCCCCGCAATCAAACAAGTAAAAGGATGTTTCCAGCGAGGCTCCATGATCACTAAATGACGGGGGTATGACTCGCACGCCCGTCTATATATTCCAACGATTAGTGAAGAATCGCCACCCGACAACTCTTGATGATAATGTTTAGCCAGGGCGCAAACTGATAGTGACTACCTACGCCGTGGTACATACCGATGTTTAAAGAATTACTCCCCTACGGTTCTGGTAGATATGACCGCTTATCGGCACGAAACACACGCTACCGTTGGTATAACAGATGCCTATGCCATATACACACAGCGGCCGCTTATCGCACAAAATGTTCACTTGGTTAAAACGTCTTAGCTTTGGTATATACAAAGATTCGAACACATCAATTGTGTTAAGCCACTCGACCAGTGATAACATTCTGTGACACTATTATATTTCCCGTTGCTGTCTTAACTCGCTAGGCAAAAAGTACCAACACACAGACAAATCAATACGTCATGATTCATTCTTGGGTGTAATGTAATTTCAATCGATGGAAACAGGGCGTTTCTGTTGGTAACGTTACTACAGCGCCATCTTGTGTCAGTTGCGCGGTTGTGAGTCTTGAATGAAAAAAGCCGTTGTGAATGGCGGGTATCTTCTGTTGTGAGAAACAAATGACATCTGTGCATGTATGAGAATCTAATATTTGCATGTAGTTGGGTTTGTTGACAGTTGTAATGTTTACGTTTGGTAAAACCAGGCGGTTCTTTTTAAAAAAAACGCGCGTCTTTTTGAAGTAATGTCTTTGTACATTTGTATGTTTTGTTATTAAATAATGTCTTTCCGTATAATGTATTTTGTGTTTGTAACAATGTTTTTGTCTGCGGCAAACAGGCGGTTTTTTCTATTAGTACAAGAAATCTGTTAAACAAAGATATGTTCCGAGTGACTCACGCAAACTGACACTAATCTGAAGACGTGAAATTATCGTGCAGCGGGTACACAATAATTATGTTTCTAGGAAATTGCCGTTATGTTTCGAGAGAGAAATTTTTTTATAATTACCGTGTCTCTGATACGGAAGATAATTAACATCTTGCTGGCCAATTATGCTTCAAGCAAAAATTGGTTCCAGTAAGGACAGAATACTTTACAAAACTGTCAGTGATTATCTCTGTTTAGGTGCCTTGGCATCAAACCAATTATCTTTCCTCCCGGAGATAGAAAACGTACGAAAGATGCAATTACGATTTGACACAAAGGACCTAGGTGCGTAATTATTGTCGCAGACAATGACAAACAGTGTAGTAGATAATGTATAGTCGATGAAAACCCGTGGTTCTTTCTGAGTGATTACGAATCTATACTCGAGTGAAATGTGCCAGCCACAATCCCCTTTTGACAGTTCGCCAGCCCCCCCCCCCCCCCCCCCCGTGTGACAGTGGCAGTGTCGGTCAAGTGATGTGACAGTGGTTTCTTATTTTCCCGAGTTCTGATTGGTTGATTCAAATGACAACTTGGTCGTTTCACATATACGACAAACACTTCAGCACAGTCATTTCTCAGATTCACCGTCAACGAGGAAAGATGTATTTTTATTCAGAGGAAAATAAATTCAACATGTTTTCTAATTCACTGGATTTTAACAATCGTGTCTTCTGATACAGAAAGCTACTTGTCTTCTGCGCGAAATTGGTAACAATTTTCTCGACATCATCGTCAGAATTGTACAACGAATCAATGAGTTTTTTTATTCATATGTCTAGCTAAAGACATTAAAATTATTATCCGCCCGGCGTTTATGCGAGTATCAGAAAGTAAGTCGACTCCGATATTCTCAAAGACAGGATATGCTTGATCACTTGGCATATTGTCTAAAACAGAGTCAAACAACGTCGCATGTTTACGAATCAACACATCGAGTAATTGCGTCATCTTACAAACTGATTTTTCATCCGGCTGGATAACATTCACAAATACTTCGGCCATTTTATCAGAGAATGGCAGCTACGCAGAAACACACGTGTACTCTGTGTAATAAAACCTTCACACGTCTTGACAATTTGTTACGACATCGTACAACTAGTCATTCTACACAACAGTTTACTTGCGATTTTTGCGATTACAGTTACAATAGATATGATAATTTACGGAGACACATAAAGACTGAACATGAACTACTATCCAGTGATGTGTCGACCACTCAACCATCATCTAGTGCTGCTAATAATCAACAATCCACAAGTCGCAAGCGGGGACGAGAGCCGACCACAGACGAACAATCTACTGGTAAACGCTGGAAGTCAACCACACAACAAACATCGAATGACAGAGCGTCGTCGGTTACAGACACTCAAATACCGTCAACTACCACATCAACAGAAGCAGCATCCGCCAGTTCTGGTGTCAGACGTAGCGGGCAGGCGTTATCAACATCCGGTGTCTTGTCGGGTGATCATGTTTCGCCGACCACAGATGAACAGTTACTAACAACACGTACCTTGTCGGCCGATAACGTGTCGCCGACCAACAACAAGCAACAATCATCTAGTACCACAGTGAGTGACGCAGAACGAACAACTTCTATTTTTAACGCATCATCACGTACCACGCCGAGTGACACAGCATCAATATCTATTAACATGGTGAGTGACGCTTCATCATCAACAGATATCTTGTCGGGTGGCGCGGGCGATGACGTATCGCCTAGTAACAATACTCAGTTATCAACATCTACTACAACAATGAGTGACGGATCAACAGGTACCTTGTCGGGTGGCACGGCCGATCACGTGTCGCCTACTAATAATAACCAACAATCATCTGGTGCCTTACCGAGTGACGCAGCATCATCAACACGCATGTTGCCGACAGAAGAGCAACTATCACCTAGTACCACGGCAAGTGGCGGGTCAACAGGTACCCTGTCGGGTGGCGCGGGCGATAACGTATCGCCTACTAATAATACTCAACTATCATCACGTGTCACGGCTGGCAACGAACCGGTGGGAACCTCTGGTGTTAACACAACTACTGAATATCTTTCATTATATAAATTACCCCCGGATGTTCGAGCTGTGTATAATGATCACTGGAATACGATTAGATCACACATACGACACGGTCGCTATCTGTGTGAATGGGCATTTTTTAATCGACCAGATACTGACATGCCGACAAATTGGAGTTCTCGTTTATTCCGGCTTTTTAATGTTCAAAACTCTCGCTTCAAAATAATCGCCAGTCTGCATACAATACTAAGACATCGAGAGACACAAGCCCTACGATTATTCCATGCGAGTCCCAATAACTCTTCCTTGTTTACTTTACCATTTTTAGTGACCAATAGATTTGATTTCGAGGCCTTTGTGACCAAGGTGAATGCTGTAGATTTGGTCAATTCAGCGACACTAACCCGACCAGACACTAAGTATTATGTAGAAACAATTCCCAATATAACTTTTTATGTTTACAAACTGGTAGAGTTCCCTGTTGGTTGTTGTTTAGAATCAATCCCCGACTTTATCAAACACAAATAATTTTATTAATATACTTCAGAACGACAAAAACGGTAGGCCGTACACAGACATCTTGTGTATATTTCGCTGTATATCTGTGTTTAAATCAGGGGGAAGATCTGTTAGGAATGTTATAAAAAATACACGAACACTGTTCAAAGAATGGGTGCGCTATAAAGGATTGAAATCAATCAAAGCCTTTCCGGGTGTTAGTTTAGTTGATTTACCTGCCCTGGAAGAATGTTACAAAATACAAATAAATGTGTTTGCATTTACAGAGGAGGAACATCTGGTTCCGAAAATTAGAAGCACTAGTACACATCCAGATATACTAAATCTTCTACATGAAAACCATTTCATGTATATTGTTGATATTAACAGGGCCGCCCGATGTTTTTCCTGTGGGAAATGCGGTAAGCTGTTTAAAGTGTACTGGCGACTGACACGTCACGAACTTAGGTGCAAAGGCATAGCCACTATTGAAACGTATAAAGGCGGGGTTTATCTGCCGACCGAATTGATCTTGGAATTGCTCCGTGACCACGGGTTTGACGTGGACGCAAATTTTATTTTCCATTTCAGAGCGTGCTACGATATGGAATATTTTTTCTCCAAGGCAAATTTACCAGCCGATTCAAAGTCGATGACCTTCATGGCCAGACACGTCCCCCTCTCGTGTGCGGTCGCCTCTAATGTCCCTGGGTTCGACACCTCTAAATGTTTCATTACCACAGGTGATCCACAGGTCCTCGTAAATGAAATGCTGGACTATCTCCATGAAATAGCTGCTAAATCTTATGAGCTTTTACTCAAAAAGTTCGAGTCAGTCTTTGAAAGATTAGGTGACCACCCAAAATTAAGTTAAAGGCACGAATCCTTTCTGAAAGAACTCCCCCTGTTTGGACTGAATAGCGGAAAATATGACATTAACTTGCTGAAACCTTATTTAATACGGTATTTCCTTGATCGGGAGGCTAACCCATTCAAGTTTATAGTCAAGAGAAATAATAATTTTATGTGCATAGCGACAGAAAGACTGAAATTCCTCGACGTCTCCAACTTTCTGGTCCCGGGAGTAAGCTACGCGCAATATCTGGCCTCGTTTGGTTTAGAAGAGACAAAGGGCTTTTTGCCATATGAGTATCTGACCGACCTGGGAAAGTTAAATGAGACAGCCCTACCACCGCATGAAGCCTTTTTCTCAAAGCTTAAAAACCGTAACATTTCCAAAGCAGAATACGCCGTTTGTCAGAAAGCGTGGACCGACAATAAAATGACAACCTTGTGGGACTTTTTAATTTGGTGCAACATTAAAGACGTGTCTCCTTTTCTAAAAGCCCTGAACAAACAAGTAGCCTTTTATGCAGAGTTAAAAATAGACATGTGTAAACAGGCCATCTCTGTCCCCGGTATTACGGTACAGTATCTATTCAACACCATGAATAAAGATGTGTTTTTTTTTTGTTTTGTGTTCGAAGAAGGAGGAGAAGGTGCACAAGTTGTTACGAGACAATATAGTGGGTGGGCCGAGTATCGTTTTTCATCGTTACCACGAAGTCAATGAGACCCGTATCAGGGTAATAAGCTGGTAAAAACTATTAACGGGTTTGATGCGTTTGCATTATACCTTTGGTCTCTTATGAAAGATATGCCATCAGACTTCCCCATATATCGAAGCCGCGAAGATGGTTTTAGAGCACATAGATTACACAAATACACACGTCAGAGTCGAGAGTGGTTAACCTGGGTGTCACACAATAACAACATGGATTTAAAAACCCAATTCAATAGTCACGAGATGCAGCTCGGTGATCGACATATTCGAGCAGATGGGTGGGATAAAAAGAATACGACAGCTTACCAATTCCATGGGTGTTTGTTCCACGGGCACCCCTCTTGCCGTCTAACTGCTGGGAAAACGATTAATCCCGTCAATAAAAAACCGTTAGTCGAACTATACCAGAATACGTGCGAGATCCACGAGTATCTAGAAAACACTGTTGGGGTGACAGTTAAGGTTATTTGGGAATGTGAGTGGCAGAGATTAAAGAGATCAAACACAACCATCAAGTGTTTCCTGAAAGAGAAGTTTCCACCTTCAGAGCTTCCTTGGGGTTCTTTGAGTGAAAACCAGATAATTGAGGCTGTAAAAAGTGATACATTTTTCGGGTTGGTTGAATGTGATATTGAGACCCCGGCTGATTTACAAGAGTCATTTGCTGAAATGCCCCCTATTTTCAAGAATACGGAGGTGTCGAGAGACGACATTGGGGTAGTTTATGCAAGAATACGCCATAAAAAATAAACTACTGAGTACCCCACGACGGATATTGATCGGTAGTTATTTCGGGAAGAAAATATTATTAGCCACCCCGCTTTTAAAGTGGTATCTAGCTCATGGTTTGGTAGTTACCCATATCTACCAGACAATAGAGTATCGACCGGTTAGTTGTTTTAAGAAATTTGGGGAACCAGTGTCTAACGCCCGTCGCCAAGGGGACAAAAATCCAACTGAGACTATTACAGTTGGCACGATGAAATTGTTAGGTAACGCCGCTTACGGCAAAACGTTAACCAATAAAGCCAAACATACCGATGTCTCCTACTGTCAGGGAAAAGACACTACCAAACTAATCAATAACCCCAGGTTCAAAAGCATGACTGTTATTACAGATGATCTCTTCGAAGTAGAAATGTTAAAGAAGAAAACTGTCTGGGATCTACCTCTACAGATTGGGTTCTTTGTCTACCAGTATGCCACATTAAGAATGTTAGCTTTTTATTACGACTTTCTCGACAAATTTATCTCTAAAGACGACTATCAACTAACTGAAATGGACACTGACTCTCTCTACTTAGCCCTTAGCGCCAACTCACTCTCTGAAGTAGTTAGACCACACCTACGAGAAGAATACGATAGAGTCTACAATCAGTGGTTCCCGTCTGAAACCTGTCCTGTTCATACTACTACTACCTTTCAGGACTGTGTGGATATCAAAGCCTATGAAAAGAGAACCCCCGGGCTTTTTAAATTAGAGTACAAAGGGGATGGGATGGTTTCCTTGTGTAGTAAGACAAATATTTGTGTTGGAGATTATGATAAAATCAGTACCAAAGGTCTAACCAAAAACCACAACACTCATCTAAACAAGGACACATTTTTGGAAGTACTCAACACCCAAACACCAAGTGGGGGAACCAATATAGGCTTCAAGACACAAGATTCTGCAGTGTATACATATCAGCAACATTGTGAATCTTTGTCGTATCTGTATATAAAAAGAAAGGTTGACAGTGATAACGTGTCAACTATCCCACTACTTATTTAATATGCATTGTTTGTCTATATATATTTTATTAAAATTATTATGTACCTTACTTGAGTCGTTTGTTTTCTTTATTGATGTTTTATGTCGTATTTTTTATGTCGTACCTACAATTTAAGGGGGTCACTTGAACACCACCTCTGACCACCACACCTACTCTGATGAGTCACTTGACCTCACCCGTGACCACCACGCCTACTTAAAAAATGAGTTATCGCCCTTTGAGGAGGAGGAGGAATATCGATTCCCTCCTCAAAAACGGTCATCCTTTCCTCCTTCTACACTACTATCGAGGTGATTTTATATATGATCACTGTTTCAGCAGCAAAGAATATTTGCTTTACGCTGTATAATATATTTGTTTGCTTAGTTTCCCATCGAAAGGTTAGTTGAAATAATACTTGAGGTCTGGGAACTGATGATTCTGTGGGAGTAGGTTTGAGTGGCTAGTAATGATGCTTGATGAAGTCAGATGAATATACATTTGAATGTAGATTATGGTTAAGAGTTTCTGGTCTTCTTTTATTGTGTCATCATAGGGAATCATTCTAGCTCAATTAAACAGGGTCCGTACCAGTCCACGCTTGTACTGAATAGGGGCACAGCCATTTAAATTCAGGTACTGGCCCGTCCATGTTCCCTTTTAATAGACAGATCTTTGGATGGTGCCATCCTGTCAATGTTCAATTGACATTTCTAAGAACGATAAGGTGTAATTATGTTCATGGTCATCTCATCTTAATCATCTTCCTCTTGTACCTTGTGGTGCCGAGGTGAAGTATAAACAGCGGTAGAGTGCCCGCTTATGGTCTTCATGTATCAATATTCCCACGGACTCTGCTATTCCCTCTGTTCATCATTACATGGTCGGCCTCTTCATCTGCTTTCATCTGATTTGTACATCATTGCTTGTTGTGGTATACTGTTAGTTGGTAACCTAATTGGATGGCCAAACCATTTGACTTGCTGCCTTATATAAAATCTAGCGCTAGTAGTTATATAGGTCGTTTTGACACGTATTTTCCCACGTCCATGGATGTGGCAGGTAATAGGTCTATGAAGATGGGGAGAATGAAGTGGCGAGGGTGAAGTGTGGAAAAATCTGTAAGTTGTGGAAGTGTGGGAAATTGGGTCATGACGGGAAATTTTTGTTGGTTGTGGAATCTCGGGGGCGGGGCTGTGTGGTAATGGTTGAATTCTGTAAAAGTAATTAGTAGAAAGGAGGAAGAGGGGGGTAAAAGTTGTATTCGTGTGAATGATCGGTGCCTGTCAAATGTGTGTTTAGTGGAATGTTAGACAAGTATGGGTGCTGAGGTGATTGTATAGAGTAGTGAAAACGTGGTGTATAAACTTCGAAGGGCGGGGTGTGATGGGGTGTATGGTCCCTGTCAGTGAAATAAGACAGTATTTGTATAATACGAGGAAGCATGTGTATTGATAAGAGGTATTATGTAGAGGGTCACTATCATCTGAACAAAAGTAAAGAGGGTTGATTATCATTAGATGATAAGGTGTTATGTAGAGGGTCACTATCAGGTGAACAAGTAAAGATGGTCGTAGGAGTCTGGTGGACTGGGCTTACTAATATATTGAGGGGATCGGAGTTCTGAGTGGATGGGGTGATGTCCGCCATAGCATCAGTGGTGAGGGCGTTTGTTGTCGGTGTCTGCGGAGACCACGCGGCCTGAAGTTTGATTGTCAATACACTTGACAGATGGGCATACACAACTTCAAAGCCACAGTTGTACACTTCTACATTCAGACACAGATGCGGTACAAATGAAACCTTGAAAGGTAAAGATCGTCGGTTGTAATGGATATGGTGTAGTGTCATTCGGTGGTAAGGGGTGGGTACCAGGTATTCGTGGTCAAGTAGTGGTCAAGCAGTGGTCAAGTGAGGAAAATTTAGGGGAAAGTGGTTGTAATGATATGGTGATGATTAAAGAGTGGTAAATTAGTGGTCAAGTAGTGGTCAAGCGGTGGTCAAGTAGTGGTCAAGTGAGGACAATTTTAGGGAAAAGTAGTTGTAATGATATGGTGATGATTAAAGGGTGGTAAATTAGTGGCCAAGCAGTGGTCAAGTGGTCAACTGAGGAAAGTTTAGCGGAAAGTAGTTGTAGCAACATGGTGATGATTAAAGGGTGGTAAATTAGTGGTCAAGTGGTCGAGTGACCACTTAAATTGTAGAGGAAGATGTGCCTAAGATTATGGTAGTGGATAAAGTGATCGATGACGTGGTCAAGCAGTGGTCAAGTGGTCGAGTGACCACTTAAATTGTAGAGGAGGATGTGCTTATACCCATAGTAGTGGTGGTTGGTTGCTGATGGTCTTGAAGCTGTGTCTAGAGGGTGATTGGGGTGAAGAGGGAACCCATTCCACTACTATTACCACAACTCAAACCATCACTATTGTCACCACAACAACTACACACAGACAGACACAGACAGAGGCGGGGTGTACGTGAGAGAACCACCACACACGTGTCGTCAGCTGGCGCGTACCGAACAATGTCAATAATACTAGTATGTGAGGAGGGTCGCCTTTGGGGTGTTTTTGAGATGTAAAACCTTGGCCGTGATATGAATGGGGTGATGGTCATAATAATGGTAGTTACATAAAGACACACACAAATACAGACAACTACAGAGACAGCACAAAAAACAAAGACACACGTGTACAGACACATACACTTCTACATACAGACATCACAAATACAGACACACTCGTACCATTACTACTGTCCTCACAACTATACACAACCACGTACAGACACAACTCCACGTACACACAGACATCAACTACACAAATACACACCCATAAACAAATACACAAAGAGGGTCACACAAACACACATACAAACACTAAGACAACCATACACAGACAACCCATACCATTACTACTGTCACATCAACAGCTATACACATGTGCAGAGACATCACAAATACAGACACAGTCATACCATTACTACTGTCATCACAACTATACACAACCACGTACAGACACAACTGCACGTACACACAGACATCAACTACACAAATACACACCTACAAACAAAAACGCACAAAGACACAGACACTTGTACATACAGACACGAACACTGACAAGTACGCATACCCATCTCCTACCATTACTACTGTCATCACAACTATACACAACCACGTACAGACACATCTGCACGTACACACAGACATCAACTACACAAATGCACACCAAAAGACAGACACACATCCATAAACAACCACACACGTACAGACACAAAACACAAGTACAACCAGGCATGAACTACACACATACACACTTGATACAGTTGTACATACAGACCTACAAGCGTACAGACACAAAGACAACCATACACACCCATCTCCTACCATTACTACTGTCAACATCAGCTATACACAACTACAGACACACTCACCCATAAACAAATACACAAGTATAGCCTCTTCCTGGCCCCACAAGAATATTACAAACTACACAAACCACATACCCTTTTTGGTAACGAACGCGGATGTCCGAGACAACCCCTACGTCATCAGCGCCATATGCAAAAGTCATTAAATGGTAGCGTGAGTCATCGGTCACGTGAAGGCGGGCGGGTGGCGTGAGAATAGCCTGTCTACAAAAACTCCCACGTTAGTTATGTAGGGTCGTGTGCAGAACCAGTGTATAAAATAGACGGCGTCTCCTCACTCGCTCTACACCAGTTCGTGGTACACCAGTTCACGTGCTGACTTGGTTAGCTACAGAGTTATTTGTGAAACCTGCTGTTGTAAGTCGCTTAGTGTAGTGAGCAGATATTGTTCACGTGCTGACTTGGCTAGCTACAGAGGTATTTGTGAAGCATGATGGTGTGAGCCTTATTCGTGTCGTCGGCATCTGCTAAACCAGTGAAACATATATTGTATACACCAGAACTTTTTGCGGTTGTAAAAAGCGAAAGTGTGACTTATTTATATACCAATTTATCAATATGACCACCAGGTCTACTTTCATGTGTTCAGTGTGCGACAAAGCCTATTGTTATAAGTATAACCTTAATCGCCACATTCGGACCATTCACGGTACCAAAGATCAACCACACTTATGTCATATCTGTGGACACCTTTTCAATAGACAAGACAAACTACAACGATACATACGAACACAGCATCAGCCACGTATGAATACACCAAACACTACAACTCCATCAACTCCATCATCACAACAGAGATCACCACCATATGTATATTTACGGCATCCTCATACTACGATCTCGTCTAAAGTACCAGACTGCCACCACTGTGGCTTCAATGATAACCTTACCCGCCACAATGGGACCATTCATAATGATGATCCCTGTCAGTTACGTGACAATCTATACAATTCGAACCTTCAACGTTACTTACGAACACATCACCATATACCACGAGAAAGGACGACACCCTTAGACACCCCATACCTGACAGCTCGTCCACTCATAGTAGCAGAGGATATCCAACCAAATGATAGGAACAGCTTGGCAGCCTTTAAGGCGTACTGCAAGGACCTATCGCTTATACTACCCAATCAAATGGTAGTATTAGAAAAAAGTGTTGACCACCTCTACCGGGTGGTATTGATATAGTACATTCATAAAAAGAAGTATTCAGATATCTTGTGTGATATCTCATACATGTCTTTATTCTGGATCCGAAACAAATAAGCTATGTGTGATGACTTCGACAACAACAGTGTTTTGAGATAGTCAACCATCAGACAAGTGTATACTCAAGAATGAAGATTACTAAATTGTTTTGATGAATATGTATGTCATTGATTTTTTTTTCTTATATATCACTAAACTGTTTTGGTGAATATGATGTGAACACACATTTTGGTGATAAAATATTGAAACCAAGTTTTTTGTTGATTTTCTTTAGTGGTTTTGTTTTCATGACGTTGTCTTGTCGGAACAGAGCTTACATTACCAGACATGAACAAAAGGGAAAAAGTTATGACAAATACAGAAATATTTCAGTCAAATGTATAAAAAATAGGAGTTAACCAAGTATGAAAAGACCAAAATAAGAAATATCTCAACCACACTTATGAAATGTGTCAATCAAATCGAAAAAAAATCTTGGCCAAATGGGAAAATGTGTCAACCAAATGGAAAAAATATTGTCCAAGTAATGAAATACACCATTCAAGTTTAGGAAAAGTCGGAAAATGTGTCAACCAAAAAGGGAAAGATGTCGGCCACATACTGAAATATTTCATCCAAATTTATAAAATTTACGAGTTAACCAAAGGCGAAAAGGCCAAAATACGAAATGTTTCGACCAAGCTTATAAAAATCTAGGAAAAAATATTACAACTAAAATGTTGATCAAAAGTTATAAATCCAAACATTATAAAAATAACCAAATGTGAAAAAAAATATTGACCAAGTAAAAGACATATTAAACTTGTCAGCAAATCTTATGAAAATTTTTGGTCAAGTACAGAAATAGCTATGGAAAAGCATGTCCACAAAACTAAGGGGGAAAAAAGACAAAAAAATATAACTTCTGTAGTCAAACGTGTCTTATCTGAAAACACATTTCACAATACATAATCATCATCACTTTCCTTATTTTTACATTACCGAAGGCCTTCACCGTATCATATACATCACTCATCTCTCCACAGTCTTGGTTGCTTTCTAATACAAAGTGGTCACATCACCAAGAATTCAAACCTCAATTGTACACGTGCTCCATTGAAACACCCATGACAGTTAACAACTTGTATGGCCATGTAATCTGTGACCCCATCAGGGATAGTTCATCCGAGTATTCTTCTTCTTCTTCTTCTTCTTCGTTCATCCTGAGTTTTTTTTTCGGATGTGATTGCGTTGTGCCTGTTTACAGCAGAGCTGCGTTCTTGCGCCGTTAGGCCGACACATCCGACTTCTGCGGGCATTTGTTGACCGGGTTAACCTTCCCGGGGGTTTCTTAGGACATTTGACTCTCACTGTTGTGGTGTTATCCCCCATCCCAGCTGGTCCATATAGAACAGCTAAAGATCCTGGTCAGCCCTCAAGGGAAGGCAGGGGCAGACCGTGGGCATTCCCCGCCATCCAAGGAGGCTTCCATACTTGCAGAGCCGATACATAGCGCTCTGGTACTGGGCTCACCCAAGGAATCGTCACGTCCTGCACATGGCTGCTTAGCCTCACTTCCGTATATTGGGCCATCCGTTCACCATAGGCTGTTCTTCCGGAAACCAGAAGTATGCAGTCTGCAGATGACATCCACACAGTGAGCTTTCGATTCGGACTTTCCATGTAATGGATTTGCTATCCAAGCAATATTCAATTTCGTGCCACTAGGACACTTTTCCACCTTTTATGAAGCCCATTTTGATTCGGACTTTCCACGTAATGGATTTGCTATCCAAGCAATATTCCATTTCATGCCACTAGGACACTTTTCCACCTTTTATGAAGCCCCCACAATGGGCTTTTGATTCAGACTTTCCACGTAATGGATTTGCTATCCAAGCAATATTCCATTTCATACCACTAGGACACTTTTCCACCTTTTATGAAGCCCACACAATGGGCTTTTGATTCAGACTTTCCACGTAATGGATTTGCTATCCAAGCAATATTCCATTTCGTGCCACTAGGACACTTTTCCACCTTTTATGAAGCCCACACAGCGAGCTTTCGATTTGGACTTTCCACATAATGGATTTGCTATCCAAGCAATATTCCATTTCATGCCTCTGGGTCTTCATGCACCTTTAAATGTCAACCTGTATGTAGTTAAAGTAAGCTGCGGTCAACTTTAGCTTGTTGATATCCCCATAGAGCTTGTCCTCAAATGAAGCAGGTGTGGGCCAACATATCTTTCTCTGTTCTGCATACGTTGGGCAATCCTGTAGCAAATGTTTTGCTGTCATTTTACCAGTTCTACAATTACATTCATCGGTATCTCCTATCTTTAGTTTATTGAACAAGTGGTATTTCAGCCTGTTGTGTCCTGTGCGGAGTCTGAAGATTGCTACTTGTTCTCTTCGGTCGAGTTTGTAATATGCATCATCCTTCTGATGGCCTGGATGCTCTGATTCCCATTTGGTTCTATAAGTGCTTTTTATAAACCTCTTTGCCTCATTATAGGTTATGTCTATGTCAGGCTGTGGTAGTCGTCCGCCCTCTTTTGCCAGTCTGTCAGCCTCTTCGTTTCCAGGTATACGGCAATGTGATGGGATCCACTGTATTACAACTTTTTTGGATTTCTGGCATAGACCATGGAGTGCTGCTCTTAGGTCAGTTAGTTCTGTGCTGTTATTGCTCTTCAGTATTGAGACTGCTGACTTTGCATCTGTGAAGATAGCTATTTGCTTCTCTTTATTTTCCTCCATCAGGAGCATTTCTGCTGCAGTTTTCAGAGCCTCTACCTCCGCTTTGAAGTTACTTGAAAATTTTCCAGTTGCCATTGAATGTGTTTTTTTCGATCCATTTTTTAAATTTAGGAGAATTCCTCCTCCTCCATTCTCTATTGAATTTTTGGCTGATCCATCTGTATATGCATGGGTCCAATTCCTGCTTGGATAATGTTCTTTTATGTAGTTTAGGGTTATTTCTCTTCTTTCGGTTTCATGCTGAGTGTTCTTTTTCCCAATACCAGGAATGTTTTCTATCATCTCAGGCAGTTGCTGCTGTCTCCAAGCTGGGAACTTTTGTGCATTGTATATGGGCTTGACTGTTGATATGTTAAGTATGGGATCTGCCCTAATCCTTCGTTTTGCAGTTTCTACAAAGTTGCTACGCTTCAGTCTTCCCTTTCCAAAACCATTAAATCTGTTATACATAGGGTGGTCTGTCAATCTTCTAAATTTTTCTGCTATCTATTCTATCCTGCATTGGTTGTAAACAAGTGATCTTTTCTAGTTCATTAATAGGCGTTGTCTTCAGGCTTCCATTTATGATTCGCATTCCTTGGTTTTGGACTCTACTTATTTTGTTAAAGTTTGACTTAGCTGCTGTTGCCCAAGCTGCAATGCCATATTCCAGTACTGGCCTCACCCGTCCAGTATATAACTTCTTGAGAACTTTCTCATCTGCTCCCCACGTTGTACCAGCAAGCTTTTTCATGATTGCCATTCTCTGCCTTGCTCTTGTTCGATTTTTCTCAACCTGTGTCTTCCATGTCAGGCGACGATCAAAGGTGACTCCTAGATAGTTTGGATTTTCTTCATGGCGCAATATTTTTCCGTTCAATACCAGCTTAGGTTGCTGAGTTTTCTTTGAGAGGGAGAACACTGTGCATGTTGTTTTCTCCTCACTTATCTTCACTAGCCATGATTTTGACCAGTCCTCTAGCGCTAATAAAGCTTGCTGTATTCTGCTGTTAGCTGTACTAATATATTCTTCAGATGTCCATATGGCTAGGTCATCTGCAAAGGAGGATGTGTGTACTCTGGCTGGAAAATTTTCTGTGATGTCATGTATATATGTAGGAATAATGTTGGTGAAAGAACTCCTCCTTGGGGGACACCTTGCTCCAGCAGCATCATTTTGCTTGTTTGTCCTTGTACTTTTGTCCTGGCAGTTCTGTTCTACAAGGTAGTGGCTGATCCATTTATACATTTTTCCACAAACATGCATGTTTTGCAGTTTTACTTTCAGTCCTTCCTTCCATACTTTATCAAATGCTTTTTCTAAATCTATCCAGACTGCTAGTGTGTGCTTTTTCTCTTGGAAGGCATCCTCTATTTCCTGAGCTATATAGGTTATTTGATCTTCAGTGGATCTGTACTTTCTGAATCCTGCTTGGTGTGGTGTTAAGAGTTTGTTTTCTTCCAGATGCCATGTTAGCCTGCCATTGATAATGCGTTCCATTAATTTTCCTACACAGCTAAGTAGACTGATAGGTCGATAGCCATTTGGTTCTTCCAGGTTTTTTCCTTTCTTTGGGACTGGTATTAGTATAGCTTCTTTCCATGCCTGTGGGACTATTCCTCTCTTCCAGCTGTTATTTAGGACTGCTAGTAGTTTCTTCTTTGCCTTGGTGCCTAGTCCTATTAGCATTTCATTTGTGATTCCATCCTTTCCTGGTGATTTCTTCTTTTTTAGGGTATTCATTGCCTGTTCCATTTCTTCCATTGTTAGATTTGCCATCATATATTCTGCTGCTGTCTCTGTATTTATATGATGTATCTGTTTGTCTTTGATTGCTTTCTTCTGTTCGGTTGTAATATCAATGTGGTTTGCATTTGCATAGTGTTCCATTAGTGCATTTGCAGCCTTTTTTCCTGTAAGCAAGGCATTTCCTTGTTTAATTGTTATTTGTTTGTTTCTAGGTCCTTCATTGTTCATGGCTTTCACTAGTTTCCATAGTTTGTTTCCATCCCTGTCAAAATTCAGGTTTTCTGTTTTTTCCCTCCAGCAATCTCTTGTTGTTTGATTTACTGTTCTTTTATATTTTGCTGAGATGGCTTTGAGAGAGATATTCGCTTCAATTGTTTGTTCTCTCTCTGCTGTCTTCCTGGCATCTTCAACTTTGTCCTCCAAACTTTGTAGTTCTTCAGTCCAGTATGGTTTGTAATTTTTCCTCGCTCCTCTAGGGATGGACTCAGTGGCTGCCTGTTTAGACTTTCCACCATTTGCTTTATGTTGCCATATCGTGTATTATGTTTTCACAATATTTGTCTGTTAGTATGGCAAATCTGTCCCAATCTGCTCGTTTGTAATTCCAGCGGGGCAAGGGCTTTTGCTCCTGTGGAACATACTCCATGTTCATTACAAGCTTGATTGGTCTGTGGTCACTACCTGCTAATTGGTCCAGCACATGGCGATCGATTTTGTGGAGGATGTCTCCTGTGCAGAAAGCTAAGTCTGGAGTAGAAGTGGTAAGCCATCTTCTGGAGTAGAAGCTCGGTGTGTCATCCGCTTTGTTGAGTAGATGGAGATTTGAGTCTATTTCCCAGTCCTCCAATTCATCTCCTCTTTTGTCAGTATCTGGGTATCCCCATCTTTCTGAACGGCTATTAAAGTCTCCGACAATAATGCAGTTTGTGTCAGTTATTTTCATGTTTGAGAGTGTAAGGTCCTTATCTGCTGGGCTATACAGATTGTAGATTCTTATTTTCACGTCCTTTATCATTATATCAACACCTATAATTTCTGTTTGGTTGTCAGAGATCACAGATACTTCGCTGCAAGGTATTGTATTTCGTGTAAGTATTAGAACTCCTCCTTTATGTCCTTCGCGGTCGAAACGTGTGGCCTGATATCCCCTGACTGAAAATTTGCGCTTGGCGTTGAGGTGTGTCTCTTGAATGCATGCCACATCTATTCTATCTTTATGAAGACGCTGTGTCAGGGATTCTTTCTTGTTATAAACTCCTTCGGCATTCCACTGTAGTATGTTGAGTGTCCTTGGTATTTGGTCAATAGCTCTTAACCTACTCCTCTGTGCCTTGACTCCACAGCACAGGGGAAGGTGACCACCAGTAGTCATGGGTGGACCCCCTCGAGGCAGGGGGCCCGGCACTATCACCGCCTGATGGGACTTCACGGGATTAGCACCATAACGATTAATTTTCATCTGTGGCATCATGAAATGATAAAGTTACGTTGCACTTCTTTGTCAAGTCTGTGGCTCAGTACATCCGATTTCGACAAGCATTTTTCGGGATGCTTTCCCTAGCCTTTGACTGTCCCCAGTCTACCTACAAGGCAGCAGGTTTGTGCGTCACTTCGTCTGGTCCCTCTCCCTTGACCTGTCCGATATGGGTGACCCTACCAGTAGCAGTGCTACCGTCGGCATAGCTCTTGGGGTCATTGGAACGCGCAAGCCCCTCTACTTCGTCAAGGTGGACGCACGGCAGAGGGGATCCGAGTATTCGTCACCAAAGATCCATCTCCCATGGCTGACATCTTCAACTTGCTATACCACATCTTATTCTAACATACACTTTACATGAAATTTCCCAAATTTGGGATCTATTAAAGAATACATAATGAGATACACAAAGACACCAAGAACATATCAGACAACTCACAAACCAGACTTAGAACTAAAACACACTACCATATCAGATGAACCTCCCAGCCAACAAAAACAACTACTACTAGAACACAAACATATAATAAGGAAACACATGACACATATAAGGACACCTTACATCACCAGACAAATCACCTGGACTCAAACAAATTTTGCTTCTTGTACTGTAGAATTCTACCAACATTTCTTTCCTATCACCAAAACTAAACATCTACCACACAACCACTGGGCATTTGTCCAACATAATACCCAAATAAACATACAATCCTCGCCAACGACATTAAGGAAACGCATACTTACACATTGTCAGACATTGGATTTAAATCCCCCACTACTCATATATCACCGGTGTCGAATTCCCCTGGTTCACAAAAACACCCTCTTGTCAGTTGTTACTGGCCTGAAAACCATTACACCAGTCCAGAATTGTGACTCATGGAAGCTACACTCACACTGTCGTATCTGTAGTATGGGTGTGCGATCAGAGATTCTTCTATAGTATCACCTTGTAATCCTAACGTTGACACTTGTTTTAAAAACGTTTTAACCTACTTGTTTAAAACTTTTTCACCTTCCATTCATCAGGTACAATGACAGCTTTAATTGATAGACAGACATCGTGGTCAGAAGATGAGGAATGTTTTGAAGATGACAGTGTTTTGAAGGAGGATGATTCTGGCTTCTTCACACCAGCTTTATAATTAGACATTTTATTCTGCCAGAAACCTACTCGTGGCACCCAGCCAGCTTTAGATGTACCAGAGACAACCTTTGCTTGTGGTGATGATTCGTCTTCAGATGAAGATATTGACCTTTTGTGTAGTAGTCATGCCACAGAGTCTCTCAAGGAAATTAATGTGTTGTGGAACAAAAAATATCCTACTGATGGTGTCCGAAGGTGTTCCTCTTCAACGAATAAGGTGTGTATGGGTAGTAATGATCATAATTCACATGTGTATTTTTGTAAACATGACTAATACCGAAGACCTAGGTGTATACATGTTTTCTATGTACATCTCTCTATACTACAAACCATCAGTGACTATACCTTTACCCTTTCTCAAGGCGTGACCAATAGAATGTCGACAGTCTGTTTTTGGTGGGTTTTACCACTTCTCATTGTGAATATTTTACTGTTTTTCTTTACTGAAGTAGTAGGTATTGCAGTCTTGTAAGTTTCAATGTGTTTTATTTACTTCCACAGGTTAATTTTGCACCAGAACCCCACTTCTTGACAGTCCATATTGTTGGCACAGAAGAACGCAATGGTAACTGGCATCATGTAATCAGAGAACGTGAGAAATTTGAAAGGCGTATACTAGCCTTGGAAAAAATTTTGAACCCAGTCTTGAGGGACAACCACAGACGAAAAGTCATCGAACAAAGGACAGCAGTGAAGAAGGCAGCTGAAGTCTAATTACCATGTTTGTCTCTGCCATATTAAAAACAGTTATAACCAGAAATAAACTAGTATGCATAAATCACTCACACACACACACACACACACACACCACACTTACACACACAACACACACACACACACACACACACACACACACACACACACTGACACACACAACGAGAAGAACACGGTAAACTTTACTAGAACTCAGTCACAAGTAATAAAATTGATGTGACAACCAAAGCCATCGTCAATCTCTGCCCATATCTCCGTTGTTGCCGTCAATCTCTACCCATATCTCCGTTGTTGCCTTCCATCTCTGTCCATATCTCCGTTGTTGCCGTCAAGCTCTGCCCATATCTCCGTTGTTGCCGTCAATCTCTGCCCAAATCTCCGTTGTTGCCGTCAATCTCTGCCCATATCTCCGTTGTTGCCGTCAAGCTCTGTCCATATCTCCGTTGTTGCCGTCAAGCTCTGCCCATATCTCCGGTGTTGCCGTCAATCTCTGCCCATATCTCCGTTGTTGCCGTAAAAAAAAAAGTCGCTTAAAAGTCGACAGGGTCGACTTCATTGCACCGGGTTTTATCCCATATGGCTCGGTCTCTTTCCGCAGCACGGAAAGCGTCGCACAAAGCACGAACTCCGTAGCTTTTAGCGACGACCCACAGATGTTGCCGTCAATCTCTGCCCATATCTCCGTTGTTGCCTTCAAGCTCTTCCCAGTTTCTTCGTCCACATTCAAGCATTCACTGTCATACAGCAGAACATGTCAGTACCCCATTTATCTTCTTCTTCTTCTTCTTTTTCTTTTTCGTCTACTACTACTTTCATCCGGAATGTTGTTTTAGACGTAATTGCGTTGTGCCTGTTTACAGAAGAGCTGCGATATTTGAACCTATCGTCCGTCACAACCGACTTCTTCAGTCATTTGTTGGCCTGGTTACTTTCCCTGGTGTTTCATAGGACGTTTAACTCTCACTGCTGTGGTGATATCCCCATTCCAGATGGCCCATTTAGATCAGCCGACGTCATCCCGGTCGGCCCTCAAGGGAAGGCAGGGGCAGACCATGGGCATTCCCCGTCATCCAAGGAGGCTTCCATAATTGCAGAGCTGACACATACCGCTCTTGTACTGGGCTCACTCAAGGAATCGTCACGTCCTGCACATGGCTGCTTAGCTTCACTACCGTATATTGGGTCTTCCATTTACCACAGGCGGTTCCTCCGGAAACCAAAGGAATGCAGTCTGCTGATGGCATCCACACAGTGAGCTTTCTATTCGGACTTTTCCGCGTAATGGATTTGCTATCCAAGCAATATTTCATTTCGTGCCACTGGGACGCTTTTTCCACCTTAGATGGACGTAGATACACAATGAGCATTTGATTCGGACTTTCCACGTAATAGATTTGCTAGCCAAGCAATATTCCATTTCATGCCACTGGGACGCTTTTGCCACCGACATATCTGTGGCATGACTTGTGGCAGCCTTCTTCATACACATTTAGATTTCAGCCTGAATATAATTAAAGAAACCCGCAGTCAACTACAGGTTATAGACATCTCTATAGAGATTGTCATCAAATGAAGTAGGAGTGGGCCAAAATATCTTTCTCTGTTCTACATATATTGGATACTCCTGCCACAAATGTCTAGCTGTCATTTTACCAGTTCCGCAATTACATTCATCAGTATCTCCTATCTTTAGTTTATTGAACAAGTGGTATTTCAGCTTGCTATGTCCTGTGCGGAGTCTGAAGATTGCTACTTGTTCACTTTGGTCGAGTTTGTAACATGCATCATCTTTCTGGTGGCCCGGATGCTCTGTTTCCCATTTGGTTCTATAAGTGCTTTTTATAAACCTCTTTGCCTCATTATAGGTTATGTCTATGTCAGGCAGGCTGAGGTAGTCGTCCACCACCTTTTGCCAGCCTGCCATCCTCTTCACATCTAGGTAAGTAGTAACTTAGGAGGTAACTAATTATTAAATTATGAGCCGTTCCTTCGCTGTGACGTCATATTTTACTATATGAAGAGTATGGCTTCTATGTGGTGACGTCACGAAGCGGCTCCTCCGGTGATTTTTTTTTTAATTTGGCGGTTTTTTTGTTGTTGTTTTTTTTTTGAGGGGGGGGGGGGTACTTTCGGTGTCACTTCAGGTTGTCATTGCTACTTCCGGTTGACTACATCAGGTTCATGGGTGGCAGATATGTGTTCCCCTTCCCCCAAGTGCCCCCGCTCCGACCCGTCCCGACCGCCCCGGGACCGTTCGAAGACAGCGAGGCAATCACGGACATGTGGAATACTGATATGGATAAGTAGACCAAAAGTGCACCAGGCACCCGGATTCCAGTTCCAGTGTGTGTATGTGCGTGGGTGTATGAGGTAGGCCGATGTGAGGGGTGCGAGGGAAGGGGCCCATACCCCGGCTATTAGCCTTTTCCCCCAGACGGGTCATCAAACCACACCTACTGAGAGGATATGAAGAATGGTGGTCAGCGAGATGGCTGGGCAGATCAAGGGCAGTAAATACTACACTTTGATCTTAGCCACAAGGACGATCAGGCATATTCAAATATAGGAAAAAAGACTGAAGCAAGAAGTTGGTTATTAAATACTAGCGCAGCTTACATTAACGTAATTAATAAACATTTAATAACATATAGTAATTGATTATTTCTAGAGAATCATTCATACAATGAATTAGTATGCCTCATTAGTATGCAATCAATTGAAATATCAAATCTATTAAATTTTGTAGAATAGATGATAAACTTTAAAATTATTATAAAACGCAAGTTATTTCCCTTTGCAAATTTTGGAATTAATTGTGTTCCCTGATGTCTCAGTAAACAGCACTGTGCATATAACTGAGAAGCAGTAATGTGAACACAAAACTACAATTTATGTCACAAATTGTACATCTCAAAAGGCAAAACCTGTCGGTATGCGTGGATTTTGACAAATATGTTTTAGTTTGCAGTAATCTCGCAAAAGCTTAAAAATTATGCACCCGATGGCGATAGAAGAGACTTATTATACAATAGCAAAAACAGTTCCCAGTGCTGATTGTTATAGTGGCCACAGACTATATACAGGAACACTGAGGATAAAGTTGAAGAAAGTCAAGTATAACAGGAAACACTAAATATGATTTGTGTACATTGAGTAATGACAAGGAAATACAAAACAAATTCACCATAGAAGTACAGAACAGATTTGATATATTATCTGATCTAGAGATCAGATAATCCAGGATATGGATGATCAATGGGAAATGTTGAAGAATTCAATCAGTTTGGCTGCAGAAACAACTATTCCAAAATTAAAGACCAAGAGGAACACCGAGAGGAAAATACCTGGATGGCTTGGCCACATGGCATGGACGAGACAGGAACACTGAGCTGATCCACGACGTTGGTGATAGAGTGAAATGGCGAGTCATGACCGCCCACGCTTTCCGGCATGGGACATGATTGATTGATTATCCAGACATCAATGTTATCACAACACCCAGGTATCTTGTAAAAGTAAAAAGTGGTCTGATGTGCCTTTAATCACTTGTGCGCGAGTCCATTCCGATAGTTTGACATAATTAGCACATATGTGTGTGAATGGTAGTAATACGGGATGTCGAAATCGAGCGGTATTTCTGGTTCGCACCAGAACCCAAAATAATTTCTTCTACCGCTTATGTATCGCCACAACAAGCAGTAAGAAGCTGAATTTTCAAAGCTCATGTGATAGGATACATAACTACTTCCGGAATTGTATATGTAAAAAGATAAACTTTAATTATAAAAAGTAATATTAAAAAATAATAATAGTATTTTTGATGTGAAAAGTGAAAAGTAAAGGTGGCGAAATGGGCAGGAGGGCGACCACTAACAATTTAAATGCATATTTACGTTGGACCTTGCCGTTTTCCAGCTATATTTATTGCAAAGTAACCAATTATATATGATAAGGGCAGTTATTACTGTCAGTAGTGGATTTGACGTAAACACTGTCACCATACCAATGGCTATATGGTAGAGACAAAATACTCCTCTTTGGGTTGTGTGATGGTGTACAGCCAGTCACACGGTCACGTGTCTTAGGAATACAGCCGACCACGTGGCTAAAACCAGTCAAAGATGGCGCTGCTTCCGATCACATGCATAAGGATACATGCTGAACACGTGGGTAATTGTTACATCCGGTCAAAGATAGCGGTGCTTCCGTTCACATGTATAATGGTACATCCGGTACACATGGGTAATGGTTACAACCAATCAAAGATGGCGCCGCATCTGGTCACATGTGGAAATGGCTATAACCAGACCACCTGCTCACTGGCTAAAGCAGGTCAAAAATGGCGCTGGAACCGATCACAAGTGGGTAATGGTCACATATAATCAAAGATTACGCAAGATTACGCTCAGTAGTATGCCAAGCGCCTTTGATTTTAGTAGATGTAGTGCATAGTATATCTTATTTCCAGAATTGATTCTAGGTTGTATTTCTTCCCTTATTATGTTGGAGCAGTTGAAGATTGTACCCAGGTATTTGTATGTTTCCGTTCTTTTAATGGTCATATTATATATTTGTATGTGGCCATAGTTTTTAGCCATTCCTTCTCTTTAAATTACCATATATTCTGTCTTATCTTGGTTGATAACCAGCTCCATCTGTTGGGCTTTTTCCTTTGAGTGAGTCAATATTTCCAATGTCTTTTGTTCATTTTCCCCTAAATATCTATATCATCTGCGTAACCAAGCAGCTTGGATGTTCCTCCAATATCACATTCCTCCTTTACCCTTCTTACAACTTTCTCTAGAACCAGATTGAAGAGTAGAGGCGATAGTGCATCACCCTGTGTCAAGCCAAATGTTATTTGGAAAGGGTCTGATTTGCTGCCTTTATATGTTACTATATTATAAGTATCTTCCATGCATAGTCTGGTCATGTTGACTAACTTCCTTGGTATTCCAAATTCCCGCCAGATGTTATTTTGAAAGGGTCTGATCTGCTGCATTTATATGTTACTATATTATAAGTATCTTCCATGCATAGTCTGGTCATGTTGATTAACTTCCTTGGTATTCCAAATTCCTGCATAGCATTCCATAGACTATTCCTATGGACACTATCATAAGCCGTTTTAAAATCCACAAAAATATTATGGAGATCTCTTTTATATTCCCAATATGTCTCGGCTATTTGTCGTAAGATAAATATATGATCTATTGTTGATCTGTTTTGTCTAAAACCCGCCTGGTAGTCACCTATTATGTATTCTGAATATGGGTTTAGTCTATTTAGTAATACTGCGGATAGTATCTTATAGCTTATGGACAGTAGTGATATCTATATATATAAAACAGAGTGTATGTATGTGGGTGGGTGTGTGGGGATGTATTTGATGCGTTCGATAACGGTCCATCCGATTGAGATGAAATTTTCTACATGTTTTCTTTTCATTCCCGCGCAACCAACTGTCTTAGTTTGGTACTGTATAATCCGCTATTTACTTACTAAAATTTAATTGTGTAATTATCTGACTTAACATAAGAAAATTTATATAAAGGGACATAACTTTTAGTAGCATTGCTATATCTTAGGTTAAGTCCCCTGGCTATAGATAGATAGATAGATAGATAGATAGATAGATAGATAGATAGATAGATAGATAGATAGATAGATAGATAGATAGATAGATCTGACCCGATAGACAGAGAGGGTGGGAGAGACGGACATACGAACGGGCACGCAGATAGATAGATAGTTAGATAGATAGATAGATAGATAGATAGATAGATAGATAGATAGATAGATAGATAGATAGATAGACAGACAGATAGATAGACAGATAGATAGACTGACAGACGGGCCGGGTCGTCAGACAGACAGTCGGGAACGGGAACTTATATGACTACTTATATGAATTTAATGAGATGCTCCCCAGTAGGGACTGGGTGAAGCCGGGCCGGGTCAGACAGACAGACAGACAGACAGACAGATAGTCGGGAACGGGAGCTTATATGACTACTTATATGAATTAAATGAGATGCTCCCCACCAGGAGCTGGGCAAAGCCCAGATAGATAGATAGATAGATAAATAGATTAGATAGACAGACAAACAAGCAGACAGACAGACAGATAGATCCCCGCAAGGGCCTGGGCGAAGCCAGGCCGGGTCAGCTAGTTCCTCTATAATTTTCACACTGGAACTTGTCTCCTTTCTTAAATATAGGTATCAATAATGATTCTTTCCAGTCATGGGGTAATTCTTCAGTCCTCCAGATTTTTATTATTAGTTCGTATAGCTTTAGATGTAATGCATGGCCACCCGCCTTTATAAATTCAGCAGCAATTCCATCAGCCCCAGTTGCCTTATTGTTTTTAAGTCGTGTGATTACATATAGGATTTCTTCAAATGCAGGTTCTTCAATTTGTGATTCACACGTTAGAACCTCTTCCTGTAGGAAAGTGTTACTTGGTGCTTCACAATTTAGTAATTCAACAAAGTATTCTGTCCATGTGTTGCACATTTCCGCATTGGTATTTAACATATTCCCATTTTTGTCTTTTAAACCATATATGTTATGTTGTTGCCCTCGTTTCATTGACTTCAGTTCTTTAAAAAAGTTTCTGGATTCGTTTTTCTGGTGATTAGTTTCCATATCTTTGATTATATTACTCATATATTCTCGCTTCTGCTGTCGAACTATTTTTGTAGCCTCTTTACATTAATTTCTATATTGCTCTTCCTTTTGGATGTTGTTGTCATTTAGCCATAGCTGTCTGGCATTCTTTTTCCTAATGACTGCTTCTTCACATTTTGGATTGAACCATCTGTTCTTTCCATGCGTGGTTAACACACCGAGACATTCTTCTGCGGTAGATTGAATTGTATTCTTGATGTTCAACCAAGTTTGGTCAACGCTTTCCTCCAACGGGTTTTGTAGAATTTCAAGTTTACATTTTATTTCATCTGCAAATTTCTCTTTGACTGTAATTTCTTGTAGTTTTTCTCTGTTATATATTGGGTGTAACCTTAGTAGTTTAGCATAGAAAGCTCTCTTACGTTTTATCTTAAATTTTGCCCCAACGAGGAAGTGGTCGCTGTGGCACTCAACTCTTATATAGCTTCTAACTTGTTGTATGTTTGATATATTTTTGTTGTTAATTAAAATGTGGTCTATAGTTTCTCTTGTCACATGATTTCCAAGTTTGTTTATGTATAACATTTCTTTGCAGTCTGGTACTGCTGATCTGCAGTCTTTTGACTTCTGCTAGGTTGATGACTCTCCATCCATTATCATTTGAAGTTGTATGTAGGCTTTCCATACCGGCAACATATTTATGAGTTTGCTCTCTGCCTATTTTTGCGTTGAAGTCTCCCAGCACAATCAGTATGTCCTGTTTGGGGGTTTCTTATATGACATCTTCCAGATCATTATAAAAGTCTTCTTTAATATCATCTTCTTTCTCTTCAGTAGGTGCATGTACATTAATCATCGTTATATTTTTCCATTTACCTTTTATTTGTAATTTACTAATCCTATCATTAACAGCTTTAAAGTTTAGAACGTTCCCCCATAACTCTTTTTTGATGACAAATCCTGTTCCTAATTCATGTTTATTTTGGGTGTTTCCTCCATATATTATAATCATTCCATTTTGCTCTAAAGTACCCTCTCCTGGCCACCTTATTTCTTGAATTGCTGTTATATCCATTTGATACTCAACCAGCTCCCGGGTTAATTCTTCGGCCGCTCCAGCTCGATATAGTGTCCGTACATTCCATGTTCCAAATCACAAAAGTCCTTTAACGTTCCAAGGTCGTTGTCCAGATAAGTCAGTCCGAATTCGAGGCTCATGTATCTGTTTCGTAAAAAAAATGGTTTTTTACAAAGGTGGGGATGTTAACCCCACGCTTCAACCCCCAACCTGGAGGACCAGGGTGTTTCTCTTTGTCTGTTCTCTACCCTTTGACCTGTCTGGCTTGGGAGGCCCTGCTGGTAGCTACGCTACCGCCGGCATAGCTCTCAGGGTCATTGAGAAACTCAAGCTCCCCCACCACGACAAGGTGGAAACACCATCGGGGGAGTCATTGAGTTATCTAGCAGAGATATTTTGGCACATGCTTTGTGGCTGTTCCTGTCCAGATCACAGTGATAGCCCATCATTAGAGACCAACAAGTGTTGAGTAAAGAGTAACACAACAACCATAAACATCACATCTGTGAAAGTAAAGTAAAGGACCACTTCTCACACCATGAGGTGTAATGGGTATATGGTGCTAGCCCCATATTTTTGGACCAGTTGACATCTGATGGGTGATATGGTTGATTTGTTAAGGCACGCAGTTATAATTTTGGAGTATTTTAGAGCTATAGTTTGAATTAAACAGAAATCAAAATTAATATATTTCTAAAGTTTAAACACAGAAACCACAAACAATATGTTGCCCAATTTATTGCCTGGCATATTTCGCTGCATCTCATCAGGTGCATACTGCAGAGTTACATATTATATGAAGTGAATAAATGAATGATACTAGGGTTGAAATACTTAAAACACATAGTCACTGATATTGTTTGAATGTGGAGCATCAGTTTTCCCCATGGTAATTGCAAATTTAAAATGAAGTCTTTCTATTTGCACAAAACTGACTGGAACCGTCTAATTACTAATGCCTTGATGTATATGAGCAATTATTTATTGGTTGGTCATCAAATACAATATACAAGATTTCTCTTTTTAAACTTTATGACGGCTATTAAACAAATGTCTCAAAATCAACTACATGGGGATTCCTGAAGACTGAATGCATCTGTTTTCCACATGTACTGGTATACATTTGGATACTCGCTACATTGTCTTTCTGTTCTACCTATGTAAGTTGTTTGGCAATCACACTGGAATTGATAAATGCAGTCAGATTTGGTGTACAGAGACAATAATTCTTTCACAAATGGGAGTAGTATCAAGATGGTTAAATATCTGATCACTGGTTCAGCAACAAAGAATGTTTGTTTTACACTGTATAATATATTCGTTTCATTAGTGTCTCATCGAAAGGTTAGTTGAAAATACACTCGAGGTCTGGGGACCGATGATTCTATGGGAGGGGTTGGTGTGGCTGGTAATGATGCTTGACGAAGTCAGCTGAATATACATTTGATTGAGATTAAGGTTTATAAGTCTTCTTATATGTGTCATTTTAGCAAATCATTCTAGCTCGATTAAACAGGGTCCGTTTCAGGCCATACTTATACTGAATAGGTGCAAAGCTATTAAATTCAGGTATTAGACCATCCACGTTCTCTTTCAATAGACAGATCTTTGGATGGTGCCACCCTGTCAATGTTGAATTAATATTTCTAAGAGTGATAAGGTGTAATTATGTTCATGGTCAACAGACAAATAAATGTTCTTGTGGGCTTGGTTCATGATGGAGTGGGATGATTCAGCCTGTTGTCTGGTCTCTGGGATAAATAATATGTCATTCACATACCAGCCGTATAGAACTAGGTCCTTAATATTTGAGGCTTTTTGTTTATCTGAGTGCACCATACAGACATCTGCAAGAATGGGACCTAAAAGACTATCATGGCCACTCCATGGTAAATTAGGTGGTGCAATTTTTTTTAAAGAAAAATGAATTTGCTATTAGATGTGCATAGCAGTAGTAATTTCTAGAATGTGGATGATGGTAGGCCCAACTTTTGTTTCTTTTCTTTTATGCAATCACAGATGATCACTGTTTCTTCCATGGGAATATCAGTGAAAATAGGGGCAATAGCCATTGACACCATGTGCTTTAGTTTAAATATCTATAGTATCTAATAGTTTGACCAGTTCAAATGGATCTTGTAATATTAAGGGGTTGAATGATTGTCACACTGGTTTAGCAGTTTCTGCAAGCCATTTAACTATCCTGTGTCAGACAGAGTTGAGCATACATTAAATCTGTCTTAGTGGTACTCCAGGCCTGTGCAATTTAACAAGGCCATAAAGTTGGGTTTTTTTTTTTGAGTCACGTAGAATGACTAATTGTGCCTCACTGATGAATCTACAATCTAAAAGTGACTGAATCTATTTCCTCACTTTTGCATCCAATTCCCCAGGGTTGCTGGCTTTAGGATCGAAGTCAAAGTTAGTTGGATTTGATCAAATGTTTTCTATTTTGTTGGAAGAACTGAGATGGATGTTGTGATTGGCTTGGATTGCCAGAGTAATTTAACAACGATTGCCTGGAAGGGGCGAATGAAAGTAGAACATTATATACAACTATAAAAAAAAGAGACAATAGCATTCTTTAGAGAAGCGTGGGAAAGCATTGTGATGACTGGAAAGATCATTGGGAAAAGAGACATAGGCAGATCAAGAGAGATGATGCTGGACGGACAGTATGGTGAGAAATATCAGCAGAGTTGATCCTAAGGAGATTAATGAACATATATGGTAGTTGGCAGAGCACATAATGATGATGCAGTGTCAGTGAGCATCTTTCCCATTGCAACATACACCTGTACGACCTGAACACTTACTTAACAAGTTGAACAGCGCATAAATGTCTCTGAATATAGATAAGTTCTAAGAATATAACAAATGCATCAAAGTTTTAAGAGTTGAATATTGAAGAAGGTTAGCTATTAAAGATGTTAAAACAAAGAAAATTGAAATATTTGGTCACTTAAAACATCACAAAAGTTTGTAGAGAACAATAATGGAGGCGTTTATGTCTGGGTAGAGAGGAAGAGCAAAGCCAAAGAGAAGATAGGTTCAGGATGTGACGGATGATCTCCAGATGTGTGTATCAGACATGGGACATCTTGATAATGATTGAGAGGTTTTCCGGAAGATTGTTATGAGAGCGAGGTTCTGCAAAGGACATGCTACTGAATGAAGCATGAGTAAAAGAAGCACCACAAGCGTCACACCTCTAAGGTTTCTCTCCTGTATGTGTTCTCTTATGTCTCTTCAGACTGCCAGCTCGAGTAAAAGAAGCACCACAAACATCACATTTGTAAGGTTTCTCTCCTGTATGTGCTCTCTTATGTCTCGTCAGACTGCCAGCTTGAGTAAAAGAAGCACCACAAACATCACACTTGTAAGGTTTCTCTCCTGTATGTGTTCTCTCATGGCTCTTCAGACTACATGTCAGAGTAAAAGAAGCACCACAAGCATCACACTTGTAAGGCTTCTCTCCTGTATGTGTACTCATATGGTCTTTCAGACTATATGTCTGAATAAAAGAAGCACCACAGTCATCACACTTATAAGGTTTCTCTCCTGTATGTGTTCTCTTATGGTACTTCAGATATCCAGCTTGAGTAAAAGAAGCACCACAGTCATCACATGTGTAAGGTTTCTCTCCTGTATGTGTTCTATTATGGTACTTCAGATGGCCAGCTAGAGTAAAAGAAGCACCACAAACATCACACATGTAAGGTTTCTCTCCTGTATGCATTTTATTATGTATCTTCAGATAACCAGAATGAGTAAAAGAAGCACCACAAACAACACACATGTAAGGTTTCTCTCCTGTATGTGTTCTCTTGTGGCACTTCAGATGGCCAGCTAGAGTAAAAGAAGAAACACAAACATCACACTTGTAAGGTCTTTCTCCTGTGTGTGTTCTCTTATGGTCCTTCAGATTGCCAGCTAGAGTAAAAGAAGCACCACAAACATCACACAGGTAAGGTCTCTCTCCTGTATGTGTTCTCTTATGGTGCTTCAGACTGCCAGCTTCATTAAAAGAAGAACCACACACATCACACTTGTAAGGTTTCTCTCCTGTATGTGTTCTCTTATGTTTCCTCAGACTGCCTGCTTCAGTAAAAGAAGCACCACAAACATCACACTTGTAAGGTCTCTCTCCAGTATGTGTTCTTTTATGAACCTTCAGACTGCCAGCTAGAATAAAAGAAACACCACAATCATCACACTTGTAAAATTTCTCTCCTGTATGTGTTCTCTTGTGGTATTTCAAACTGCCAGTTTCATTAAAAGAAGCACCACAGTCATCACACTTGTAAGGTTTCTCTCCTGTATGTGTTCTTTTATGTCTCTTCAGGTTGCCAGCTTGGGTAAAAGAAGCACCACATACATCACACTTGTAAAGTGTATCTCCTGTATGGGTTTTCTTATGGTCCTTCAAATTAAAATTCTGTTTAAAAGAAGCACCACAGTCATCATGCTTGTAAGGTTTCTCTCCTTTATGTATTTTCTTGTGATTCATGTTCTTTTGGCACTCTAGATTGTCATCTTGAATCAAAAGACCATCCCACTCATTACATTTGTTTGACATCTCTTCAGAATGTGTTCTCTTATATCTGTATACACAAACATTTGGACTAGAAACATCAGGCAAGTCTCCAGTGTGTATTCTTTGAGAGCTATAATTGGCATCATCAAAAATGTCTCCAAGAGACTGCAAAACTCTGTGTATGATTTTCTTGTGTTTCCTTATTTTCCTGCTGACAATTCTCAACAGCCAGAGATAGTTTATTGTTTGTATCAATCATAGAAGACAAATTTTCTGACATTTGATAACAATTTTCATGATTTACTGATGCCTTACAATTGTTCTCAACCATTATTGATTCTGAGTTGCTGCATTCTGTCATTTCTTGAATGATGCTACCACCAGCTATGTCCACCATTTTACAGAATCTGTGACTCCTGTCCTAACACATAACAACTGGTAGTTCTTGTTTCACAACCTTCATGTCTGTACTGTCATATGTCCACTTTTGTGAATGCTCTTGTATGGCGAAGAAAGGACCACTTGGAGACCATGAGAGTATTTCTGAAACACACAAAAGTAAATAATTAATAACCTCATGAACATACCAGATATTGAACAGATTATATGTAATCAAACAGGCAAACATTGCAACTATTGACATGAATTTCAATTGAATGAAAGATGGAGAAGAAGAATGATTAATGTGCTCATGTATAATGTAAGCTGATGTGTGATCATATAAGCTTATGTATGAACAAACAAGAATATGCTAAGATCAATAAAGAATTAAGATTTAAATGTATTGAGGCAAAAGAAAGTTGGTTAAACGAGCAATGCAAAATAATTGAATTAAATTTCATTACAGATACAAAACATATGCACAGACAAATCAGTGAGCTCACGGAAAGAAAAATAAGAATAAATATAGGATGTTTGAAATCAAAAACAGGAAAGATATTATTGGACAAAGGTGCTATGATGAAGAGGAGGAATGAGTATATAAGAGAATTATATGAAGAAGTCGCTGACGCTATGAAACGTATGAAGAAAGGAAAAACAGCTGGGCCAGATGACATCACAATAGAAGAATTAGAAGTATTGGGAGAATTTGGAGTAGATATATTAACCAAAATGTGGAATGATGTTTACAGCAGTGGATATTTACCGAGCGACATGCTGAAATCTGCATTTATAGCTATAATAAAAAGACCAGGAGCAATTGAATGCAAAAACTGTTGTACAATTAACCTCACAAACCATGTCACTAAGCTGCTACTCAGAATTATAATTAGAAGAACAAAAAGAAAATAAAATGGAAATTAGTGAAGTGTATGGTTTTGTGGAAGGAACGAACACGCACAGAGAGAGAGAGAGAGAGAACAAACGAACGAACGAACGAACATTATTTCAAAAGAGTAACAAATTGGGCACGCAGGCCCGTCTTACATTTGGCCCTTTCGATCACTCATCTTTCATTCATCAAATGTGCATGTTACATTTACATAGGGAAAAAAAAAAACATTGTCAAATTGATTTTGTAAGCATAAACAATGCACATTACGCATGGTACATTCACATGGGAAAAAAAAACATTGTAAAATGAAAGTTGTAAACATAAACAGTGCACAATGCAATGTTGTGAGCCACATCCCCCATCCACCCTCACACCCCACAGCCACCCACCCACACATACCTCCACGCACTCACACAGACTCAGGCAAACATACATGCCGCCACCCACCCACTGATCCCCCACCCACTCACCAATCCCCACCCACACATATAACCCCCACCCATCCCATAACCGACACGCACACACCCACCCACATATTTTCCACCACCCACCCACACACCCACAACCACCCAGCAAAACACACATCACAAAACCACACACACATACCCCCATCAATCCACACATCCCACACCTATCCATACATACATCTTGCACCCTCACAATTTTTCCCACCAACCCACACACACATCAGCCAACCCACACCCACCCAATATCTGCCACCTGTCAACTACACATCCTCCACCTATACTGAGAGAGAGAGAGAGAGAGTCAAGTATATAGAGAGGAGCAATTATATATATCGAGAGAGAGAGAGAGAGAGAGAGAGAGAGAGAGAGAGAGAGAGAGAGAGAGAGAGAGAGAGAGAGAGAGAGAGAGAGAGAGAGTCGAGTCCACGTAAGTCGAACTCGGATAAGTAGAATTTCACTTCAGTCAACGTTACTGGCTTTCCCAGCCATTTTCCTTCTTTATCATTGTATAAAAAGTCCTGATAAGTCGAATTTGGTTAACTCGAATTTTTGGATAAGTCAAACATAAAAATGAATACCGACTATATAAGTGTTCATGTTTAAATCAAGCTGTTCATTTCACACCAAACATCAACACTTTTCGGCATTTTAAAGAATGAAGACTGCTCCAGAAAATTGTTTTTCGAATGTCAAATCAACAGTGATAGACAGCGAGCTAGAACTGCCGCGTGTGATTTTGTTGATGCTGCCCTTTTAAAATGGTTCAGTGTGATTAGATCGGCAAATGTACCAGTAAATGGGCCTTTACTTATTGCAAAAGCAGAAGAATTTGCACATCTTGGAGATCAGACAGACTGGAATTGTAATGTTGACTGGTTGGATCATTTCAAAAAATGACATTGCATCACGTACAAGAATGTGTGTGAAGAGAAACAGTCAGTTGACGAAGCAATGATTCACTCATGGATAGAAGACATGCTTAGAAGTTCAGATGATGCAGTCTTACCATTTTGTGCCTTTAAACAGGCCAAGGGAGGACATTTTTCACAAGTCAAGAAGCAAAGCAAAATCACAGACTTTTTCGTTAATTAATTTGGAAATGTTCACATGACGTTAATGTTCTGTTTCTAAAATAATTAAACATTTCAACATTTCTGATATTGTATTGCTATTTATTTGTTCACTAACTGTGTTTCCTAAATGGTGTAGCGAAACCCCAGTGGCCCATGTCCTCATACCTATCCGCTCAATTCCTTCGGAGTGGGATTCTCTGGAGTACTTTCATAACCCGAGCATTTGACACAAATACTTTGAAATCTATCTGTTCTTCGGGAAAACCCAATGGCGCGCCTTGCACCAAATATGACCTAGGGTAATGGTTTGGGCGTGAAAAGTCCGTTGTCAACCTTGTCGGTTGTGGTCGGCACAATGTATTCAAGTTTTAAAGAATTTTACAGATAAAGTGCCGCATCCTACGGCTGGGATATGAAAGGTAATTTTAGATTAATAGGTCCTGCCAGACCTGGGCATATTAAGCTTGGTCGTCTCAAATAATGAGACGATTTGGTGAAACGGCAGTCTTGCCAATTTGGCTAAGCGTCCAGATCTGGGCATGGCGGGGGAACAAATCGGGGCAATATCTTTTCCCAGATGATGTCGCATATTCTTGGCGGCGGATAAGGTGGGTGGGGGGCTATCTTTCTTCCTATGGCTTTACCTCTGTTTAGTGTCATCTTTCATTTGAATATAAACATTCTATAGCTATGGCATGTCGAGGGGAAGGGCTCCGTGGGGACCGGTTCCACCCATCTGAGTTATATCTTCTTGAGCCAGAAGAGGCGATCCACTGTGCTATCTCTTTCGTCTTTCGGCTGATGGGGGGGCCAGGTGGACCGGGTGGTTCCTGGTCGATAGGAGGATGTTGGGAGTATAAATGGACTTCCCTGTCTCCCTGAGAGAACCTGAACTCATCTGAATATATGGGTTATGTGAGACACGGCCGATACATTGCGGTGACAGCTCAGACAAGAGCGGTGGCCGGACAGGGTAGTTTCCTCTTTCCTGTTCTTGCTAGGGATGGGGGAGGGAGATGCACTGCGGTCCATACAGACCCACTATTATGATATTAGTTAAGAGTAGGAAACATACATAATTACGCACACTACTCCACAATAGCTTTGTCGTGAGAAAGGCAAGGTTTGCAAGTGAGAGGGAAGCCTGAGAAGGTATGTGCCCAATATTAATAAAGGCATGGTATGAGTGTGGAGAGGAGTGTGGTCTGAAGACAATTGAATACTAGGTAATTGTATGGATTTTATGTATGGCAACCGACATGCTGAGACCATTGGAATCTCCATGCCGGCTGTATCTGAAGTTTACACCAGAGGCTCTCAAAATTGTTTTAACTTTACAGGATCCTTCTTTTGACGGCGAATATAGCCGGAGGTTTCGACAGAGCATCGACATAGAACTTTATGTTTACTATGAGGTCCCTGCTGCTGTTGGGCTATACCAGATAGAACCACGGCGGGCCCGAACGAATACTTTCAGACACCTCGGCAGGCGTTTCGTTGAGCTGTGATCGAGTTTGTTTGCATTTTGGGCTAGATCCCGCCTAAGTCACTGACACACCCGTACATATATCCTATTTATTCTCCTTGAGTATTTCCCCACCAAAATTGTGCCACGTGATCCCAGGGCACTTTCCCTAACCATTGGACACACTACATTCGTGTAGGACACGGAAACTTGGAATCCTGGATTTATGGAACCCTGTTGTTCGAACAACCTACGCGGGAAATAAAGACCAGTGAACTTGCCATGAGGTGGTTGTGAATTCATGGGACAATATGGAAAACGATGAGCTAGGAGATTTATATTTGTGTTGATATTGTATGGACTAGTTTTCTCTCTAGATTGTGTGTAGATGTTTATGAGTTAATTGTCAGATATTGTTTTTTCTCTGTGCTGTTATGTATTGAGTTATTAAATTTACAATTACAAATATGTTGAAGAACGTCATGTTGTATGCGTGTCAGCCAGAACGACCCTGCAGGAAATAGGTCCTTAGGTCGAATAGAGAGTGACAGTGAGTCCGGGGGAAACGGAGGAGGGTTGGCAGGGAAAGACCTATTTAAAGCCAGGGCTATGAAATATACATGAGAAAATTGAGACATAGTTATTTGGGACCCTCCACATAGCTTGTTACAATTTCTGGGGGCACGTCGCGGGATATTTTAAATCCTGGTGGAGCTCTGGCTGATATAGAGATAGGGGACAGATATTCTGGTCTAATATCAATAGGTTCTGCTTACCGTACCTGGCTATTGTCTATACTCTTCCTGACACAGACTGACGACATACGAAGTGTTGTGGTCGTGTATTATATCCATTTGTCCATTACCTATTCACTTACCCTCTGAGTTAAGATGGCATCCGCGAAATTTAATGTGGCTGAAGTGCAGGCTACAGGGCGTGAGATAGGCTATGAAGGGGCTGAGTTACAGAAATATGTTCAAGAAGTGGAGAGAGATTTTCGACAAGCTGAGCGCGAAGCTAAGAAAATTGAGGCAGAGCGCGAAGCTAAGAAATTCGAGGCAGAGCGCGAGGCTAAGAAAATCGAGGCAGAGCGCGAAGCAAAGAAAATTGAGGCTGAGGCTAGGAAGATGGTGGCCGAGCAGGCAGCCAGAGACCATGAGTTCCGTATGAGGGAGTTGGAGCTGAAAGCTCAAACTGCCAAGGGAGGCGAGGGTGCAGTTGGAGGCGCAGTTCTCCCTGACTCAACAACTTCTAGTGGCGGTCCATACCAGGCAATGAAGTTCCCATTACTCCCGTTCGATGAACACAAAGATAAGATCGACCAGTATCTTCACAGATTTCAGTCGATGGCTTTGGCTATGGGATTGGAACGTGGGAAATGGAACTTGAAACTCTCATAGGGCCTGAGGGGGACCGCATATGAGGTCTATTCAAGGTTGCCACCTGGTATGGAGAATGACTATGAGGCCCTGGAAAAGGCATTATTGAAAAGGTTCCAGATGACAGCCCATACTTACCGACAACAGTTCAGAAAGTCGAGGAGAGAGCCAGGAGAGATGTTCTCAGCATACAGTGTTAGACTTAAGTCTTACCTTTTGAAATGGATGTCATTAGCAGGATTTGCCAACGACTATGAAAGTTTAGAAGAATTAGTGGTCGTGGACCAAATGAAGAGGATGATGCCTAAGCCATTGCAAACCTTCTTGGTTGAAAATGGGACAGAAAGGTTAGACGTAGTCAACACATTGGCGGAAAGGTATGTGCTAGCTCATGGGGATAATGGGGAACTGGCACAACCCAATCTCCGATCACCAGACACTGGGTCTGGAAAGAAGAAGAACCCCAAACCCACTCACACCAAAAAGGAGGATCCTTTCGAAAAAGTTCCCATTAAGAAACCCTCTGGTAAGAGTCCACCTGGATCTCCCAAAAGAAAGTGGAGTGAAAAGTGGTGCGCCTTCTGCAAATCTCCCACACACAATACGGCCGATTGCAGGCGCAAACAGAAAGACTCTCACTATGCTGCCTGTCTTGTAGAAACCGGGGAGGGGTCTAACAAGGAGGTAGAAGGGAGGTATCCTGGGAACAAAGATTCAGAAAAACCACCAGTAGTAGAGACGGTTCTTGTGAACGGACAACCAGTCGAGTGTCTCTATGACACAGGTCTTCAGTTTGAGGCCGTAATTTCATCACACTTAGTGAGCCCAGAGCAGCTAACCGGGGAATCCATTGAGATTCAAACGGCGACAAAGAGTGCGGTAGCGATGTCTCTTCCAATTGCGAAGGTGGACATCAAATCAAAATATGTTACCGGCACTATTCAGGCAGCCGTTCTGATCGATCCTATCTTCCCGATGATCTTGGGTTGCCGCTACGTCTTCCTAGGGATCCCAAACGAACCCATGTACGTAGGGGCGATGCAAACCAGATCTCAATCGGAGGAGGAGCAGACGCCGGCCTTGATCGTGAATCCCTTGCCTGGGGAGTTACGAGCTGCTCAAAGCCAGGATGCTACGTTGCAACCTTGCTTCAACCAGTTGCCAAAAAGTGCTGACCCACCAAGACGGGGTCAGTATTATATGAAGAATCGGTTACTGTACCGGAGAGCCGGAGTGGAGGAACGCCAGCATGGACAGCTGGTAGTTCCAAAGGCTTATCGGGAACAGCTTCTTCATATGGGACACACCATTTCTTTCAGTGGACATATGGGTGTCGGGGCAACACTTCAGCGCATTTCCTGCCATTACTACTGGCCAGGGATGACTGGAGATGTGCGTAGGTACGTCAAGTCGTGCCCAGAGTGCCAGCGTGTGGCACCAAAACACTGGACGGCTCCGGTAGTCTTGGGTGATATGCCCATTATGAACTCTCCTTTCGAGAGAGTTGCCATCGATCTGGTTGGTCCTCTTCCTCGGACTAGGAAGAGGAATATGTATATTCTGACGATGGTGGATTGCTGTTCCATGTGGGGCGAGGCGATACCGTTGGCCACCATCGACTCTAAGCGAGTGGCTGATGCACTGATGGAGACATTTACTCGGTTGGGATTTCCAAACCAGATCCTAACGGACAATGGGTCTCAGTTCTGTGGTAAGCTGATGGAGGAAGTCTTTCGTATCTTCCAGACTAACCACATTCACACAAGCCCATACCACCCTCAGTCTAATGGGCAAGTAGAGAGGTTTAATGGTACCTTGATGACCATGCTTAGGAAGCTGGCTCAAGAGAAACCAGACAGATGGGATGAATATATCCCAGCCGCCTTGTTCGCCTATCGGGAGGTTCCCCATGGGTCAACCGGGTTGCCACCAGCCACTCTATTATTCGGGAGGCCAATCAAGGGTCCCTTAGAAGCCTTATTGAGATGTTGGACAGAGGAGGAGACTTCCGAAGAGGTGGTATCTTCCTACAAATACGTCGAGGAGTTAAAGAAGAAACTCCAGACAGGTTGGGCTTTGGCGGCTCAGAATCTGAGAGCGGCCAGAAAGAGACACGCGGCCTACTACAATAGAAGGACGAAAGATAGGTCTCTGAAGGTGGGGGATCGGGTTCTGTTGTTACTTCCAGTAGGTTCCAATAAACTCGAGATTGGTTGGCAGGGGCCTTTCCCGGTGGAAAGGGTTGTGTCCCGTACCAATTATGCTATCCGGATCAGGGGGAAATCTAAAATCTTCCACATTAACCTCCTCAAAAAATATGAGGAACGATCCGATGGTACTTCTCTCCCACTCATGACTATGGCGGTCGCGATGGAAACTGAATCGGTCGCAGACGCGGATAGGGAGTATCCTTTACACCCTGGGGAAACCTATAAGGATGTACATATAAATCCTGATCTGTCGGCTGAAGAAACAGAACTAGTCATCCATTTGTTGGAGTCCCATCAACAGATTCTTACCGATCGTCCAGGGCGGACAGGGTTGGTTGAGTTTGATATGACTCTGACTACCCAAGACCCCATTCGCCAAAAAATATATCCAGTGCCCTTTGCGAAAGAGAAGGCCCTGGAAGCCGAAATCCAGAAGCTTCTGGATGATGACATCATAACTCCTTCGACTTCTCCTTATAATGCCGGGGTTGTCTTGTTGAGAAAGCCAAGCGGGGAGCACCGCTTGTGTATTGATTACAGGCATTTAAACAGTTGTACGACATTCCAAGTTGAGCCGTTACCAAACACAAATCAACTGTTTGCCAGATTAAATAGGGCAAAGTACTTTTCAAAAATCGATTTAAGCCGGGGATATTATCAGATCCCTGTGAAGCCTGAGGTTCGGCCCTTGCTCGCTTTCAGTACTCCGAGCGGCCATTACGAATTTAAGGTGATGCCTTTTGGGCTGAGCAATGCGCCCAGTGTGTTCACACGCATGATGAGAAAGTTATTAGACCCTTTAAGGGATCCCTCTGTCGTCTCGTTTATGGATGATATTCTCATCGCTTCTGGCAATCTGAAAGATCACCTGAAATCCTTGGAACAGATCTTCATAAGATTGAAAGAGGAGGGGTTAACTGCCCGTCCAGCCAAATGCATGATTGGCTATCACTCCTTAGAATTTCTGGGACATACTATTACCCCGGGGGGGTTTGGTACCGGAAGAAAAGAATGTAGAGAAGGTCAGACTCGCACCCCGTCCTAAATCCAAAAAGGATGTTAGGTCTTTCTTGTCTCTGTGTGGGTTTTACCAGAAATTTATTCCGAAGTTCAACGAAATTGGGGCACCGTTAACCAAAACCCTGAAGAAAGGATCGCCAGATCCTATAGTCTGGACCCCGAGCTGTGAAGAGGCTTATGGGAAGCTGAAACAGGCTTTGGTGGATAGGCCAGTCCTGCAACTCCCAAATTTGGAGAAAACGTTTGTTCTAAGAACCGACGCGAGTAACATAGGGATTGGAGCAACTCTGTTGCAGGAAGGGCGAGATGATCCTACTGTGCTATGTCCGGTGGCATATGCCAGTAGAAAACTGTTACCCGCGGAACGGAATTACTCCACCGTCGAACGGGAATGTCTGGCTCTAGTGTGGGCGGTACAGAAATTTCAACCTTATCTGTATGGAGTACCGTTCAAAGTGCAGTCCGACCATCAACCTCTGACGTTTTTGGCAACTTCTAAGAAACTGAACGCAAGGTTAATGAGATGGTCATTGCTCTTACAACCGTATCAGTTCACGGTCGAATACATCCCCGGAAGGGAGAATGTGGGAGCGGATTTTATGTCACGGCATCCTATGGTCGAAGGTGAGGGGGAGGTAATTCGAACAGAACCTCTGGCAGTTGAAAGTTCGTAGGGTTCGACTTTCTTAAGAGGGGGCCTATGTAGCGAAACCCCAGTGGCCCATGTCCTCATACCTATCCGCTCAATTCCTTCGGAGTGGGATTCTCTGGAGTACTTTCATAACCCGAGCATTTGACACAAATACTTTGAAATCTATCTGTTCTTCGGGAAAACCCAATGGCGCGCCTTGCACCAAATATGACCTAGGGTAATGGTTTGGGCGTGAAAAGTCCGTTGTCAACCTTGTCGGTTGTGGTCGGCACAATGTATTCAAGTTTTAAAGAATTTTACAGATAAAGTGCCGCATCCTACGGCTGGGATATGAAAGGTAATTTTAGATTAATAGGTCCTGCCAGACCTGGGCATATTAAGCTTGGTCGTCTCAAATAAAGAGACGATTTGGTGAAACGGCAGTCTTGCCAATTTGGCTAAGCGTCCAGATCTGGGCATGGCGGGGGAACAAATCGGGGCAATATCTTTTCCCAGATGATGTCGCATATTCTTGGCGGCGGATAAGGTGGGTGGGGGGCTATCTTTCTTCCTATGGCTTTACCTCTGTTTAGTGTCATCTTTCATTTGAATATAAACATTCTATAGCTATGGCATGTCGAGGGGAAGGGCTCCGTGGGGACCGGTTCCACCCATCTGAGTTATATCTTCTTGAGCCAGAAGAGGCGATCCACTGTGCTATCTCTTTCGTCTTTCGGCTGATGGGGGGGGGGGCAGGTGGACCGGGTGGTTCCTGGTCGATAGGAGGATGTTGGGAGTATAAATGGACTTCCCTGTCTCCCTGAGAGAACCTGAACTCATCTGAATATATGGGTTATGTGAGACACGGCCGATACATTGCGGTGACAGCTCAGACAAGAGCGGTGGCCGGACAGGGTAGTTTCCTCTTTCCTGTTCTTGCTAGGGATGGGGGAGGGAGATGCACTGCGGTCCATACAGACCCACTATTATGATATTAGTTAAGAGTAGGAAACATACATAATTACGCACACTACTCCACAATAGCTTTGTCGTGAGAAAGGCAAGGTTTGCAAGTGAGAGGGAAGCCTGAGAAGGTATGTGCCCAATATTAATAAAGGCATGGTATGAGTGTGGAGAGGAGTGTGGTCTGAAGACAATTGAATACTAGGTAATTGTATGGATTTTATGTATGGCAACCGACATGCTGAGACCATTGGAATCTCCATGCCGGCTGTATCTGAAGTTTACACCAGAGGCTCTCAAAATTGTTTTAACTTTACAGGATCCTTCTTTTGACGGCGAATATAGCCGGAGGTTTCGACAGAGCATCGACATAGAACTTTATGTTTACTATGAGGTCCCTGCTGCTGTTGGGCTATACCAGATAGAACCACGGCGGGCCCGAACGAATACTTTCAGACACCTCGGCAGGCGTTTCGTTGAGCTGTGATCGAGTATGTTTGCATTTTGGGCTAGATCCCGCCTAAGTCACTGACACACCCGTACATATATCCTATTTATTCTCCTTGAGTATTTCCCCACCAAAATTGTGCCACGTGATCCCAGGGCACTTTCCCTAACCATTGGACACACTACATTCGTGTAGGACACGGAAACTTGGAATCCTGGATTTATGGAACCCTGTTGTTCGAACAACCTACGCGGGAAATAAAGACCAGTGAACTTGCCATGAGGTGGTTGTGAATTCATGGGACAATATGGAAAACGATGAGCTAGGAGATTTATATTTGTGTTGATATTGTATGGACTAGTTTTCTCTCTAGATTGTGTGTAGATGTTTATGAGTTAATTGTCAGATATTGTTTTTTCTCTGTGCTGTTATGTATTGAGTTATTAAATTTACAATTACAAATATGTTGAAGAACGTCATGTTGTATGCGTGTCAGCCAGAACGACCCTGCAGGAAATAGGTCCTTAGGTCGAATAGAGAGTGACAGTGAGTCCGGGGGAAACGGAGGAGGGTTGGCAGGGAAAGACCTATTTAAAGCCAGGGCTATGAAATATACATGAGAAAATTGAGACATAGTTATTTGGGACCCTCCACATAGCTTGTTACAAATGGGTACAATCATTTTACTCAATGCTACTGCATAGTATTAGTGTACATTAGTGTAAATGTGTGCGGTCTGGATAAGTAGAATTTCTGATAAGTAGAACAAATCCCTTCGGCTCCTGTGACTTCTATCACACACACACACACACACACACACACGCACACATACACATGAGAGAGAGAGAGAGAGAGAGAGAGAGAGAGAGAGAGAGAGAGAGAGAGAGAGAGGAATCAATAAGTAAATCACAAATGGCTGTAAAAAAATAACTAAATATGATAACAACTTGAAACCAGTTTATTTTTATGCATACATTGTCCCTTTCTTTCTCAACATAATTTCCACCAACATTGATGCACTTATCCCATCGTTTTATCAGTCCTCCCAAACTGGCTGCATAGACCTGTATGCTCTGTTTTCTAAACCACGTTTTCACTTCACATTCAACTTCAGTGTCATTCGTGTCCTTGAGAAAATTGTTCTACCCAGCTATGCACCACTTTACGGGACAAACATTTGTCAGCATAAACTGGAAGCATGTTCTTATGAATGTCCTTTGCAGGCAGTCCTTTTGCCAACAAAAAACACACAACAGCACATTGCTCTTTGGTTTTACACTCCGTAAGTACAGTCGCCATTTTGTTTATGCGTTGCGCATGTGCATGAGACACCTAGCGCCACCTGACGAATGGGAATATAAAGTTTGATGTTGCTGTAATTTAATGACACCTGTAGAAAACACCAACTACATTTACCTGCCATCCCACTTATTGACTCGCCCGCGCGTGCGCGCGTGCGTGTGTGTTACAAACACTAATAGAATGGCCAATAGAGACACAGAAAGACATATACTTGTGCTTCATAGATTATACTAAGGCATTTGATAAAGTAAAACATGATGAACTGATTAAAATGTTGGAAGATATCAACATTGATGGGACATATTTAAGAATAATAAAGAATATTTACTAGAACCAAGTAGCAGCAATGAAAATGGGAAATGAAGAGGGTAGTTACGAACAAACAAAGCTAGGAGTATGACAGGGGTGTGTAACATTGGAACAATGGTGATATCAAAGAAAATGGTGACAATAAAATGTGACAAAGAAATAGAAGGGAAAATTCTTAACCAAGTGGATAATTTTAAATACCTAGGGGCATTTATAACATCAGATGCACGATGTACAATAGAGATTAAGGGCAGAACAGGGCAAGCAAAAGCTGCATTTCAGAAAATGAAGAGTATCTGATGCAATAAGTCACAATCAATGAATGTAAGAAAGAGAGTGCTGAAATGCTATATAGAACTATCTTTGCTGTAAGGCAGTGAACCTTGGAATGTAAATGAACAAATTAAGAAGAAATTAGAAGCAACAGAGATGTGGTTCCTGAGATGAATGTTGCAAATTCATTGGACTACCAGAGTAACTAACAATGATTGCCTGAAACAGGCTAATGAAACTAGAACATTATATACGACATAAGAAAGAGACAAACAGCTTTCTTTGGTCATGTGATGAGAATATAGTAACAACTGGAAAGATCAAGGGAAATAGAGGCAGAAGCAGCCCAAGAGAAATGATGCTTGATGGATTGATATGATGGCATAGTGGAATATCATCAGCAGAGTTGATCCAGAACACCAAAGACCAAGATCTGTGGAGAGCCATGAACGCCTATGCCAGCTGGCAGGGCACTTGATGATTATGATGATTCTGAGATGCTTCCCATCAATGTTGAAATCTTCCAACATTTTAATTAGTTCATCATATTTTGCTTTATCAGATGCCTTGGCATAATCTATAAAGCACAAATATATGTCTGTCTTTGTCTCTATTGATCTTTCTATTAGTGTTTGTAATATATATATTGCATTGTTTGTACTATTTCCTTCCACAAATCCATACTATTCTTCACCTATTTTGATTTTGATTTTCTTTATTTTTCTCATTATAATTCTGAGTAGCAGCTTAGTGACATGGTTTATGAGGTTAATTGTACAACAGTTTCTGCATTCTGTTGCTCCTGGTTGTTTTGGTCTTTTTTTTTCTCCCAGCATATCACTTGGTAAATATCCACTGCTATAAATATAATTCAACATTGTGGTTAACTGATTCAGTGCCATACGCCACTTCAGTGACAAATGGTCTCAACGCTGAAGCCTGTACGCCATTTTAGGGACAAGATCTTGACAGTTTGCTATTTGTTTCATTTTGCATATCTTCCTTAATTTTAATGCCCTGCAAATGACGTTTTACACCGGGAGAAGGTCTTTCAATTGAAAACAGCCCACGAGAGAAAGAAAATATCTAAACTGTGTTCAGGATTTCTTAGTTAAGTTGCGGTTACTTTTCTGATTTTAGAATTGGGAACGCCCTTGGTTTTCGGCCTCGCATATTTACATTAGATAATGGTTTTAAACAATGTTAGATTATAGTTATTCTGATTTAAAGGACTTTGTGAAACATTATAAACTAATAGCATGTGTTAATGTGATTATTCAGTTAAAATAAATTATTTAGCGGGTGGTCATTATGGAACACAAAACTAACCGTGAAAGTTTGTCATCATGTCGAATTAAGCTTGCTCTAATGGGCCACACTTGTGCCCTAAGTTTGCTTTGCCTGTCACAAAGTATTTAAGGCGTATTTACATTATTAAATTTAAAAGAATAATAATTATAACTAAATAAAAAATAGTGTACATATTGTTTTTCAAACGGTCAAAACCTGCATCATGTTTTCCTGACATTTTCCAGTTTGTGTGACAATGATGCGCTTAAAATATTATGTTTTAATTGTGTTTTATTGGTATTATGGAGCAGTTCTAGTGATATTCATGAAGAAAATTAATGTATTTATCATTATTCAATAAATTTCATCGGATTAAGATCATAATACTTCTGGTATAATGACGACGCGATGACTCGTTGTTCTTAGGGGAGACGCTGTTCAGTGTTTTTCTGTGGATTTCCTATGGAAATTCCCGTGGAATTCATGTGGATAGTGTTTTTCCTTTGGATTATGTGATGTTATTTCGTGTTCGTTTATTGGAAGTATTCAAAAGAAGCCACGGAAGGCAGGTGGTGGATGAAATTTTGAGGGCAGCCGACAGATATTTGTTGGTTATGGTCTCGAGTTTCGCGACGGCAAGCAGAGGATCTCTTTCAAGAGACAATGATTGCGGTCATCCGGCCAGTATGGTCACTGCCATAGAGGAAAGCAACGGCAAACTACCTCTTTGAAAGTGCCTAGTTTATTATGATTCGCTTAAAGACTGATCATCGCAAGACAAGGACAGAGACATTAAAATTAGGAACATGGATTGTTAGGACGTTAAACAACGACGGAAAATTAGAGAACATAACACAAGAAATTCAAAGAGAAAAAAATAATATATTAGGTATGTGCGAAACGAGATGGACAGGAGCAGGCATCAAGATACATAAAGATTTTAAGATTATTTATTCTGGAGGTGAAGATCGACATAGGGGAGTGGCAATAATTTTGGACCAGAAAACATCAACGTCTGTTCAGGGATATTGGGTCGCGTCGGACAGAGTTCTACTAGTTAAATTGAGTGGCAGACCTTTTAATATAAATGTTATTCAAGTATATGCCCCAACAGGAGAGTCCAGTGAAGATAGTGTAGAGGAATTTTATAATGACATAGAGTCTGCCTTAAAGAAATGTAAAAATTCAGAAATAAACATCATAATAGGGGACTTCAATGCAAAAGTAGGAAATCAAGGGGATAGATACACAGTAGGAAACTATGGTTTAGGAGAGAGAAATGAAAGAGGATACAGACTAGTAGAGTGGGCAAAAGAACAGGAAATGATTGTAGGAAACACCTGGTTCAAGCAACACCCTAGAAGATTATGGACCTGGAGGAGTCCTGATAGCAGGATTAGAAACCAGATTGACTACATTCTCATTAGCAGAAGATTTAGAAACGCGCTAACAGTAGCAAAAACAGTTCCCAGTGCTGCTTGTTATAGTGACCACAGATTATTCACAGGAACATTGAGGATAAAGTTGAAGAAAGTCAAGTATATAACAGGAAACACTAAATATGACTTGTGTACATTGAGTAATGACAAGGAAATACAAAACAAATTCAACATAGAATTACAGAACAGATTTGAAATATTGTCTGATCTAGAGATCCTATTCCAGGATGTGGATGATCAATGGGAAATGTTAAAGAATTCAATCAATGTGGCTGCAGAAACAACTATTCCAAAATTAAAGAAGGTGGGTCGTAAGAAATGGATGACTGAGGAAATTTTACACTTAATGGAAACAAGAAGACTCAACAAAAATAATCCTGCCAAATATGAAGAAATTCACAGACAAGTCAGAATATTATGTAGGAAGGCAAAAGAATCATGGCTTAAGGAAAAGTGCTTAGAAATTGAAAAACAACACAACAGTCAAAATACCAAATTAGTGCACAAAAGAATTCAGGAACTTACTAATAAAAGAACAAGTACATCAACAGGCTGTCTAAAAACTAAAGATGGCAAAATCATAATAGAAAAAGATCAGATTCTATATGTATGGACAGATTATGTGGAAGACCTGTATAATGATAACAGAGAGGAACAGTATGCTATTAGATTTAATAATGAAGGACCAGCAATTTTAAAGATGGAGGTTCAAAATGTTCTTAAGCATATGAAAGCTGGCAAGGCCCCCGGTGCAGATAACATCACAACAGAAATGATTAAAGCTTTAGAAGAATTTGGACTAGAGCAAGTCACTAGACTGCTGAACACATTATATGATACTGGAGATATACCTTCTGAATTATGTAATTCTGTATTTATTGCAATCCCAAAGAAATCAGGAACCTTAGAATGTGATCAACACAGAACAATTAGTATAATGAGTCACATCACAAAGATTTTGTTACGAATTATCATGCAAAGAGTGAGGAAGAAAATACAACCTGAAATAGGGGAAGAACAATGTGGGTCTGTAGAAGGAAAGGGTACAGTAAATTCTGTGTATATGCTGCGAAGGATTGATAATGAAGTAGGACAATATCAAACTATTAAGAGAGGTGTTACGCAGGGATGTGTAATGTCTCCAGATCTTTTTTCCCTATACAGTGAAAATATTTTCAGAAATGTAGAAGACCTAAATGGAATCAGCATTGGAGGATGAAACATAAATAACATTAGATATGCAGATGATACAGTATTGATTGCAGACAATGCACAGGATCTGCAACAATTAGTAGACGCTGTTGTTGTACACAGTGAGCAGCTTGGGTTGGAATTAAATTGTAGGAAGACACAGGTTATGGTCGTCACTAGGAAGAACGAAGTAACACAATGTAATATACAAGTAAATGGGAATATTCTTCAACAAGTGAATCGGTACAATTATCTCGGAACAGTCATAACATCTGATGGCAGATGCCTTGAAGAGATTAGAACAAGAATCACCATTGCGAAAGTAGCCTTTAGCAAGATGAAAAACATTCTGACCAATAAAATGATGTCAATTGAAACGAGAAAAAGAGTGTTGAGGGGATACATAGAGCCTGTTCTTTTGTATGGATGTGAAACTTGGACAATGTGCAGTCAAGCTGAAAAACATCTGATGGCTGCAGAAATGTGGTTTCTGAGGAAAATGCAAAGAATACCATGGACAGATAGAAAAACCAATAACCAAGTACTACAAGAGACAAATGAAAATCGTAGATTGATTAGAGAAATTAGACGTAGACAGTCAAAAATTTTTGGACATGTTATGAGAAGAAATGGACTGGAGAACTTAGTGACAGCTGGCAAGATCGAAGGGAACAGATCAAGAGGAAGACCGAGAGGAAAATACCTGGATGGCTTGGCCACATGGCATGGATGAGACAGGAACACTGAGCTGATCCACGACTCTGGTGATCGAGTGAAATGGCGAATCATGACCGCCCACGCTTTCCGGCATGGCACATGATTGATTGATTGATAAGATCAGCGAGTGAGAAGTAGTGCTTTGGTAATTGGAAATTTCATGTAATTGTCACCCGTCTTCATTTTCTTAAAACATCTGCTAATATTATTATTATATTTCTAACCTATTGTAATAGTAGCAATACCAAAATGTTCCTTGTGCAATCGTCTTTAATTTGATATATAATACAATATATATGCTACCATTTTAACAATATTTAGAACATTATTATGACACACCCCTACTTCCCATTTTTTTTACATCAATTTCTGCTTGGGCCAAGCCCACTTTGTGTTTGACACTGAATCACTTAATATATCTACTCCAAATTCTTCCAGTACTTCTAATTCGTCTATTGTGATTCCACCTGGCCCAGGTGTTTGTCATTATTTTTGTTTCATGTTTTACAGCATCAGCGACTTCTTCTATTAGAATAGGTAGACCTGCTTCTGTTCATTCTGCTCTTTCTCCATCATATAATTCTCTTATAGACTCATTCCATCTGTTCATTATAGCCTCTTTCTCCAATAATATCTTTCCTGTTTTTGATTTCAAACACCCTGCTTTTACTCTTGTTTTTCTTACTGTGAGCTCACTGATTTGTCTGTGCATATATTTTTGTATCTTTTAACCAACTCATTTAACCAACCTTCTTTTGCCTTTACACATCTATTTCTTATTTCTTTATTTATTTTATCATAGTCGTGTTTTACATTTTTATTTTGTTTTCTTTTGTTTATCAACCTTAAGATGTCATCAGTTATCCATTTTTATTTTTAGCTTTTTGGCTTCCCTCCAGTAGTATTTCTGTGCCAGTTTTATCAATTGAGTCCCTTAACATTTCCCATTGTTCATTTATACACTGTATAAGAAAATGGAATAAGAGCTTAATGTGGTTCAAATTTAAACAAGGAAGAGGAACAAGAGATCACATACTCAACATGTGCTTAATAATAGAGAAGTGTAGAGAATTTAATGTAAACCTATTCTCATGTTTTGTTTTATATGCAAAGGGATTTGACTGTGTTCAACATCATAAACTTTGGGGAATCATAAGGAAAATGGGCTTTCCATCACATGTAGTACAACTCAAAATAATACTGTATCTAGACCAGTGGTTCTCAACCTTTTTTGGCCCGTTCCCCCCTTCACCATATTTTCAGAACGTCATTCTCCCTCCCCCCCCCCCCCCTCCAACTTTCCAAAATTGTCAGCCTCAAAAGGTGCATTAAAAATAACATGCCTATAATAGTGAAAATACTTATTTTCTTCCATAGTTGTACATAACCTTCACAGGTAAAGATACATTTTATAGTGTAGTTTTCTACAGTTAATAGCAAATGAATATGCTGATGGATATTAAAACTTAAATAGAAACATTTTTACATTCGCAATATTTTATTAAAACACCACATTAATCATACTACAATAAACAAACAGTTAAAACGTCAAAGAATTGTAGCTTAATATACGACACCAGGATGCCATAAAATTGTGCTCCATCAAACAAAACGCTCATTACAAAACCTGGATATTGTAGATTTGTAATTTAAATGAAAATTGTAATCAATGAGAACACTGTGATTGTTTTTCCCACAGCAATTCTGAAATACGCAGAGGAGTGCTTGAAAGGGCACAACGGAGATCGTTTTCAACATCTAATCTGTTGCGTCGTTTTGTTTTAATTTCTAGCAGAGCTGAAAAGCCTGACTCACAAAGATATGTTGACGCAAATGGAAGCAATGCACGGATTGCTTTTTTTGCCACTTTTGGGTATGAACCGCACATTAAATGCCAAAATTCCGTGATTGGTTTCTCACTGAACACATCTCTTGCCCCCGAATCATTTTTCAGCTCCAGAAATTCATCTTGACAATCATCAGAAACTTTTTCAACTGATAATTTGAATGGGTTTCGCACCAAATCCAGCTCATCATCACTAAGTTCAGGAAAATATCGCTCAAATTCATTTTCTAGCGCTGTCAAATGCTGCACAATTTCATGTTTTGCAAATTGTGGAAGTACTTGGTCTTTACCATCAACAACGAGAACGGAAGACAGCTTCTCAAACATTGCAACATTTGTCATATTGACCTTTCTTTTCCAGTTTTCCAGCTTGCTCATAAAAGCTCTCAAGGCATCCACAAATTGTATGATAATTGTATTCCTTCCTTGCATCTGAAGATTGAGTTTATTCAACTGCTCAAAAATATCAACTAAATAGGCAAGGCGCATGATCCATTCCTCATCTTCCAGCCAGGCGAAAAAGTCCATCTTACCCTGAACTTCAAAAAATAATTTGAGCGCATCTCTCAGCTCATATACTCGCGCAGTTACATTTCCTCTTGACAGCCATTGAACATTTGTGTGGAAAAGAAGCAAATGGTGGTCTGCATCCATGTCAGCGCATAACTGCTTAAAAAGCCGTGAGTTGAGAGCTCCTCATTTGATAAAATTCACTATCTGAACGGTTTGATCCAAAACCTTCCCCAAAGGAGCTGGAAGCGTTTTGGAGGCCAGTGCTTGGCGATGGATCATGCAATGAATGCCTTTCCATACAAAGAATTCCCCACCGGTTGAGAACCCCTGATCTAGACCAACAAGCAGCTGTTAGAATATATGGTGAGACATGAGACATACGTTGGTTTGATATCAAGCAAGGAGTCCCTCAGGGCTGTGTACTGTCCCCCTATTTGTACACATAAAATATAAAGAGAAATGGCAGAGATGATACAACCAAAGAGCAATATGATGCCCTAAATATTGGTGGTCATTGTAGTATACCTCTTGCAAACCACCACATCGTTGTTTAACCCTTTAGCGGGCAAAGCGTCCGGGAACTTTTCTACCCCCAAAAGAGCAAGACGTTTGAAACCCATGGCTATTATGCATTGTAAAAACGCGATCTCTTGGCTTTCCAAGACTTCCAATTGTCTACTTTCAGTTTCGTCGATAGCTTGACAACGTGGCCACCATTTGCAAGCATGTACTTTGAATTTGAACAGATTTTTAAAATAGTTTTTATTGGTTTTACGTTTTGTATTTCAAAATAGATTTCGACGATTCTTCAAGTGCTAGCGGAGATTTCGCTGGGTTCAATTTAAGTGACATTGAAAGGCACGAAACTGACTATTAATCGGAGCTAGATATCAGTGATCACCATTATTTTGCGTTAGCAGTCTGAGTCGGACTTTAAAGAAAGTGATTATGATTCGGAAAATGTGTTTGTAAATAGCCGTATAGATGACTGACAATCACAAACAATACGTTGTATTTTGTAAATATTTGTGTTCATGTGTGGATTAGCGGCATTATTCACGTGAGTAAAATATTCTGCATGCTTTTCCCTTCCTTTTGCTGTTTATTTGACTAAAATCTGTTGACTAACAACTTATATGTGATATTTTTACTAACGTAACCCAAAATTTTACCGCACCTCAAAATTCTTCTTGCCCTTTCAGGGCTACAAAACAGACAAACATCTGCCCGGTAAAGAGTTAAATTTACCCGCACTACCCTCAAGTTAGCAACAGAGCCAGGGGGCTGAGTGGTCTCGAGGTATGGTGTCCGCCTCGAGTGCTGGAGGTCCCGGGTTCAGGCCCCGGAGAGAACCAGGATTTATTTTTAAAAATCCACCTGGACTTCCAGTAATAAAATTTCCCCTGGTCTCTGGGTAGTGAGATCGCACGCCCGTGTGTATTGTTGCACACGTTAAAAATCCCTTGGCAGTTGGAAATCGAAACAGAGTAGCCTAACGGCGCTGCCCGGGCAAAATTTTGAGTTAAAAATCTACCCAAAGTATTTCAGGATCCTCGCCGATGCAACAGAGTTCGTGCACTGAGCTAAGTTTCTCCAGACTCAGGTTTGAGTTAGGAGGAAAACGGAGCACTTATGGGTTTAAACCGTGTGCCGTGATGTTGATCCAACGATTAAACTAAACTAAACTAAACTAGCAACAGAGCCAACAACCTCCACCATCATACTCAAATTCAAATTTGAAGAAGGAAGGAATAAGCGTCTATAGTTAAGACGAAAGATGAAATTTGCATCATCCGAATATGAAAACGGAGCACTGATTTGAAAAAGAAATGATAATTTTTTAATTATAGCCGAAAAGGAGCTTAGCCATTGGTCATGGCGTCAGAGCCCAAGCTAGGACGGGCTGGAATAAAAATGGTGAAAGTCCGGAAAAAGTTCAGTGTGTGCAGAATTAAAATCCTTCAGAACAGGAGACAGTCCTATGCTTAAAGATCCATCTGAAATACATAACTTGCAAGAGGAGAAGAGATAGAAATGCCAGCCTATGAAGCAGCCAGAGTACTGGGAAAATCAAAGCCCAGTCTGGAGTCTGAAACCTGATTCAACTATGTTGAAGGTAAGCACACTGTAATATTAAGATAGTTGTGCTCCTTTCCCAGAAGATGGTAAGTTGGTGTGTTGTAATAATGTGGCTAGTCCTTAAGAACTTATTTCAGGAGAGACTAAGCACTATCTTCAGGTGTTGTCATTGGCACCTTGGCACCTTGCCATCTTGACAGACGATAGTTTGTAAGGGATGGAGTTATTGCCTCTCCATAGCACAAAGCCTGGGCTAAAATATAGAGATCATGTGTTGCCCATGCAGCATGATCCCTCTCTTGGCCTGCCTAGTTCACTCCAGAGGAAAGGTAACACCTCTACATCTGGAACAAGACAAGCTGCAGAAGCTGCCAGATCAGCAAAGCAATGCTCTAATTGTCCGCCTGTCGGAGCTTCGATCCTAGACCAGCCGCCAACCAAGACTTAGGGCCTGGTCTGCCCTGCCATGACACTTTGTCTTTAGGTTGCATTTCCTCGCACCAGGGTAAGGCTTGTACCCTCCCAATTGCGCTCTTCCGCCCGAAGCCGTTGGCACAATGTGGGTGTCGGGTTTGGTAAGCGCCGCCCAACGTTCGGCGCTAACAGAAAGCAGGTAGTACCGTCTACTGTTATACGGTAGCTCAGTCATATCTGACAAAGACCTGACACAATCAGATGTTGAAATTGTGTTTGATATATGATGATGATGATGATGATGAATCATATAGATGAATAAGGTAAAGGCATATACTTACAGGTTGAAGAGAGGGAGGATGCACCTTCTCAAAGCATTTGATTGGGAAGCATCCATCTGAATGTTATACAGGAAATGATGCCATGATATATTGTTTATAAGTAAAAATTTTTTCTTTTTTTTAGCATATCCTTTACAGGACTTAGCTGTCAACACCAGCTGTATGTTGATCTCTTGGCAAGATTACGCTCAGTAGTTTGCCATTGCTTTCTGAGCGGCCGGCTCACATACCCCGTAAGTTACCGATGCGATTCGAACCACTGCTGATTTGAACCATCATCACGTTACCGACGAGAGTATACGAGATTACGGAGAAAAGTCATAACCTCTAAGCCACGAAGCCGGCTTATAAGTAAATACTCATTGCATTTAGGAACGAATTAAGACCTTTAATGTGTGAGGCCTTTTCTTTTAGATGGAAAGATATCTAGGGAAAATAATTATGTACAAAGGGGAATGGTGAACATGGTTATCAAATTTTGAATCGATCAAGGTATTACTCAACCTGGAGACCATGGGTGACAGGCATGGGCGAAGATGCCACTGTTATCTGGGAGTCTAAATCTTGAGTGCCCTGTAATGGAAGATTTGATGGAGATGAACCAATTATGGGGTTAATAACTGTTGGGGGACACTAAAACCCTCTTTCCCCCTTGTTTATTTTTACCTGGGGTCAAAATTCCCATTTATTTTCCTTTTTTTTTCTAAAGGGGTTTTTACCTTCTTCCATTTCTAACGTTCATATAGATGTATTGATGATATCAGTAGATATATGTTTGATGCTGGAATTTCAGGTACTTGTTAAATCCATCTAGATCCAGACCTGACTCTTGGGAGCACCTGGCTAGAGTGATGAAGAAGACTGTAATGAAAGAAACTACCTGCAAGAGTTTCAACTAACCACTCAGGAGAGGTAAAATGGTATCAACCTAGATATAACAGGGGACTTTTACTTGTACCCCTGAGTGGAGAACTAATCAACTAACAACCTGCCTAGACAGATCAACACTCACTCTGATAACTCAATATGTTAGTAGCAATGAACATTCGTTACAACTGGATTCCATAGACCCATATAGTGAATGGACTTGAGTTTAATACAGGTCTTATATTTGTATAACTCAACAAAGATATGTATATTACTTAACCTGCTAGGGAACTGAGATTTATGTTGGTATTTTGTTGAAGTGAATGTTTAGTTAAATTGAGTGGCAGACCTTTTAACATAAATATTATTCAAGTATATGCCCCAACAGGAGAGTCCAGTGAAGATAGTGTAGAGGAATTTTATAATGACATAGAGTCTGCCTTAAAGAAATGTAAAAATTCAGAAATAAACATTATAATAGGGGACTTCAATGCAAAAGTAGGAAATCAAGGGGATAGATACACAGTAGGAAACTATGGTTTAGGAGAGAGAAATGAAAGAGGATACAGACTAGTAGAGTGGGCAAAAGAACAGGAAATGATTGTAGGAAACACCTGGTTCAAGCAACACCCTAGAAGATTATGGACCTGGAGGGGTCCTGATAGCAGGATTAGAAACCAGATTGACTACATTCTCATTAGCAGAAGATTTAGAAACGCCCTAACAGTAGCAAAAACAGTTCCCAGTGCTGACTGTTATAGTGACCACAGATTACTCACAGGAACATTGAGGATAAAGTTGAAGAAAGTCAAGTATACAACAGGGAACACTAAATATGATTTGTGTACATTGAGTAATGACAAGGAAATACAAAACAAATTCAACATAGAAGTACAGAACAGATTTGAAATATTGTCTGATCTAGAGATCCTATTCCAGGATGTGGATGATCAATGGGAAATGTTAAAGAATTCAATCAATATGGCTGCAGAAACAACTATTCCAAAATTAAAGAAGGTGGGTCGTAAGAAATGGATGACTGAGGAAATTTTACACTTAATGGAAACAAGAAGACTCAACAAAAATAATCCTGCCAAATATGAAGAAATTCACAGACAAGTCAGAATATTATGTAGGAAGGCAAAAGAATCATGGCTTGAGGAAAAGTGCTTAGAAATTGAAAAACAACACAACAGTCAAAATACCAAATTAGTGCACAAAAGGATTCAGGAACTTACTAATAAAAGAACAAGTACATCAACAGGCTGTCTAAGAACTAAAGATGGCAAAATCATAATAGAAAAAGATCAGATTCTACATGTATGGACAGATTATGTGAAAGACCTGTATAATGATAACAGAGAGGAACAGTATGCTATTAGATTTAATAATGAAGGACCAGCAATTTTAAAGATGGAGGTTCAAAATGTTCTTAAGCATATGAAAGCTGGCAAGGCCCCCGGTGCAGATAACATCACAACAGAAATGATTAAAGCTTTAGAAGAATTTGGACTAGAGCAAGTCACTAGACTGCTGAACACATTATATGATACTGGAGATATACCTTCTGAATTATGTAATTCTGTATTTATTGCAATCCCAAAGAAATCAGGAACCTTAGAATGTGATCAACATAGAACAATTAGTATAATGAGTCACATCACAAAGATTTTGTTACGAATTATCATGCAAAGAGTGAGGAAGAAAATACAACCTGAAATAGGGGAAGAACAATGTGGTTTTGTAGAAGGAAAGGGTACAGTAAATGCTGTGTATATGCTGCGAACAGTTATTGAACGTGCTTTAGAAGTAAACAAGGATATACATCTTTGCTTTATTGACTACACAAAGGCTTTTGATAGAGTAAGACATGTCAACATTGTGGATATGCTTGCAGATCTACAAATTGATGGGAAAGACATTAGACTTATAAAAAACATATATTGGAAACAACAAGCTGCCATAAGAATTGATAATGAAGTAGGACAATACCAACCTATTAAGAGAGGTGTTAGGCAGGGATGTGTAATGTCTCCAGATCTTTTTTCCTTATACAGTGAAAATATTTTCAGAAATGTAGAAGACCTAAATGGAATCAGCATTGGAGGACGAAACATAAATAACATTAGATATGCAGATGATACAGTATTGATTGCAGACAATGCACAGGATCTGCAACAATTAGTAGACGCTGTGGTTGTACACAGTGAGCAGCTGGGGTTGGAATTAAATTGTAGGAAGACACAGGTTATGGTCGTCACTAGGAAGAACGAAGTACCACAATGTAATATACAAGTAAATGGGAATATTCTTCAACAAGTGAATCGGTTCAATTATCTCGGAACAGTCATAACATCTGATGGCAGATGCCTTGAAGAGATTAGAACAAGAATCGCCATTGCGAAAGTAGCCTTTAGCAAGATGAAAAACATTCTGACCAATAAATTGATGTCAATTGAAACGAGAAAAAGAGTGTTGAGGGGATACATAGAGCCTGTTCTTTTGTATGGATGTGAAACTTGGACAATGTGCAGTCAAGCTGAAAAACATCTGATGGCTGCAGAAATGTGGTTTCTGAGGAAAATGCAAAGAATACCATGGACAGATAGAAAAACCAATGACCAAGTACTTCAAGAGACAAATGAAAATCGTAGATTGATTCGAGAAATTAGACGTAGACAGTCAAAATTTTTTGGACATGTTATGAGAAGAAATGGACTGGAGAACTTGGTGACAGCTGGCAAGATCGAGGGGAACAGACCAAGAGGAAGACCGAGAGGAAAATACCTGGATGGCTTGGCCACATGGCATGGACGAGACAGGAACACTGAGCTGATCCACGACTCTGGTGATCGAGTGAAATGGCGAATCATGACCGCCCACGCTTTCCGGCATGGCACATGATTGATTGATTGATTGAATGTTTGGGGCATTAATGCTATATATTTATATCAAGGTCTTTGGAAGAGATTATTGTTTTCTTTGACAGAATAACCAATACCCCAGTTTGGTGTTGATTAAATATGAAGAGATTTCATTTCCACTGAGTGTCGAAGAATTCTTTGATTGTTTACTTCATTCTTGTCATTTATTAATATACCCTAGATATTAATTAATTAACGGAGAGAAGACGGGCAGGGAATATCCACAAGACTATTATTATTATACGCCTTGGGGACTTCCTGGTTCTCCGAGACTCTATTTATGGACTCAAACAATTGAGCCATGAAAGGTTAATATAATTACAATAGGCAGGATCACATTGGGAGAGAGGAACTTCAGCTTTCCTCTATCACTTTGAGGTTCTCCCAACATATACAACAGTCATGAAATACCAGAGATTTGATATGCTGATAATGCAGTATTACTATCCACATCACAGAATGGTATAGAAAAACTAAACAACTCAACACAAAAGAATATTAAAAATCACAACTTATATGTTAACATAACAAACACAAAGATAATGCATACAGATAAAACTATTATGGAGAAAGAAATATATGTTAATAAGCAAACAATGGAGGTGGTGGACAGTTTTGAATATTTTGGGTCACTGATTACCAACAATGGTGACACAATGAAAGAATATAAAAGATGAATATCTATTGCTATTCAAAGGCTAAAACAACTGAACAAATTGTGGAGGGGTGGGGCAGGTCTCTCATCTCATCTCATCTCATCATGTTCCTCTTGTACCTTGCGGTGTCGAGGTGAAGTATAAACTTCGTGAGAGTGCCCGGTTATGGGCTTCGTATATCGACATTCCCATGGATTCTGTTATTCCCTCCGTCCAGCGTTTACGTGGTCGGCCTCTTCCTCTGTTTCCATCTGGTCTGTACGTCATTGCCTGTTGTGGCATGCTGTTGACTGGTAGCCTACTTGCATGGCCAAACCATTTGACTTGCTGCTTTCTAATAAAATCTAGAGCAGCTTTAACCCCCACTTTAGTCCTGATTTCTTCATTTCTGATCTTATCTCTTCTTGATACGTTGAGTATTCTTCTCAGGAACCTCATTTCTGTTGTTGTGATTTTTCTTTTCTCTTTTTCTGTCATTGTCCAGGTTTGGCATTGGTAGCACAGAGTTGGTAGGAAGATTGTGTTGTAAAGTGCTTTCTTAGTAGTTATTGATACATGTTTGTTCTTTAGTATTGGTGCCATTTGTCCAATGAGTTGATTTGCCTTATTGCACCTATTTTCGATCTCGTCTTCTGATCTGCCATTTGATGATATTATACTTCCTAGGTACTTGAAGCTCTTTACTTGTTTCAAGGGATGTTCGTTTAGGTGAATTGTTGCTGTTTGTTCTTCTTTAGTTATAGTCATTACCTCTGTTTTGCTTGTGCTAATTTTCATGTTATGTTCCCTACACATTTCGTTTAGACTATTCATGTGGTCTTGTAATTCAGCTTCTGATTTTGCTATTAGTGCTTGGTCGTCCGCAAACAGGAGTTCTCTAATGGTTAGATTTGCAGATGGTTCTTCTTCTGTGTTCTCGTCATGCGGTATTCTTGCTGTCTCTGCTTGGCTGGTTTCTTTACATATGTTGTCTATATATGTTATGAACAAGAGAGGGGACAGGACACAACCTTGTCGTACTCCAGATCTTATGGTGAAGGGTTCTGAGTGTCCTCCAGTTGCTCTCACTATGCATTCACTGTTGTCGTATAAACTTCTACATAGGTTTGTTAGATGTGTGCTCACTCCATATTGTTTAAGGATTTCCCACAGCTTGTTTCTATCTACCCTATCAAATGCCTTTTCTTGGTCAACAAAGGCTAAGTAGAGTGTTTCATTGAATTCAATTGATTTTTCTATAAGTTGTCTAAGAGCAAAAATGGCGTCTGTGCATCCTTTGTTTTTCCTAAATCCAAGCTGCGTTTCGCTTAGCTGGGGTTCTAAAGTAGTTCGTAATCTTTTTTCAAGAATTTTGCAAAATATTTTCCCAGTATGACTCAACAGTGAAATGCCTCTGTATTGTGTGCAATCTCTTTTGCTGCCTTTGTTTTTCCAAATTGGGATAATTATGGCGTTTCCCCAGTCTCGTGGTGTCTGTTGTTCTACCCAAACATGGTTGAATAGTCTATGTAGCCAAGCTGTTCCTACTTCCCTTGCTGCTTTAATTAGTTCATTTGGTATTTCATCCTGTCCTGGTGATTTGTTCAATGGGGCTAATCTGATGGCTTCTATAATTTCTTCTTTTAGTAGGGGCAGGTGGTGGGGCAGGTATAACTACAAAAAATAGATTTTTAAGATCATGCACCTTTCCCATTGCAACATAGGAACGTGAGACCTGGACATTTACTAAACAAGCTGATTAGTGCATAAATGCCTTTGAATATACATGTTACAGATGGGTTCTAAGAAAATCTTGGATACAGAAAAGAACAAATGCTTCCTTACAACCAGAGCTGAATACTGAAAAAAGGTTGACTACTAAAGAGGATAAAACAAAGAAAATTGAAATATTGTGGCAACTTGAAACATCATAACAGTTTGGAGAGAACAATAATGGCAGGGTATTTGCCCGGGAAGAAAGGAAGACGAAGGCCAAAGAGAAGATGGATGCAGGATGTGGCGGATGATCTCCAGATGGGTGTATCTGATGCGGGACATTTTGCTTATGATCAGGAAGTTTTCCGGATAATTGTTATGGGAGCGAGGTTCTGCAAAGGACATGCTAGTGAATGAATGAATGAATGTTAGTTATTTGATTGTACCTATTTTTCAGTCACTCTGTATAGTTCTTGAATTACTTTATCTGCTTTCAGAACATTTTTATTAAGTCTCATATTCTTAACCACTTTTTCCCCTCTCTTCAATCTTATTTGTATTTGTCCACATAGTGGTACATGATCACTATTACAATCAACACCAGGCATTGCCTCAACCCTTTGAACCCTGGGGTTCCCAGGTCATTACCCGTTGTTTGGCATACTAATAATATTTAAATATTTCAACCTGAAAAAAACATTATTTCTGGAAGAAAGTCATTGGTGAACAACAAGAAACATAGGAAATGTTTCTAAGTGATTTAAATTTTTTTTTAAATCACATTTATGCAATTTTGGGGAAAAGTGTAAATTTGATCTCGTTTTTGCACATTTTTCCAAATATTCAAAAAATCGCTGTCCTCACCGGGGCCTCTACCACTTGAGGCAGACACCATATCTCAAAACCACTCAGCCTCTATCATTCTATTACAGTCAATATTGCAATGTTTGTACCCTTTCCTTCCACAAATCCATACTGTTCTTCACCAATTTCCATTTTCACAGTTTACTTTGGCCAAATACCCCATCAACTATCAAAAACTTTTTTAATCTGTAGCAGGAGAGTGACCTCAAACATGTTAGTCATGTCTAGATGTAAGCTGGATACTTATTGGTCAGCTGGTTGCCGAGTAACAGTGAGATGTAAACATAAAACACGTGGAAGCCGGTATACCGGCGCGTTGGGTTCAAAGGGTTAACATTAATCAACGCATTTCTAAATCTGTTATTAATAAGTATGTAGTCATTTTGATTAAGTATTTTCTTATCAGGGCCTTTCCATGTGTAAAGTCATCTTTTAAGGTGTTTAAATCAGTTGTTTCTGATGATCATATCATTCATATTTGCTTTTAATATTAGTTTCTCTCCTCTTTAATTTTTTGTACCTAAACCATAATTCCCCACTACATCTTCCATTTTTCCCTTTTCTACTTTCACATTTAAATCTCCTAGTATTATTTTTATTTCTTATGATTTAGTATGAGACATCACCATTTCTACTTCATCGTAAAAGTGTTGTATTCCTTCAGCACTAATAATTGTTGTTGGTGTATATTGTTGTTACATATCCCTTACAGGACGTTGCAGTCAACACTAGCATTTTTCAGCTGCTGTTGATGTACTAGGCAAGATTACACTCAGTAGTTTGCCATTGCTTTCTGAGCGACCGGCTCACATACCCCCGTAAGTAACCAACACTGCGCAATCCGCTACCGAATCTCGTGCAGCTACGTTACTCACGAGAATATATGGGATTACAGAGAAAGTCGCTAACCCCTAAACCAGGGAGACTGGTTTTGTGTGTGTACTTGTATAATATTTATATCTAGTGGTTTGTGTTTCATCTTGACCATAATAACTCTATCACATTGTCAAAGAACATTTCAAGCCAAAATAGGCCTTATCAGCCAGCTTAGAACTCACGGCTCCATACTTTCAACCCCACTGGATGAAAGGAATGGTCATCATCATTCTTGATGGACAAACAACAATAACTCTATCTAAACTACACCGGTAACCATTAAATTATAAGGGTCGTTCATTTGAAACCTGTTCCAATGCTTTATTACAAAGGCATGAAAGAAACATTAACAAGTGTGGTAGAATTAAACAAAGCATTCATTTTGAATTAATTATGCACCATGGGTTGGTCAGAAGAAGTTGCCATAGGCATTCAAGCAAGCATCCCATTGCTTAGGTTGGCGGCGAATGCCGTCCGCAAAAAAATATTGTGGTTGCTCACTGAACCAAGTGTTTACCGCGCTTATTACATCTGCATCTGCGTGAAATCGTTGCAATTTCTTACGACCAACTTTTTTAATTGTCCAAATAGACACATCAAATCCTTTCGCTAGCGAACGTATGCTTCGACAATGGTTCATCTGTACTGCTACATCAATTCTGGCAATGGTTTTTTCTGTTGCAACAATATGCGCTTGACCTGGCTGTCGAAGATCTGTCGTGAACTGACGTCCTTTCCAAAACATTCGTGCCCGTCTGTTACTGTTGTCTTCGACACACATTTGTTACCATACGCTGCCTGCATTATTCGATGAATTTCCACCGGTTGACATCCTTCAAATGAAAGAAACTGAGTCACCGCTCTTTGAGCTTTTTTTGGACGGATTTTGGATCAATCCGGCCATTTTCTCAATGGTCAGAAACAGAACCTATGCATCATGGGATGATAAGCACATGCTCTTTTATTCATTACTCAGTACTTATCACATGACTATGACATGATCATGTTCAACGTTCGCAATTAAGCACGGTGTGGCATAAACGGATTTCAAATGAACACTCTGTACACATTAACTGACTTGGCTTTTTTTTTTTAAATTTAAATCACATAGTAGTCCTACTCCTTTCTCATGTATATCCCATCCAGAATATATTATTGTATTTTTCGGTTGTAATATTTCCTGATCCCTTCCATCTCATCTCACTTATGCCTAAAATAATCATTTTCATGCTTTCCTTTTCTCTTATCACATTGTTCAACTTTCCAACTCATTTAATTCCTAATATTCCATGTTTCTATTTAAAATTTATTTGTTATGATGTTATCATCAGTAGTTGGATGATGGTCTGCTGTCACCTGTGGTTTATGACTGTCTTACCGGACGAGGATGTCTTAAGACAGCCATTAATGTTATTCACTGCCTCTGATAAGTGACTATTTATGAAAACTAGGGAAAATAGTGTAGTTGTTTCCCCTTGTCTTCCACATCTACATGGGGGTATTTTACCTCTGCCTTTGACTGCCATATCTGGCTGTCAAGACAAGTGTGTCCTGCACTGCTCAGCTGCAGAGTTGTCCACTTATTATGGTGAATACTCAGTCCCCAGGGCTGTGTTTCCCACCCTCTACCACTGGGAGGTGCAGTTGGGATTTTCCCTTCCTAAGTCTATGATGGCCAAAACTTTCCAGTACTTTTAGAGGACTCAGAAAGTCAAAGATTGTGAGAATAAATCAAGCACATGATAACCTGATCTCCCTTGGAGAAACTTCACCTCATGCGGTAGAATTATACACCCATTTAGGTAGCAATATAGTCACAGATGGATCAGCATATAAAGAATTAAACTAAGAATGCAAGAGGAACTTTTATAACAATCAGATATTCGTGGAATTCAAAAGAAATGTAATATAATATTCAATTATAACATTAAATCAGTACTACTGTGTGGATCAGAAACATGGACAATGACTTAAAACGATTATTAATATTAATAGTAATAAGCTACAAATATTCATTAATTGTTGACTGGACTGGCCAAATTAATATGACTAAAATGACAGAATTACTAATGTGAAGCTCATGGCAAAACGTAAACAAAATACTGGCACCAGTGAATGTATCAAGAAGCTAGAAAAAGCTTCTGGTACTGAGTATGACATACATTGAGAAAACCTAATATTGTATGTATCACTAGAAAAGTCTTTGTCTGGAATTCACAAGTGACATAGTCATAGATCTCATTGAGGAAGATCTAAAAACACAAGGAGAAGACAAATAGAAACATAAATGAATATTGGGAAGACATAGATGGTTGTATAAATAACAAAAGAAAGTGCGAGTTAACTGAAGAAGGCTCATGAGCCCCAATGTGAGAATAAAGAAGAAATAGAATATGGTGATATATAATCCAATGTCCCTGTAAGTAGTATCGTAAAAGTAAACCACCCCGGACTCAATGCTGGCATATTGTACTAAACTATGTTGTCCGTTTAAAAATAAACAAGCCACAGTAATAGTAGCGTGTTCCATTGTGCCATTACCCGAAGTAAAAATGAATGTCATGTACGGAGTCATTCCGCCAATGAAAATCTTGTCCCGGAAGACGCTATCTAATTTACTATGCATTCTTTCGACGTCATTCATTCATTCAAATCTCACGTGACAAGAACACACGTTATCCTGGGTTTTCCAGGAAAGGTTTGCCTAATATTCCATGCATGGCGATTGGTTGAAATCATGGTGAACTTTTATATAAATAAAGAATATATTTTATACTTACCGTAATCAATTTTTTTTTTTTTTTTTTTTTTTGCATATATAATAGACATACGTAAAGTCCCAGGAATGCTAACCTGGTCAAAACAGCATGCTAAAAGTCTGATGTGTTGGCCTGAGGGTTTCGACTCAAGGGTGCCTAACTAGACACACCGCAATCACATGTGAAAAAACACTCCGGATGAACGCAAAGAAGAAGAAGAAGACATATGTAAATTTTATATGGATTTTCAATCGAATTGGCATGTACACTTTCACTTTTCAACACTCAAAATGTGCAATTTGACCTCCTAAAGTTAAAGAGACAAGTTTAAAGATTATTAATAATTTATTTTTATACTTGTACTATCTTTTAATTATTTAACATGAAGGAACATATTTTTGAAGTCAGTTTTCATAATCCGCCTATGACCCGTTGGTTGAGACCAACCTCGCACGCGGAAAAAAATGAAAACGGCACACTGAACTGTAAATAATTTTTTTTTTGGCGCTTGCAATAGAAAACCATCAATTGTAGATGGATCTTCGAATTCTGCATCAGATTTTTCAGAAATTTGAAAAGTTTCATCGCTAACTTGCTTTAATTGTGGTTGAAAAACAGGCGAAGATGTTATGATTATGAAACCCAAAACGGCGGCTTGACTATATAAATAATCTTTGTAGAACAATCATTGTGTCCTCGCTAGCGTAGTCATAAGCATTCCGCCTGTCAAGCGGGAGACCAGGGTTCTATTCCCAGCTGGGCATATTTGGTTTTTAAATTTTTCAGAAAATTATTAGGTGATATAATAGAAACTATTAAACATTATGAAGTAAAATATTATATAGAACTAAGAAACTGGAAGTTTGTGAAAAAAGTGTGCCGACTGCCGGGGAGTGCATCCCACAGAGGTAGCGGAATGATCGCGTATTGGAATCGTTGAATCCAATAGATGTCATTGTTTAATGTAAATGTTAATTGCCATATAAAATATCGCCCCTGAATCAGCAAAGTTTCATAGCTAAACTTGCTCGAATTGTGTTTGAAAAACAGATGTTCTGCGAAGATGTGACTTTGCGAATTGGAAACCCACGGGTCATGACGGCCGCCGTATATCGATTGCGCCACACTTTGTTACACTCAAAACGTGCAACTTGAACTGTTAAAGTTAAAGTGAACACAATTTCTAAGATTAATAATAATTTATTTGTATACTTGTGCTATTTTGAATCATTTAACATCACGGAACATATTTTTGAAGTCAGTTTTCATATGACACGCACACCCCCTGGTGAAGGTAATCGGACACACTGGAGAGCTCTAATATCGGGTGAATAGCATGAGAAATCGCAACTCGTCTCACCTTCACAAAAATGTGAATATCTTCACTTAGAAGTGACATACCATACAGGCATCGTTGAGGTACCATTAGATTTTGAATTTCAATGCCTATCTGCTGTGGCGGTCTCATTTGTAAATACTCAAAATTAAAATGATTTATTTTACTCGCTAGAAAGGCAGAATTTCTCAACTTCCAATTTAAATATTGAGCACAACCCACTACTGGCAACGCCGATCGCATTCTGGTATGAACCTAAGGCCTTGAGGAAACGGGGGCGAAACTCGAGTATAGTGCTTCCATATTGACGTGGATAGGCCTTAGGTTCATACCAGAATGCGATCGGCGTTGCCAGTAGTGGGTTGTGCTCAATATTTAAATTTCAAATCCCGAAACAACCACATAATCAACTTCCAATTTATTGAGCTGCGATAAAAATTCCCTCACTTCTTAAGATCCCAATACAGATTACACTTCCTGGTTGTAAATAACGATACAAAAATAATCTTCGCCTAGAATTATTAACGTACAGTCTTCATTGAGACCACCGCCACCACTACCGACTACCGTTGGATTCGTCTGGTCAAGCTGTATCCAAGTTTGATGATTTCATAAGTAAAATTCCTATTTTTAAATATTCTTATATTATGATATACTAATATAAATATTATTATACAAGTATACGCACCAACAACAAGCAGTAGCAGCGATGAAGAAACACAACACTTTTACTTTTAATGTCACAAATTAGATCAAAAGACATTTAGAAAAAAAATACTAGGAGATTTTAATGCAAAAGTAGGAATGGGAAATATGGCGGCTTTAATGGGGAAACTCAACTCCTGCGACGGCCCCGATGCCAAGTTGCATTGGCTACCGCCTTTCCCTTGGTCAACATCGGCGACGTGTAGAGGGGGAATCTGCTACTGGGCAACAGCTGGTTCTCCGATTTCCATTGCCCAGGCTTGTGCCCTGAAGAGGTCACTTCAGCACCGCGTAAAGCGGTGACACAACACGGGAAGCAGCATTTGCCGGTTATAAGTCTTAATGGTTGATTGGCGTAGAGCAAGGCGCCAGGGGCTACTTCCGACTGTGGGAGAGATCATCGTATCTCACTAGACAGCTACCGCCCGCCTAAGCTGGGCATCCCCCAGTCAATAAGGTGTTGTCTCGCCACGGTTCATCTGCTCCTGAGGGTGTGTGGAGCTTAGGGGAAAATCCTAACACATGGACCGCAATCTATACACCTAGCAACAAGAAAAAAACAAAACAACCGGCACTAAGGCTGGGAACATGGAACGTAAGAACGATGACCCCTGGCATCTCAGACGATCTAAACGAGATTGTGGATGCCCGCAAAACTGCAGTGATAAACAACGAACTACTAAGACTGGGGGTAGACATTGTCGCCCTGCAAGAGACAAGACTCCAATAATCTGGAAGCATCAAGGAGAGGGACTTCACGTTCTACTGGCATGGCAAGCCGTGCGGAGAGACCAGGGAGCATGGAGTTGGCTTCGCTAACAGAAACAAGCTGCTTAATTCCATCATACCACCAAGTGATGGCACTGAGAGAATACTGAAGCTCCAACTCCAGACAGAGGCAGGCCCAGTTAGTATTATAAGCGTTTATGCCCCAACACAATGGACAACGTCTCTTGGAATTCTGCAGCCACCATAATCTGTGCGTGACCAACACCTTCTTTGACACGAAACCTCAACACACTGTGTCATGGAGGCACCCCAGATCAAAGAACTGGCACCAACTCGACCTGGTGCTCACTAAACGCAGCAACCTCCGCAATGTACGGCTGACTCGAAGCTATCATAGTGCTGACTGCGACACTGACCATTCACTCGTCTCCAGCAAGGTGAAGATAAAGCCCAATAGAATCTACAGAAGCCGAACAGAAGGAAGACCACGCATTGACACCAGCGGCACCCAAAATAAAGAGAAGGTCAACAAATTCATGCAGGTTCTAGCGGATACTCTGCCTGGCCCCACAAACGGAAATTCCACCGAGAGATGGAATCATTTTCGCGACACCATCTACAATACAGTACTAATATTATCAACATTTGGCAAGAAGCGAACTAAGTCAACCGACTGGTTTGAAGCACACACTGAAGAGATGCTCCCAGTCCTGGAGATAAAGAGACATGCATTCTCAATGTATAAAACATCACCTTCAGAGAAAACACTGCAGGCACTGCGAACGGCCAGAAATAGAGTACAACAGATGGCAAGAAGATGTGCGAACAGGTACTGGTTACAACTCTCTGCTCAAATTCAAACTTGTGCCAACACTGGAAATATAAGAGGAATGTACGAGGGCATCAAGCAAGCTGTCGGTCCATCAAAAAATAAGATGGCCCCTTTACGATCAACTGAGGGGGCAATCATAAAAGATCGAGCGAAACAAATGGATCGCTGGGTAGAACACTACTCAGAGCTATACCCAGTGGATAACACTCAGCGAAGAAGCTCTGGAAGCCATCGATCAACAGTCCGCCATGCATGCCCTGGATAACGAACCTTGCCTCACAGAAATCAGCGAAGTACTAGACTCTCTCAAATCTGGCAAGGCACCTGGAAAAGATAGTATTTCACCTGAAATTTTAAAATGTAGCAAAGAAACAATCATCCCAGAACTGTATGCAATAGTTCAGCTCTGCTGGAAAGAAAAATCAATACCACAAGATATGAAAGACGCAAACATCGTTACCCTTTATAAAAACAAAGGCGACTATCGCGGCATTTCCCTACTCAGCATTACAGGCAAGAATTTTGCCAGAGTAATCCTTAAAAGATTTCACGTTCTTGCTGAAAGAATCTACCCAGAATCGCAGTGCGGATTTAGACCCAACAGGTCCACCATCGATATGATTTTCTAACTCCGGCAGCTCGAAGAGAAGTGCAGAGAACAGAGGAAGCCATTATATATTGCCTTCATCGACCTCACAAAGGCATTTGACCTCCTGAGCAGAAGCGGCCTTTTTAAGGTCCTTGAAAAGGTTGGATGTCCACCCACCCTTCTTAGTCTCGTGAAATCATTCCACGAAAGCAAGCAGGAGACCATTTTATTTGACGGCTCAACATCCCAGTCATTCAGCATCAGCAGCGGAGTAAAGCAGGGCTGTGTGCTTGCTCCTACACTCTTTGGTATCTTCTTCGCTGTTCTCTTAAGGTAGACATTTGGGACTGCCACTGAAGGCATATACCTCCACACAAGATCTGATGGCAAACTTTTTAACCCATCAAGACTCAAGGCAAAGACCAAAATAAGATCAAGATGCGTAAGAGAACTACTTTTTGCAGATGATGCAGCACTGACTACTCATACAGCAGAAGATCTCCAAAGGCTCATAGATCGTTTTGCAGCCCCCTGCAAAGACTTTGGGCTCACCATTAGCCGAAATAAAACACAGGGGATGGAACAAGATGCTGGTGCGCCTCCGTCAATCAAAATTTCTAATTACGAATTGAAGGTCGTCCACGAGTTTGTGTACTTGGGGTCGACAATATCAAATAAACTTTCATTAGAGACAGAAATCGAGAGACGCATTGGAAAGGCAGCCACAACATTTTAGCTTGTTTCAGCTCATTGAGAGTGTTACGTGTTGTTCTTTCCTTGTTTCTTAAGAGAACTGTATGCTTTTGATCAACCAAGGGCTGCAGTGTCTAGCTGTTTGCCGCAAACCAATCTTGCCTCTCATAATCCACAGTGCCGTAAACCCCTACCGCTGTTTAATAAAGAGTTGCCTTAAATTTACCCTACTTTTCACTTGCTGTACAATTTTCTGGTGTACCAGTGAAAGCGTCTTCAAGTTGCTGTTGGAACTCAAAGCACCTATCATGATCGTGGATGTTAATAATATTAATCCGGGGGCTAGATTTGTGTTTAGCTGTGTAGATGATCTTTGGTCTCAGTCTAACCCTTGCAGCAATCAAAGAATGATCCGTATCACAGTCAGCACTGTGGTAACTTCGAGTTAATGATGTTTGGTTCAGATGTTGTCTCCGTGTGATGATGAATTCCAGCTAATGCCAATGACAGGACCTTGGATTTTTCCATGTGGACTTATGCAGCTATATTATTTTTTTTTTTAAAGGAGTTTGTATTACATAGGCCATTTCTGGTGAATACTCCAGCAGTCTTTGCCCATTTTTATTCATGCGACCGATGCTGTATTTTACAAGGCACACTGGCCATGAACTCGAGTCCTTGCCCATACGAGTACTGAAATCACCGAGCATATAAATGTAGTTGGATTTTGGAACTGCCTTGATCACAGAGTCTAACTCCCCATAGAACGGACCCGTCATATCATCAGTGGAAGTGGGTTTCGGTGCACACGCAGTGATAATGGTCGCAAAACCACAAGAGGTTGCCATGCGCAGGGATAATAGTCTTTCACTACCTCTAGCTGGAATTTCTATCATTCCCAGCAGCGAATTCTTCACTGCAAAGCCTGCACCATGTTGCCTTTTTTCTGCCTGCTCTCTACCCTTCCAAAAACAGGTGTAATCGTTTTCCCTGAGTGACCCTTCCTCAGCGAGGCGAGTCTCATGCAGGCCAGCAATATCAATGTCAGGACGATTGAGTTGAGTTAAGAACCGACATCACTGCACTCAGGAAATTCCCATACGTACTCAGTCCCCTCGTTCAACAACCAGCGAAGTGTCATACTACTAATCGTTCCCACCGCTATCTGATTAAAAGTTCTCCTGGTCTTCCCAGAGACTGATCATTGGCACTTTAAGCTCGGCAATCAGGTACTCTTATGATACCACTACCGACCCTTTGATCTGCTAAACCAAACTTTGAATGGAGCGGCTGTAAGGAACCGGGTGTCAGAATTAGCGACATGGACTTAAGCATTTCATGCCTCATGATGGGGTCTTACAAGTAAACACAGTCCGTCCCAGACTAGACAGTAGGAGAGGAACATAGAGGGAGAAAGAGGAGAGTGAACGCAGTAAAGCTGGAAGAGAGACACAGCCAGACTTGACAATGTCAGTTTGAATATGGGAGTGATAGATTGTATGTATTACCTATGATTTTATTGATGTAGAACTCGATAATACACATTCTTGATTATGTCTTTCAACCTCTCAACAAGAGCACCAGGGTATAGATCACAAGAATGAGCGATGATCAGATAATGTCATGACTGGCAGTCATCCATAAAACTGGCAGGCTTTTCCTATTAGAGCGTTGGTGTTTACACAACGACTCTTGTGATCGAGTGAGATGGCAAAACATGACCGACCACGCTAGGATCAGTGGTAAATAGCAAATTGTCCCTAGATCAGGAAATCAACATCTGGATTGGTAAGGCAGCAACAACAATGAACAGGTTAAGAAAAAGAGTCTAAGAGAACAGAAAGCTTACTGCCAAAACAAAAGTCCCTGTCTACCAAGCCTGTGTCCTTAGTACTCTTCTTTATGCAGTGAAGCCTGGACAACTTACTCACACCAAGAGAAACGTTTAAAAAACTTTCATTTGCGGTGTCTGCGAAGAATACTTGGTATTAAGTGGCAAGATAAAATCACAAATACTGAAGTATTGGAAAGATCAGGGTGTGTGACTGTTTGTTCCATGCTCAGTCTTTGTAGACTTAGATGGATAGACCATCTTAGGAGGGTGGATGATGGCAGAATACCAAAGGACATCTTCTTTCGTGAATGACAGATGGGTAAGAGATCTAAGTGTTGGCCTCTACTACGTGCCATGTAGCGTCGGAGGCTAGAGTCAATGATTTAGAATTAGATATGAAAATTGTGGTAAACTGGAAAAGGAGAGTTAAACGAGAAACGCATGAATACATAAGTTACTACACGACGTCACGGCGGACTACGTTACCATAGTCAGTCAAGTTTGGAAACATCATGGAGAAGGGCGCACGAAATGACAACACCGAGATATCAACATCAATAGCCAAATGAAAGACCCTATGGAAATGACAATAGATACTACAGCAAGAGGAGGAAATAAGGGTACAATCTGCAGTAAGGAAGACGATTAGCAGAAGGACGTTTACAGCTGAGAAAATGAGAAAGTGCATGGCGTCATAATGTGTCGGTTGAATGTCAGCTGGAAGTCATGGAATCAGCCCACACACAGAGTAGCGTAAGTTCTGTTGTTTAGGGATCATGAACATAATATAGTGACAGAACGATGGATAGTGTGATATTTATTCGTCATTTGTCTAAATATTAAAATGGAATCGAGCTCGGCAGCCAACGTAGAATATGTACAAATCATTATTTATTATTATATTTTGACTGTCCCTCCCATTAATATGGGAACTGTCATATATTAGCCTATGCAACCGATTACCATTAATAAAATTTGCATTGACGTGGAACACCATCGTTACTGTGATCATTTCAGTTGAGATTGATTCCTTTTGGTTCCCGCTAATCTGCTACGGTGTTGTTGACTGGACGGCGAGCGGAATTGAAGACACAAGCATCATAGCAGACATGGTGGCTCGAGATATACGGGAGCCCAACTACTAGAGGAAGATGCCAGTATTCATATTATTACAATTCATAAAGAACGTACCAGATGTCAAGTGTCATTTTATTACAATTACTGAAGGACGGATCAGATACTATTACTTTTCAGTACGGAAACACCACCGTCTCCAGGATTTCACGTCATCTACAGCCCAAAACAGTGACTATATTTGCTCGTCTATTTGTTGTCTTCACGGCAATACCGATATGATACAGAAATTAATCATGTCACTACTATGGACAATCATTTTGGATTTTCTTGGATTAGTATTAGTCAACATGGACAGTATCCAGGTCAGGAAATTGCTAGACAGTGTCAATTTGACCAATTCAACGGACCGACCATAGGTGCGGATACGGACAGTAGTCAGCAAAAGAGAAATTGGCCAACAATATTTGAAGCATACTAACTCTGTTTTTGGACATGTGCCAACAATTCTACGTCGAGGATTTCCATGTTTACCATTTTCAAAATTGTAGTAGGATGTCAGTAATTATCAGTCACAATTTGCGGATACCATCTTATTGGGGACATAAATTTCACATTTTCTGCGAAATCAAACTGTCAACACTTAAATCTCCTGCAGCCAAGTGAGTGCGACGATCGTCAGTCCACAGCGGAACAGAAGACCAGGACAGTCAAATTGTCTGTTGTTTGTTTGTGTTCTGTCCGGGTGTTTAGCCATTATTTATCGGAATCGCTCTCCATGGCCTGCTTGTCGACGTTGTGAGTGTGTGGGCAGTTGGTAGGGCTACGTTTGTGCCTGATAATTAAATTTTTCCGGCACAAAAGTACGTTCGGTTCTAACAACAAAAGATTGTTACCAATATTTTATTGTGACGACCTCACGGCTGGATAGAACCTGTAGCGTGTTGTTATAGTCTTTATCTGTCGTTACTATACGTCCTCGGTGTTTCTTTTTTATGTAAATAAATATGTTCGTCTGCGCTAAAGGTAGTTTCTATTTCTGGTAGGAGTTTTCGTGTGTCCTGTAGTGTGATATTCTTATCTATATCTATAAAAAGTAATGTGTATCCGGATGTATTTGATGCATTCGCGATCGGTCCATCCAATTGAGATGAAATTTTCTACATGCTTTCTTTTCATTCCCGTGCAGCCAACTGTCATAGTTTGTTAGTGTACAAACAGCTATTTACTTACTAAAATTTAATATTTTAATTTACATTATCATTTATATATAGCGAGGGGATTTAACTCAAGAAAAGTTACATCAAGGGGCATAATTTTTAATAGCATTGCTATATATTTTATATATAGATTGTTGCATTGTCATCAAAGGTTTATAAACTCTTTTTCTACAGTTATTTACAGGCATGTGCGTTATAATAAATAATAATAAAATCCTTAAGGCATTTTCAAAGTTTTCATAAAAATAATGCATCTATTTAAATAGTGAAAATTTTCTAACCCATCTTTTTATATTCAAAGAAGTTATCTACAGTCATGTAGGTGATTCTTCTTCTGTGTTCATCTGGAGGTTGTTTTTTTTTTTTTTTTGACGTGACTGCGTTGTGCCTGTTTACAGCAGAGCTGCGTTCTTGCGCCATTAGGCTGACAGATCCGACTTTTGCGGGCATGTGTTGACTGTACAACACAACAAAAGGACGACATGACAGTACGAACATGTTTACACCATACTATCCATGAAGTAAATAAATCCAATCATTGGAAAGCTGATACTTCTCAATGAAACAAGTTAACTCCTGAATCTGTCCAACAAACAGATGCAATACTCTCATGCAGAAAATTTACAGTGATTGTGATTGAACAACAACACCTAACAATCATACAATCTTACCTTTCTGCAAATAACATCAGTCAGACTAACCAACAGGGTTATCAAGATAGAATAAAAAGTACAACTCCAGCCAAAAGTACTATAAATTTTATAAACAAACCACATACAGATTCCACAGGACAATTGCAGTGGAATATCATAAACATATTTATTTTTCAAATTATCATCCTAATTAACTCAATCCCCATCGATGTTGATTGGGATGTTACACACATCTACTCACAAGCCAAGAAATATTTTACAAACTGGTTATATGAAAGGAAATGGCTTTACAGAAACCTATTTATACTTGTCTCTGCTTACCTTGCCTGCATAACTTGTCTCTGTTTGAGATATATCAGACTAACATCACTACTGCATATATGGTATACATTATACACACAACTGAAAGCTATAACATTATTCAAGTCAACAAAATTAAAACATACACATCAACACATACATTCAAGAAATATATACCATAAATTCAAGAAAGAGTATTGGTTAACAAAATTCAAATTTTATTCCAGTTTCCATTATCCTGTTCCATTAATAAGAAATGAATTGGAAGACAAACCTAATTTTGGGTTTCAAAATTCTAAAATTTTATAGCTATCTACACCAAGAAGAAAGTCAGCAGTGTGTTGGGACAGATAAACATCTATCATCTTAACCTTCTGCAACAGATTAAGCATCTTTTCAGTAGTGGTCCAATTCTGAAACTACCTGACATCTCAAAAGATTTCATTGTTCAAACTGATGCGAGCTTCTATGCAATTTCTGCAAATTCATGATGATGAATTACACCCTGTTCTATACTTTAGCAGGAAACTATCAGAAACTCAAAAGAAATATGCTGTCACTGAACTTGAAGCTTTGGCTCTGATAGAAAGCGTCAAGTTTTCTAAATATCTGCTCGGGAAAAAATTCCTTGTTCTTTCTGACAATAAGCCTTTACAAGTCTTTAAAGATGGTCGTCCAAAAAAATTCCAGAATACACAGATGGTCTCTTCTTTTGCAAGATTATGATTTTGGGTACTTTTGCTTTCTTTCACCCCAAACAAAAGGGAATCCTAGGGTATGACGTCACATCCAGGGGTTCCCTGTGTTGCGCTGAACATTCAGAGACATTCCGTGTGTTGTGCCGTAGCTCGGTGCGCAATTCTATGTGGCGGCGGTGGTGCGCTATTCTTTCACTTTCCGGTTAGGGTTAGGGTTAGGGGGTAGGGTTAGGGTTAGGATTAGGGTTAGTGTGTGTACCCTACCCCTAACCCTAATCCTAACCCTACCCCCTAACCTTAACCCTAACCGGAAAGTGATTGCAGGACCGATGCAAATGAGGATCAAAGGGAGACAGAAACGGTTGCCACAGCCCAAAGAAACAACACTGTGGTGTGGGGCAATTGAAACGCACTGACATGCACTCCACCCGAACACAGAGGAGATCACCGTCGGCGCTAAATATAGCTGGTGACTCTAAATATAGCTCGCAAAGTTTGTTTGGGGTGAAAGAAAGCAAAAGTACCTGATTTTGATATGTCACATACCGGGTAAAGATAATAACCTGGCTGATCTTCTCAGTAGATTATAGATATCTATACACATATTACATTTCCTATTACTGTCTGCGTGCATGCATGTTAAAATGGAGTAATAAAGCATTCCAAATTATATTTCCACTTCTGAACACCCGTATAGAACGGTTCCAAATATGCAACAAACAGTTTGCCATATATTAGTTAATTAAGATAATTATTGTCAGATAGGTACAGATTTTTTCCAATTTGGTTGATTGCCAGATTGTTGAAAGACAATTGAGAAGTCATTCGGACCTTGTCAGCTCGACCTACTCTGAGTGTTGTGTACAGTGATGTCAGACTTTTTTTTGAGTTCAAGTCGATCATGATCTAAGTCGATGCGATGGTTTGGGCTACACCAATGGGCATCTACACTACGAGATAATGAACTCTATTATATTGATTATACATATTATTTACATGATAGCTTCCATCTTATAGACCATACGTATTTAGCATCAACGATGAGTATAATACTTCCATTTCATGAACACATATGCATTTGTACGTCATAGTTCACTCATCACACCAGCGATGAGAGGGTCATGTCAATTAAACATTGAAAATATCATTCACTTGCCAGTTGTATGTCATGGTTCACTCATCACACCGTCAATGAGAGGGTAATGTCAACAAAGATTGTTGTTTGGTATGTTAGAAATAATTTTAATTGCAAAACACAGTCAAATGATACATACACAAAGTCATTTCAAAACAACAAACACACAGAACATCACAGACTGAACATAAATGCATATATACAAGAGCAGAATAGCATAACTGAGTTAGAGTATTCTAAAATTGCATATATTATGATTTTCCAGTATATTTCAGGTTAATATAATATTATGATAATTATTAATTTGTTATTATGAATTATGCTTAAAGTTTTAATATTTCAGGTTGTAGGATTAATGGTTCATAAATGTAATTGCTCCTGGTACTCTGATGGTGGTTAACACTGCAAATTAACCTCATAAATATTATTGAGGAGGCAAACTAAGTGTACATAACCAATAGCAGAGCTAAGGTTGACACAAGTCAAAACAACTTACAATCATATAAGAAGAAGATTACGCTACAATGATTGTTGTCACGTTGTATAATATTAAATGATACATTATGGATTGTCAATATGATATCACAATGTTATCAATTTCAGATTTAATTTCATTTTAATGCAACAATTACGGTTATAGAATTTTGTTGATGACACCCATCCACGTTAATAGGCATAAGAAATAGCGAACTATTGGACCAAGTAGACAAAATAGAAAAGAAATGAAGATGCATACCTCGGATCTCACATATAGAATTGGAAGAAACAAAAAAGCCATGAGATCTCCTATGATGCCACTGGGACGGCAACTACGAAGGCAGCAAACCTCACCTTTCGAAAAAAATATTTTAAGCAAGTCAAATGGTAACCATGAATGACAAGATAACAAGTATGACAGGGAAAGAAAAGTCATTGATGTATATGTACATTCCACATTTAAAATACCAATGGTACCATTTAATCACACATGTCCCCTCGATCGGGTTTTATAGCTTTGGTTGGAGATGCTTGTCTGTAAGGCAAATGAGGGACTACTATGGGGAGGCCACGGAACCTTATGAAGCTCATAGATTAGTTAGCACCCCCCCCCCCCCATTGGCTGGTGCTACACGACGTATAACAGGGTTGTAGATAGAAGTGCATGCCCGTAATATAATATTTTTTTTAATGAGATTTTGTGTGTGATTAATCAGAGACAATACCATCATATTACCACTATTATAGGTATGTTGGAATATGTCTACATATACAATAGATATAAGATATGACACAGTATGTCTCACACGCTATATGTCATAGTTTGAAACCGATCAGACTACTAAAGGGGGGTGGGGGGGCATACTGCCATGTAGTGTCAGAGGCAAGAGTGAATGATTTAGAATTTGATATGAAAATTGTGGCAAACGGGAAAAGGAGAGTTAAACGAGAAGCGCATGAATACATAAGTTACTACATGACATCATGGCGGACTACGTTACCATAGTCAGTCAAGTTTGGAAACATCATGGAGAAGGGCGCACGAAATGACAACACCGAGATATCAACATCAATAGCCAAATGAAAGACCCTATGGATATGACAGATACTACAGCAAGAGGAGGAAATAAGGGCACAATTTGCAGTAAGGAGGACAATTGGCAGAAGGATGTTTAGAGCCGAGAAAATGAGGAAGTGTATGGCGTCATAATGTGTCGGTTGAATGTCAGCTGGAAGTCATGGAATCAGCCCACACACAGAGTAGCGTAAGTTCTGTTGTTTAGGGATCATGAACATAAGATAGTGACAGAACAATGGATAGTGTGATATCTATTCGTCATTTGTCTAAATATTAAAATGGAATAAAGCTCGGCAGCTAACGTAGAATATGTACAAATCATTATTTATTATTATATTTTGACCGTCCCTCCCATTAACATGGGAACTGTCATATATTAGCATGTGCGACCGATTGCCATTAATAAAATTTGCATTGATGTGGAACACCACCGTTACTGCGATCATTTCAGTTGAGATTGATTACTTTTGGTTCCCGTTAATCTGCTATGGTGTTGTTGACTGGACGGCGAGCGGAATTGAAGACACAAGCATCATAGCACAACGATACAAAGATGTGTGTAAGCGGGACATGATTGATACAGGCATTGATAACGTACATTGGGAGTAAGTCGCTGCTGAACGTGTTGCATGGATGGTAAATATCAGAAATGGAATAAAGACAAAGGAGAAAATTATTGCAGATAAGACACACCGAGCATGTGAGACGTAAGAGGGTGCATGATGGTGGAAATTACGATGTGTTCACTGCGCCCACTGTGAACAAACATTTACAGCGCGAATTGGCCTCATCCGTCACATTCACTACCACCATGGGTAGTAGTAATGATGCCTTTTTGAAGCACAAACTATCATCTGTTAAGACGGCATGGTGCCAATGGTGGTTTGCATTATTGCATCTATTTTTGATCTCGTCTTCTGATTTGCCATTTGATGATATTACACTTCGTAGATACTTGAAACTCTTTTCTTGTTTCAGGAGGAGTTCATTTAGGTGAATTGTTTTTTCTTCTTTAGTTACAGTCATTACCTCTTACCTGTGCTAATATTTATGTTATGTTCCCTACACATTTCATTTAAGCTATTCATGTGGTCTTGTAATTCAGCTTCTGATTTTGCTATTAGTGCTTGGTCGTCCGGATCTAACAAGCAGATGGTTCTTCTTCTGTGTTCTTGTCATGCGGTGTTCTTGCAGTCTCTGTTTGCCTGGTTTTTTACATATATTGTCTATATAGGTTATGAACATGGTCAACAGACAAAGAAATGTTCTTGTGGGCTGGGTTCATGATGGAGTGGAATGATTCAGCCTGTTGTCTGGTCTCTGTGATGAATAATATACCATCCACATACCAGCGGTATAGAACTAGGTCCTTAATATTTGAGGCTCTTTGTTTTTCTGGGTGCACCATATTGATGTATGCTAGAATGGGACCTAGAGGTCTCCTCATGGTACAATTTTTTAAAGAAAATGAATTTTATATTAGTTGTGCACAGCAGTAGTAATTTCTGGAATTTGTATGTAGATAGACTTAACTTTCTTTTGTCTTTTATATGATCACAGATGACGATCGATCACAGTTTCTTCCATCGGAAAGTCAGTGAAAATAGAGGCAATACTCATTGACGCCACATGCTTTAGTTTAAGATCAATAGTATCCACTAGTTTGACCATTCAAGTGAATCTTTTAATATTAAAGTTTTTAATGATTGGCGCTCTGGTTTAGCAGTTTCCGCACACCATTTCACCATCCTGTGTTAGACAAAGTTGAGCATAGATTACATTGGTCTCCATGGTACCCCAGGTCTGTGCAATTTAGGAAGGCCATAAAGTTGGGGATTTATGAGCCCCGTGGAATGAATAACTGTGCAGTCGCCTCACTGATGAATTTACTATCTAAGAATGACTGAATCTCATTGAGCATCCAATTCCCCAAGGTTTCTGGCTTTAGGATCTAAGTGAAATTCAGCTTGATTTGATAACATGTCTTCTATTTTGTTAGAAGCTGCAAAGATGTGATTCCTGAGATGAATGTTGTGAATGGCTTCAATTGCCAGAGTAACTTAGCAATGATTGCTTGCACTAGGCTAATGAAAATAGAACATTATATACAAGTATCAGAAATATACAATAGTATTCTTTAGTATTGTGATGAGAAGAGAAGCATGGGAAAACCTTGATATGACTGGAAAGATCAGAGGGGAAAGGAGACATGGGCAGACCGAGAGAGATGATGATGGATGGACTGTATGGTGACATTGAGAAATATTATCAGCAGAGTTGATCCTGAATAGGGACCGAGATCTGAGGAAATATATGAACACCTATGGCAGTTGGCAGGGCACATGATGTTGATGCAGTCTTATATGTCTCTTAAGATGACAAATCTGAGTAAAAGAAGCACCACAGTCATCACACTTGTAAGGTCTCTCCCCTGTATGTTTTCTCTTATGGTATTTTAAACTGCCAGACTGAGTAAAAGAAGCACCACAGACATCACATGTGTACGGTTTTTCTCCTGTATGTGTTCTCTTATGGGCTGTCAGACTGCCAGTGTCAGCAAAAGAAGCACCACAAACATCACATTTGTAAGGTCTCTCTCCTGTATGTGTTCTTTTATGGATCTTCAGAGTGGGAGCTTGAGTAAAAGAAGCACCACAAACATCACACTTGTAAGGTCTCTCTCCTGTATGTGTTCTTTTATGGATCTTCAGAATGCCAGCTCGAATAAAAGAAGCACCACAATCATCACACTTGTACGGTTTTTCTCCTGTATGTGTGTTCTTATGGTCCTTCAGTCTGTTAGGTCGCACAAAAGAAGCACCACAATCATCACACTTGTAAGGTTTCTCTCCAGTATGTGCTCTCTTATGGTCCGCCAGACTGCCAGCTAGAGTAAAACAAGCACCGCAATAAACACATTTGTAAGGTTTCTCTCCCATATGTCTTCCCTTGTGGCATTTCAAACTGCCAGCTTGAGTAAAAGAAGCGCTACAAACATCACACTTGTAAGGTTTCTCTGCCACATGTGTTCTTTTATGGATCTTAAGACTGCCAGCCTGAGTAAAAGAAGCACCACAAACATCACACTTGTAAGGTATTTCTCCTATATGCATTCTCTTATGGTCCTTCAGATAGCCAGTTTGAGTAAAAGAAACACCACAAACATCACACTTGTAAGGCCTCTCTCCTGTATGTATTATCATATGTCTCTTCAGATGGGTAGCTTGAGTAAAAGAAGTACCACAAACATCACACTTGTAAGGCCTCTCTCCTGTATGTGTTCTCTTATGGTCCTTCAGACTGCCAGCTGCAGTAAAACAAGCACCACAAATATCACACTTGTAAGGTTTCTCTCCTGTATGTGTTCCCCTGTGGTATTTCAAACTGCTAGCTCGAATAAAAGAAGCACCACAAAGATCACACTTGTAAGGTTTCTCTCCTGTATGTTTTCTCTTATGGTATTTCAAACTGCCAGATTGAGTAAAAGAAGCACCACAAACATCACATGTGTACGGTTTTTCTCCTGTATGTGTTCTCTTGTGACTCTTCAGATTGCAAGCTTGAGTAAAAGAAGCACCACAAACATCACACTTATAAGGCTTCTCTCCTGTATGTTTTCTCTTGTGATTCATGTTTTTTTGGCACTCTAGATGGTCATCTTTAACCAAAAGACCATCCCTTTCGTTACATTTGTTTGACATCCCTTCATTATGTGTTCTCTTATTTCTGTATACACAAACATTTGGACTAGAAACATCAGACAAGTCTCCTGTGTGAGTCCTTTGAGAGCTATAACTGACATAACCAAAAATATCATCAAGAGACTTTGCAAAGCTCTGTGTATGCTTTTCTTGTGTTTCCTTATTTTGCTGCTGACAATTCTCAATAGCCAGAGATAGTTTATTGTTTGTATCAATCACAGAAGACACATTTTCTGACATTTGACAACAATTTTCATGTTTTACTGATGCCTTAAAACTGTTCTCAACAATTATTGATTCTGAGTTGCTGTGTTCTATAATTTCTTGAATGATGCTATCCCCAGCTATGTCTACCATTTTACTGAATCTGTGACTCCTGTCCACACACAGAACATCTGATAGTTCTTGTTTCACATCCTTCATATCTATGCTGTCATATGTCCACTTTTGTGAATGCTCTTGTATGGAGAGGTAAGGACTATTTGGAGACCATGAGTGTGTTTCTGAAAAACACAAAAAGTAAATAATTAATAGCCTCATTAATATACCAGTTAGTTGAGTTGAGCTGAGTTAAGAACCGAAATCACTGCACTCAGGACATTCCCATACGTGCTCCGCCCTCTCGTTCAACAGCCAACGAAGAGTCATACAACTAATCGTTCCCACTGCTATCTGATTAAAAGTTCTCCTGGTCTTACCTTTCAGTTTTGAGATTCTTCCAGAACCCCTGCCAATCTCCCGCAATCTCATTGTTTCTACATACGGGTTCTCAATCTGTTCCTCCACCTGTTCCCACAAGATCACGACCACCTCCCCTTTGTCCATAGGCAATCTACCACCAAGAGGTGCATTCCCTGCTAGCCTTTCAGCCTGTTCATTCTCCCGCACCCCTGCATGGCCAGGGCAAAATATCCATACAATTCTCACAATCTGTGACCTCTGAAGCGACGATCGCCATTCCATACACAACATTCCTTTCTCCACCTTACTAAGCATACTCTTTGAATCCGTAATGAATACAATTTGTGCTGCAGTTGTCTCCTCTAGCCAACGAAATGCCGCTGTTACTGCCCCCACCTCCATTCTCATGCTGAAATCATAGTCTCATATGCCAGACTCTCCTTTTTCAAGACTCGTCCATTAGCTTTCGCAATAAATCCCCAACCACTACGTCTGTTTCTCACCACTGACCCATCGGTGTAGATGACTATGTCACCTTGATGTGTGTTACTCTGGGTCAGCTGTTGCACTTCAAACTCAGTGCGTCCCGCTGACCATTCCCTGCACTCTCGACCCAGTATTATTATTACATTGTGCCAGTTCATCATGTCTTCCGGTACTTCAAACCACGCTCTTTCACGATTGATGGTCTCTAGATTGCACAGCTGACATATAGAAGTTCCGCCTGTCCATCCAGGACCTGCCTCGTCTTAGTCTATGACCCTTGACCATATCCATGGCTGCATGCAGCAGGTGATCCCTGTCTGCAGCAACTCTCAGGTACCATTTGGCCTGAAGGACCCTATACCTATCCGTCATTGTTGGTAGCATGTCATGGAATTACTGGAGACGCCGACCAGAATGATGGATTGCCAGAGACAGCCGTCTCTAGGCGCCGCAACCCTTTGTTGTTGGGAAAGGTTTTCCCAGATAAAACGCCGACCAGAATTCTTTGAGTGCAAGGGAAGGATTTCCCTGATCAAAAGGGGTCCAATCGGTATATTGTTTACCCGATCCGAGAAATGAGAGAAAGAGAGTTTCTCGACACCTGGTTTCTGGCCAAGCCAATGACGTCATTCAGACACAGTTCTCGGCAGTCGGGATAAAAAGTCTGCAATCAGTGGGCTGGAGGGTTTTGAAACAAAATGGAGTGTTGTTCTGTTCCATTCTAATTGGGAAAAGAAACTAATGTGTCCCGAGCTGATTAAAGTCGACGGACATTTGTCCATAATTTGAATGTGTGGTTTCAATTCTAGAAAGGAATAGATTACATAAGGTATTTAATTAATAGATATTATGATCGAGTGTAGTGATGGGGCGTTGTGGGAACCCATTATAGGAGCGTCGGCAGCAGCAGGCTGATGCGTTGCTTAAACTAGGTTGAGTGGTATATCGTTTAACTCAGCGGGTTAAGATCAATGTCGTGGGATGATGTTCAGTGAGATTGAGGGTGGTTGGGGGAATAAAGGAAATGTTAATGGTAGGATCTTCCGGTAGGGTGTCTACTGGGGTTTCTTTGCTTTCCTTTAGTCTTTCCTTTTCTTACCACGTCTCAGGCCAATGTGATGAACTCCTCTGCCATATGCCAGAGTTTAGTTCTATGTTGATCAGGATATAAATATCTGAGTACGGCCTTCGGCCTACACTGACATATAGTAGGTCTGAATCGGGTTTCTCTCACCGGATATTCTCTCTTCGACAGGTTCTACATTGTCTGAGAACTTAAGGACAACTCAGAGAGGTGGACAATGGCAGTAACACCGAGTGCAGTTTTGCTAAATGGCCTCTGCAATTGGATGCCGTTCCACAAATCAGTCTCATCTGAGCCAGGAGTGTTTATCATGAAAAGGCTAGGTGTCAGTGATTGAGTTCCCAGGACAGATGAGTTTAAGGAACTGTAAATACCTAAATTGACAATGACAGATTACATAAGAGAGGTTAGAATGGTGAAGAGAAGTAATTGGTAACATTTTCCAAAATAGACTGGAAGAATTTACTATAATAGCTACCATCAGTTTGTTTAGGGATATTTTTAGACATGTGCAAGTGTTCCTAGGTCACAGGATGTTTATAGACGTATCAGGTACATCGTGTGTTCCGAACTCATTGGACATTATTCTAACATATTCAACATTAGTAACCAGGCACCCAGACTATCCACGATCAACTGGAAGAAGTCGACCCCTGGCCGGAGAGACGCTTCATTTGGTGAGGTCCCTCTGAACTTGCTGTGTTGTGTTGTGGTATGGCCGGACACTATGATGAAAGATCCTGAACTAACTGGTCTCATCTCACATACACAATAGACTATACTACAGAAGTTCTGTACAAATACATTGCACACACGTGACACTTTTCGTTATTAAATTATTTTATCATTTGTTAGAAGCCAGAGTTGTGTGGGTATGTTCTGGAGGAATATGAAGAGGGGTATTGTCCCGTGGTAAGAAGAGAGAGAGATAGTGATCCAGAGACTGAAGGGGTTGTGTAGACAAAGATCAATTAGATTCCAAGGCTGATGATATAGAATTAAAAGAGTGTGCTTGTTGATTCCTCTCACCCCAGGGACAACAGGTGACATAGCACCAGGATATGCCTCATGCATATAACTGGTGTGTCTTTTGTGCACCCCAGGATTACCCACATGGAAGCATTTTGTATGTGCTCTAACCTTTAGAGCTGGCTCTTTGATACTGTCAGCAGCCCAAACCATACTCAATGATAGAAATTATTAACTGCTGAAAGAGCCTGTACAGCATCCTCTGATCTACCCCGGTTGCTGCCATAGCCCTCAGTGCATTAAGTCCCCTACCAGCCTTCACCACCAAAGCTTCCATGTGATCCTTAAAAGACAAACACCTGTCAAAGGCAATGCCCAAGTACTTCAATTTACTCTCTCGACTAAGAGGACATCCATTCAACATAAGGTATTGAACAGATGTGTAATCACACAGGCAAACATTGCAGCTATAGACAATCAATTTCCAGTGAACGAAAGATGGAGAAGAAAATGATTAATGTGCTCATGTATAATCTAAGCTTATGTATAATCTAAGCTGGTGTATAATCTAAACTGATGTATAATTTAAGCTGATGTATGATCTTAGAGAGATGAAGTGACTGTTTACAAGTAAATTAACAGATGAACAGGTACTGTTTAATTTATTACTGAAATTATTTACTTATGAGGTATATTTTATTAAATTAAATTTAAATATTTTAAGTGCAGTTATCACTACTAAACAACTTTTAACACCAAGCAATATTGATATTTCATTGCAGTCATAATTAGGAGTGCTACTCTCCTGCCTAAAAGTAACATTTATGGTACATTCTTAGGTGACATAAGAAAGAAAACAAACTAACGTGGCACGCCAGAAAAAACAAACAAACAACTTGAGATGGAATGTCAGAATATCTAACTAAACTTCCTGATTGTAACTCACATTTTGTATTTTTTAATGCAGCTAAGTGTTAGTGTTCCTCAATTTTTAGTCCACACATCTACTACAGTGCACTGAACTCCACGAGGTGTTTACCTTCCCATTAGGTTAGCAGAAACACCAGCTGTTTAGATTACATTTTTAGAGGACAAGGTTATGAAACCACTGCTCATTAGCTGATGCTCACTGACTAGACATGTGCATTCATCATTATCATGTGCCTTGCTGGCTGATATAGGCATTCATATCTCTCCACAGATCTCAGTCCCTGGTGCTCAGAATCAAATCTGCTGATGATATCCCACCATGCCACTGTCTCAGTCCATCTAGCATGCAATCATCAGTTTTCCAATTCCCCTCTTCTAACTACATGGCCAATGAATGATGTATTTCTCCTTACAGTTGTATATAATGTTCTAGTGACATAAGCCTTTACCAGGCAATCATTGTTAGTTATTCTGGAGGTCCAACATTTCGCAACATTTGTCTCAGCATCCACATCTCTGTTGTTTCTAAGCTCTTCTGAATGTATTTATGTATGTTCCATGATTCACTACCATACAGTAAGACAGGTTATATATAACTGTCACAGTGCAGATGTAGTAACTATGATGGAATGTTCATGGCCAGAGTTGTCGTGCCAAATTGGACAGAAATAATGCCTCATTCAGGCATGAGGCAGCTTAGTCATACAAGTTTAGCGACAAGTCATACAAGTTTAGCGACAAGTCATACAAGTTTAGCGACAAGTCATACAAGCTGAGGAATCACACAAGTTAGAGACATTGCTGAAATAAAGAAAACCCATATGTATGTATCTTACCTGAAGGACCTGCAGATAGATCTGATAATGAGGGGCTGATATTATATATTTATTTTATCAGAGAAGCAAAGTGAAGAAGACATTTCTTTCTATTGTGCCACTATAAGATGGGCACTTTACAGATCTAGAGATGTGTGAATAATTTAAGTGGTCTCAGCTATACTGAAGAGCAAAAACAGTACAGAACTAGCAGACCTAAGAGTAACACTTCATGGACTAAGTCAGAAATTTAAAAAAGTTGTAATACAGTGGATCCCATCACACTGCAGTATACCTGGAAATGAAGAGGCTGACAGACTAGCAAAAGAGGGTGGACGGCTACCTCAGCCTGACATAGACATTGCCTATAATGAGGCAAAGAGGTTTACAAAACTGGGAATCAGAGCATCCTGGCCACCAGAAAGATGATGCATATTATAAACTCGACCAAAGAGAATAAGTAGCAATCTTCAGACTCTGCACAGGACATAACAGGCTTAAGTATCATTTGTTCAATAAACTAAAGATAGGAGATACTGATGAATGTAATTGTGGAACTGGTAAAATGACAGCTAAACATTTGCTGCAGGAGTGCCCAATATATACAGAACAGAGAAAGAAATTTTGACCCACACCTGCTTCATTTGAGTACAAGCTCAATGGAGATATCAACAAGCTCAAGTTGACTGCAGCTTACTTTAACTACATTCAGATTGACATCTAAAGGTGCATGAAGAAGTACTTTGACTGTCACACTTCATACCACAGGTACGTTGGTAGCAAAATCGTCCCTGAGGCATGAAATGGAATATTGCTTGGATAGCAAATCTATTACGTGGAAAGTCTGAATGAAAAGTTCATTGTGTGGGCATCATCAAAGGTGGAAAAAGTGTCCTAGTGGCACGAAATGGAATATTGCTTGGATCGAAAGCTCACTGTGTGGATGCCATCTGCAGACTGCATTCTTCTAGTTTCCGGAGGAACAGCCTTTGGTGACTGGAAGGCCCAATATACGAAAGTGAGGCTAAGCAGCCATGTGCAGGAAGTGACAATTCCTTGGGTGAGCCCAGTACCAGAGCGCTATGTGTTGGCTCTGCAATTATGAAAGCCTCCTTGGATGGTGGGGAATGCCCATGGTCTGCCCCTGCCTTCCCTTGAGGGCTGACCGGGATGTCTTTGGCTGTTCTAAATTGGCCAGCTGGGATGGGGGATAACACCACAACAGTGAGCGTCAAACATCCTACGAAACCCCCAGGAAGGTTAACCCGGTCAAAAAATGTCCACAGAAGTTGGATGTATCGGCCTAACGGTGCAAGAACGCAGCTCTGCTGTAAACAGGCATAGCGCAATCACGTCTGAAAAAATTCTCTGGATGAACGCAGAAGAAGAAGACTGCAACATACATAGGATATTCAACTAACTGTTACTTTATATTGCACTTAATCTTACCTTGACCTACAAAGACCTCAGGTTGTTCTATCTTGACACTTGATGTTAGTTTATTCTCCATCTTATGTCTACAGTCAGCCTGAAAGGATTTGTAAGTTATGTTTGTATGCAAACATAAACTATATAAATGAATTTGATATTTTGGTTTTCAAGATGATTAATAATACAACATTTCGCATGATTACTTCAAGACAGGATATCTGATGTTATTTTTCAAGTCCTGTTTAATAATTTGAGTTTGGGTATCTATCACAGTGTTCAGTGTAATGATATTGGTTTATCATGACAAAAATAACAACAATACATCACAGTTTTATGGAAAATCCTTATCACCTGTGTCGCATATTACACACACATTAAAGTTGATACAATATTTATAGCGGCAGCCATTCTTTGTTGTATCTATTTTCCCCCTTCCCTACATCCAATAATGAATAAAGAGCCTTCTATTGAAGAGAAAAACAAGAAAATGTTCCCTTTAAACTGTGATATAAGGGCAAGAATTTTACTTTGTGAGCTTCAAACATGAAATCTGTGAGCATGCCTGCATTTGACAATTAGGTATATTTGGTCCCAATATTGTCTTCTTGTGCATTGAAGCTTGATGATCTGGACTTCATTATTCGTCGCCCATAGAGATAAAAAAGAGGAGTACAACAGGGATGTGTCTTGTCCCCAAGCCTGTTCAACCTATACTAGGACATAATGTTTAAACAAGTCAAACTGCCAGGACTTAACATCAATGGAAGAATCATAAACAATCTTAGGTATGCTGACGATACTGTGTTACTAGCAGAAAGCAAGCAAGAGTTACAAAACCTAGTGAAACATGTAAACAGGCACAGTGAAGAATGTGGCTTAGATATTTACACCCAAAAATGAAAACTGATCATTAGCAGTGGAAAGGAAAGGTCATCAATGAACATCACAATAAATGGGGAGATACTAGAACAAGTAACAAGTTTCTCCTATCTTGGACATGTCATAACAGATGATGGCAGAAGTGAAGTAGAAATCAAAAATAGAATAGGAACGGCCAAACATGATGTAGTTAAAATGTTCAACATTACCAAACTGATATGTGTTTTAGTCCAACATTCAACATAAATATGCCGTCATGTTTCCAACAACTGCTGAAGTTAGTACAAAAACTCAGGTACACTCTCAAATGGTCAATATGTGTACATGCGCACACATGCTTATGTCATCACATTCACAATAGCACACACATGCATTTGCTATTTAAATGTCAGCTTACATCATATTTTTTGCATGACAAATCTTCATCTCCTTTAAGCGCAGTTGGATGTAACACTTGAATTTATTTAAAGAAAACAGCAGTCATCCTGATAATTTCTGAAGTATTATGGTGTGTTTATAAATAGTATTTGTATAGGTCAAAGTAATTTTCCCCATTCTGCATATGTTGGACGCTCTTGCAGCAAATATTTACTTAGCCATCATGTTCGCAATTCCACAGCTACACTCCTGTCCCTAGCTTGTTGAACAAGTGGTGTCTCAGTCTGTTTTGTGCTGTGCAAAATCTTGTGTTTTCTTTGCTCCATTTTTTTACATTCAGGAGAATTCTGCTTTCTCCATTTTCTGTTGAGTTTTATATTTAGGTCTGTATTTCTTCTACATCTTTTCCTCTCTCTCTCTCTCTCAAGTAGAAAACACATACACACTAAGTTGATGCCCTCGGCCAAGTTGGTTATATCAATAATCTTTCTGATGCCCTAAATGCATACATTTTTACTTAGTTCTTGTTCTTCTTCTCATCCTCCTCCTCCTCATCGTCCTCCATCTGCTCCTTTGTTCAAAGGTGATGTAATCACTTACATGGATGGCTATGTGCTAAGAGGCAAACGAAGTGTTTGGGGATTCATAGCAAAGGCTAATGAACAGTGTTTAATGCAGGAGAGTCTAGCATATGATACTACAAAATCTAATGTGAAAATGGAGGTAAAAGAAGTTACTGCAGTGTTCCGCTGGCTGAAAAATAGACAGCACACACATGCTGTGATTGTAATGGGCTCACAGAGCATGCTGAGCAGGGTGAAGACAGATATGCTTTGTGCAGAGTGGAATGTGTCAATTAGAAAATCAAAGATAGGACATATGTTGGATCACAGCCCCCCCCCCCCCCCCCCCCCTTTCCATCCCATCATGCTGGTGGGTTGGGAAATGAGCAGTCGGACAAAGCTGACTGAATCTTCACCTCTGGTTGGGGTATTGGTGCACGATAAAACAGATGTGGTCAGGGCCCCTTGGGATCATTTATATAGTGTGAAAGAACAGATACATCAACATTGCATGAAGAGAATGGTGAGACAGGAAGTGATCAGAGATCATGGCCGATATTCAGTTCTCTGAGGAAAGACCTGGCGGACATATAATTAGATTGCAAATGGTACCATTAATACTGGGACTCTTTGCTGGTTGTTGAAGATGAGGACAGGGTGCATATAAGAAATAACCAGCATGCTGTGATGTCGGTTCTTGTCTCAACTCAGCTAAACACCATCTACGTTCCTATTTCAAAGAAATTGCGTCACACATAGTTATACATTCCAGAGGTCAGTGTGTTCGACATCTGAGCGCATTTGTGTAAGGTTTACTTCTTCTAGACAGATTCCATACAAGGCAACGGGCTCATTCTACTCATAGTTCTATAAGTGCTGCTTACAAACCTCATGGCCTTAGCAAAGGTTATGTCTATATCAGGCTGAGGTAGTCTCACACGTTCTTTTACCAGTTATAAGCCTATTCATTTCCACGTATAATGCAAACTGATGGGATCCTTTGCATTATGTGGCTTTTAGATTTGCTAGTTCTGTGATACCTCAATGTTTGTTTCTCATACATTTACTAGTTCTGTGATGCCTCGGTGTTTGTTTCAGGCAGACTGACTAGTTCTGTGATGCCTTAATGTTTGTTTCGTAGTCAATCCTGAACTAGAGTATTCTTTGTGAAAGTTTGAAAAACCTGCTATTGTTGAAGTTATTGTAAAGTGTTCAAGCAGTGGTCTCACCCTTCCAGTAGGTAGCTTCTTGTGAACTGCCTTGTTTGCTTTACCGTGATGTAGCTAGCAATTATGTCTCTCTCCATGATTACCATTCTTTGCCTTGATTTAGTTCCACAAGACCCCTAGTTAGAACCTACTGTGGGTCTGTGAAGTTTTAGGACAATCACATTATTCAAGCCTTAGAATCACAAAAATAGGACAGCCTGGTGATTGTTGGGTGAGGGTCTGTGCTTGAATAGGGATAAACAGCAGAAGAAGAACATGGTAGTCATTGCCACAGCCACTCTCAGATGCAAAAGCATTCCACGTGAAATTCACAGCTCACAGTGTCGCGCCACGCCTTAAAAGTGTGTATCCATATATATATGGGGGAGCAAAGAATAGTAACACTGTTGCCTACCATGCACGTCGTAAGAGGCAACTAAGGAGGCTATGGTTCCGTCGCCCTGCTACTGAGTGAGTGCGTGGCACGACACTGTGAGCTGTGAATTTCATGTGGAATGCTTTTGCATCTGTCCGCAGTTGTTTTTCGTGTGAACTGCATGTTCGGAACGATGACGGCCGGCTGTTGCTGGATTGACTGGTTTGCCTTTTCGGTTCACGAGTGCATTTTTCAGGACTCCTGGGAGTTGTCGCTGTAGCTATGGAGTTCATGCTTTGTGCGGCGCTTTCTGTGGGTCACCCTGCAGAAAGAGACCGAGCCATATGGGATAAAACCCCGGTCAATGTAGTCTTTCTGGTGACTGCCGTTTTCATCGACGATGAACTGTATTTTTCGTGGAGGACGTTTGTGTTGGCATTCTGGCGGCGGCATTATGCACAGTGTACCTGTGTGGGCTGTTGGCTTGCCGACACTCCTGTCTATTCTATTGTTCACATAGGGCAGTGAGGAGGATTTTGTGATATTCACTGGCACAGGAACGGAGCAATATGGGGACGACCCTTTGCCATGAAGTTGGAACCGCGACTAACTAACTAACTAACTAACTCTCAGCTTACTTGATGACCTCTTCATCAGAGTCTACACAGATGGGTCAGCACAAAATGCTGTTCAAAATGAAGGAGCGGGAGTGTACATAGAATACCCAAACAATACTAGGAACACGACCAGAATACCAACAGGAAAGTACTGCCATAACTATGATGCTGAAATTGAGGCAATCAAGATAGCAATAGAGAAATTACTAAACACCAGCCATGGTACACAACCTGTCATGCTATTGACAGATGCAAAATCAGTACTTGGGGTGCTCCTGTCTGGGAAATTTCCAGTACTAAGGACTCTACTTTCTGAACTTAGTAGTCAGCATAAGGTCACCATACAGTAGATACCATCTCACTGTGGAGTACCTGGAAACGAGAGAGCTGATCGATTAGCTAAGGAGCAGACCAAGAACAGCCTGATGTGCCAATTACATACCATCAAAAGAAAAGAATGGTAAAATCAGTCAGAAAGCCACCAAAACCTGCTCAAGATGGCTATCACATTATGGACAGACCAGAACAAGTCATTATTCTGCGCCTCATAACAGGACACAATAGATTACACAACCACATATATATACAAAATTCAACATTGGTGAGTCAGCCATGTGCACATGTGGATTGGCGTCACAGACAGCAGAGCACATACTCCAAGACCATCCCCCATCTAGTGCCTATCTGTTTATACAAACATGGGGCTAGCACCATATACCCAGTAGAGCTCCAGACATGGAAAAGGGGTACTTGACTTTTACTTTCTTCTACATTATGATTGGACAACTCCCACAGTTTCACATCAGTGAATTTCAGTGGTAGAGTAAAACACACCAACATGATTAAAGTACATGCACATCTACACATTGATAGGAGAGTGTGTACAGTTACATATAACATATGTTAAAAACAATATTCGTCCACATAGATACATAATGAACACTCATGAATTAATACAAATTAATAACCTTTTCTTCTTCTTCTTCTTCATTGTTCGTCCAATATTGTTTTGGTTTCAGACACAATTGTATTGTGTTAGTTTACAGCACAGCTGCCTTATTTGCAACTTAAGGCTTACATTTCTGACTTCTCCTGGCATTTGTTGATTGGGTTAGCCTTCCCAGTAATTTTGTAGGATGTTTTACGCTCACAAGTTTTAGTATCATCTTTGTCCCTCTATCTACTGATGACACCAATTGGCCCATCAGAGACAGTCGCATGCATGCTAGTCGGCCCCTGAAGGCCATGACTTCCACCGTCCCACACAAAACTAATTTGTTATATTTGACTAACTCTTACCTTGATTTGGGTAGTCTATACATACACTTCAGGCTGTTCTATCTTGACACTTGATGGTATTTTACTCTCCATCTTATCACAGACTTTCATACCAGTGACAATCTCTTTTGTAGAACTGTGAATACAGTTTGTAAGAACTGAAGAATTACATATTTATTCAAACACAAATGACATATATAGAAACTACTTAATGATGTCTCAATTAATTTTACTAGAGGTACAAAAGGTCTATGCATTTTTTTCTATTGTAACCCTGCTTATGATTAAATTATTACCATTCCTATCATAACATGGAATGATGGTCTGAATTAACTTCTTAATGTTCTGATTTATTTGAACACGTATCCATCTTTTCCTTGCAACTGGAGATTCTCTTCCTTTTCTATTACAAATACAAATAGTGAACTGATTCTTGTCTTTTCTGATCACATGAATGATTTGGAACTCTTCCGAATTTCAGCACCAAATTATTTAGTGTAAAATGCATCCCTTATAGGACCTCAGAATCTCATTTCCAGGGCGATGTGTTGTCAATCACTTACGTTTGAGTGTATCTTTGTCTGTTAGACACTAGATCGATTGACGTTTGAGTGTGTGGCAGAGTGCTAGACTGATTGATGGATACAATATAGGTTTCTGGGCCCGGAGGGCCCTCACTGCCGTAAAAGTGTGTATCCATATCTTTTAGTACCGACGGCAGTGAAGGCCCTTCGGGCTGAGAAATTTTTATTGTATTCATTGATCGGTCTTGCAGTCTGCCACACACTGAACCGGACGTGATCGACAACACATTCAATGCTCGTTCCAATATGTATAATTTATTTCTCCCACGGATATACTGATACAAGAGTTTAGAACATGTTTTCCAACAGTTTTTACAACTTTTGTGCCACAATTTCCACATAAAACTATGAAATATTATGGTATGTATTTCCATTTTCTCATTTCTATATTTTAGTTTGTAGTTCGTATTTTTTATTATATCAGCTAATGAGGCCCTGTAAGAGATGCATTTTACACTAAATAATTTGGGACCGAAGTTCGAAAGAGTGCCAATGATTTTTCTTGCGTAATTTATGCAATTAAAGCTATTTGTTTCTATCGCTGCATGCTTCAACTTTCTCCTTTATTCCATTCACCTGATAAATATCTGTTTCTTGTAAACTTTACACATAACAGCTCTTTTGGGGCCACTGCGGCCTATGGATGCTGTTGCATGCAGCCAGTGGTTCAGCTTTCCGATTTGTTTGGTCCTAACGACCAGATCACATGTTACTGCATGTTAACTCCTTCTGTTGAATCAAGCTACTAAAAATTACTTTAGCTCGCTCCCCCCCCCCCCCACCCTCTACATTAATGGTTTAAATAAGTTCTTTGGATGTAACCAGTTTTCTTGTACTAAAGACTGTATTTCTACTTCTAGGTGTCAATTGAAATAATTCATTTTAAAAAGTAATATTTCTGAGAAAACATCGGGGGGTTGAATTAGTCTGCTGGGTTAGAATTTTGGAGATTTATCTAACTATGTAGAACTTTTTCCAAATAAAGTATATAGTATATTTAAATGTAAGTTGAAACTGGACTGGATCATGGGCATTGGTTGGATTCATTGGAAGCGACCCCTAAACTTGCTGTGCAATTAAATATTATATTATTATTGGTTTTCATTTTGTCAGCTCTATCCAAGATTGTGTATACCAAAGAAATTATGTTGCACTACCTACTATTACTAACAATGTCAGAGTTACCGAACTTTGCCCTTGGGGGTGGGGGGCTGGCAAAAATTGTTTTCCCGTGAGATATTTAGCGACCAATGACTCACTTCCGGTTTTTTACCATGTCTCGTTTGATTTGATTTATTCGAAACCAGCGTTGCACGATATCCACTCTGATAATTGCAGTAGAGGTCCTTCTGCTATATTGTAAGAGTTTGCGGCCAAGAAACTTTTTTCTCTTGAATTTCTTGAAGCTTATTTACGAATAGTAAGCTAATTTGTCTTGTAGTTTAAACAAACCTTAACTTTTTGGTGCATTTTTTAATCCCCCATTCAATTTTACATAAATGTGAAGTTTCAACAATGCTGTTTGCTGGAGTTCAGGAAAAAATATTTAGTGATATGGCCCTCGTAACACAAAATTCAAGATGGCGGCGCCCATACAATAGTAGTACTAAACTATAGCGGACCTGTATTTATTTATAATTAGAACTGGTAATTTAACTACTAAAATTAAACAAAATACAAGTGTCATTTGTAGCAGTAATGTATCTGTGTACTTGTATATAGCAATTTTGGTCAATATTTAAAAATTGGGTTTTTACTTATGAAATCATACCAGTTAGATAGAGCTTTACAAGACGAATCCAACGGTATCTCAACGAAGAGTGTGCGTTAATTCCAAGTGGAGTTATGAATTTTCTGGTGACGTAATTTAATACCAGGAAGTGCAATGATAAATTAACTGATGTCAGGATTTATCGCGGCCCTAAGATTGGAAGCTGAGAAATTCTGCCTTCTATTACCGTGGCTTGTTTATTTTTAAACGGACAATGTTGTGCCATATATCATTGCGTCTGGGGCAGCTAGGCCTACCTTGACGTATTTTTAAATTTTTTTATAGGATGCGCCATGACCTAATTAACAATTTAAAATGGCCGCCAATTGTTTATTATTTGCCTTCTATTACCGTGGCTTGTTTATTTGTAAACGGACAACATTGTGCCATATATCATCGCGTCCGGGGCGGCGAGGCCTACCTTGACGTATTTTTTATTTTTTTTATAGGATGTGCCGTGACCTAATTAACAATTTAAAATGGCCGCCAATTTTTTATTATTTGCCTTCTATTACCGTGGCTTGTTTATTTGTAAACGGACAACATTGTGCCATATATCATCGCGTCCGGGGCAGCGAGGCCTACCTTGACGTATGTTTAATTTTTTTTATAGGATGTACCGTGACCTAATTAACAATTTAAAATGGCCGCCAATTTTTTATTATTTGCCTTCTATTACCGTGGCTTGTTTATTTGTAAACGGACAACATTGTGCCATATATCATTGCATCCGGGGCGGCGAGGCCTACCTTGACGTATATTTTATTTTTCGATAGGATGTGCCGTGATCTAATTAACAATGTAGTCACTGGAGGTTCTTCTCCGTGATTATTTATTGTATTTTGTGTAGATATTTGTTTGCTGATGAAGCTAGTTAAAACGTCCTGTGTTTTTCGTTATTCTTTTATGTAAGCTTCATTACTCTGTGTAATTTTATATTTTTTTATATTTTCACATTTCAGTACAAAAAGAAAAAAAAGAATCAAGTGAAATATTTCATCCAGCTAACCTTCCGAGGAGATGAATAGGTCCAAGTGGGCTCCCCATGGCCACTCGGTCAATTTGGCAATATAACTTGTTTAGACAGTTGAATTGAATGTCGGCGGTACATAATTTTAATAGCTATACATTCCGAATTGGGTGGACAAGATACTACACACAGAAGATGGTAGCCTAGGCAGGCCGACACACCGGAACAGTCCGGCTTCATCGGTCGGGAGACATGTGCTCGAGAGCGGTCACGTGGTTGAAAGAGACAGTGCCTTCCGTGTGTTGTTCAACACACAAAGTAGTCATTTGTTAAAGTTTGCTGAAGCTATAATAATCAACCTTCGTAAGCCGTCCTTGTGCAAGCAGAAAGACATGTTAGTCAGTTTAAAATTACCGTGGTAGACAATCGACATTACTGTGCGAACATGTGTATATTTCAGTTTTAAGGATTTATCTAGTTAATTCACGTAAGTTGTGTGATTTCTGCAATATGTACCTGACGAGATGCAGCGAAATATGCCAGGCAATAAATCGTGCAATCTATTGTTTGTGTCTTCGTTATTCAAATATATAGAAACTCACCACAGGAAGGTGTACACCTGAATTGTTTTATCAAATTGACACAGGCTGTGGCAAAGTAGGTGTGACACGCAGAATCTTGAATGTCACAGGAAATAGTTCAAGAAAGAGTGTCACAAGTGATGGCCATTCTTTGGTTAATTGCTTTTTATGTTTCACAACTAATTTTTTAAATATATGTAAATTATTAGTAAGAGTACTTTCCTGTATTAGCATGCCTGGTTCGTTGGCATGAACGAGACTCCTCACTTCTCTCAGGTGTATAACGCAGGTGTATAATATAATTTAGTATTAGGATCCAGAACACCAAAGACCGAGATCTGTGGAAAGCCATGAACGCCTACGCCAGCCAGCACTTGATGATGATTATTATTAGTATTTGCATATACAGAGAATATTTTAAAATGGGGTTTCTACTTATGATTTGGTAACAGGAAAGTGAAGGTCACATTCCTCTTTCGATAAAATGTCGAGAGGAATGAGAGGATCAACTTCATTGCACCAGGTTTTCTCAGTCTCTTTCCACACGGAGGCCTGGCGAAAGCATCGTACAAAGCACAAGAGTCTCAGAGTCTCTGACAAAGATGCACTTGACTTATAAGACTTTTTGTTATGATGTGCTGTGACCTAATTGCTAGTTAAAAATAGCTGCACATTTATTATATTAACTAAATGTCATGTGAAATGTTCGTCGTTAGTGAAAGAACAATTCATGAAAATGTATCATATTGTCTTAATGTACTAACTGCATTGCGACAGCTTTCTTTTGTTGACTAAATATTATAAACATTATTAATGTAAGTAACTAAGTTTGCGACTGCTGCACAAATTAAGCAGCAGTTAATTAATTATTAAGATATTAAATAATAAAAAAAATTAAAATATTAAATATTAAAATAATTAACTGTTCACTAAAAATTGATTTCTACCTTCTGCTCTACAATTACAGCACACTGTTCTGTATCTAATAATTAATTAATAGTCAGCAATTAAAAATTAAATGGCTTGCGAACGCGGTTTGTGAGCCCGTATACCCGGGTTCGAAACACGGCGGTGCTGGTTTTTTCGAAAAAGGTATAGAGGCCGGTCGTTCAGAAAGCAATGGCAAACTACTGAACGTAACACTTGCCTAGTACATCAACAGCAGCTGAAAATGCTGGTGTTGACTGCAACGTCCCGTAAGGGATACGCAACACAATAATAAGAAGAAAAAAAGTACTCCTTACTTAACACCTTACAAGTTTACAGACGGGTCTGAAAACTGGCTTTGAAAATTATTTTCAGTCATGTAAAATGCTGAAATATTATGCAAGTACACAGATACATTACTGCTACACATGACATTTGTATTCTGTTTAATGTTAGTACTTAAATTACCAGTTCTAATTGTAAATAAATACAGGTCCGCTCTATAGTTTATTGTATCGGCGCCGCAAACGGAGTATGAGTATGACGGCCGCCGTGGCCATGTCACTAAATATTTTGTCCTGAACGTCTGCAAACACCTGGAATGTTGAAACTCTTCATATTTATGTAAAATTGAACGGGGAATTCAAATATGGAAGAAAAAATGACGGGAATTTTCAAATACATGAGTTATAAGACAGATTACCTTACTAATCGTGAAAAGAACCAAATATAATCCAGATAAATCGTTTTTTTTTGGTTTAATAACTTGGCGGCTAGCTAGCAGAACCAGTTCTAAATATATGAGAATAACTTCCCCTTTGATCGTACCACACTGCTTTCGTTTTTTTTTTTTGTCTTATAGCAGTCCATGTCAAACCGGAAGTCATCGTGCGAAGACGCAGGAAAAAGTTCGGGAAAGTACAAAATAAAAAAGAGGAGAGCACCGAAAAGGGCGATAATTCTGAAATTGCTAGTGTATATTTCAGCATTTGACATTGACTGAAAGTAATTTTGAAAGCCAGTTTTCAGAACCGTCTGTAAACCTGTAAGCAGTGTAAGGAGTACTTTTTTTCTAAGCAGCGCAGCAGTACATAATTATTTAAATTTAAATACAATACTGTAAAATAAGTTATATATTGTTTTTAAAAAGTTAGTATTTAATTATTAATTGCTCACTTTTAGATACAGAACAGTTTAGTTTAGTTTCTAAACTAAAAATAGTGTAATTATAGAGCAGAAGTAGAAATCAATTATTATTATTATTCTTAGCGAAAGTGACTGCTTAATTATGCAGCAGTTACAAACTTATTTACTTACATTAATGCATGATATTTAATCAACAAAAGAAAGTTGTCACAAAGTTGTCGCCTCCCCGGACGCAAATGATATACCGTACGTATACGATACGGTACTAATAAACTATGTTGTCCGCTTAAAAATAAACAAGCCACAGTAATAGAAGGCAGAATGTCTCAGCTTCCAATTTATTAAGCCGCGATAAAATGTCCCTCATTTCTTAGGACTTCTTTTTACACTTCCTGGTTGTAAATTACGACACACACAAAAATCATAACTCCGCTTAGAATTAACCTAACTCTACTCTAGGTTGAGATACCGTTGGATTCGTCTTGTCAAGCTGTATACTGTATCCAGCTGTGATGATTTCAGAAGTAGAACCCCCATTTTAAAATATTCTCTATATATGCTGCTATTACTATTTATTTCACAGAGTATATCACTCTAGTAGTTAGTGATGTTGTAGATCAATATCCACACATCAACAAATTGCGAGAGGATGTTGCAGGAAATATCCAACCCAGGAGGCCGCCATTTGTCCAAGAATGACGGAAGTGAACACACACGATACGAGTTCAATCAATCAGGTGTTGTCTCCACAAGGAAGGTTGGCTGGAATGGATCCCCAACACTGTCTGTCTCTTGCCTTGACTATACATTCTGTCAGGCTGATGTCCGTCCAACTCTTGATGTTACCCTCCCACTTGTATCGTTGTCTACCTCTTTGCTCGCTTGCCCTCAACCTTGCCTTCCAGTATGGTTTTTATAAGAGTACTTGACTACTTCTGTCCCGAAAAGAATGCCTTCATTCATGATCAGTTATTTTGAAAACTGTCTGTTGCATCGTTATGAAATTTTCCCTGCGGTCTTATATTTACCCCCACCCAAGGAATATGTCTTTGATAGGTCCAAAAGCAACTTAAATCATGGAAAGCATTTCTTTGATGTACTGGTGAAAAACTAGTGATTTCTCGCTAACAAACTTGTTTTACAGTAATGCCAATGCCCCCGCCAGTTCGGATGACAAACACAAGGCGTATCCGGATTCGTATGGGAGTGGGTGCAATGTCTACTCTGCTAAGACGGAAGATAATTACCTGTTTTGCACGACGAATATAGCTGTGAATGTCTCTGTAGTGGGCTCCCCTTCTTAACGGTCAAGATGTTGGTCCTCTTTTCATTGAAGTTTATAGAATGATTCGTATGTTCGTGTGTTGTCCCCTCATTTGACAACGTGTTTCTTCTCACGTTTCTTGTTATGCCACAATATGTCAGTTCCCACCGCGGTTGGTATTCAGTGCGTCTAGAGCTTTTTGTTTTTTCAATGTCAGTTGTTTGTCACCGTTGAGGGCTTACGGAATTGAAATTCATCACTGTGGAATACAAACTGTTACCATTAACAAGTTATATTGTTTATGCCGATGCTGTAATGTTTAGGGCCTGCAATTCTTCTGAATATGTGGAGCAACATATCCCAGTAGGTGTGCATGTGGATTAATGTCTGCGATCTGCCCAGACCTTAATCAGTGTCGGACGATTCTAGTAGGTTGATGACTGCTATCGGTTGCATAAAATTCAATCCATCCTTTCTCCAATAGTCATCTTCCTCTTTCAACACATGGTCCTCACATTTTGTCCAGCAACTTTTATCAATTTTTAATAGCGCGGTCTGAGTTAGTATCTTGACGTCAGACAATTTGAATAGATTGATTGATTGATTTAGAAACTGACATCACAGCATTCGGGTCATTCCCATAAGCGCTCCGTCCCTATCCTCAGCAGCAAGCGAAGAGTTCCATCACCAATAATTCCAGTAGCAACCTGATTATATGTCCTTCTCGCCTTTCCTCTGATCGTCGAGCCTCGGCCAGATCCCCTCGTCACTCCTCGCTGCCTCATTCTTGCCAGACTATGGTGATCCATTTGCTCCTCCGAGGTGTACACGTGCTCCCACAAGGTCTTTGAGCACCAAAGAATAGGAAACTATGTCCTCCTATCCTTTATATTCCTATTCCTGTTATCTATCTGTCTGTCTGTCTGTCTATCTATCTATCTATCTATCAGTCTGTCTGTCTGCCCATCCGTCCGTCTCTCCCTCCCTCTCTATCTATCTGTCTGCCTGCCTGCCCGTCCGTCTCTCCCTCCCTCTCTGTCTGCCTGTCTGTCTGTCTATCTGAAGCCGTGTGACACGACACGGCTCTACAGGATGTTTGGCTGACGCAACGGCCAGAACCCCTCCCTCATAGCTGGTGCATCCTTGGTAATAGACCCGGCGGAAAATTGGCGCACTATTTGCCCCGGGAATTTAGTCGAGCGGGAGCCCCGCTGAAGGCGGGCGCGTCAGCCCGAACCGAAGCAAAGAGGGAGAAAAGAAACTGTCTCCTTCACAATACAGTACACCAGTTGACAATGTGGAGCAATAAGGCACATCTATTCCATGACAAATACAGTACAACAGTTGCCAATGTGGAGCAATAAGGCACATCTATTCCATGAAAAATACAGTACAACAGTTGACAATGTGGAGCAATAAGGCACATCTATTCCATGAAAAATACAGTACAACAGTTGACAATGTGGAGCAATAAGGCACATCTATTCCATGACAAATACAGTACAACAGTTGACAATGTGGAGCAATAAGGCACATCTATTCAATGACAAATACAGTACAACAGTTGACAATGTGGAGCAATAAGGCACATCTATTCAATGACAAATACAGTACAACAGTTGACAATGTGGAGCAATAAGACACATCTATTCCATGACAAATATTATACACCAGTTGACAATGTGGAGCAATAAGGCACGTCTATTCCATGACAAATACAGTACAACAGTTGACAATGTGTAACAATAAGGCACATCTATGCCATGACAAATACAGTACAACAGTTGACAATGTGGAGCAATAAGGCATATCTATTCCATGACAAATACAGTACAACAGTTGACAATGTGGAGCAATAAGGCATATCTATTCCATGACAAATACAGTACAACAGTTGCCAATGTGGAGCAATAAGGCACATCTATTCCATGACAAATACAGTACAACAGTTGCCAATGTGGAGCAATAAGACACATCTATTCCATGACAAATACAGTACAACAGTTGACAATGTGGAGCAATAAGGCACATCTATTCCATGACAAATACAGTACAACATTTGACAATGTGGAGCAATAAGGCACATCTATTCAATGACAAATACAGTACAACAGTTGACAATGTGGAGCAATAAGGCACATCTATTCAATGACAAATACAGTACAACAGTTGACAATGTGGAGCAATAAGACACATCTATTCCATGACAAATATTATACACCAGTTGACAATGTGGAGCAATAAGGCACGTCTATTCCATGACAAATACAGTACAACAGTTGACAATGTGTAACAATAAGGCACATCTATGCCATGACAAATACAGTACAACAGTTGACAATGTGGAGCAATAAGGCATATCTATTCCATGACAAATACAGTACAACAGTTGACAATGTGGAGCAATAAGGCATATCTATTCCATGACAAATACATTACAACAGTTGACAATGTGGAGCAATAAGGCACATCTATTCCATGACAAATACAGTACAACAGTTGCCAATGTGGAGCAATAAGACACATCTATTCCATGACAAATACAGTACAACAGTTGACAATGTGGAGCAATAAGGCACATCTATTCCATTACAAATACAGTACAACAGTTGACAATGTGGAGCAATAAGGCACATCTATTCCATGACAAATACAGTACAACAGTTGACAATGTGGAGCAATAAGGCACATCTATTCCATGATAAATACAGTACAACAATCAACCATAAACAATGAGGTCAGCATTGCCGAATAAATAAGAGCGCTTGATTTTAAAGTTCCTGTTTCTGATGGGGAGGTAGAAGGTTACATCAGTACACCTGTCAGTTAGACTAACATGTTGAATTCTTGTCCGTGATGTGGGGTCGTAAATTACAAGTACCTCTGAAGTCGGAATAGGGTTGCCTGATGGTGAGGGACTCTGAAAATAGGGGAAAGCAAATCCACATGCAAAAAAAGCCATAGCTGATCAAGTAATAGCGTGGCACAGCTTGAATGTCTCGCTTTAATATACTGTGTGAATAAATTATCAAAGTACCTCACTGGTGCGCACTTCTTCGTAGAGCCAGACAACTCGCATTACTTGTGATACAGCAGGGGCAACCAAAGAACAATAGGATTTATCGATGGACCTTGCTACTTCAAGACTTTTCATTTTCCATACGCCATATAAGAGGAGTTGACAATATTATCGCTGATCTTATTACAAGGACGTCAGATCAACAAGTCATCTAAATCGACCGACCTCGTCGCGATATTTTAATTAAATAGTGATATTTTATTTAAAGTTTCACAAAAACATACAACATGAATTACTTAATCTTCCAAATTATAGACTTATATGACAGTGTTATTTAATTATTATTTAGTTACATATCTAGTTACTTATTTAGTTACTTATTTAGTTACTTATATTGTTACTTATTTATTTACTTGAAAACTTTCTTTTCATCAAACAAACAAACACATTTTTTTATAAGAAACACATCACATTATGTTATTAATAATTTACATAAACATTTTGGGTAAGTTAAGATTATTAATGTTATTTAAAATATAATGTACATAAATTATTACCACAGATAATAATTCGGGAAAAAGCTTCAAGTTATAAGCATGTTTTCAGTTACATTTTGCGTTACATGTAGAAGTTAAATTAGAAAGAGGTAAACCATAACCTTAAAATAATAACTTATTACCTTAACTTGGATATATTTAAAATCTTACCTATATGTATATTTTAACATAAACATGCGGTGTGAATGTGTGAATGAAAGATGTACGTAAGACATTACAAATGTATTAAATTTGAGAGGATGGAAACTAATGTGCATAATGATTGCACTCATGTCTCAATGTTATGTTTTGTATTCGTTTCCTACAACACATGTGATGTGTCTAATTTTTTATATATGTGAACATTACGAATACTTTACACCATTAGGAATGTATCTAAGCATCACAGCCCGGTAACCCATCTAAAAAAATTACGAATATGCTATTATTTGTGAGATCTGAGAACCAATCTGAGAACACTTAGAGAATAGTACTACATATATTATAAACAATATAATTAAAACAATATAATCAAAAACAATATAAAACAATTATAAAAACAGCCTCGGTGAGGACCGGGATTTTTTCACGTGGACTTCTAGTGATAAAATTTCCCCTGGTCTCTGGGTAGTGAGATCGGACGCCCGTGTGTATTTTTGCGCACATAAAAAAATCCCTTCGCAGATGGAAATCGAAAAAGAGTAGCCCAACGAAGCTGCCCGGGCAAAATTTCGAGTTAAAAATCTACCCAAAGTATTTCAGGATCCTCGCCGGTGCTACGGAGTTCGTGCACTGAGCTGAGATTCTCCTGACTCATGTTTGAGTTAGGAGGAGATCGGAGCACTTATGGGTTACACCCGTGTTCCATTATGTTGATCCATCGACTAAACTAAACATATATTATAAACAAACATACATGTTCATAATTAGCATACAAATTATTACAAATAGAGCACACACACACACACACACACACACACACACACACACACACACACACACACACACTACATAAACATATAAATTACATTCAATATCAAAAAAGAACAGGAGACTATCCTATACACGTACAAGGGACACAAGTAGTTCTTAAAGGGGAAACACTTGATATTACATACGATCACTACTGACTAGCGGAAGTGAGACAGGGGTACATCAGTGAGTGAATATATCTTGTAAATGTTGTATAACCATTTTACGGGGACCAGGGGTAGTAATATTACCCTTGATGAGTCTCCATAATAAGGGACCTTTGTTCCATGACACCAATTTTGGGTGTCTGAGAGGGTTGCAATTGGAGTGTCAAACCAAAGATGTGAGTCATCGTTATCTTGATCCAGCAACAGTCCCCAGTAGTGAAATGGGCAAGAGATGTAGACTATTTGTCAACTAACCAAAATTCAACAACTGATTATACACCAGTTGGTCTGTGGTTTGACAGTATATCAAACCTTTACAAACTACAAGTTGGCACCCAAACCTACTCATGCCCTGACAACTTACAAACTCCCTTAGGCCACTGACAGATTAGTACAAACTAATTAGAGACAGATAACATTGTGTCACTTCTGAGGAAAACATAAGTGACACAAAAGGGGGGAGAGGGGGACCCTGTCAGTTTCCTGGGAGATAAAAGAGGACATATGACAAGGACAGGACATAAGTATGCCATGGATAGGATATAGACGGGACTAAAGTATCCATCTACAGACAGGACATAAGGACATAGACAGGACAAAGTCCCTGAGCAACAGTACAACCTTGCACTGCATGACCTGAAACACCAGTCATCAACAGATGGGGTGAGGACAGGACGACAGCCAGAACACCGAGACATCTGACATAGTACGATTATTGCGGACCACACGGGGTCAAACACCACGTGACCACAGGACTGAGGGCTAGAGAGATCAGAGTGGACAGGACCGTCAGAGGAAGAATGCGTGTGGCTTGGCAAGTGAATGTACTGATTTCTGACATGAAAGCTTGCCTCTGCTGAGCAAATGAGGCAGCGATTTGCCAATGCGCTGTGTGTGAGACAGAACTGCGTTACAAAAGCATGAATGCCTTTTGTGGCTGAGTATTTGATCGTAGATGGACTCAGGCAAGAGAGTGAGATCGACGAATTGCGCAACTCTTCCTCACTTTAATCCAATTCATCGCGCAAAACATTTTCTTTGTCCACAATGTCAAAGAACATTTCGAGCCAAAATAGGCCTTATCAGCCATCTTAGAACTCACGGCTCCATACTTTCAAGCTGGTAAACAACTGGGGTATACTGGCGATAAACTAGCAGAATGGTCTGAAATGATATATAGAGTAATTTCAGAAAGAGAAGAGAAAGCACAAGAACACCAACTCAAGAAAGAAGATCTTGAAGCAGTCACGAGACAAAAGGAACTAGCAGAAGCTATCAAACAAAAACAGCTAGAATCTGAAATGAAAGAAAAGGAACTAGCAGAAGCTACCAAACAAAAACAGCTAGAATCTGAAATGAAAGAAAGGGAACTAGCAAAAGCTACCAAACAAAAACAGCTAGAATCTGAAATGAAAGAAAGGGAACTTGCAGAAGCTACCAAACAAAAGCAGCTAGAATATGAAATGAAAGAAAGGGAACTGGCAGAAACTACCAAACAGAAACAAATAGAAGCTGACACACAGATGAAAATAAAGCAGTTAGAAATGGACTCTCAGATACACATTTCAGCTAATAAATTAAAGAGCAAAGAAGAAGAACAAAAGTTTGAAAATTATCAAGGCATTGTTAAACCATTCTGTGCTGGTGATTCTATCTCAGCTTGGACTGAGAACTTTGAAACCTTAATGAGTGTCACGAGATAAATAAACTTGTTCGTGTCGATCGATGACAAACTAGACCCGACCTTAGTCGGCAAAAACAGCAACCCTTTGAGGTTGAACAGACTTAGAAAAATACGTTGTTAAAACTGTTTGCACCTGGTCAGCATTGGGGTATGAGATCAAAGTGAGTCACGTCGCGATGTCTGCACACGGTCGACAATTTGTTGACAGGTTGTTGTTCGAGAGATGTGCACGGGCGTCATCTGTTTACACAGCGGGAGTTGGCCGTTGCAAGTGATAGAATGTCTGCTAGAGGTCGGAAGGATTCTGTGATGTGAGGGAAAGGTCTCTGGCTCACAGACAGCCAGGATATTTGTTGGATGAGACAAAGAACTCCCCAGATGAAAAGGAAACTTGACAGCTAATTGACTCTGGTTAGTCTAGAAACAGGAGGACAAAGCCAGATTCTGGACTGATTGGCGTCTGGACTTTTTGGTGACGTCACTCAAGCACCCATATAAAACCCAGTGCGGTAAACAGGTGTAGGGAGTCGAGAAAAACATTCTGAAGTGTTAGGATAGGTGCATTATTCCGAGTTGCGTTACATCAGTGAAACTATAATGTCTAAGTGGTGATAGTTATCCGCGGACATAGATACAATTTGATTGCATAGTTTCTCGAGTGGCAACAGAAATAAGCGTATGGTAGGCTATTACTAATATCTAATTTAAGAGTATGATTAGGGATAGAAATAATGTATTATAGGTGCGGTGATATAATGTATTATTATTAGTGATAGAATGTTCTATAAGTGCGGTGCTAGAAAGTATCATAGGAGCGTCGGCACTAGTATCCTATTGTGTGGCTTCAACTAGCTTATGTGATATATCATTTTACTCGGGGAGTTGAGGACATTGTAGTGGAATAATAATTAGAGAGATTAAGGATGGTTGAGAGGGAGGAGGGGAATGTGAAATGGTAGGATCTTCCAGTAGGGCATCTGCTGGGTTTCTACCCGTTCCTTTATTCTTTCCTGGTGTTGCCATGTATAAGACCATTGTGATGCGAGATTTGGCCGTATGACAGAGATCGGATCTCTGTTATAGATCTGAGTGCCGTTATTGGCCTCCACTTACCCAATTCCGGCCAGGACTGAGTTGCCCTCACCATGGTATTCTCTATTCTACAGGTTCCATTTACAGTTCCCCTTGAGTGTTCCACTTGAGTGTGAGATGATTTATTACGAAGAAGCAGTTTCAAAGTTTTATACAATGATGGCTCATGGAAAGAAGACAGAGGTTACTGAGAGGTTTTTACACGGGGCTCAGGACCTAGTTGGTCCGCCGAAACCTGGCTTCTGCTGAGCAGGACTTAATGAACGTATGTGTTGTGTTTAATGAGTGATAAGCTTCATCACCGAAGATTAATAACTCACATACCAAGGACATATATATAGATATACACATCTACCTACCAAACATTAATAGGTTGTGTTCTAAAAGAGGGGGAAAATGTTATAATCAGAGACTTATGAACATTAGATTTTCCCCAAGTGACATTTCAGTTAATTGGAAGATTATCAGTTCAACAAACATTATGAAACAGAGTAACTTCACCGTGTGGTAGAGTGAAGACCAAGATTAACAGTGTTTATCTGATGACCAGCATCCTGTTTGTTCAAGTGATTGGAGAAAGTCTTCACGTGACCGGAGGAGCATCACCTGGGTGAGGCTACTTGTATGGGATACATGGTGCTGGTGTTTTTTTTTTTCAGCACAGAGATGAGAATGACTATACTCCTGAACACTGATCTGAGTCTATAGACACTTTAGAGTACACGTCACACATTCTACACCTTATACACACACACACACACACACACACACACACTTCTCCTACATATACTCTTTGCTTTAATAAATTTCTTGTTTTTATTTGTTGAGGCTAGAGTTGTCACGTATGTTATGTTGGGGAAGAATGAGAGGGGGCATGATCCAGGAGTGAGCAAGAGTGAGAAGAAGGTGTCCTCAGATTGAGGGAGTGTGTGGACGGAGTCTGCTGGATATCTCCAGAATAGAGATATGGAATTAAAACAAATGTGGGTGTGGATTCCCTTCACTCCAGGGACGACACTAAAGTGGTAAAGAAGAACAAGTAACTACTACTACATTCATTCTTTACACACACATTAATTGGGGGCTCGTCCTGGATCTTTTGTACAACGGGATCTTTAGACAACTGGGTCCTTTAACACGGGATCTTTAGTTAGAGGATGGAGATAACCTATTAGTGAGAATCCATCTAGAGTGAATATGGATAGGTGTTAGGATTTATCTTACCTGTTCACACTTCACACGTCTGCATAGGTCTGTGGTCCTGATTCTACTCTTGTCACTGAGTGATTGTGTTGTGTTGTGTGATGTATTATATATATATATATATATATATATATATATATATATAGAGAGAGAGAGAGAGAGAGAGAGAGAGAGAGAGAAATTGTATTTGGTCATTATCTATATAGTTGTTTAGAGATGATCTATACTCTATCTATTGAGTTACCTCTCTGTAAAATTGCCCCTCATAAACTGACCACGGCAGAGCTTAGGGCAAAGGGGGAAGAAATGGGATTTTCGGGTTCTGCACTAACAGATTACATACAGGAGGTGGAGAGAGAGTATCGTCAAGCAGAAAGGGAAGATCGAAAGGCCGAGTTGGAATTGAGAAGAATGGAATTGGAAGCAGAGGAAGCTGCAAAGAAATTTGAAGCTGAGCAAGCAGCTAAGAAACTTGAAGCTGAACACGCTGCTAAGAGATTTGAAGCGGAACAGGAAGCTCAGAAAAGGGAGCATGAGTACTGGATGCGGGAACTCGAGCTCAAGAGGCAATCTAGTGGGGAAACTGAGGGAGCAGTGGGAGGTTCCTCTCTCCCTGGCTCAACACCAGTAAGTGGACATAGCTACCATGCTATGAAGTTCCCTCTAGCGATCTACGAGGAGGACAAGGAGAAGATTGACCAGTACCTTCAACACTTCGAGGCTATGTCAGTTGCCATGGGTCCGGAGTGTGACAAATGGAATCTCAAGCTATCCCAGGGATTACGCGGGACCGGTTACGAGGTTTATTCTCGCCTGTCACCAGGACATTAGAACAATTATGACGAGTTGAAGACGGCTTTGCTGAAACGATTTGAAGTTACGTCACATACCTACCGGAAAAAATTTCGAGGAGCGAAACGAGAACCGGGGGAGTTGTTCGCTGCCTATAGTCTGCGTCTGAAAGCATATCTCCATAAGTGGATGGATTTGGCTGGGTTCGCGCATGACTATGAGAGTCTGGAAGAGCTCACGGTAGTCGACCAGATGCGGAAGCAAATGTCGAAACCTCTCAGGACATTTTTGGGAGAACAAGGGGCGGAACGAATAGACATGGTGACGAAATTGGCGGATCGGTTCGTCGAGGTCCATGGGGAGGCAGCCGAAGACCTTTCTACCAACACCAAAAGTCAGGAAAAAATTAACCTGAAGAAGGCCAAGAGCACAGGAACTAAGAAGGTGGAACCATATGTCAAACCTTCAGAGGAGAGTTCGGAGAAGACGAAGGGGGAAAGCAAGAAAACTTCGAGCTCTACACGAAAACGACCATGGTTGGAGAAGTGGTGTTCGATTTGTAAGTCACCTTCTCACAATACGAAGGATTGCAAATCGAAGGCTAAGAACCCTCACTTCGCGGCATGTCAAGTGACTTCAAAGCAGGTGGACACTGACAATGCCAAGGTCGACAAGGAAGCTCGCCATCAGGAGAGCTCAATAAAGTCCGGCACTAGAAAATCTAGGACAGGGAAATGGTGCAAACACTGCAGGTCGAATACACACAATGCTATTGACTGCAGGGGAAAGTCAGGAGACACTCAATTCGTCGTGTGCCCCGGAAAACCTAAGGTGGAGCCCACCGAACAGGTCGAGGCCGAAGGAGAGACTCCAGACCAGGAAAAACCACCTGTAGTGGAATTGGTAGAAGTTAACGGTCGTCAAGTGGAGTGTTTATACGACACAGGACTGGATGGGGAGGCCGTGATTTCTGCGGATCTGGTACATCCAGAACAATTCACAGGTGAAACCATGGAGATACAGCCTGCACAGAAGAGTGCTGTAGCCATGAAATTGCCCATTGCCAGAGTGGAGATTCGGTCAAGATATGTCACCGGCATCATCAAAGCCGCTGTGTTGACCGATCCCATTTCCCCCGTAATCCTCGGTTGCCGGTATGTCTTTCTGGGAATGCCCAGGGAGCCAATCCATATGGGAGCAATACAGACTCGCTCTCAGACGAGAACGGATGAGGCAGAAACAAATGTGACTAACCCACTGCCAGGGGAGTTGCGAACTGCCCAGAGTGAGGATGCTACGTTACGTCCTTGCTACAAAAAGCTGCAGAAAAGTGCTGATCCACCCAAACGGGGGCAGTACTATATGAAGAATAGGATACTCTACAGGAGAGCCGGAAGGGGAGACAACCTACATGGTCAGTTGGTGGTCGCAAAGGCCCACCGTTCCCAGATTCTTCATATGGGGCATACCATCTCATTCAGTGGGCATATGGGTATTGCCGCCACGATGCAGTGAATTTCCTGCCATTACTATTGGCCGGGAATGACAGGTGATGTGCGTCGGTATGTGAAGTAATGCCCTGAGTGCCAGAGGGTGGCACCGAAACACTGGACAGCGCCGGTGGTCTTGGGTGAAATGCCCATCATGAACTCTCCTTTCGAGAGGGTAGCCATCGATATTGTGGGTCCACTTCCTAGGACTAGGAAGAGGAACATGTACATACTCACCATGGTGGATTGCTGTACAATGTAGGGTGAAGCCATACCGTTAACCACAATTGATTCGAAAAGAGTGGCGGACGCACTGATGGAGGCCTTTACAAGATTAGGCTTTCCTGATCACATACTGACGGACAATGGGTCCCAGTTTTGTGGAAAACTTATGGGGGAGGTATTTAGGGTATTCCACTCTAACCATATCCATACCAGCCCTTACCACCCTCAAGCCAATGGACAAGTAGATCGTTTCAACGGCACGTTGATGAGAATGCTCAGGAAACTAGCGCAGGAAAAACCTGATAGGTGGGATGAATATATCCCAGCAGCACTCTTTGCCTATCGGGAAGTTCCTCATGGCTCAACAGGACTACCACCTGCTACGTTGCTGTTTGGTCGTCCAATCAAAGGACCGTTGGAAGCCAAGTTGAGGAGTTGGACTTAAGAGGGGACGTCAGAAGAAGTGAGCGCTTCTTACAAATATGTGGAGGAACTGAAAGGAAAACTTCACAAGGGATGGACTCTGGCTAATCAAAACTTGAAAAAGGCCAGAAAAAGACATGCGGCTTACTACAACCGTAGGTCTAAAGACAGATCTCTAGAGGTGGGAGACAAAGTATTGTTGCTACTCCCAACGGGAAACAACAAACTGGAGATAGGTTGGCAAGGACCATTTCCCGTGGAAAGGGTGATATCCAGAACCAACTATCAGATCCGGATCCGGGGAAAGTCGAAGATTTTCCATATCAATCTCTTGCGGAAATACGAAGAGAGACCCGGAGAAAAAGCAGCTCACCTCCTGGCAATGGCAGTTGCAGTGGAGACAGAAGTGGGAACCAACGAGGGCAGGGAATATCCCCTGGTACACCAGGAAACCTACAAGAATGTACAGGTGAACCCTGATCTGACTTCCAAAGAGAGGGAAAGGATAACCCAGGTTCTCGAGTCTCATAAGGAGATACTGACTGATAAACCAGGACGAACGAGGTTGGTGGAGTTCGAGATGACTTTGACCACTCAAGAAACTGTTCGCCAAAAGGTTTACCCAGTGCCATTCTCTAAAGAAAAGGCCCCGGAGGGGAAATACAGAAACTGTTGGAGGATGACGTGATTGCACCATCCACATCCCCATACAATGCGGGGGTAGTTTTGTTACGAAAACCAAGCGGAGAACACCGGTTGTGTATAGACTACCGACTTCTGAACAGTCATACACAATTTCAGGTGGAACCTTTGCCGAATCCAACTCAGTTATTCGCGAGGCTCCATATAGCAAGGTATTTCTCGAAGGTGGATCTGAGTCGCGGGTATTATCATATTCCGGTCAAACCAGATATTCGACCACTGTTGGCTTTCAGTACCCCCAGTGGACATTACGAATTCAAGGTCATGCCATTTGGACTCAGCAATGCACCTAGTGTGTTTACTCGCATGATGAGGACTTTACTTGATCCTTTAAGGGATCCGTCCATCATCTCATTCATGGATGATATTCTGATTTCCAGTGACAGTTTGGATGACCATTTACAATCCTTGGAACGAGTTTTCAATAGGCTCAAGGAAGCAGGGCTTACAGCTCGCCCAACCAAGTGCATGATCGGTTACCAGACTCTGGAATTTCTAGGTCACACCATCACTCCAGGACACATTGTTCCAGAGGGAAAAAAACCTGGAGAAAATTAGATGTGCTCCAAGGCCAAAAACGAAGAAGGATGTGCGATCTTTTCTCTCGTTGTTTGGGTTCTACCACAAATTTATCCCACATTTCACGGAACTGGGAGCTCCTTTAACAGAAACCTTGAAAAAGGGATTCCCAGACCAAATAGTTTGGACACCAGAATGTGAGAGTGCCTACAGTCAGTTGAAGGAGGCCTTGGTCAGCAAACCTGTGTTACAGCTGCCAGACCTTTCCAAACCATTTGTGTTGAGTACGGATGCAAGTGGGATTGGGATTGGGGCAGCTTTGTTACAGGAAGGAAAAGACGATGCTTCAGTTTTGAAACCAGTGGCATACGCAAGCAAGAAACTTCTCCCGGCTGAGAGGAATTATTCGACTGTTGAGAGAGAGAGAGAGTGTTTGGCTCTCGTATGGGCCGTACAAAAATTCCAGCCTTATTTGTATGGAGTTCAGTTTCGAGTTCAGTCGGATCATCAACCCTTGATATTCCTGGCCACGTCTCAGAAGCTCAACGCCCGTTTGATGCGGTGGTCGTTGCTACTTCAGCCATACCACTTTACAGTGGAGTATATACCTGGGAGGGAAAATATTGGAGCTGATTTCCTGTCTAGACATCCAGCTCCTGAAGAAGAGGAATAGATCATCTGGATCGAACCTCCAAGAAGATAGAGTTGTTGCGGACTACTCTCTTAGGAGGGGGACTACAATAAATGTCGTGTGTGTAAAGAATGAATGTAGTAGTAGTTACTTGTTCTTCTTTACCACTTTAGTGTCGTCCCTGAAGTGAAGGGAATCCACACCCACATTTGTTTTAATTCCATATCTCTATTCTGGAGATATCCAGCAGACTCCGTCCACACACTCCCTCAATCTGAGGACACCTTCTTCTCACTCTTGCTCACTCCTGGATCATGCCCCCTCTCATTCTTCCCCAACATAACATACGTGACAACTCTAGCCTCAACAAATAAAAACAAGAAATTTATTAAAGCAAAGAGTATATGTAGGAGAAGTGTGTGTGTGTGTGTGTGTGTGTGTGTGTGTGTGTGTGTGTGTGTGTATATATAAGGTGTAGAATGTGTGACGTGTACTCTAAAGTGTCTATAGACTCAGATCAGTGTTCAGGAGTATAGTCATTCTCATCCCTGTGCTGAAAAAAAAACACCAGCACCATGTATCCCATACAAGTAGCCTCACCCAGGTGATGCTCCTCCGGTCACGTGAAGACTTTCTCCAATCACTTGAACAAACAGGATGCTGGTCATCAGATAAACACTGTTAATCTTGGTCTTCACTCTACCACACGGTGAAGTTACTCTGTTTCATAATGTTTGTTGAACTGATAATCTTCCAATTAACTGAAATGTCACTTGGGGAAAATCTAATGTTCATAAGTCTCTGATTATAACATTTTCCCCCTCTTTTAGAACACAACCTATTAATGTTTGGTAGGTAGATGTGTATATCTATATATATGTCCTTGGTATGTGAGTTATTAATCTTCGGTGATGAAGCTTATCACTCATTAAACACAACACATACGTTCATTAAGTCCTGCTCAGCAGAAGCCAGGTTTCGGCGGACCAACTAGGTCCTGAGCCCCGTGTAAAAACCTCTCAGTAACCTCTGTCTTCTTTCCATGAGCCATCATTGTATAAAACTTTGAAACTGCTTCTTCGTAATAAATCATCTCACACTCAAGTGGAACACTCAAGGGGAACTGTAAATGGAACCTGTAGAATAGAGAATACCATGGTGAGGGCAACTCAGTCCTGGCCGGAATTGGGTAAGTGGAGGCCAATAACGGCACTCAGATCTATAACAGAGATCCGATCTCTGTCATACGGCCAAATCTCGCATCACAGTGGTCTTATACATGGCAACACCAGGAAAGAATAAAGGAACGGGTAGAAACCCAGCAGATGCCCTACTGGAAGATCCTACCATTTCACATTCCCCTCCTCCCTCTCAACCATCCTTAATCTCTCTAATTATTATTCCACTACAATGTCCTCAACTCCCCGAGTAAAATGATATATCACATAAGCTAGTTGAAGCCACACAATAGGATACTAGTGCCGACGCTCCTATGATACTTTCTAGCACCGCACTTATAGAACATTCTATCACTAATAATAATACATTATATCACCGCACCTATAATACATTATTTCTATCCCTAATCATACTCTTAAATTAGATATTAGTAATAGCCTACCATACGCTTATTTCTGTTGCCACTCGAGAAACTATGCAATCAAATTGTATCTATGTCCGCGGATAACTATCACCACTTAGACATTATAGTTTCACTGATGTAACGCAACTCGGAATAATGCACCTATCCTAACACTTCAGAATGTTTTTCTCGACTCCCTACACCTGTTTACCGCACTGGGTTTTATATGGGTGCTTGAGTGACGTCACCAAAAAGTCCAGACGCCAATCAGTCCAGAATCTGGCTTTGTCCTCCTGTTTCTAGACTAACCAGAGTCAATTAGCTGTCAAGTTTCCTTTTCATCTGGGGAGTTCTTTGTCTCATCCAACAAATATCCTGGCTGTCTGTGAGCCAGAGACCTTTCCCTCACATCACAGAATCCTTCCGACCTCTAGCAGACATTCTATCACTTGCAACGGCCAACTCCCGCTGTGTAAACAAATGACGCCCGTGCACATCTCTCGAACAACAACCTGTCAACAAATTGTCGACCGTGTGCAGACATCGTGACGTGACTCACTTTGATCTCATACCCCAATGCTGACCAGGTGCAGACAGTTTTAATAACGTATTTTTCTCAGTCTGTTCAACCTCAAAGGGTTGCTGTTTTTGCCGACTAAGGTCGGGTCTAGTTTGTCATCGATCGACACGAACAAGTTTATTTATCTCGTGACAATGAGATACCATGAAATTCCAAAAGAAACTGGGCAATGATATATATGCGTAATCTCGCTTTAGAGCCCTTAAAAGTCATTGAAACAATACCTCAAGAACTGAGAAAAGACCATGACTATATTCGACAAAGGATCATGCAACATTTCCTTTTGGATGCTTCAGGTTACCAAATGCAATTCTCAAAATTAGGCCAAAAATCTAACCAAATCTTCATTGATTACGTATCAGAAGTTCAAGATACCTTTGATAAATGTATCAATGCAGCTAAATTAAATAAGAGTTTTGAAAAGTTAAATGATCTTATGCTAATGAACAAAATTATAACATCCATACCTACTTCATTTGCAAAGTTCTTGCAACAAAGTGATTGTGAAAACATTGAACAATTAGAAAGGAGAGGGTCGCTTATTTTACATAAAACAGAGATATTTTCACTCTAAGCTCTAATCAAAATGAGATAGTAGCTGCAGTAAATGTGGCTGAGTATTTGATCGTGCTTATATTGTAACATATTGAAAAAGACTTTAAATAGAATGTATTCAATGTGCTAACGCGACTTTGTGCGTTAAATAAATAATATTAGTTTTACATGCATTTTGTCTTGCCACCTTTTTGTATGCATGTATCTACTGTTTCTGACGCACCGATGACAACGAGTAATAACGGAGATTTTGACACAGACCGAGAGAGATGATGCTCAATGGACTGTATGGTGACATTGAGAAATACTATCAGCAGAGTTGATCCTGAACAGGGACCGAGATCTGAGGAGATATATGAACACCAATGGTAGTTGGCAGGGCACATGATGATGATGCCGTCTCATATGTTTCTTCAGATTACAAGTCTGAGTAAAAGAAGCACTTGAATGGTCTCTCTCCTGTATGTGTTCCCTTGTAGTATTTCAAATTGTCAGCATATGAAAAAGAAGCACCACAAACTTCACACTTGTAAGGTCTCTCTCCTATATGTGTTCTCTTATGTTTCTTCAGACTGCCAGCAAGAGTAAAAGAAACACCACAAACATGACACTTGTAAGGTGTCTCTCCTGTATGTGTTCTCTTGTGGTATTTCAAACTGACAGTGTGAGTAAAAGAAGCATAACAAATATAACACTTGTAAGGTTTCTCTCCTGTGTGTGTTCTCTTGTGTGCCGTCAGATTGCCAGCGTGAGTAAAAGAAGCAACACAAACATCACACGTGTAAGGTTTTTCTCCAGTATGTGTTCTTTTATGGTATTTCAAACTGCAAGCGTAAGTATAAGAAGCACCACAAATATCACACATGTAAGGTTTTTCTGCTGTATGTGTACTCTTATGTACCTTCAGACTAGGGGGCTGCGTGGTCTCGAGGTATGGTGTCCGTCAGATTGCCAGCGTGAGTAAAAGAAGCAACACAAACATCACACGTGTAAGGTTTTTCTCCAGTATGTGTTCTTTTATGGTATTTCAAACTGCAAGCGTAAGTATAAGAAGCACCACAAATATCACACATGTAAGGTTTTTCTGCTGTATGTGTACTCTTATGTACCTTCAGACTAGGGGGCTGCGTGGTCTCGAGGTATGGTGTCCGCCTCGAGTGCTGGAGGTCCCGGGTTCAGGCCCCGGTGAGGACCAGAATTTATTTAAAAAATCCACGGGACTTCCAGTAATGTCCCCTGGTCTCTGGGTAGTGAGATCGGACGCCCGTGTGTATTGTTGCGCACGTAAAAAATCCCTTGGCAGTTGGAAATCGAAAAAGAGTAGCCTAACGGCGCTGCCCGGGCAAAATTTCGAGTTAAAAATCTACCCAAGTATTTCAGGATCCTCGGCGATGCTACGGAGTCCGTGCACTGAGCTGAGTTTCTCCAGACTCAGGTTTGAGTTAGGAGGAGAGCGGAGCACTTATGGGTTGCACCCGTGCGCCGTGATGTTGATCCATAAACTAAACTAAACTAAACTAAACTACCTTCAGACTGCCAGCCTGAGTAAAAGAATCAACACAAACATCACAATTGTAAGGTATCTCTCCTGTATGTGTTCTCTTATATCTCTTCAGATGGCCAGCTAGAGAAAAGTAAATACCACAAACATCACACTTGTAAAGTCTCTCTCCTGTATGTGTTCTTTTAGGGTTCTTCAGAATGCCATCTTGAGTAAAAGAAGCACCACAAATATCACACTCGTAAGGTCTCTCTCCTGTATGTGTTCTCTTATGTTTCTTCAGACTGCCAGCTTGAGTAAAAGAAGCACCACAATCATCACATGTGTAAGGTCTCTCTCCTGTATGTGTTCTTTTATGGATCTTCAGAATGCCAGCTTGAGTAAAAGAAGCACCACAAATATTACACTTGTAAGGTTTCTCTCCTGTATGTGTTCTCTTATGGTCCTTAAGTGTCCCACTCTTAGTAAAAGAAGCACCACAGTCATCACACTTGTAAGTTTTCTCTCCTGTATGTGTTCTCTTATGGTCCTTCAGATATCCAGCTTGAGTAAAAGAAGCATCACAAACATCACACATGTAAGGCCTCTCTCCTGTATGTGTTATCTTATGTCTCATCAGATGGCTAGCTTTAGTAAAAGAAGTACCACAAACATTACACTTGTAAGGCCTCTCTCCTGTATGTGGTCTCTTATGGTCCTTGAGACTGCCAGGATGAGTAAAAGAAGCAACACAAACATCACACTGGTAAGGTTTTTCTCCTGTATTTCAAACTGCCAGCTTGAATAAAAGAAGCACCACAAAGATCACACATGTAAGGTATCTCTCCTGTATGTGTTCTCTTACGGTGTTTCAAACTGCTAGAGTGAGTAAAAGAAGCACCACAAACATCACACGTGTAAGGTTTCTCTCCTTTATGTTTTCTCTTATGGCATTTCAAACTACCAGAGCGAGTAAAATAAGCACCACAAACATCACATGTGTACGGTTTTTCCCCTGTATGTGTTCTCTTGTGGGTTGTCAGATTGCCAGCTTGCGTAAAAGAAGCACCACAGTCATCATACTTTAAGGTTTCTCTTCTGTATGTATTCTATTGTGATTCATGTTCTTTTGGCCAAGATGGTCAACTTGAATCAAAAGACCATCCCATTGATTACATTTGTTTGACATCCATTCACCAAGTGTTCTCTTATGTCTGTCGTCACAAACATTTGGACTAGAAACATCAGACAAGTCTCCTGTGTGAGTTCTTTGAGAGCTATAATTGACATAACCAAAAATGTCATCAAGAGACTTTGCAAAGCTCTGTGTATTTTTTTCTTGTGTTTCCTTATTTTGCTGCTGACAATTCTCAATAGCCAGAGATAGTTTATCGTTTGTATCAATCACAGAAGACACATTTTCTGACATTTGACAACAATGTTCATGTTTTACTGATGCCTTAAAACTGTTCTCAACAATTATTGATTCTGAGTTGCTGTGTTCTGTCATTTTTTGAATGATGCTACCCCCAACTAGGTCTATCATTTTTGTGAATCTGTGACTCCTGTCCTCACACAGAACATCTGATAGTTCTTGTTTCATAACCTTGATGTCTACGCTGTCACATGTCCACTTTTGTTAATGTTCTTGTATGGAGAGGTAAGGACTATTTGGAGACCAAGAGTGTGTTTCTGAAAAACACAAAAAGTAAATAATTAATAGCCTCATTAATATATTAGGTAGTTGAGTTGAGCTGAGTTAAGAACCGACATCACTGCACTCAGGATATTCCCATTCGTGCTCCATCCTCTCGTTCAACAGCCAGCGAAGAGTCATACAACTAATCGTTCCCACTGCTATCTGATTAAAAGTTCTTCTGGTCTTCCCTCTCAGTTTTGAGGTTCTTCCATAACCCCTGCCAATCTCCCGCAATCTCAGTCTTTCCACATACGGGTTCTCAATCTGTTCCTCCACCTTCTCCACCTGTTTCCACAAGCCCACGACCACCTCCCCTTTATCCACAGGCAATCTACCAACAAGAGGTGCATTCCCTGATAGCCTATCAGCCTGTTCATTCCCCCGCACCCCTGCATGGTCAGGGCAAAATATTCATACAATTCTTACAACCTGTGACCTCTGAAGCGACGATAGCCATTCCACACAAAACATTCCTTTCTCCACCTTACTAAGCATACTCTTTGAATCTGTAATGAATACAATGTGTGCTGCAGTAGTCTCCTCTAGCTAATGGAATGCCGCTGTTACTGCCTCCGCCTCCATTCTCATGCTGGAGGTCGTAGTCTCATATGCCAGACTCTCATTTTTCAAGACTCGTCCATTAGCTTTTGCAATAAAGCCCCAGCCACTACATCTGTTTCTCACCACTGACCCATCGGTGTAGATGACTATATCACCTTGATGTGTGTTGCTCTGGGTCAGCTGTTGCACTTCAAACTCAGTGCGGCCTGCTGCCCATTCCCTGCACTCACGACCCAGTGTTATTATTACATTGTGCCAGTCCATCATGTCTTCCGGAACTTCAACCACTCTTTTTCACGATTGATGGTCTCTAGATCACACACCTGATGTATAGAAAGTTCCGCCTGTGCCATCCAGAACCTGCCTCGTCTTAGTCTATGTCCCTTGACCATATCCATGGCTTCATGCAGGGAGTGATTCCTATCTGCAGCAACTCTCAAGTACCATTTGGTCTGAAGGACCCTATGCCTATCCGTTATTGTTGGTAGCGCCAGGATATGCCTCATACATATAATTGGTGTGTCCTTTGTGCACCCCTGGATTACCTGCATGGCAGCATTCTGTATGCGCTCTAACTTTTCAAGCTGGCTATTTTATACTGTCAGCAGCCCCAAATCATACTCAATGACAGAAATTATTAACTGCTGAAAGAGCCTTTACAGCATCCTCTGATCTATCCCAGTTACTGCCATAGCCCTCAATGCATTAAGCCCCGAAGTGCTCATCTATACAGATGGATCTGTTGTAAAGCAGCAGAGAAGTGCGTGGGCATTTACAGCCCGTTAAGCGGGCCGATCCGTTCAAGAATCCAGTGGTGGCCACTCTATGACGACGAGCAGCATGACGATGGAGGTGATGGCAGTTACACAGGCTTTCATATGGCTGGAATCACAGCGTTATACTAACGTGTGTGTACTAAGTGATTCAATGAGCATGATTCAGAAGGTCGAAGCTGGATCTGTACGTAGACAGTGGAATGAGTCGCTGAGGAAGTCTGTTGTCCGTAAAGTGACCTTCATCTTCGTCCCGGGACATGCGGGAGTCGAGGGAAATGAACGAGCTGATAAACTGGCTGGCTCTGCACCCCCTGTAGATGGCCAGCCCATGGATTGTGCCGATGTTATTAACGTCCTCAAAGATATGGCAAGAACAGAGGACTTTGACGTCAGTGATTCCACATCGCTGTCCAGGATGAAAGACTTGGGAGTAAGAATCGGCACAGCCAGACGCGAGAGGTACATCGGGAAAACAAAGCGCCTCGTCAACCAACACAGAACTGGCACTATTAGCCACCGGACGCTGATGCATATGCTGGGGGGGGGGGGGGGATCTGAGCACCTATGGACATGTCCGGAGTGCAATGAAGATACCCCAACTGATAACTAACTGATAACTGACAGCATTAAGTCCCCTACCAGCCTTCACCACCAAAGCTTCCACATGATCCTTAAAAGACAAACACCTGTCAAAGGTGATACCCAAGTACTTCATTTTACTCTCTCGACTAAGAGGACATTCATTCAACATAATTTTATAAGGTATTGAACAGATGTGTATATGTAATCAAAAAGGCAAATATTGCAGCTACAAACAATCAATTTCCAGTGAACGAAAGATGGAGAAGAATGATTAATGTGCTCATGTATAATCTAAGCAGATGTATAATCTAAGCTGATGTATGATCTAGGGCTAGGCTGATGAATGATCTTAGAGAGATGAAGTGACTGTTTACGAGTACGTTTAATTTATTACTGACATTTTTCACTTATGAGGTCTATTTTAAGTGCAGTTATCACTACTAGACAACTTTTAACACCAAGCAATATTGATATTACATTGCAGTCATAATTAGGAGTGCTACCCTCCTGCCTGAAACTAACATTTATGATGCAGTCTGAGGTGACATAAGAAAGAAAACAAACACACGCACGCACGCACACATACACACGCACAACCATTGCACATTATTTCTCCAGATGTGGAAGGTTCTTGACAGTTTGAATTTTATAACTCTGGTACTTAGAATGTGTGATTGGACATGTAATCTATATCATGAAGGGCGGGAGTATTTAAGTGAATGTCATGTTTTTGTGTGAGCAATAATCTCATATGAGCAGAAAGAGGGACACACCCTGTGTTTACCAAATGTGCATACTATGCCAGCATTGCACAATGATTGCTGATGTTTTGGCAAAAGTTTATGTTCAGCAAATGGCCCGAGATGTTCTTGGAAATGCCTAAATACTTTTCGTTCCTAAATTATGCACATAGTATGTTTGCAATGTTTGATTGATTAACATTAAGCATTCACCAAAAAGGACAGTGTGGTTTTGTGTTCGAATCTGGGTTGATGTTGATGAATACCCATTGGATGGATCCTACCTTATTTCAGGTGACTGATATGTTTTGTTTTCCTGTGAATTTGGTTCACATGTGCAGGTGATCTATTAATTATCACCATAACTACTGGGGCAGGTGTTGGAAGTTCCCGAGAGAGAGAGAGAGAGAGAGAGAGAGAGAGAGAGAGAGAGAGAGAGAGAGAGAGAGAGAGAGAGAGAGAGAGAGAGAGAGGGTGAAGGGATTGTGAGAATGGCGGTCAACCGGGTCTCAACTGAGGAGAATAAAGACCGGCTTTGTGTCACAGACGTGGGATGATAAACTATCATGCTGACCTTATATCAACATGTCTTATCTCAATATGCCTTTTGTCTTATCGTGTGGCCTGTGCCTTAATTGGATGACATCGTCACAACTGGATACCTCTATCACAATCTGTCTCATCATCGGAGAGGCGGGATGAGAGACTTGATAACATTCTCTCTTCTTCTCCATTTTTTCTCTTCTTTTGATGTATGTGAAATGTTAATTATGATAACGATGTTTAGATGGGTCTTTGTATTTTATGTTGACAGAGAACGATGGATGGTGGGAAGTGGCTTGGAATTCAGGAAGAAACCCTGCTGAATTGTTGAAGTAGCAAATGAAAGGGTCGCAGCTTTAACCCTCACCTGTAGGGGGGGGGGGGGTCCTTTGTTACTCCATTTTCTACCTATATATCAGGAAGCCCAACATTACCGTCTGAACGATTCATGAGAGAATGCTTATATTCAGTAAACGGAAACCCGTCTCAAAGTCACCCAGCATGTTTAACGGCAGCCCAACGTTACCGTCTGAACGATACATGAGGGAATGCTTATATTCAGTAAATGGAAACCCGTCTCAAAGTCACCCAGCATGTTTAAAGGCAGCCCAACATTACCGTCTGAACGATTCATGAGAGAATGCTTATATTCAGTAAACGGAAACCCGTCTCAAAGTCACCCAGCATGTTTAAAGGCAGCCCAACATTAGCGTCTGAACGATGCATGAGAGAATGCTTATATTCAGTAAACGGAAACCCGCCTCAAAGTCACCCAGCATGTTTAAAGGTAGCCCAAAATATTTTCATCGGCTGTAGCACTTGCCAGTGGATTACTAGTATGAATTATGAGACCAACGGGTGGAGTATGAGCTTGTGATGCTCATATACTTAATCAAAGGGACAGTCTACATTTTACATGAGTAGGGAAAGTCACTTGGACAATGCTTCCAGAGTAATTAGCTAGTATTGTTATGGTTGACGCCCTGCCTCAAAATCCTTAGGCCATGGTACAAGGTTAGGTATCCCCTAAGAGCTCGACAAGCAAGTTTATATTAGCAAAGCCCAGAAGATAACCAGAAGTTTATATCACCAAACAAGTGATTAATTACAACATCATGTGCCCGAGTCCACAGTGTAATTAAGGAGGAGAGAGATTTGTTTACATTCTGTCTTTAAGGAGTTTTCTGCCATATTGAAGGAGTTATCGTCACTACAAAAGGATTGTATTGTTACCACGAGGAGTTATGTCAACCAGTACAGTCAGAGAATAGATACCAGTCCTGCCCATCATCTACTAGTAAATGAGTAGAGAGAGAGATAGTTACAGTATACATGTATAACTGAGCGTGGGGTGGCTGCATTGACATGGAACTGGTCGCCTGAAGTGTCTATATGATAGAGTTGAGTTCCTGATTCTTTGAACCAGTGCTGCTAGTGGGTCTTCTTACAAGTCATTGTCTACAATGCATTCCAGGATTCCCTGCTGCCTAGTCTACAGAGGAACCCCTATTGGTATTTGACTGACCCCTGGCCTCAGCTTCACTGGGCCATACAGTGGACCTATGTTTTCAGTCTGGGTTATAGGCGCTCAGTATATTTCACTTTTGGAATTAACAAGATTGTTGACAGTGTGGCTGAAGTTACATAAACCAGGCCCTTATTGAAATGGGATTTGAATGATTCTGATCCAACTCTATGGTGACATATATAGTTGTGGAAATGTTACCTATATTAGGCAGATGATTCTAAAGATTTACATATTTAATAATTCATTTAGTTGTTGGTTGGATTTATGTGGGGAAATAACAAAGGGTTGACACTGATGTTGTAATTCGTGTGTGTGTAAGAATGAGTGGGATATTTGATATCCACAGGTCCAGCTGAGAAGTTCTCCCATAACCACCATTTTAATTAATACATGTACAGTGTTAGAGGGGTTAGCAGCTTTCTCTGCGAACCCCGAATACTCTCGTCACGTGACGCGACGAGAATTAGCAGTGGTTCGAATCGCAAAAGTGACTTATGAGAGTATGGAGCCGGTCGCTCAGAAAGTCGTGGCGTGCTGATGCGCGTAATCTAGCCTAGGAATCAACATACAGCTGAAAGATGCTGGTGTTGACCGCAATATCCTGAAACAGGATGGAAACGCGGAAAAAAAAAAAAAAAAAAAAAACAGTGTTAGGTTTACACATGAAGTTTGTGTCGATAAATTGTTGACGTTTTGTTCAAGATTTGTTGTTCACATTTGCTATGTAATTATGTGTTACATTTGGGTTATGATCATTAGTGAGGAGGGATCCATACACATAGACATCCTGTATACTTGGAGGGAGGTTTTCCTCTGGGGGTTGCGGTAGATTTCCCTGATCATTTCACCTTACAAGGGGGGGGGGGGGCGCCTTTACATTATAAAAATCATGTAGGTCTTATTCTTTCACATTGGGGGTTCTTAGCCATCCATTACAAGGCCTCCCAAAGAAGGTTGAATACATTGATAACCCAGAATATCTGTGAAATACCCCTAGTCAAGAAATGAATAAATCAGGACTTAAGTGGGGGTTATAGCAGCACCAGATGTTATTAGAAAGCAGCAAATCAAATGGTTTTGATTGATTGATTGAGGAACCGACATCACAGCATTCGGGGCATTCCCATAAGCGCTCTGACCCCATCCTCAGCAGCCACCGAAGAGTTCCAACACCAATAGTACCAGTAGCAATCTGATTATATGTCCATCTCACCTTTCCTCTGAGTGTCGGCCAGACTCGTCACTCCTCGCTGTCTCATTCTTGCCAGACCATGGTGATCCATTTGCTCCTCTGAGGTGTGTACGTGCTCCCACAAGGCCGCAACCACTTCTGCTTGTCATGCATCAATATTCCATCAAGTTTTACAGAGCCAGCCAATCTGTCCGCCTGTTCATTCCCCAGCACACCGACATGCCCCAGAGAAAAGATCCAGGCGATGCTTGCCACCCGTGACCTCCGGAGCGAAGCAAGCCACTTCCCGAAGCTTGCCTGTCCTCACCTTCCTCAGCATGCTTTCTGAGCCAGTTACAATCACGATGAGTGTGTTTGTGTGTGTCGTATTCTCCATCCAGCGGAAAGTCAAATGGTTTGGCCATGCAAGTAGGTTACCAGTCAACAGCATACCACAACAAGCAATGATGTACAGACCAGATGGAAACAGAGGAAGAGGTCGACCACGTAAACGTTGGACGGAGGGAATAACAGAGTTCATGGGAATATTGATACATGAAGCCCATAATCAGGCAATCTCACGATGTTTATACTTCATCTCGACACCGCAAGCTACAAGAGGAACATGATGAGACGAGATGAGACCCCTAGTCAACTCACCCACTATTATATATTAATAACCTCAAAAAAGGGCGGACATAGTCTGGTCTATTTAGAGGGGTTGTTTTAACACCTATTGATGGCAAAACCTCACACAAATATAAAAATGGAAGAAATGGAACAGGCAGTGAATTCCCTAACAAAGAAGAAATCACCAGGAAAGGATGGAATCACAAATGAAATGCTAATAGGACTAGGCACAAAAGCAAAGAAATAAACTACTAGCAGTCCTAAATTACAGCTGGAAGAGAGGAATAGCCCCACAGGCTTGGAAGGAAGCTATACTAATACCAGTCCCAAAGAAAGGAAAAGACCTGAAAGAACCAAATGGCTATCGACCTATCATTAGGTTAAGCTGTGTAGGAAAATTAATGGAACATATTATCATTGGCAGGCTAACATGGCATTTGGAAGAAAACCAACTCTTAACACCACACCAAGCAGGATTCAGAAAGTACAGATCCAATGAAGATCAAATAACCTATATAGCTCAGGAAATAGAGGATGCCTTCCAAGAGAAAAAGCACACACTAGCGGTCTGGATAGATTTAGATAAAGCATTTGATAAAGTATGGAAGGAAGGACTGGAAGGAAAACTGCAAAAAATTCATGTTTGTGGGAAAATGTACAAATGGATCAGCCACTACTTTGAGAAAAGAACTGCCATGACAAAGGTACAAGGACAAACCAGCAAAAAGATGCTGTTGGAGCAAGGTGTCCCCCAAGGAGACGTTCTTTCACCAGTATTATTCCTAGCATACATAAATGACATCACAGAAAATTTCCCAGCCAGAGTACACACATCCCCCTTTGCAGATGACCTAGCCATATGGACATGAAGAATATGAAGAATATATTAGTACAGCTAACAGCAGAAAACAGCGAGCTTTATTAATGCTAGAGGACTGGTCAAAATCATGGCTAGTGAAGATAAGTGAGGAGAAAACAACAAGCACAGTGTTCTCCCTCTCAAATAAAACTCAGCAACCTAAGCTGGTATTCAATGGAAAAATATTGTGCCATGAAGAAAATCCAAACTATCTAGGAGTCACCTTTGATCGTCACCTGACAACGAAGACACAGGTTGTGAAAAATCGAACAAGAGCAAGGAAAAAAATGGCAGTCATGAAAAGGCTTGCTGGTACAACATGGGGAGCAGATGGGAAAGTTCTCAAGAAGTTGTATACTGGATGGGTGAGGCCAGTATTGGAATATGACATCGCATCATGGGCAATAGCAGCTAATTAAAACTTAAACAGAATAAGTAGAGTCTAAAATCAAGGAATGCGGATCATAACTGGAAGCCTGAAGACAACGCCTATTAACAAACTAGAAAAGATCACCTGTTTACAACCAATGCAGGATAGAAGAGATAGTAGAGCCCATCAACAAGCAGAAAAATTTAGAAGATTGACAGATCACCCCATGCATAAAAGTTTTAATGGCTTCGGAAAGGGAAGACTTATGCATAGCAACTTTGTAGAAACTGCAAAATGAAAGATTATGACAGATCTTATACTAAACATATCAACAGTCAAACCCATTTAAAATGCACACAAGTTCCCAGCTTGGAGACAGCAGCAACTGCCTGAGATGATAGAAAACATTCCTGGTATTGAGAAAAAGAACACTCAGAATGAAACAGAAAGAAGAAAAATAGCCCTAAACTACACAAAAGAACATTACCCAAGCGGCAATTGAACCCATGCATATACAGATGGATCAGACAAAAATTCAATAGAAAATGGAGGAGGAATTCTCCTAAAGTCAAAAAATGGAGTGAAAAACAAACACAGTCAGTGGCAACTGGACAATTTTCAAGAAACTTCGAAGCAGAGGTAGAGGCTTTGAAAACTGCAGCAGAAATGCTCTTGATGGAGGAAAATAAAGAGAAGCAAATAGCTATCTTCACATATGGAAAATCAGCTGTCTCAATACTGACGAGCAAAAACAGCACAGAACTAACAGACCAAAGAGCAGCACTCCATGACAACTCACCCACTATTATATATTAATAACCTCAAAAAAGGGGTGGGCATAGTCTGGTCTATTTAAAGGGGTTGTTTTACTACCTATGGGTGGCAATACCTCACACAAATCTAAAAAATGGAAGAAATGGAACAGGCAGTGAATACCCTAACAAAGAAGAAATCACCAGGAAAGGGTGGAATCACAAATGAAATGCTAATAGGACTAGGCACTAAAGCAAAAAAAAGAAATAACTAGCAGTCCTAAATTCCAGCTGGAAGAGAGGAATAGTCCCACAGGCGTAGAAGGAAGCTATACTAATACCAGTCCCAAAGAAAGGAAAAGACCTGGAAGAACCAAATGGCTATCGACCTATCAGTTTACTTAGCTGTGTAGGAATATTAATGGAACGAATTATCAATGGCAGGCTAACATGGCATTTGAAAGAAAACCAACTCTTAACACAACACCAAGCAGGATTCAGAAATACAGATCCAATGAAGATAAAATAACCTATATAGCTAAGGAAATAGAGGATGCCTTCCAAGAGAAAAAGCACACACTAGCGGTCTGGATAGATTTAGATAAAATTTGATAAAGTATGGAAGGGAGGACTGAAAGTAAAAATGCAAAAAATGCATGTTTGTTGGAAAATGTACAAATGGATCAGCCACTACCTTGAGAACAGAACTGCCAGGACAAAAGTACAAGGACAAACCAGCAAAAAGATGCTGTTGGAGCAAGGTGTCCCCCAAGGAGACGTTCTTTCACCAATATTATTCCTAGCACAACCATTGCACATTATTTCTCCAGATGTGGAAGGTTCTTGACAGTTTGAATTTTATAACTCTGGTACTTAGAATGTGTGATTGGACATGTAATCTATATCATGAAGGGTGGGAGTATTTAAGTGAATGTCATGTTTTTGTGTGAGCAATAATCTCATATGAGCAGAAAGAGGGACACACCCTGTGTTTACAAAATGTGCATACTATGCCAGCATTGCACAATGATTGCTGATGTTTTGGCAAAAGTTTATGTTCAGCAAATGGCCCGAGATGTTCTTGGAAATGCCTAAATACTTTTCGTTCCTAAATTATGCACATAGTATGTTTGCAATGTTTGATTGATTAACATTAAGCATTCACCAAAAAGGACAGTGTGGTTTTGTGTTCGAATCTGGGTTGATGTTGATGAATACCCATTGGATGGATCCTACCTTATTTCAGGTGACTGATATGTTTTGTTTTCCTGTGAATTTGGTTCACATGTGCAGGTGATCTATTAATTATCACCATAACTACTGGGGCAGGTGTTGGAAGTTCCCGAGAGAGAGAGAGAGAGAGAGAGAGAGAGAGAGAGAGAGAGAGAGAGAGAGAGAGAGAGAGAGAGAGAGAGAGAGAGAGAGAGAGAGAGGGTGAAGGGATTGTGAGAATGGCGGTCAACCGGGTCTCAACTGAGGAGAATAAAGATCGGCTTTGTGTCACAGACGTGGGATGATAAACTATCATGCTGACCTTATATCAACATGTCTTATCTCAATATGCCTTTTGTCTTATCGTGTGGCCTGTGCCTTAATTGGATGACATCGTCACAACTGGATACCTCTATCACAATCTGTCTCATCATCGGAGAGGCGGGATGAGAGACTTGATAACATTCTCTCTTCTTCTCCATTTTTTCTCTTCTTTTGATGTATGTGAAATGTTAATTATGATAACGATGTTTAGATGGGTCTTTGTATTTTATGTTGACAGAGAACGATGGATGGTGGGAAGTGGCTTGGAATTCAGGAAGAAACCCTGCTGAATTGTTGAAGTAGCAAATGAAAGGGTCGCAGCTTTAACCCTCACCTGTAGGGGGGGGGGGGGGGTCCTTTGTTACTCCATTTTCTACCTATATATCAGGAAGCCCAACATTACCGTCTGAACGATTCATGAGAGAATGCTTATATTCAGTAAACGGAAACCCGTCTCAAAGTCACCCAGCATGTTTAAAGGCAGCCCAACGTTACCGTCTGAACGATACATGAGGGAATGCTTATATTCAGTAAATGGAAACCCGTCTCAAAGTCACCCAGCATGTTTAAAGGCAGCCCAACATTACCGTCTGAACGATTCATGAGAGAATGCTTATATTCAGTAAACGGAAACCCGTCTCAAAGTCACCCAGCATGTTTAAAGGTAGCCCAACATTAGCGTCTGAACGATGCATGAGAGAATGCTTATATTCAGTAAACGGAAACCCGCCTCAAAGTCACCCAGCATGTTTAAAGGTAGCCCAAAATATTTTCATCGGCTGTAGCACTTGCCAGTGGATTACTAGTATGAATTATGAGACCAACAGGTGGAGTATGAGCTTGTGATGCTCATATACTTAATCAAAGGGACAGTCTACATTTTACATGAGTAGGGAAAGTCACTTGGACAATGCTTCCAGAGTAATTAGCTAGTATTGTTATGATTGATGCCCTGCCTCAAAATCCTTAGGCCATGGTACAAGGTTAGGTATCCCCTAAGAGCTCGACAAGCAAGTTTATATTAGCAAAGCCCAGAAGATAACCAGAAGTTTATATCACCAAACAAGTGATTAATTACAACATCATGTGCCCGAGTCCACAGTGTAATTAAGGAGGAGAGAGATTTGTTTACATTCTGTCTTTAAGGAGTTTTCTGCCATATTGAAGGAGTTATCGTCACTACAAAAGGATTGTATTGTTACCACGAGGAGTTATGTCAACCAGTACAGTCAGAGAATAGATACCAGTCCTGCCCATCATCTACTAGTAAATGAGTAGAGAGAGAGATAGTTACAGTATACATGTATAACTGAGCGTGGGGTGGCTGCATTGACATGGAACTGGTCGCCTGAAGTGTCTATATGATAGAGTTGAGTTCCTGATTCTTTGAACCAGTGCTGCTAGTGGGTCTTCTTACAAGTCATTGTCTACAATGCATTCCAGGATTCCCTGCTGTGTAGTCTACAGAGGAACCCCTATTGGTATTTGACTGACCCCTGGCCTCAGCTTCACTGGGCCATACAGCGGACCTATGTTTTCAGTCTGGGTTATAGGCGCTCAGTATATTTCACTTTTGGAATTAACAAGATTGTTGACAGTGTGGCTGAAGTTACATAAACCAGGCCCTTATTGAAATGGGATTTGAATGATTCTGATCCAACTCTATGGTGACATATATAGTTGTGGAAATGTTACCTATATTAGGCAGATGATTCTAAAGATTTACATATTTAATAATTCATTTAGTTGTTGGTTGGATTTATGTGGGGAAATAACAAAGGGTTGACACTGATGTTGTAATTCGTGTGTGTGTAAGAATGAGTGGGATATTTGATATCCACAGGTCCAGCTGAGAAGTTCTCCCATAACCACCATTTTAATTAATACATGTACAGTGTTAGAGGGGTTAGCAGCTTTCTCCGCTAACCCCGAATACTCTCGTCACGTGACGCGACGAGAATTAGCAGTGGTTCGAATCGCAAAAGTGACTTATGAGAGTATGGAGCCGGTCGCTCAGAAAGTCGTGGCGTGCTGATGAGCGTAATCTAGCCTAGGAATCAACATACAGCTGAAAGATGCTGGTGTTGACCGCAATATCCTGAAACAGGATGGAAACGCGGAAAAAAAAAAAAACAGTGTTAGGTTTACACATGAAGTTTGTGTCGATAAATTGTTGACGTTTTGTTCAAGATTTGTTGTTCACATTTGCTATGTAATTATGTGTTACATTTGGGTTATGATCATTAGTGAGGAGGGATCCATACACATAGACATCCTGTATACTTGGAGGGAGGTTTTCCTCTGGGGGTTGCGGTAGATTTCCCTGATCATTTCACCTTACAAGGGGGGGGGGGCGCCTTTACATTATAAAAATCATGTAGGTCTTATTCTTTCACATTGGGGGTTCTGAGCCATCCATTACAAGGCCTCCCAAAGAAGGTTGAATACATTGATAACCCAGAATATCTGGGAAATACCCCTAGTCAAGAAATGAATAAATCAGGACTTAAGTGGGGGTTATAGCAGCACCAGATGTTATTAGAAAGCAGCAAATCAAATGGTTTTGATTGATTGATTGAGGAACCGACATCACAGCATTCGGGGCATTCCCATAAGCGCTCTGACCCCATCCTCAGCAGCCACCGAAGAGTTCCAACACCAATAGTACCAGTAGCAATCTGATTATATGTCCATCTCACCTTTCCTCTGAGTGTCGGCCAGACTCGTCACTCCTCGCTGTCTCATTCTTGCCAGACCATGGTGATCCATTTGCTCCTCTGAGGTGTGTACGTGCTCCCACAAGGCCGCAACCACTTCTGCTTGTCATGCATCAATATTCCATCAAGTTTTACAGAGCCAGCCAATCTGTCCGCCTGTTCATTCCCCAGCACACCGACATGCCCCAGAGAAAAGATCCAGGCGATGCTTGCCACCCGTGACCTCCGGAGCGAAGCAAGCCACTTCCCGAAGCTTGCCTGTCCTCACCTTCCTCAGCATGCTTTCTGAGCCAGTTACAATCACGATGAGTGTGTTTGTGTGTGTCGTATTCTCCATCCAGCGGAAAGTCAAATGGTTTGGCCATGCAAGTAGGTTACCAGTCAACAGCATACCACAACAAGCAATGATGTACAGACCAGATGGAAACAGAGGAAGAGGTCGACCACGTAAACGTTGGACGGAGGGAATAACAGAGTTCATGGGAATATTGATACATGAAGCCCATAATCAGGCAATCTCACGATGTTTATACTTCATCTCGACACCGCAAGCTACAAGAGGAACATGATGAGACGAGATGAGACCCCTAGTCAACTCACCCACTATTATATATTAATAACCTCAAAAAAGGGCGGACATAGTCTGGTCTATTTAGAGGGGTTGTTTTAACACCTATTGATGGCAAAACCTCACACAAATATAAAAATGGAAGAAATGGAACAGGCAGTGAATTCCCTAACAAAGAAGAAATCACCAGGAAAGGATGGAATCACAAATGAAATGCTAATAGGACTAGGCACAAAAGCAAAGAAATAAACTACTAGCAGTCCTAAATTACAGCTGGAAGAGAGGAATAGCCCCACAGGCTTGGAAGGAAGCTATACTAATACCAGTCCCAAAGAAAGGAAAAGACCTGAAAGAACCAAATGGCTATCGACCTATCAGTAGGTTAAGCTGTGTAGGAAAATTAATGGAACATATTATCATTGGCAGGCTAACATGGCATTTGGAAGAAAACCAACTCTTAACACCACACCAAGCAGGATTCAGAAAGTACAGATCCAATGAAGATCAATTAACCTATATAGCTCAGGAAATAGTGGATGCCTTCCAAGAGAAAAAGCACACACTAGCGGTCTGGATAGATTTAGATAAAGCATTTGATAAAGTATGGAAGGAAGGACTGGAAGGAAAACTGCAAAAAATTCATGTTTGTGGGAAAATGTACAAATGGATCAGCCACTACTTTGAGAAAAGAACTGCCAGGACAAAGGTACAAGGACAAACCAGCAAAAAGATGCTGTTGGAGCAAGGTGTCCCCCAAGGAGACATTCTTTCACCAATATTATTCCTAGCATACATAAATGACATCACAGAAAATTTCCCAGCCAGAGTACACACATCCCCCTTTGCAGATGACCTAGCCATATGGACATGAAGAATATGAAGAATATATTAGTACAGCTAACAGCAGAACACAGCGAGCTTTATTAATGCTAGAGGACTGGTCAAAATCATGGCTAGTGAAGATAAGTGAGGAGAAAACAACAAGCACAGTGTTCTCCCTCTCAAATAAAACTCAGCAACCTAAGCTGGTATTCAATGGAAAAATATTGTGCCATGAAGAAAATCCAAACTATCTAGGAGTCACCTTTGATCGTCACCTGACAACGAAGACACAGGTTGTGAAAAATCGAACAAGAGCAAGGAAAAAAATGGCAGTCATGAAAAGGCTTGCTGGTACAACATGGGGAGCAGATGGGAAAGTTCTCAAGAAGTTGTATACTGGATGGGTGAGGGCAGTATTGGAATATGGCATCGCATCATGGGCAATAGCAGCTAATTAAAACTTAAACAGAATAAGTAGAGTCTAAAATCAAGGAATGCGGATCATAACTGGAAACCTGAAGACAACGCCTATTAACAAACTAGAAAAGATCACCTGTTTACAACCAATGCAGGATAGAAGAGATAGTAGAGCCCATCAACAAGCAGAAAAATTTAGAAGATTGACAGACCACCCCATGCATAAAAGTTTTAATGGCTTTGGAAAGGGAAGACTTATGCATAGCAACTTTGTAGAAACTGCAAAATGAAAGATTATGACAGATCTTATACTAAACATATCAACAGTCAAACCCATTTAAAATGCACACAAGTTCCCAGCTTGGAGACAGCAGCAACTGCCTGAGATGATAGAAAACATTCCTGGTATTGAGAAAAAGAACACTCAGAATGAAACAGAAAGAAGAAAAATAGCCCTAAACTACACAAAAGAACATTACCCAAGCGGCAATTGAACCCATGCATATACAGATGGATCAGACAAAAATTCAATAGAAAATGGAGGAGGAATTCTCCTAAAGTTAAAAAATGGAGTGAAAAAAAAAACACAGTCAGTGGCAACTGGACAATTTTCAAGAAACTTCGAAGCAGAGGTAGAGGCTTTGAAAACTGCAGCAGAAATGCTCTTGATGGAGGAAAATAAAGAGAAGCAAATAGCTATCTTCACATATGGAAAATCAGCTGTCTCAATACTGACGAGCAAAAACAGCACAGAACTAACAGACCAAAGAGCAGCACTCCATGACAACTCACCCACTATTATATATTAATAACCTCAAAAAAGGGGTGGGCATAGTCTGGTCTATTTAAAGGGGTTGTTTTACTACCTATGGGTGGCAATACCTCACACAAATCTAAAAAATGGAAGAAATGGAACAGGCAGTGAATACCCTAACAAAGAAGAAATCACCAGGAAAGGGTGGAATCATAAATGAAATGCTAATAGGACTAGGCACTAAAGCAAAAAAAGAAACAACTAGCAGTCATAAATTCCAGCTGGAAGAGAGGAATAGTCCCACAGGCTTAGAAGGAAGCTATACTAATACCAGTACCAAAGAAAGGAAAAGACCTGGAAGAACCAAATGGCTATCGACCTATCAGTTTACTTAGCTGTGTAGGAATATTAATGGAACGAATTATCAATGGCAGGCTAACATGGCATTTGAAAGAAAACCAACTCTTAACACAACACCAAGCAGGATTCAGAAATACAGATCCAATGAAGATAAAATAACCTATATAGCTAAGGAAATAGAGGATGCCTTCCAAGAGAAAAAGCACACACTAGCGGTCTGGATAGATTTAGATAAAATTTGATAAAGTATGGAAGGGAGGACTGAAAGTAAAAATGCAAAAAATACATGTTTGTTGGAAAATGTACAAATGGATCAGCCACTACCTTGAGAACAGAACTGCCAGGACAAAAGTACAAGGACAAACCAGCAAAAAGATGCTGTTGGGGCAGGGTGTCCCCCAAGGAGAGGTTCTTTCACCAATATTATTCCTAGCATATATAAATGACATTATGGAAAATTTTCCAGCCAGAGTACACACATCCTCCTTTGCAGATGACCTAGCCATATGGACATCTGAAGAATATATTAGTACAGCTAACAGCAGAAAACAGCGAGCTTTATTAATGCTAGAGGACTGGTCAAAATCATGGCTAGTGAAGATAAGTGAGGAGAAAACAACAAGCACAGTGTTCTCCCTCTCAAATAAAACTCAGCAACCTAAGCTGGTATTCAATGGAAAAATATTGTGCCATGAAGAAAATCCAAACTATCTAGGAGTCACCTTTGATCGTCACCTGACAACGAAGACACAGGTTGTGAAAAATCGAACAAGAGCAAGGAAAAAAATGGCAGTCATGAAAAGGCTTGCTGGTACAACATGGGGAGCAGATGGGAAAGTTCTCAAGAAGTTGTATACTGGATGGGTGAGGCCAGTATTGGAATATGACATCGCATCATGGGCAATAGCAGCTAATTAAAACTTAAACAGAATAAGTAGAGTCTAAAATCAAGGAATGCGGATCATAACTGGAAGCCTGAAGACAACGCCTATTAACAAACTAGAAAAGATCACCTGTTTACAACCAATGCAGGATAGAAGAGATAGTAGAGCCCATCAACAAGCAGAAAAATTTAGAAGATTGACAGATCACCCCATGCATAAAAGTTTTAATGGCTTCGGAAAGGGAAGACTTATGCATAGCAACTTTGTAGAAACTGCAAAATGAAAGATTATGACAGATCTTATACTAAACATATCAACAGTCAAACCCATTTAAAATGCACACAAGTTCCCAGCTTGGAGACAGCAGCAACTGCCTGAGATGATAGAAAACATTCCTGGTATTGAGAAAAAGAACACTCAGAATGAAACAGAAAGAAGAAAAATAGCCCTAAACTACACAAAAGAACATTACCCAAGCGGCAATTGAACCCATGCATATACAGATGGATCAGACAAAAATTCAATAGAAAATGGAGGAGGAATTCTCCTAAAGTCAAAAAATGGAGTGAAAAACAAACACAGTCAGTGGCAACTGGACAATTTTCAAGAAACTTCGAAGCAGAGGTAGAGGCTTTGAAAACTGCAGCAGAAATGCTCTTGATGGAGGAAAATAAAGAGAAGCAAATAGCTATCTTCACATATGGAAAATCAGCTGTCTCAATACTGACGAGCAAAAACAGCACAGAACTAACAGACCAAAGAGCAGCACTCCATGACAACTCACCCACTATTATATATTAATAACCTCAAAAAAGGGGTGGGCATAGTCTGGTCTATTTAAAGGGGTTGTTTTACTACCTATGGGTGGCAATACCTCACACAAATCTAAAAAATGGAAGAAATGGAACAGGCAGTGAATACCCTAACAAAGAAGAAATCACCAGGAAAGGGTGGAATCACAAATGAAATGCTAATAGGACTAGGCACTAAAGCAAAAAAAAGAAACAACTAGCAGTCCTAAATTCCAGCTGGAAGAGAGGAATAGTCCCACAGGCGTAGAAGGAAGCTATACTAATACCAGTCCCAAAGAAAGGAAAAGACCTGGAAGAACCAAATGGCTATCGACCTATCAGTTTACTTAGCTGTGTAGGAATATTAATGGAACGAATTATCAATGGCAGGCTAACATGGCATTTGAAAGAAAACCAACTCTTAACACAACACCAAGCAGGATTCAGAAATACAGATCCAATGAAGATAAAATAACCTATATAGCTAAGGAAATAGAGGATGCCTTCCAAGAGAAAAAGCACACACTAGCGGTCTGGATAGATTTAGATAAAATTTGATAAAGTATGGAAGGGAGGACTGAAAGTAAAAATGCAAAAAATGCATGTTTGTTGGAAAATGTACAAATGGATCAGCCACTACCTTGAGAACAGAACTGCCAGGACAAAAGTACAAGGACAAACCAGCAAAAAGATGCTGTTGGAGCAAGGTGTCCCCCAAGGAGACGTTCTTTCACCAATATTATTCCTAGCACAACCATTGCACATTATTTCTCCAGATGTGGAAGGTTCTTGACAGTTTGAATTTTATAACTCTGGTACTTAGAATGTGTGATTGGACATGTAATCTATATCATGAAGGGTGGGAGTATTTAAGTGAATGTCATGTTTTTGTGTGAGCAATAATCTCATATGAGCAGAAAGAGGGACACACCCTGTGTTTACAAAATGTGCATACTATGCCAGCATTGCACAATGATTGCTGATGTTTTGGCAAAAGTTTATGTTCAGCAAATGGCCCGAGATGTTCTTGGAAATGCCTAAATACTTTTCGTTCCTAAATTATGCACATAGTATGTTTGCAATGTTTGATTGATTAACATTAAGCATTCACCAAAAAGGACAGTGTGGTTTTGTGTTCGAATCTGGGTTGATGTTGATGAATACCCATTGGATGGATCCTACCTTATTTCAGGTGACTGATATGTTTTGTTTTCCTGTGAATTTGGTTCACATGTGCAGGTGATCTATTAATTATCACCATAACTACTGGGGCAGGTGTTGGAAGTTCCCGAGAGAGAGAGAGAGAGAGAGAGAGAGAGAGAGAGAGAGAGAGAGAGAGAGAGAGAGAGAGAGAGAGAGAGAGGGTGAAGGGATTGTGAGAATGGCGGTCAACCGGGTCTCAACTGAGGAGAATAAAGACCGGCTTTGTGTCACAGACGTGGGATGATAAACTATCATGCTGACCTTATATCAACATGTCTTATCTCAATATGCCTTTTGTCTTATCGTGTGGCCTGTGCCTTAATTGGATGACATCGTCACAACTGGATACCTCTATCACAATCTGTCTCATCATCGGAGAGGCGGGATGAGAGACTTGATAACATTCTCTCTTCTTCTCCATTTTTTCTCTTCTTTTGATGTATGTGAAATGTTAATTATGATAACGATGTTTAGATGGGTCTTTGTATTTTATGTTGACAGAGAACGATGGATGGTGGGAAGTGGCTTGGAATTCAGGAAGAAACCCTGCTGAATTGTTGAAGTAGCAAATGAAAGGGTCGCAGCTTTAACCCTCACCTGTAGGGGGGGGGGGGGTCCTTTGTTACTCCATTTTCTACCTATATATCAGGAAGCCCAACATTACCGTCTGAACGATTCATGAGAGAATGCTTATATTCAGTAAACGGAAACCCGTCTCAAAGTCACCCAGCATGTTTAAAGGCAGCCCAACGTTACCGTCTGAACGATACATGAGGGAATGCTTATATTCAGTAAATGGAAACCCGTCTCAAAGTCACCCAGCATGTTTAAAGGCAGCCCAACATTACCGTCTGAACGATTCATGAGAGAATGCTTATATTCAGTAAACGGAAACCCGTCTCAAAGTCACCCAGCATGTTTAAAGGTAGCCCAACATTAGCGTCTGAACGATGCATGAGAGAATGCTTATATTCAGTAAACGGAAACCCGCCTCAAAGTCACCCAGCATGTTTAAAGGTAGCCCAAAATATTTTCATCGGCTGTAGCACTTGCCAGTGGATTACTAGTATGAATTATGAGACCAACGGGTGGAGTATGAGCTTGTGATGCTCATATACTTAATCAAAGGGACAGTCTACATTTTACATGAGTAGGGAAAGTCACTTGGACAATGCTTCCAGAGTAATTAGCTAGTATTGTTATGATTGATGCCCTGCCTCAAAATCCTTAGGCCATGGTACAAGGTTAGGTATCCCCTAAGAGCTCGACAAGCAAGTTTATATTAGCAAAGCCCAGAAGATAACCAGAAGTTTATATCACCAAACAAGTGATTAATTACAACATCATGTGCCCGAGTCCACAGTGTAATTAAGGAGGAGAGAGATTTGTTTACATTCTGTCTTTAAGGAGTTTTCTGCCATATTGAAGGAGTTATCGTCACTACAAAAGGATTGTATTGTTACCACGAGGAGTTATGTCAACCAGTACAGTCAGAGAATAGATACCAGTCCTGCCCATCATCTACTAGTAAATGAGTAGAGAGAGAGATAGTTACAGTATACATGTATAACTGAGCGTGGGGTGGCTGCATTGACATGGAACTGGTCGCCTGAAGTGTCTATATGATAGAGTTGAGTTCCTGATTCTTTGAACCAGTGCTGCTAGTGGGTCTTCTTACAAGTCATTGTCTACAATGCATTCCAGGATTCCCTGCTGTGTAGTCTACAGAGGAACCCCTATTGGTATTTGACTGACCCCTGGCCTCAGCTTCACTGGGCCATACAGCGGACCTATGTTTTCAGTCTGGGTTATAGGCGCTCAGTATATTTCACTTTTGGAATTAACAAGATTGTTGACAGTGTGGCTGAAGTTACATAAACCAGGCCCTTATTGAAATGGGATTTGAATGATTCTGATCCAACTCTATGGTGACATATATAGTTGTGGAAATGTTACCTATATTAGGCAGATGATTCTAAAGATTTACATATTTAATAATTCATTTAGTTGTTGGTTGGATTTATGTGGGGAAATAACAAAGGGTTGACACTGATGTTGTAATTCGTGTGTGTGTAAGAATGAGTGGGATATTTGATATCCACAGGTCCAGCTGAGAAGTTCTCCCATAACCACCATTTTAATTAATACATGTACAGTGTTAGAGGGGTTAGCAGCTTTCTCCGCTAACCCCGAATACTCTCGTCACGTGACGCGACGAGAATTAGCAGTGGTTCGAATCGCAAAAGTGACTTATGAGAGTATGGAGCCGGTCGCTCAGAAAGTCGTGGCGTGCTGATGAGCGTAATCTAGCCTAGGAATCAACATACAGCTGAAAGATGCTGGTGTTGACCGCAATATCCTGAAACAGGATGGAAACGCGGAAAAAAAAAAAACAGTGTTAGGTTTACACATGAAGTTTGTGTCGATAAATTGTTGACGTTTTGTTCAAGATTTGTTGTTCACATTTGCTATGTAATTATGTGTTACATTTGGGTTATGATCATTAGTGAGGAGGGATCCATACACATAGACATCCTGTATACTTGGAGGGAGGTTTTCCTCTGGGGGTTGCGGTAGATTTCCCTGATCATTTCACCTTACAAGGGGGGGGGGGGGCGCCTTTACATTATAAAAATCATGTAGGTCTTATTCTTTCACATTGGGGGTTCTGAGCCATCCATTACAAGGCCTCCCAAAGAAGGTTGAATACATTGATAACCCAGAATATCTGGGAAATACCCCTAGTCAAGAAATGAATAAATCAGGACTTAAGTGGGGGTTATAGCAGCACCAGATGTTATTAGAAAGCAGCAAATCAAATGGTTTTGATTGATTGATTGAGGAACCGACATCACAGCATTCGGGGCATTCCCATAAGCGCTCTGACCCCATCCTCAGCAGCCACCGAAGAGTTCCAACACCAATAGTACCAGTAGCAATCTGATTATATGTCCATCTCACCTTTCCTCTGAGTGTCGGCCAGACTCGTCACTCCTCGCTGTCTCATTCTTGCCAGACCATGGTGATCCATTTGCTCCTCTGAGGTGTGTACGTGCTCCCACAAGGCCGCAACCACTTCTGCTTGTCATGCATCAATATTCCATCAAGTTTTACAGAGCCAGCCAATCTGTCCGCCTGTTCATTCCCCAGCACACCGACATGCCCCAGAGAAAAGATCCAGGCGATGCTTGCCACCCGTGACCTCCGGAGCGAAGCAAGCCACTTCCCGAAGCTTGCCTGTCCTCACCTTCCTCAGCATGCTTTCTGAGCCAGTTACAATCACGATGAGTGTGTTTGTGTGTGTCGTATTCTCCATCCAGCGGAAAGTCAAATGGTTTGGCCATGCAAGTAGGTTACCAGTCAACAGCATACCACAACAAGCAATGATGTACAGACCAGATGGAAACAGAGGAAGAGGTCGACCACGTAAACGTTGGACGGAGGGAATAACAGAGTTCATGGGAATATTGATACATGAAGCCCATAATCAGGCAATCTCACGATGTTTATACTTCATCTCGACACCGCAAGCTACAAGAGGAACATGATGAGACGAGATGAGACCCCTAGTCAACTCACCCACTATTATATATTAATAACCTCAAAAAAGGGCGGACATAGTCTGGTCTATTTAGAGGGGTTGTTTTAACACCTATTGATGGCAAAACCTCACACAAATATAAAAATGGAAGAAATGGAACAGGCAGTGAATTCCCTAACAAAGAAGAAATCACCAGGAAAGGATGGAATCACAAATGAAATGCTAATAGGACTAGGCACAAAAGCAAAGAAATAAACTACTAGCAGTCCTAAATTACAGCTGGAAGAGAGGAATAGCCCCACAGGCTTGGAAGGAAGCTATACTAATACCAGTCCCAAAGAAAGGAAAAGACCTGAAAGAACCAAATGGCTATCGACCTATCAGTAGGTTAAGCTGTGTAGGAAAATTAATGGAACATATTATCATTGGCAGGCTAACATGGCATTTGGAAGAAAACCAACTCTTAACACCACACCAAGCAGGATTCAGAAAGTACAGATCCAATGAAGATCAATTAACCTATATAGCTCAGGAAATAGTGGATGCCTTCCAAGAGAAAAAGCACACACTAGCGGTCTGGATAGATTTAGATAAAGCATTTGATAAAGTATGGAAGGAAGGACTGGAAGGAAAACTGCAAAAAATTCATGTTTGTGGGAAAATGTACAAATGGATCAGCCACTACTTTGAGAAAAGAACTGCCAGGACAAAGGTACAAGGACAAACCAGCAAAAAGATGCTGTTGGAGCAAGGTGTCCCCCAAGGAGACATTCTTTCACCAATATTATTCCTAGCATACATAAATGACATCACAGAAAATTTCCCAGCCAGAGTACACACATCCCCCTTTGCAGATGACCTAGCCATATGGACATGAAGAATATGAAGAATATATTAGTACAGCTAACAGCAGAAAACAGCGAGCTTTATTAATGCTAGAGGACTGGTCAAAATCATGGCTAGTGAAGATAAGTGAGGAGAAAACAACAAGCACAGTGTTCTCCCTCTCAAATAAAACTCAGCAACCTAAGCTGGTATTGAATGGAAAAATATTGTGCCATGAAGAAAATCCAAACTATCTAGGAGTCACCTTTGATCGTCACCTGACAACGAAGACACAGGTTGTGAAAAATCGAACAAGAGCAAGGAAAAAAATGGCAGTCATGAAAAGGCTTGCTGGTACAACATGGGGAGCAGATGGGAAAGTTCTCAAGAAGTTGTATACTGGATGGGTGAGGGCAGTATTGGAATATGGCATCGCATCATGGGCAATAGCAGCTAATTAAAACTTAAACAGAATAAGTAGAGTCTAAAATCAAGGAATGCGGATCATAACTGGAAACCTGAAGACAACGCCTATTAACAAACTAGAAAAGATCACCTGTTTACAACCAATGCAGGATAGAAGAGATAGTAGAGCCCATCAACAAGCAGAAAAATTTAGAAGATTGACAGACCACCCCATGCATAAAAGTTTTAATGGCTTTGGAAAGGGAAGACTTATGCATAGCAACTTTGTAGAAACTGCAAAATGAAAGATTATGACAGATCTTATACTAAACATATCAACAGTCAAACCCATTTAAAATGCACACAAGTTCCCAGCTTGGAGACAGCAGCAACTGCCTGAGATGATAGAAAACATTCCTGGTATTGAGAAAAAGAACACTCAGAATGAAACAGAAAGAAGAAAAATAGCCCTAAACTACACAAAAGAACATTACCCAAGCGGCAATTGAACCCATGCATATACAGATGGATCAGACAAAAATTCAATAGAAAATGGAGGAGGAATTCTCCTAAAGTTAAAAAATGGAGTGAAAAAAAAAACACAGTCAGTGGCAACTGGACAATTTTCAAGAAACTTCGAAGCAGAGGTAGAGGCTTTGAAAACTGCAGCAGAAATGCTCTTGATGGAGGAAAATAAAGAGAAGCAAATAGCTATCTTCACATATGGAAAATCAGCTGTCTCAATACTGACGAGCAAAAACAGCACAGAACTAACAGACCAAAGAGCAGCACTCCATGACAACTCACCCACTATTATATATTAATAACCTCAAAAAAGGGGTGGGCATAGTCTGGTCTATTTAAAGGGGTTGTTTTACTACCTATGGGTGGCAATACCTCACACAAATCTAAAAAATGGAAGAAATGGAACAGGCAGTGAATACCCTAACAAAGAAGAAATCACCAGGAAAGGGTGGAATCATAAATGAAATGCTAATAGGACTAGGCACTAAAGCAAAAAAAGAAACAACTAGCAGTCATAAATTCCAGCTGGAAGAGAGGAATAGTCCCACAGGCTTAGAAGGAAGCTATACTAATACCAGTACCAAAGAAAGGAAAAGACCTGGAAGAACCAAATGGCTATCGACCTATCAGTTTACTTAGCTGTGTAGGAATATTAATGGAACGAATTATCAATGGCAGGCTAACATGGCATTTGAAAGAAAACCAACTCTTAACACAACACCAAGCAGGATTCAGAAATACAGATCCAATGAAGATAAAATAACCTATATAGCTAAGGAAATAGAGGATGCCTTCCAAGAGAAAAAGCACACACTAGCGGTCTGGATAGATTTAGATAAAATTTGATAAAGTATGGAAGGGAGGACTGAAAGTAAAAATGCAAAAAATACATGTTTGTTGGAAAATGTACAAATGGATCAGCCACTACCTTGAGAACAGAACTGCCAGGACAAAAGTACAAGGACAAACCAGCAAAAAGATGCTGTTGGGGCAGGGTATCCCCCAAAGGAGAGGTTCTTTCACCAATATTATTCCTAGCATATATAAATGACATTATGGAAAATTTTCCAGCCAGAGTACACACATCCTCCTTTGCAGATGACCTAGCCATATGGACATCTGAAGAATATATTAGTACAGCTAACAGCAGAAAACAGCGAGCTTTATTAATGCTAGAGGACTGGTCAAAATCATGGCTAGTGAAGATAAGTGAGGAGAAAACAACAAGCACAGTGTTCTCCCTCTCAAATAAAACTCAGCAACCTAAGCTGGTATTGAATGGAAAAATATTGTGCCATGAAGAAAATCCAAACTATCTAGGAGTCACCTTTGATCGTCACCTGACAACGAAGACACAGGTTGTGAAAAATCGAACAAGAGCAAGGAAAAAAATGGCAGTCATGAAAAGGCTTGCTGGTACAACATGGGGAGCAGATGGGAAAGTTCTCAAGAAATTGTATACTGGATGGGTGAGGCCAGTATTGGAATATGGCATCGCATCATGGGCAATAGCAGTTAATTAAAACTTAAACAGAATAAGTAGAGTCTAAAATCAAGGAATGCGGATCATAACTGGAAGCCTGAAGACAACGCCTATTAACAAACTAGAAAAGATCACCTGTTTACAACCAATGCAGGATAGAAGAGATAGTAGAGCCCATCAACAAGCAGAACAATTTAGAAGATTGACAGACCACCCCATGTGTAAAACGTTTAATGGTTTTGGAAAGGGAAGACTTATGCATAGCAACTTTGTAGAAACTGCAAAACCAAAGATTAAGCAGATCCCATATTTAACACATCAACAGTCAAACCCAATTACAATGCACACAAGTCCCCAGCTTGGAGACAGCAGCAACTGCCTGAGATGATAGAAAGCATTCCAGGTATTGAGAAAAAGAACACTCAGAATGAAACAGAAAGAAGAAAAATCGCCCTAAACTACACAAAAGAACATTACCCAAGCAGCAATTGGACCCATGCATATACTGATGGATCAGATGAAAATTCAATAGAAAATAGAGGAGAAGGAATTCTCCTAAAGTTAAAAAGTGGAGTGGGAAAAAAAACACAGTCAGTGGCAACTGGCCAATTTTCAAGTAACTTCAAAGCAGAGGTAGAGGCTTTGAAAACTGCAGCAGAAATGCTCTTGATGGAGGAAAATAAAGAGAAGCAAATAGCTGTCTTCACAGATGCAAAGTCAGCTGTCTCAATACCGAAGAGCAAAAATGGCACAGAACTAGCAGACCAAAGAGCAGCACTCCATGACAACTCACCCACTATTATATATTAATAACCTCAAAAAAGGGGTGGGCATAGTCTGGTCTATTTAGAGGGGTTGTTTTACCACCTATTGATGGCAAAACCTCACACAAATATAAAAATGGAAGAAATGGAACAGGCAGTGAATACCCTAACAAAGAAGAAATCACCAGGAAAGGGTGGAATCACAAATGAAAGCTAATAGGACTAGGCACTAAAGCAAAAAAAAAGAAACTACGAGCAGTCCTAAATTACAGCTTGAAGAGAGGAATAATGTCACAGGCTTGGAAGGAAGCTATACTAATACCAGTCCCAAAGAAAGGAAAAGACCTGGAAGAACCAATTAGCTATTGACCTATCAGTTTACTTAGCTGTGTAGGAAAATTAACGGAACACATTATCATTGGCAGGCTAACATGGCATTTGGAAGAAAACCAACTCTTAACACCACACTAAGCAGGATTCAGAAAGTACAGATCCAATGAAGATCAATTAACCTATATAGCTCAGGAAATAGTGGATGCCTTCCAAGAGAAAAAGCACACACTAGCGGTCTGGATAGATTTAGATAAAGCATTTGATAAAGTATGGAAGGAAGGACTGAAAGTAAAACTGCTAAAAATGCGTGTTTGTGGGAAAATGTACAAATGGATCAGCCATTACTTTAAGAACAGAACTGCCAGGACAAACGTACACGGACAAACCAGCAAAAAGATGTTGTTGGAGCAGGGTGTCCCCCAAGGAGAAGTTCTTTCACCAATATTATTCCTAGCATATATAAATGACATCACTGAAAATTTCACAGCCAGATTACAAACATCCTCCTTTGCAGATTGACCTAGCCATATGGACATCTGAAGAATATATTAATACAGCTAACAGCAGAAAACAGCGAGCTTTATTAATGCTAGAGGACTGGTCAAAATCATGGCTAGTGAAGATAAGTGAGGAGGAAACAACATGCACAGTGTTCTCCCTCTCAAATAAAACTGAGTACCCTAATTGGGTATTGAATGAAATAATATTGCGCCATGAAAAAAACCCAAACTATCTAGGAGTCACCTTTGATTGTCACCTGACATGGAAGACACAGGTTGTGAAAAATCGAACAAGAGCAAGGAAAAGAATGGCAGTCATAAAAAGGCTTGCTGGTACAACATGGGGAGCAGATGAGAAAGTTCTCAAGAAGTTGTATACTGGATGGGTGAGGCCAGTATTGGAATATGGCATCGCATCATGGGCAATAGCAGCTAATTAAAACTTAAACAAAATAAGTAGAGTATACAATCAAGGAATACGGATCATAACTGGAAACCTGAAGACAACGCCTATTAACAAACTAGAGAAGATCACGTATTTACAACCAATGCAGGATAGAAGAGATAGTAGAGCCCATCAACAAGCAGAAAAATTTAGAAGATTGACAGATCACCCCATGCATAAAAGTTTTAATGGCTTTGGAAAGGGAAGACTTATGCATAGCAACTTTGTAGAGGATATGATTCCGTCGCCCTGCCACTGAGTGAGTGCGTGGCGCGACACTGTGAGCTGTGAGTTTCACGTTAAATGCTTTTACATCTGTTCACGGTTGTCTGTAGTGTGAACTGCATGTTCGGAACGATGGCGGCCGGCTGTTGCTGGTTTGACTGGTTTGCCTTTTCGGTCTCACGAGTGCATTTTTCAGGAGATTCCTGGGAGTCGCCACTGGACCTACGAAGTTTGTGCTTTGTGCGGCACTTTCGCCGGGTTTTCCTGCGGAAAGAGACCGAACCATATGGGATAAAACCCGGGTCAATGAAGTCTTTCTGGTGACTGCCGTTTCCATCGTCGATGAACTGTATTTTTCATGGAGGTCTTTTGTGTTGGCATTCTGTAGGCGGCATTATGCACAGCGTACCTGTGCGGGCTGTTGGCTTGCCGATACTCCTGTCTATTCCATTGTTCACATTGGGCAGTGAAGAACATTTTCTGTGGTATTCACTGGCACAGGAACGGAGCAATATGGGGACGACCCGTTGCCGTGATGTTGGAACCACGACTAACTAACTAACTAACTTTGTGGAAACTGCAAAATGAAAGATTAGGGCAGATCTTATACTTAACATATCAACAGTCAAACCCATTTACAATGCACACAAGTTCCCAGCTTGGAGACAGCAGCAACTGCCTGAGATGATAGAAAACATTCCTGGTATTGAGAAAAAGAACACTCAGAATGAAACAGAAAGATGAAAAATCGCCCTAAACTACACATAAGAACATTACCCAAGTAGCAATTGGACCCATGCATATACAGAGGATCAGACGAAAATTCAATAGAAAATGGAGGAGGAGGAATTCTCCTAAAGTTAAAAAATGGGTGGGGAAAAAACACAGTCAGTGGCAACTGGACAATTTTCAAGTAACTTCAAAGCAGAGGTAGAGGCTTTGAAAACTGCAGCAGAAATGCTCTTGATGGAGGAAAATAAAGAGAAGCAAATAGCGATCTTCACAGATGCAAAGTCAGCTGTCTCAATACTGAAAACACTCTATGGACTGTCAGAAATAAAAAAAAAGTTGTAATACAGTGGATCCCATCACATTGCGGTATACCTGGAAATGAAGAGGTTGACAGACATTCAAAAGAGGGTGGACGGCTACTTCAGCCTGACATAGACATTGCCTATAATGAGGTACAGAGGTTTATAAAAAGCACTTATAGAACCAAATGGGAATCAGAGCATCCTGGCCACCAGAAAGATACTGCATATTATAAACTCGACCAAAGATAATAAGTAGCAATCTTTAAATTCCGCACAGGACATAACAGGCTGAAATACCACTTGTTCAATAAACTAAAGATAGGAGATACCGATGAATGTAATTGTGGAACTGGTAAAATGACAGCTAAACATTTGCTGCAGGAGTGCCCAATATATGCAGAACAGAGAAAGATATTTTGGCCCACACCTGCTTCATTTGAGGATAAGCTCTATGGAGATATCAGCAAGCTCAAGTTGACTGCAGCTTACTTTAATGACATTCAGGTTGACATCTAAAGGTGCATGAAGAAGTACTTTGACTGTCACACTTCATACCACAGGTATGTCGGTAGAAAAATCGTCCCCGAGGCATGAAATGGAATATTGCTTGGATAGCAAATCCATTACGTGGAAAGTCTGAATGAAAAGCTCTCCGTGTGGGCATCATTAAAGGTGGAAAAAGCATCCCAGTGGCACGAAATGGAATATTGCTTGGATCGAAAGCTCACTGTGTGGATGTCATCTGCAGGCTGCATTTTTATGGTTTCCGGAGGAACAGCCTATAGTGAACGGAAGGCCCAATATACGGAAGTGAGGCTAAGCAGCCATGTGCAGGTCGTGACGATTCCTTGGGTGAGCCCAGTATCAGTGCGCTGTGTGTCGGCTCTGCAATTATGGAAGCCTCCTTGGATGTTGGGGAATGCCCATGGTCTGCCCCTTCTTTTCCTTAAGGGCTAAAAGGGATGTCTTCAGCTGTTCTAAGTGGGCCAGCTGGGATGGAGGATAACATCACAACAGTGAGAGTCAAACGTCCTACGAAAACCCCCGGGAAAATTAACCCGGTCAAAAAATGCCCGCGGAAGTTGGATGTGTCGGCCTAACGGCGCAAGAATGCAGCTCTTCTGTAAACAGGCACAAAGCAATCATGCCCGAAAAAAACTCTGGATGAACGCAGAAGAAGAAGACTGCAACATCCTCTAAAGCAGTGTTTCCCAACGTGGGGCCCACGCCCCACAGGGGGGCAATTTGACTGTTAAGGGGGGCAATTCGAAAATGGAAGAAATCGGCTGAATATAACAAAACGGGGGAGACTTGAGACTGAAGTTAACTAAATTGGAACCTGACATAAGATCTCTTTGCAGCAAGCATCAAGCGCAAGGATCTCACTAAATTTAAATAATAAATAATTACTAATAATTAAAATAATATAGAAAAATCTTTCATTAAAATTATTTTGTACTTGAATTTCAGTTCTCCATTATATGTTTTGAAAATTTACTTACTGTGTTTGCTCAATAATTACCTAGTGATTTCTTCCTAAAACCTATCATTCAAGTTTCTTTAGTGAACATTTCAATTTTTGAATATTAAAAATAATGTATATGTTGGGGGGGGGGGGGGGGGGAATGGGGCGGGGGAGGGGGGCAATATGAATTTTAGAAAGGCTTAAGTGGGGCATGGCACAAAAAAGGTTGGGAAACACTGCTCTAAAGGATATTCAACTAACTGTTACTTTATATTGCATTTAATCTTACCTTGACCTACACAGACCTCAGGTTGTTCTATCTTGACACTTGATGTTAGTTTATTCTCCATCTTATGTCTATAGTCAGTCTGAAAGGATTTGTAAGTTACATTTGTATGCAAACATAAACTATATAAATGAATTTGATATTTTGGTTTTCAAGATGATTAATAATACATCATTTTGTATGATTACTTCAAGACATGACATCTGATATGTTATTTTTCAAGTCCTGTTTAAGAATTTGAGTTTGGGCATCTACCACAGTGTAATGATATTGGTTTATCATGACAAAAGTAACAACAATACATCACAGCTTTATGGAAAATTCTTATCACCTGTGTCACATATTACACACACATTAAAGTTGATACAATATTTATAGCGGCAGCAATTCTTTGTTGTATCTATTTTCCCCCTTCCCTACATCCAATAATGAATAAAGAGCCTTCTATTGAAGAGAAAAACAAGACAATGTTCCATTTAAACTGTGATATAAGGGCAAGAATTTTACTTTGTGAGCTTCAAACATGAAATTTGTGAGCATGCCTGCATTTGACAATTAGGTACATTTGGTCCCAATATTGTCTTCTTGTGCATTGAAGCTTGATGATCTGGACTTCATTATTCGTCGCCCATAGAGATAAAAAAGAGGAGTACAACAGGGATGTGTGTTGTCCCCAAGCCTGTTCAACCTATACTAGAACATAATGTTTAAACAAGTCAAACTGCCAGGACTTAACATCAATGGAAGAATCATAAACAATCTTAGGTATGATGACGATACTGTGTTACTAGCAGAAAGCAAGCAAGAGTTACAAAACCTAGTGGAACATGTAAACAGGTACAGTGAAGAATGTTGCTTAGATATTTACACCCAAAAATGAAAACTGTGATCATTAGCAGTGGAAAGGAAAGGTCATCAATGAACATCACAATAAATGGGGAGATACTAGAACAAGTAACAAGTTTCTCCTATCTTGGACATGTCATAACAGATGATGGCAGAAGTGAAGTACAAATCAGAAATAGAATAGGAATGGCCAAATATGATGTAGTTAAAATATTCAACATTACCAAACTTATATGTGTTTTAGTCCAACATTCAACATAAATATGCCGTCATGTTTCCAACAACTGCTGAAGTTAATACAAAAACTCAGATACACTCTCAAATGGTCAATATGTGTACATGCGCACACATGCTTATGTCATCACAATCACAATAGCACACACATGCATTTGCTATTTAAATGTCAGCTTACATCATATTTTTTGCATGAGAAATCTTCATCTCCTTTAAGCGCAGTTGGATGTAACACTTGAATTTATTTTTAAAAAACAGCAGTCATCCTGATAATTTCTGAAGTATCATGGTGTGTCTATAAATAGAATTTGTATAGGTCAAAGTAATTTTCCCTGTTCTGCATATGTTGGACGCTCTTGCAGCAAATATTTACTTAGCTATCATGTTCCCAATTCCACAGCTACACTCCTGTCCCTAGCTTGTTGAACAAGTGGTGTCTCAGTCTGTTTTGTGCTGTGCAAAATATTATGTTTTCTTTGCTCCATTCTTTTACATTCAGGAGAATTCTCCTTCCTCCATTTCCTGTTGAGTTTTCTATTTAGGTCTGTATTTCTTCTACATCTTTTCTTCTCTCCCTCTCTCTCACAAGTAGAAAACACATACACACTAATTTGATGCCCTCGGCCAAGTTGGTTATATCAATAATCTTTCTGATACCCTAAATGCATACATTTTTACTTAGTTCTTGTTCTTCTTTTCATCCTCCTCCTCATCATCGTCCTCCACCTCCTCCTTTGTTCAAAAGTGATGTAATCACTTACATGGATGGCTATGTGCTAAGAGGCAAAAGAAGTGCCTGGGGATTCATAGTAAAGGCTAATGGACAGTGTTTAATGCAGGAGAGTCTGGCATATGATACTACAAAATCTAATGTGAAAATGGAGGTAAAAGTAGTTACTGCAGTGTTCCGCTGGCTGAAAAATAGACAGCACACACATGCTGTGATTGTAACGGGCTCACAGAGCATGCTGAGCAGGGTGAAGACAGGTATGCTTTATGCAGAGTGGAATGTCAATTAGAAAATCAAAGACAGGACATATACGTTGGATCACAACCTCCCCCCTTCCCCTCTCCTTCCCTTTTCCATCCCATCATGCTGGTCGGTTGGGAAATGAGCAATCGGACAAAGCTGACTGCATCTTCACCTCTGGTTGAGGTATTGGTGCATGGTAAAACAGATGTAGTAAGGGTCTTTTGGGATCATTTATATAGTGTGAAGGGTGTCAGGTCTTAGTCAGATATGACTGAGCTACCGTATAACAGTAGACGGTACTACCTGCTTTCTGTTAGCGCCGAACGTTGGGCGGCACTTACCAAACCCAACACCCCATATTGTGCCAACGGCTTCGGGCGGAAGATCGCAATTGGGAGGGTACAAGCCTTACCCTGGTGCGAGGAAATGCAACCTAAAGACAAAATGTCATGGCAGGGCAGACCAGGTCCTAAACCTTCGTTGGCGCGGCTGGTCTAGGATCGAAGCTCTGATAGGCGGACAGTTAGAGCATTGCTTTGCTGATCCGGCAGCTTCTGCAGCTTGTCTTGTTCCAGATGTAGGGGTGTTACCTTTCCTCTGGAGTGAACTAAGCAGGCCGAGAGAGGGATCACGCTGCATGGGCAACACATGATCTCTATATTTTAGCCCAGGTTTGTGCTATGGAGAGGCAATAACTCCATCCCTGGTCTTAACTGGTCTCGGAATCAAAGCGAGAGGCAACTGTTACGGGTTATAAGTCCCTGTCAATTGGCGTAGACATGGGGCATCACGCATTGCGTCTGATGGTGGGAGACACCTACAGGTGTCACTGGTCAGCTACCGCCCGCCCCAGGCTGGGCAGCCTCCGGCCAATTAGGTGCTGATCCGCCACAGCCTGCCTGCTTCATTGGGTGCTTGTGGCTAGGACAAAATCTGAACCGCAGGATGTAAAACCAATGCATCAGGTACAAATAAAAATAGAAATCTCAAGCTACGGCTTGCAACCTGGAACGTGAGAACCATGTGTCCAGGATCTTCCACTGACTTGATCAATATTGACGATGTGAGAAAAACGGCTGTGATTGATGCCGAACTCAATCGCCTTAACATTGATATTGCTGGCCTGCAGGATACTCGCCTCGCTGAGGAAGGGTCACTCAGGGAAAACAATTACACCTTTTTTTGGAAGGGTTGAGGGCAGGCAGAAAAAAGGCAACACGGTGTGGGCTTTGTAGTAAAGAATTCGCTACTGGGAATGATTGAAGTTCCAGTAGGAGGAAATTAAAGACTATTATCCCTGCGCTTGGCAACCTCTTGTGGTTTTGCCACCATTATTACTTCATATGCACCGACACTCGATTCTTCTGATGATGTGAAGGATTCGTTCTATGAGGAGTTAGACTCCGTGATCAAGGCAGTTCCAAAATCTGACTACATTTACATGCTCGGTGATTTCAGTGCTCGTGTGGACAAGGACTCGTGTTCATGGCCAGTGTGCCTTGGAAAATACAACATCGGTTGCATGAATGAAAATAGGCAAAGGCTGCTGGAGCATTGCACTAGTAATGACCCATGTATTACAAACTCCTTTTTTAAAACAAAAGAGCTGCATAAGGTCACATGGAAACATCCAAGATCCAGCCAATGGCACCAGCTGGACTTCATCATCACACGGAGACAATATCTGAACCATATATCATTGACTCGAAGTTACCACAGTGCTGACTGTGATACGGAACATTCTTTGGTTGTTGCAAGGGTTAGACTGAGACCAAAGAGATTCTACACAGCTAAACACAAATCTAGCCCCAGGATTAATATTATTAACACTCACGATCCTGAAAAGTGCTTTCAGTTTCAACAGCAACTTGAAGACGCTTTCACTGATACACCAGAATATTGTACAGTAAATTAAAAGTGGGGTCAACTTAAGGAAACTCTTTATAAAACTGCTGTAGGGGTTTACGGCACTGTGGATCATAAGAAGCAGGACTTGTTTGCGGCAATCAGCGAGACTCTGCAGCCCTTGATTGATAAGAAGAAGATAGCTCTCTTAAGAAACAAGGAAAGACCAACGCCTAACACTCTGAGTGAGCTAAGGCAAGCTATGAAGGATGTGCAAAAGGCTGCCAGGCAGTGTGCAAATGATTATTGAATCAAGTTATGTGAGTCCATTCAAATCGCAAGTGATAAGGGAAACATAAGAAGCGTGTATGAAGGAATAAAGAAAGCCTGTGGTCCAGTGATCAAAAGAAGTGCACCATTGAAAACCTTGACTGGAGAAATCATAACTGATAAGAAACAGCAGATGGACAGATGGGTAGAGCACTATTTGGAGCTTTACTCAAGTGAGACCAAACTAGCGGATGATGTCCTCAACGCCATAGAGGCTCTACCAACTCTTGACCACCTAGACACACTTCCCACCATAACAGAAGTTAAGTGTGCTATAAATGAACTTGCATCTGGCAAGGCTCCAGGTAAGGATGGGATTCGAGTACAGTTATCAGGAGTGGGCAAGACTCTCACTCTACAGATCCACCAGCTAATAGAGCTATGCTGGCGAGAAGGACAAGTCCCACAGGATTTCACAGATTCAAGCATCATAACACTGTACAAGAACAAGGGCGATCGGAGCGACTGCAACAACTATAGGGGTATCTCACTTCTGTGTATTGTTGGAAAAGTATTTGCCAGAATTGTTCTGTGCAGACTTCAAGTCTTAGGAGATCAAGTCTACACCGAATCACAGTGTGGCTTTTGACAGAACCGGTCTACCATTGATATGATATTCTCATTGCGACAAATTCAAGAAAAATGCCGTAAACAGAATCAACCTCTGTTTATTGCCTTCATCGACCTCACAAAGGCATTTGATTTGGTCAGTCGTGAGGGTCTGTTCAAGGGACTAAAGAAGATTGGCTGCCCACAACTCTTCTGTCCATTGTGGAATCGTTCCACACAGGCATGAAGTTTGATGGTGCAACTTCTGAAGAGTTTGAAATCAAGAGTGGAGTTAAGCAAGGTTGTGTACTAGCTCCCACCATCTTTGGAATATAATTTTCACTTCTACTGAAATATGCATTTCGTGATCAGGATGGTGGTATATACATTCACTCACGCTCAGATGGCGGCCTCTACAATGCTCAGAGATTGAAGACCAAGACCAAAATTAGGAGGGTACTGATCAGAGAGTTACTTTTTGCTGATGATGCTGCAGTTACGACCCACTCTGAGGAAGAATTGCAATGTCTACTATCTTCATTCTCCAATGCTTGTTCTGAATTTGGTTTAACAATTAGCAAAAAGAAGACACAGATTATGTCACAATGTGCACATGGGGTACCATCAATCTTTATTGACGACGCCGAACTAGAGATGGTAGACCATTTTACATATCTAGGAACAGTGGTAAATAGCAAATTTTCACTAGATCAGGAGATCAACATCCGGATTGGTAAGGCAGCAAAAACAATGAACAGGTTAAGAAAAAGAGTCTGGGAGAACAGGAAGCTTACTGCCAAAACAAAAGTCCTTGTCTATCAAGCCTGTGCCCTTAGTACTCTTCTTTATGGCAGTGAAACCTGGACAACTTACTCACACCAAGAGAAACGTTTAAACAGCTTTCATATGCGGTGTCTGCGAAGAATTCTTTGTATTAAGTGGCAAGACAAAATCACAAATACTGAAGTATTGGAAAGATCAGGTTGTGTGACGGTTTATTCCATGCTCAGTCTTCATAGACTTAGATGGATAGGACATCTTAGGAGGATGGATGATGGTAGAATATCAAAGGACATCTTTTTTGGTGAATTACAGATGGGTAAGAGATCTCAGGGTCGGCCTCTACTACGATACAAAGATGTGTGTAAACGGGACATGATTGATACAGGCATTGATATAGCACATTGGGAGCAAGTCGCCACTGAACGTGTTGCATGGAGGGCAAACATCAGAAATTGAATATAGACAAAGGAGAAAATTATTGCAGATAAGTCACACGCCGAGCGTGTGAGACGTAAGATGGTGCATGATGGTGGAAATGACCACGTGTTCATATGCACCCACTGTGAACGGACATTTACAGCGCGAATTGGCTTCATCAGTCACATTCGCTACCGTCATAGGTAAAACTTATTATGCCTTTTTAAAGCACAAACTATCGTCTGTCAAGATGGCAAGGTGCCAATGATATAGTGTGAAAGAACAGATACATCAACATTGCATGAGAAGAATGGTGCGACAGGAAGTGATCAGAGATAATGGCATATATTCAGTTCTCTGAGGAAAGACCTGGTGGACATATTAATACTGGGACTCTTTGCTGGTTGTTAAAGATGAGGACAGGGCGCATATAAGAAATAACCAGCATGCTGTGATGTCGGTTCTTGTCTCAACTCAACTAAACATCATCTACGCTCATATTTCAAAGAAATTGCGTCACACATAGTTATGTATTCCAAAGGTCTGTGTGTCCAACATAGGGATGCATTTGTGTTAGGTTTTCTTCTTCTATATCTTCTATAACAGTAGACGGTACTACCTGGTTTCTGTTAGCGCCGAACGTTGGGCGGCGCTTACCAAACCCGACACCCCACATTGTGCCAACGGCTTCGGGCGGAAGAGCGCAATTGGGAGGGTACAAGCCTTACCCTGGTGCGAGGAAATGCAAGCTAAAGACAAAATTGTCATGGCAGGGCAGACCAGGCCCTAAGCCTTGGTTGGCGACTGGTCTAGGATCGAAGCTCCGACAGGCGGACAGTTAGAGCATTGCTTTGCTGATCCGGCAGCTTCTGCAGCTTGTCTTGTTCCAGATGTAGGGGTGTTACCTTTCCTCTGGAGTGAACTAGGCAGGCCGAGAGAGGGATCATGCTGCATGGGCAACACATGATCTCTATATTTTAGCCCAGGCTTTGTGCTATGGAGAGGCAATAACTCCATCCCTGGTCTTAACTGGTCTCGGAATCAAAGCGAGAGGCAACTGTTACGGGTTATAAGTCCTTGTCAGTTGGCGTAGACATGGGGCGCCACGCGTTGCCTCTGACGGTGGGAGACACCTATAGGTGTCACTGATCAGCTACCGCCCGCCTCAAGCTGGGCAGCCCCCAGCCAATTGGGTGCTGATCCGCCACAGCCTGCCTGCTTCAATGGGTGCTTGGGGCTAGGACAAAATCTGAATCGCAGGCTGTAAAACCAATGCACCAGGTACAAACAAAAATATAAATAGAAACCTCAAGCTACGGCTTGCAACCTGGAACGTGAGAACCATGTGTCCAGGATTTTCCACTGACTTGACCAATATTGACGATGTGAGAAAAACGGCTGTGATTGATGCCGAACTCAATCGTCTTAACATTGATATTGCTGGCCTGCAGGAGACTCGCCTCGCTGAGGAAGGGTCACTCAGGGAAAACAACTACACCTTTTTCTGGAGGGGTAAAGGGCAGGCGGAAAGGAGGCAACACGGTGTGGGCTTTGCAGTGAAGAATTCGCTACTGGGAATGATTGAAATTCCAGCAGGAGGAAATGAAAGACTATTATCCCTGCGCTTGGCAACCTCTTGTGGGTTTGCCACCATTATTACTGCATATGCACCGACACTCGATTCCTCTGATGATGTGAAGGATTTGTTCTATGAGGAGTTAGACTCTGTGATCAAGGCAGTTCCAAAATCCGACTACATTTATATGCTCGGTGATTTCAATGCTCGTGTGGGCAAGGACTCGAGTTCATGGCCAGTGTGCCTTGGAAAATACAACATCGGTCGCATGAATGAAAATGGGCAAAGGCTGCTGGAGCATTGCACCAGTAATGACCTATGTATTACAAACTCTTTTTTTAAAACAAAAGAGATGCATAAGGTCACATGGAAACATCCAAGATCCGGCCATTGGCACCAGCTGGACTTCATCATCACACGGAGACAACATCTGAACCATATATCATTGACTCGTAGTTACCACAGTGCTGACTGTGATACAGATCATTCTTTGGTTGTTGCAAGGGTTAGACTGAGACCAAAGAGAATCTACACAGCTAAACACAAATCTAGCCCCAGGATTAATATTATTAACACTCATGATCCTGAAAAGTGCTTTCAGTTTCAACAGCAACTTGAAGACGCTTTCACTGATACACCAGAAAATTGTACAGTAAATGATAAATGGAATAAACTTAAGGAAACTCTTTGTAAAACTGCCGTAAAGGTTTACGGCACTGTGGATCATAAGAGGCAGGACTGGTTTGCGGCCAACAGCGAGACTCTGCAGCCCTTGATTGATAAGAAGAAGAAAGCTCTCTTAAGAAACAAGGAAAGACCAACGCGTAACACTCTGAGTGAGCTAAGGCAAGCTAGGAAGGATGTGCAAAAGGCTGCCAGGCAGAGTGCAAATGATTATTGGATCAAGTTATGTGAGTCCATTCAAATCGCAAGTGATAAGGGAGACATAAGAAGCATGTATGAAGGAATAAAGAAAGCCTGTGGTCCAGTGATCAAAAGAAGTGCACCATTGAAAACCTTGACTGGAGAAGTCATCACTGATAAGAAACAGCAGATGGACAGATGGGTAGAGCACTATTTGGAGCTTTACTCAAGTGAGACCAAACTAGCGGATAATGCCCTCAACGCCATAGAGGCTCTACCAACTCTTGACCACCTGGACACACTTCCCACCATAACAGAAGTTAAGTGTGCTATAAATGAACTTGCATCTGGCAAGGCTCCAGGTAAGGATGGGATTCCAATAGAGGTTATCAGGAGTGGGCAAGACACACTCACTATACAGATCCACCAGCTAATAGAGCTATGCTGGCGTGAAGGACAAGTCCCACAGGATTTCAAAGATTCAAGCATCATAACACTGTACAAGAACAAGGGCGATCGGAGCGACTGCAACAACTATAGGGGTATCTCACTTCTGTGTATTGTTGGAAAAGTATTTGCCAGAATTGTTCTGCGCAGACTTCAAGTCCTAGGAGATCAAGTCTACCCCGAATCACAGTGTGGCTTTCGACAGAACCGGTCTACCACTGATATGATATTCTCATTGCGACAAATGCAAGAAAAATGCCGTGAACAGAATCAACCACTGTTTATTGCCTTCATCGACCTCACAAAGGCATTTGATTTGGTCAGTCGTGAGGGTCTGTTCAAAGCACTAAAGAAGATTGGCTGCCCACCAACTCTTCTGTCCATTGTGGAATCGTTCCACACAGGCATGAAGGGTATAATCAAGTTTGATGGTGCAACTTCTGAAGAATTTGAAATCAAGAGTGGAGTTAAGCAAGGTTGTGTACTAGCTCCCACCCTCTTTGGAATATACTTTTCACTTCTACTTAAATATGCATTTCGTGATCAGGATGGTGGTATATACATTCACTCACGCTCAGATGGCGGCCTCTACAATGCTCAGAGATTGAAGGCTAAGACCAAAATTAGGAGGGTACTGATCAGAGAGTTGCTTTTTGCAGATGATGCTGCAGTTACGACCCACTCTGAGGAAGAATTGCAATGTCTACTATCTGCATTCTCCAATGCTTGTTCTGAATTTGGTTTAACAATTAGCAAAAAGAAGACACAGATTATGTCACAAGGTGCACATGGGGTACCATCAATCTTTATTGACGACGCCGAACTAGAGATAGTAGACCATTTTACATATCTAGGATCGGTGGTAAATAGCAAATTATCCCTAGATCAGGAAATCAACATCCGGATTGGTAAGGCAGCAACAACAATGAACAGGTTAAGAAAAAGAGTCTGGGAGAACAGGAAGCTTACTGCCAAAACAAAAGTCCTTGTCTATCAAGCCTGTGTCCTTAGTACTCTTCTCTATGGCAGTGAAACCTGGACAACTTACTCACACCAAGAGAACAATTTAAACAGCTTTCATATGCGGTGTCTGCGAAGAATTCTTGGTATTAAGTGGCAAGACAAAATCACAAATACTGAAGTATTGGAAAGATCAGGTTGTGTGACAGTTTATTCCATGCTCAGTCTTCGTAGACTTAGATGGATAGGACATCTTAGGCGGATGGATGATGGTAGAATACCAAAGGATATCTTTTTTGGTGAATTACAGATGGGTAAGAGATCTCAGGGTCGGCCTCTACTACGATACAAAGATGTGTGTAAGCGGGACATGATTGATACAGGCATTGATAATGCACATTGGGAGCAAGTCGCCGCTGAACGTGTTGCATGGAGGGCAAATATCAGAAATGGAATAAAGTCAAAGGAGAAAATTATTGCAGAAAAGTCACACACCAAGCGTTTGAGACGTAAGATGGTGCATGATGGTGGAAATGACCACGTGTTCACATGCACCCACTGTGAACGGACATTTACAGCGCAAATTGGTCTTATCAGTCACACTCGCTACCGCCATAGTTAAAAGTTATTATGCCTTTTTAAAGCACAAACTATCGTCTGTCAAGACGGCAAGGTGCCAATGTGTGTCTTCTTCTATACAGATTCCATCCAAGGTAACGGGCTCATTCTACTCGTAGTTTTATAATTGCTGCTTACAAACCTCATGGCCTCAGCAAAGGTTATGTCTATATCAGGCTGAGGTAGTCTCACACGTTCTTTTACCAGTTATAAGCCTATTCATTTCCACGTATAATGCAAACTGATGAGATCCTTTGTATTATGTGGCTTTTAGATTTGCTAGTTCTGTGATACCTCAATGTTTGTTTCTCATACATTTACTAGTTCTGTGATGCCTCGGTGTTTGTTTCAGGCAGACTGACTAGTTCTGTGATGCCTTAATGTTTGTTTCGTAGTCAATCCTGAACTAGAGTATTCTTTGTGAAAGTTTGAAAAACCTGCTATTGTTGAAGTTATTGTAAAGTGTTCAAGGAGTGGTCGCACCCTTCCAGTAGGTAGCTTCTTGTGAACTGCCTTGTCAGCTTTACCGTGATGTAGCTAGCAATTATGTCTCTCTCAATGATTCCCATTCTCTGCCTTGATTTAGTTCCACAAGACCCCTAGTTAGAACCTACTGTGGGTCTGTGAAGTTTTAGGACAATCACATTATTCAGACCTTAGAAACACAAAGATAAGACAGCCTGGTGATTGTTGAGTGAGGATCTGTGTTTGAATAGGGATAAACAGCAGAAGAAGAACATAGTAGTCATTGCCACAGCCACTCTCAGCTTACTTGATGAAGAATACCCACAGAACCTTTTCATCCGAGTCTACACAGATGGGTCAGCACAAAATGCTGTTCGAAATGGAGGAGTGGGAGTGTTCATAGAATACCCAAACAATACTAGGAACACGACCAGAATACCAACAGGAAAGTACTGCGATAACTATGATGCTGAAATTGAAGCAATCAAGATAACAACATATAAATTACTAAACACCAGCCATGGTACACAACCTGTCGTGCTATTGACAGATGCACAATCAGTACTTGAGGCGCTCCTGTCTGGGAAATTTCCAGTACTAAGGACACTACTTTCTGAACTTAGTAGTCAGCATAAGGTCACCATACAGTAGATACCATCTCACTGTGGAGTACCCGGACACGAGAGAGCTGATCGATTAGCTAAGGAGCAGACGAAGAACAGCCTGATGTGCCAATTACATACCACCAAAAGAAAAGAATTATCAAATCAGTCAGAAAGCCACCAAAACCTGCTCAAGATGGCTATCACATTATGGACAGACCAGAACAAGTCATTATTCTGCGCCTCAGAACAGGACACAAGAGATAACACAACCATATGTATACAAAATTCAAGTTGGGTGAATCAGCCATGTGTACCTGTGGATTGGCGTCGCAGACAGCAGAGCACATATTCCAAGACTTCCACAATACAACATATCTAGGCACACTCTATGGCCTAGAGAGATGACAGTGGAAGATAAACTCTACAGACCACTGAGTGAACTAACAAAGACAGTTAAATTCATACAAGAGACAAAATTGCAGTTATAGACATATTTCAAGCGAACGAAAGAAGAAGAAGAAGCATATTTGTGTGTGTGAACTTAGCTCTCTCTCTCTCTCTCTCTCTCTCTCTCTCTCTCTCTCTCTCTCTCTCCCCCCGTTTAGCTATATCTCTCTCTCCCCGTATCTCTCTCTTTCTCTCTCTTTCTCTCTCTTTCTCTCTCTCTCTCCGTATCTCTCTCTCTCCCTCCGTATCTCTCTCTCTCTCTTTCTCTCTCTCCCCGTATCTCTCTCTCTATCTCTCCCCCGTATCTCTCTCTTTCTCTCTCTCTCTCCCCGTATCTCTCTCTCTCTTTCTCTCTCTCCCCGTATCTCTCTCTCTCTATCTCTCCAAAAGATCAGCAGACAAAACACACTCCCATCTAAGTCCTTTCACAACTGCCCTGAATTCATTGTCCCCTCCCCCCCCCCTTTTATTTGTTGGGGGGGGGGGGGGGGGGGTTAATGTCTCAGGAGTCTGAGAAGCGGCTGACCGAGTTGCTAGAACGCCGGCCTCTCCCTCGGGAGACCGGGCTCGATCCCTCGGTAAGGTGTGGGATTTTTTTTTCTGCCGGGGGCAAAAAGAAAATTCTAACCTGCACAGTTCGCGGCGACTGCACTAGCCAGGCGGCCTTAATTCCTCAGACTCAAAGACCCCTCTGCCATACACCGCAAGGTACTATATTGGCAGTAAATGACAATGTATCAGGACAAAAGCCGCCTCATGAAGTTTCAAGTCAGATGGTATTCCAATTCGAATTTTCGAAAAAAAAATTCCAAATTCGGTCTCATCTAACCTGCCTCCTCACCTTTGGTTATTGTTGAAAACCGTTGTTTTTTGTGGATATTTTTACACTGTTTCTAGTCTTGTGCGCTCTTACGAGTAAGTCCTATCTCGGACTGGTTATGTAAGCGTTTGTGTCTGTGACGTCAGCTGGGGGATTGGTCGGCGGCTGTCCTTTGTTCCCGCCTCCTCTGGTGGTTTCTTTTGTTAGTAAGGCTCCTGGCTCGTCTGGCTTGACTGGTTGCAGTCTTTAAAAGGACTCTTTCTTTGCCCACGCCTTGCATCGCAGTTCAGCTTGCCTTGCCTTTTCTTCGCAGTAAGCTAGGAAGGAATTGTCTTTTTCGACTGTGCTCCAGTCATCTTCAGGTGTGTCGGAGAGCTCCTCTGGGCTAAAATAATCTACTTGTCAGAATACATATTTCACCTCGAATTGTTTGGACCTCGTGGTTGGACTGCTGGCCTTAGCTTGCGGTTTCTGATTGGTCTGTGGTTTGGCTGCAGCTTGCGTCTTTTTGCCTCCTTTTTTGTGTTAGTTTGTTAGTCGACAGATCATCCTCATTGCACATCGAACCAATTCATTCATTAGCACCTTGCCGTCTTTACAGACGATAGTTTGTGCTTTAAAAAGGCATAATAACTTTTACCAGGGATGGAGTTATTGCCTCTCCATAGTGTCAGGGTCATGAATGTGTGTAAGGACCAATAGCCGAGGTCAAGGACAATAGGAGACACCACGGCTTGGCTGACGGTAGGTCAGGCAAGAAGCCCGTGGACAGACCCACGTGACGGGGCAAGGACGAGAAGGAGGAGAAAGAGTCAGTGTGTGTGAGACAGCGGATAGAGACGAACGTATTGAGAATAGCGAGAGATAGAACGATCGAACGATAGTGCTGTGGCAGATAGATGAGATGGACGTTGTGTATTGATATTCGAGGAATGTACTAGCTGTGATATGTGCGGGATGATGTGAGACTGTGATTGCGAATGGTCAGAAGGGCGACAGTGTGTAAATATCGCCCAGGTGCATGTGAGCGAGCGTTTGGCCGCCTGGGTCGAATGATAGCTCAATAGTAAGCGTGAGCTAAAGGTGTATTGAGACAAGGTGTGCTCTAAACGATATTATCTTGTAGTATTATGTAATAAAGGTTGTATAGGAGACAGCTCCTGTGAGTTTCCGATTGCAGTCATTGTTATTGGTATATGTGTATTGGATGTTGTAATTTGCCTGTCCAAGTCTAGTGAGCTAAAGTGAAGAGATAGTTAGGACTATGACAGGTACAATGGTGTCAGAAGTACACATGAACTACATACCCACCTAAAAAGACATAGGATAACGTTACACAATCTCCCTATGAAAATATTGTTTCACAGTTATTAACAAAATTAGAACGAAAATAACGTCATTTCTTTCCACAGCAGGTTTCAATTCTACAAAGCGACCGACGTAACCAGAAGAGGTCAACCGTAGCCATCACGAGAACTATTTTCCTGTACATCAAGCGTTCGAGTAAACAGCAGATAAAGATAAGTTGATTACTTTTGATTGCTAATTACCCAAATCTGCATTCCTTTGTTTGCTTGCATGTTTACGATTATAGTTATATTTGAATAGTATCAGCATATAAAATGATGATAAAATAAGAAACAAGTTATATTTGGATTTATTAAAAAATATATATGCTATACTGATATATTAATCAAAAACTTAGAAGTTAAACATAGTTCCATAATGACTTCATATGACGACCTTAAAGAATTAGGATTAGAAAAAGCAAAGAGTATACATCATGTAAATCCCTGGTGCATAAAACAAGTCAAATGTTTGAAAACGTATTTCAAAAATACAGGGACACGACTCCTTCATGAGTTGCTAGACGATGAAAATAGGTATATAAGAAATGATATAATCCGCAGTTGGACACAGGATTTTGAGCAGACAATGCAAAACAACAAAATTCCAAAAAAAAAAAAAAAAAACAGATGGTATGCATGGTATAAAGAATCCTTACCATTAACAACGATTCAACTACAGGAATTTATACCAGATATGTCAAGCGAAGACTATGAATATTATAAAACAAAAATATTTTCATACTATGTAAACCACTTCGACACTCTAAAATTAGAGGTACAAAATCTGAAACCGGCCCCAGACAAGTCGTTTACCCAGTATATACAGGAAATAGAAGACTATTACAAGAAGCTAACATTTGAAATTAGACATACAGACAACAATCAGGAAATAATAAATTTCTTAGTAGTGGAAAAACTTAAAGCAACACTCCCAGCCGAATGCGGAAAATATTTAGAAGAGCACAACAAAGATCCAATCCAACAATTGCTAAAGAAATGTTGCGAATATTACAACCAAATTAAGGACGCAGGGAAGAACACTCCACAAAATAGCACTGTCAGGGCAACTACATCTTCAGCCACTGATTGTCAAAACAAACCACAAAAAACAAAACCAGTACTGTGCAAACATTGTAACAGTCCACATACAGGAAATGCAATGTGCGATAGAAATCTGGCTTATCAAGAATATTTGAACACTATTATAGCACAAAAACTGGGAAAGATCAATCAGAAGAAATATAGAACCAAATGTCATTTTTGTTTTGCTTTTGGTCACAGACGTTTTGAATGTGAAGGGTTGAAACAATTACAAAAAGCAAAAGCAAATGCAGTCACAGACATTACAACAGACACTCCAGCAAATAAACTAGAGAAAGCAAACATCACAGATATGAAAACAAGTATGACAAACACTTCAAATACAGAAGAATAGACTGAGTTTTACCCAACAGACTTCATACCATATTTCAATAATGTTGTTAACATAATGCAGCTTCACTACTTAGCAAAAGATGATAATACTCCACAAGAAAAAAATAAAATGAACAACACATCCAAACTGTCAGTAGGAAAACTAGCATTCCATCAAGGATACATTAATGACACATTATGCTCATGTTTACGTGACACAGGGTCCTGTCTCATCGGTCTTAGGAAGTCTCTAGTCGATCAGAAAGACTATTTAGATCAATACATCTATTGCAGAACTTTTTCGGGAACAATAGAGAAATATCCTACGGCATGGGCCAACATAAAATCACTATTCCTATCAGGCAGAATAATTTGCGCAGTATTAGATAACCCATGCTGTGATTTGTTAATTGGAAACGTAACAAATGTAACAGACCACACAGAGTCCGAAATCCATACCTGGCAGAAAGTTAACACCCAATCAAACGCTGCCATAAACACATCACTCAACAGACAACAAGATGATGAACAGACCAAGGTACCACACCAGCCAACTCAACTACCCTCTCACAACAAGAGAAAACAGAAACTAGTGGTTACCCACAGAGACAAGAATGTACATATGACAAGCAGTTTACAAGTGCTGGAAAAGACCTTAATGCACTATGGTATATGTTATACCTCCTTTTAACTACACACGTGCGAAAGTGCACACAATGGATAATGCTACTCTCACTACTCCTAGTGAATGTAGAACAAATGACTTCACTAACAGTTTTACTCACACATCATCATGGTGCAACACGGATGATATTACTCATGACAAACCAGCTAACAGTGATACTAACATCATTACTGGTGAATCAAATTTTTTTATTGCCACTGGTAATTACTATGTTAAATCAACCCAAACACATACGCATGCTGAACAATGTAAAGCATCAGTCGGTGTATTTACTGACAAAAATCTGCAAGAAAGTGACCTACACACTGAGTAAGGCATATAGAAATTGCATGTGTGTATATAAACGTGCACGATTACATTTCAAAACTATACATGTCATATTATTATTATTTGAACTGATATGTGTATATAATCATGTTACGAGTGCAGGTTTGGAGATAGCACTCAAAATAATCTCAACAGTAAATTTGTAAATCCCCACCTAGCGGAAAATTGGTTTTAAACGTAACCCACTTTATATCCTTAGATCGAGTAACTCCAGAGTTGCCTTGTCTGCTGTACGACTCCAGCGCTATGATACTAGCACACACTCCATTGTATATACCAACATAGAATTTCCATCAGCGGGAAAAGTTTCATCGCCAGAACAGTAAGACTCAACATTTGATTTCAAGCATCTAACAGTGAGTTCTACCCATACTGAGTTTTTTTTTTCCAAAGAACAAATCGAGACAAGTATTTACAGAAACCACATTTTGAAATCAACCAACAACGACAAGAACCCCACAAGTACAGACATCCATTCCCAGTGGCCAGGTGAATAAACCAGAAGCCAACCTACGAACTATGTCAGAAACAGTCACATACAGACGCACCATGGCCACACTCAAGAGTAATGGTACCAAACTCAAGACACGAAAACATAATTTACAAGTGTGAACTCCAGTGATTTGCCAGAACAGACTTGTAAGATTACTCAAACATGGTGTAAATTTATAATACTATATAGAGAAAAGGACAATAGCAATTTGCAGAAAAAGATCACATCGATAATCCAACATTGGAAGGAACAAAGACCAAATAATCAAACATCATAATGAACACTGGACACTGGTGATTTAATTACGTGTGCATAATTTCCACAGGACAAGAACATTATCCGCATAAGTGCATAAAGGCAGGGACAATGAACATTTGATTTTAAAGTTATTAATTGTATGAAATTTAATGTTTAATATTATTATTATAGTATTTTAGATTGTTAGCATGTGATAGTTAGAGATAATTGTAGTATAGCTGAAAAATGTATGATGTGTAATGCTGAGAATCAACGCCTGGCGGTCCCAGTACGTAAATTTTACAAAACTTGCATTCGCGTATGGTGGAGGGCCCGGCGAATGACGCTTAGCAATAGTGTTACAAAACTAATACAACAATATTGTAACACGAATGAGCATACAAATAACGGTATACAAACGGAAGAGATTAAGAATGACTCTCCACGACAGTAAATGAGGTGTGCCCATAAAGGGAAACGAGTCAAGGTCAAACAGAAAAAAGTTTTGAGAGGGACTATTACGTACATGAAGTATATTCGAACCATGACCACAACAGTGACATAGTGTGCTCAGAAACAAAATCGAATAAGGTGCATTAATCAGAGACGAGGGAAACCACGTCTGAATAGAGAGAAAACCTAAGAATGCTGTAAGAGGATATTGTAGCCTTATTACAGGCGTGAATCAATGGATAATCCTTAAACCAGCATAGCCTCAATAACTATGAGGAGAGAGAGAATACACAGTGAATCGATTGTGAAATATGAACATAATGTAATGTCACGGAAGGGGTATTGAAGAATATAACGAAGTGTGGCATGTAGACCCAATCAAAACAATTGCCAGACCACGACAAAACGCCTCATTACTGAGAAAGGGAGAACAACAGTGATAGTTAATCTCGGAAAAGACCAGCGTAATAATGTACGCATACGTATACCAGTGATCATACAGTCCCCTGACAAGATTAAAAAGATCTATCAAGAATAACAACAGAATGTGTCACATTTCTAAAAGAAATTGGTGGTGCGGGGAGAGAGTGTCAGGGTCATGTATGTGTGTAAGGACCAATAGCCGAGGTCAAGGACAATAGGAGACGCCACGGCATGGTTGACGGTAGGTCAGGCAAGAAGCCCGTGGACAGACCCACGTGACGGAGCCAGGACGAGAAGGAGGAGAAAGAGTCAGTGTGTGTGAGACAGCGGATAGAGACGAACGTATTGAGAATAGCGAGAGATAGAACGATCGAACGATAGTGCTGTGGCAGATAGATGAGATGAACGTTGTGTATTGATATTCGAGGAATGTACTAGCTGTGATATGTGCGGGATGATGTGAGACTGTGATTGCGAATGGTCAGAAGGGCGACAGTGTGTAAATATCGTCCAGGTGCATGTGAGCGAGCGTTTGGCCGCCTGGGTCGAATGATAACTCAATAGTAAGCGTGAGCTAAAGGTGTATTGAGACAAGGTGTGCTCTAAACGATATTATCCTGTAATATTATGTAATGAAGGTTGTATAGGAGACAGCTCCTGTGAGTTTCCGATTGCAGTCATTGTTATTGGTATATGTGTATTGGATGTTGTAATTTGCCTGTCCAAGTCCAGTGAGCTAAAGTGAAGAGATAGTTAGGACTATGACACATAGCACAAAGCCTGGGCTAAAATATAGAGATCATGTGTTGCCCATGCAGCATGATCCCTCTCTCGGCCTGCCTAGTTCGCTCCAGAGGAAAGGTAACACCCCTACATCTGGAAAAAGACAATCTGAAGAAGCTGCCGGATCAGCAAAGCAATGCTCTAACTGTCTGCATGTCGGAGCTTCAATCCTAGACCAGCCGCCAACAAGGCTTAGGGCCTGGTCTGCCCTGCCATGACATTTTATCTTTAGGTTTCATTTCCTCGCACCAGGGTAAGGCTTGTACCCTCCCAATTGCGCTATTCCGCCCGAAGCCGTTGGCACAATGTGGGGTGTCGGGTTTGGTAAGCGCCGCCCAACGTTCAGCGCTAACAGAAAGCAGGTAGTACTGTCTACTGTTATAGGGTAGCTCAGTCATATCTGACTAAGACCTGACACAAACGAACCACACACATCGAACCATTCAGTCCATAAGTGCTCGGATCCCCTCAGCAAATTCCGCAGTGTATAGCGGCTAATGACACCAGTTCTGTGTTGGTTTATCAATCTTCTTTAGCTTCCTGCGTAGTGTTCTTGTTTGGCCACCCCTCTTTTGATTTGCTGTTCTCGCAGTCTGACCATGGTTGTAGATTCGCAGTCATCACTTGTTTCTCGCACAAGTCTTACTTCTCGTAGAGCATTCAGAATGTCAGCCTGGTCCATTGTGCGTCCGCCCTCCACCTTAGCCTTACCTGCGAGCTTGTCAGCCCGCTCATTCCCTTGTACTCCCGTATGCCCTGACACGAAGATGAAATTAATCTTTGTAAGCCGAGACAACTCCAGAGACAGCAACCACTCTCTTCGGATCCACCCCATCTCTATCCGCTTGAGCATGCTCATTGAGTCGCTAAGGAAACATGCCCTAGTGAATGCCTGTGTCTCGAATCATGTTATTGTTTTACTTACTGCCATGACTTCCATAGTCAGGGTACTTGTGGTCTAAGCAAAAGCACCAGAGTCCTCCTTCACAATTCTCCCTCCGGCCTGAGCCGTAAAGGCCAATGAGCTTTTCACATGACGGACGACCGACCCATCTGTGTAAATGACAGCATCACCGTCTAGCGAATTCTCGACAATCAACGCTTGTGAGTCGGTGTTACCAACTCTGGTGTCTGTCTCCTCCTTCTTCTTAGCTGACTTGGCTCGTATCTGTGGTGGGCTGTCATGGATCTTCCTTGTAGCAGCTTCAGTAATAACTGTGGTTTCAGGTTCTTTGTTGCAGCTCGCAGGGATAATCTCCACGGTCGTCTTCTTTACAGTTTTAGCGGTTCCCACGCTGCATAACGTCAGTGTCTGTTGTTTCTAGATATTGGCATTGCCACGTGCCATTTTCCTTCCCCGTATCAGGCTTCTTGAACTGTTAGGTCAGGTGGCTTGTCTTGTTAGCGCTTGCAGTTGACGCACGACGCACGATCAGATGGTAGATTTCCGCGCCCAATATATATTTCTGGTTATCCTGAGTTCTTTCCCCTACTTTTAACTGATTCAGTGACGAAGGATAACGCTGGTTTACACACATTTTGGTTCCTTACATATTATAATAGCTTTTCTTGTGTAATTTTGTGCTGCTGATTCCAAAAATGTAATCCGACATTTTCTATCAGCTCTACTTTTTGAGATAACTAAGAATGACCTTCTTAGTAGGGCAATTGTTATGTACAAGCCTAGGGCTGGGACCATCACAGGCATTATGACTGTAATCTACATTCATATTTTATTTACTAAGACAGGCCTTCACGCATTGTCATTGTATCTGAAAATCGTGAACAGATCAGTACCGCACCAAAAGCCATGGCAAGCACTCAGGGTGAACCATGGAGATTATGATGATATGGTATGACATAAACCATGGAGCCGCGGTGGTAAATGCGCTTTCCTGTCAAGACAAGGGGTCTCAGTGACCAAGCTCCGAAGTTCGTGGGTTTGATTCTGGAATCTGTAAATTGGTTCACGAGTGCAATTTTCTCGGAAACTCCTCGGGATTGTCGCTATAGCTAAAATGTTCGTGCTTTGTGCGGCGCTTTCGGCAAACTGTCCTGTCAAAAGTGACCAAGCCATAAGGGAGTAGTATAGTTGGGGCCGCATCCACGTAATTCAGCATCCAACATGGATGCGTATATGTTTTATGAAGGTTTTGACGAGGTGGCTAAAAATCGGATTTTTGATTTTTTTTGGTGGGGAGAAATTCCCGGGTCTATGAATTTTTGGATGGGAAGACATTTTGTTCTGTAAAAGTAATTAAGGTAGTGCGGTGTATGAAGGTGGCGGGAGTGTGAGCACGGATGAGGGATGGACATGAAGGGGTGGTTGAAGGGAAACTCTGTAAGTTATATATTTTGGTTGGACGTGGTTACAAAACGTAGGAACGGGGTATATGAATGATCTGTTAAATATGTGGTGTTATACAACTATGCGTGGCGAGATGGGTGTAGTGAAAGCGTAGTGTATAAACTTCCAAGGGCGGGGTGTGACGGATCAGTGTGTATGGTCTCTGCCAGTGAAAATAAGACAGTGGAATACTACTACTCTTGTTTAGGCGGGGATGGTGGGTAAGAGGGCAGAGGTCAGAGGGCAGAGGTGGGTGTAATGAAAACGATAAACGAGAGTTCCAACAAGTACCACATGTATATTTACGCTCGTAGTCGGGGAAATTCTTGATGGTTGCCCGGTGTGGGAATGTAGTCTGTAAAAGTAATTAGTCGAAAGTAGGAAGGGGTAAAAGTTGGATCGTGTCGGTACCAAGTGTGTTAAATGTGTGATGTTAAGTGTAGGGCGATAGTAGTGTCTTAGTGAAATTAAAGGGTGGTATGTTCATAGTAGCTTATTCACCGATTAGAAATGAAATCTTATAAAGTTGTAATGGATATGGTGTCATTTGGTGGTAAGGAGTGGGTACCAGGTATTAGTGGTCAACTAGGAGTGGTCGAGGGCAATATAGGGGTGGTCATAAATGTAATGGTTATTGATAAGAGGTGTTATGTTCGCAGTTACACACTGGTCAACCAGTGCTCAAGTGGTCAACTGAAGAAATTTTAGTGGAAAGTAGTTGTAGCGACATGGTGATGCTTAAAGGGTGGTAAATTAGTGGTCAAGTAGTGGTCAAGCAGTGGTCAAGTAGTGGTCAAGTGTTCGAGTGACCACTTAAATTGTAGAGGACGATTTGCCTAAGATTATGGTAGTGATTAAAGTGATCGATGACGTGGTCAAGCAGTGGTCAAGTAATGGTCAAGTAGTCAAGTGAGGAAATTTTAGGGAGAAGTGATTGTAACGATATGGTGATGCTTAAAGGGTGGTAAATTAGTGGTCAAGCAGTGGTCATGTGGTCAACTGAAGAAATTTTAGCGGAAAGTAGTTGTAGCGATATGGTGATGCTTAAATGGTGGTATATTAGCGGTCAAATAGTGGTCAAGCAGTGGTCAAGTGGTCGAGTGACCACTTAAATTGTATAGGACGATTTGTCTAAGATTATGGTAGTGATTAAAGTGATCGATGACGTGGTCAAGCAGTGGTCAAGTGGTCGAGTGACCACTTAAATTGAAGGGGAAAGTATGTATAGTGCGATGGTGGTGGGTAAAGTGAGGAGGAATCACTAATAGTGATAATAGTACTACCAATATTAGCGACAAGAATATTAGCTGGTGCGTTGATAGAGATACAAGTCTCTTTTTGTGGGGTGTGTAAAAATCATACAAAGAGGGTCATACAACCACAAAGACAGCCAAGTACACACATGTACACACTTGATACACACAAATACAAAGACAACCAAACACACACACGTACACACATACAGATACAGAAGTACAGACAAACCATACCATTACTACTGTCATCACAACTATACACAAGTACACACAGACACACTCACCCATACACAAGAACACTCAAAGACAAACACAAAGACAACCAAACAAACACACGTACACACATACAGACACAGAAGTACAGACAAACCATACCATTACTACTGTCACAACAACAGCTATACACAAGTACACACCCATAATCAAATACACAAAGAGGGTCACACAAACACACATACAAACATGTCACCGTCCTGGATACCTAGGGGACTGAAACCCGGGCTCATACAGGCAACAAACTCCGTTCAGATACAATCGAACATCATTTATTTATATTATGTTACATTAAGCTGGCGAAGAAAGGTTTTCGCAGCCAGCAACCCTCGAATTGCATATCACATGAGTTTACAATAAACCAATAATACATGATCAATACAACAACTCTATCAGCTATCTAACGTATGCATAAGACCCCTAAATACACTTGGGGTTTAAGCTATCAAGTCCCCCTTAAGGTAAACCCTGTTGCTTCTTCGATGTCCAGTCCGTGTCTGCCTTTCCACACGTGTCGCAATCCGACACGGGTGGTAACTCTCTCCGAGTTTCTCGTGGACCAGGTCCTGGCACGCGGTCAGCGTGTCCACGGAGCTGTAGGCGAACTGACCTATGCTTCTCGAAGGCTCTGGATTGTTCGAGCACCCGAATGTGTCTCCCTTGTATTGGGGTTATGCCCCTTCTCTAATTCCCTTCTATCTTTATGTTTCTACCGACTCCATGTGAGACTCTGACAGGGGTCCCCTCCCCCCGCTTCTATGAGTTAGTATATGGTAATTAGTTTGCACTAATTCTGTCATAGGATCACATGAAGTTGGTATTTGGTAGTTTCGTGGATGGGAACCTGGCCATGTACATATTTGCACTATTAACTCATGTATTTCCCCGTACAACATCTCTTCCATATCCTTAAACATGCTTATCCGACCGAAGTTCCCTGACGCTTTTAGTTGTATTTGCAACAGCGCCCTTCTCAAGTATCCATTTGATACCCAGATATTAAACTCTGTGTTAGAGCGGTTTAACAAGACAAATTGTCTTGGCTTATTTAAGAACACTTGCAATTCTTGTCCTGAATGTGTATTTTGATACACTTTTACTTCCGTATGTTTTATAGTCCTGAATATATATATATGTAGTCTTGTTTTCTCCCAGGTAACTACTCATGTTCCTGTTTGCCTGTTAGTGTGTTTACTGCTTTGTTACTTGCTCTAATAAAATGTGTGTGATTTATTTGTTAGTGTTTAGTTTTATGAGTATGTTCTATCTAATGTCTGACCTGTGGGTATGTGGTGTGTAGTACATCTCTAAGTGTCACGAGCTGGAATGTCCCTTGTCATGAATCTGTGTAACGCATGTACAGGGTATTCAAACAGTGATTCTTAGAGTGAACCTATTTTATCTAACACTAAACATGTATACACAATTTTAGACAAGTGTTACATTTTACACTCAAAACGCAGACAAATTAAAATAAATACTTTTTTACGTACAATTTGTCCGCTCAGTATATCGCTCTCTCATTTAATTCATTCACTCTCTGATTCGCACACCTATCATTCAATATAATAATTTGTTAAAATATACAAATTAAGGTGAGGTAAATGTTTGTCGCCCTTAGAAAAAAAAAATGGCGATATGCTATATTCAAAGCATCAAGTACTATTTGTTTGGTGATAAGAAAATGGTTTATAAATTAAATTGCAAAAATTGTATTGGGAGAAAGTTTTAACTATGAATGAGAATGTTTGTGACATATTATAATAGAAAATGTATAATTTACATGTTCACATATTTAATGTATATAATAAAGCACAAATGTAATACATATTTAACTAATAACATTTAAATTAATTAACTCCAACGACGATCCGTGTGTTGTCGTTCTTTCGTCCGTGTGTTGTTCCAATACTGTTACAGTTCATAGGTAACTTTTGGTGTCACATTGTTGTGTTGTCTCTCATATGTCGGAATCGGTTAAGTATATCGCTGTTTGTATGTGCGTTGTTCTGTTACGTTAGTTTGCGAGTCAATTGAAATCACGCGTATGCACAGTTATTAATATTCGCATGGTAACTTTCAGTTCTGTGATTGATGAAATAATTTCACAAATGTTAATCTCCACAGTTCGGAATGTTTTTGATGTACTGCTAATTGCCACTGTGGCTCAATGTAGTTAGCGGTTCTCACAGTTTCATGTCTGTGATAGTTATAAGTAGAGTGTTAAATCAGTTGTTGACACTTCCAAATTAAAGTTCTACAGTAAGTGTAGAGGTACACTCTTTTATGCAACAGACTAAAATATCACAGCTTATCATATGGCTACTAATTAATGTACATAGTGTTAATCTGCTGGTGCATTGGGTAATTGTGATAGTATGTCGGCAATTACATTATCCATGCCTTCTTTAATTACCAGCAGTGGCGCCTTACACGTCAAGACAACAACCTGGGAACTTAAGAGGAACTTAGATAAACGACTAACACACAAACCCAAACTTAATGTTTCCAATTTAGCTGTGGAAGACTTGGTTTCCGCCGTTTTCAGATTACGGCTGCCACTCAGGATTGGGTGTCTCACGTCTTCGTATTCCTGCATCAGACATCCTTCAATGGCGATCGCACTTGCATCTGTAGTTAATATAAATGGTAAATCTATGTTTGGTAATCTTACTATGGGTGTATTAGAAAAAAAATGGACTTCAATTTGCACATTGCATCCTCTAAACGGATACTCTTACAATTGCACATATTACATAATTGTATAGGTATCGATGTAAAAATAAGTCTCAATAATGTAAGAGACATATAGGCATATATAAAAGTTATATGAAAAATTTTGCACCAACAGGAGTTAATGAACTGTAGCATGGTTTTTGCTCTTTCAATTTGGCGCAATGTTGATTGATATATGAATGAGATGGTAAATATGATGAACAATTTGTTTGTTATTCGGATCGTGGAGACAGATTCATTTTGAAAGGTAGGTAATGTTATTTGAAGTTGCGTTAACAGCAAAAGTAGCAAGAGTATCAGTGATTTGTCTTTGTTCATTCTACTGTTTGGTGAATGTGATTGTTCATTTTTGTTGGTTGAGGTGTGTGTTTCAAGGAAATTGTATTTATTTGGTAAATAGGTGGATGGTGAATTAGAAATGGTAGTCTTTGTACTGATGGATTTAGATCCGCATCGTTTGCTGGTTTTGTTCATGCAATAAAGTAGTTTGTTTGTATGCACTCGTATCTGACTTTGCTTTTGTGTGAAGTTAATTGTTTGTATTTGTTTATTTGCATACTGAATGTTTGCATGAATGTTGCTTGATGGTGTTATTTCTGTATCTGCATAACTTACTGCAGCTTTATGTGTGCTTGATCGATGATAATTTTGCGAGGAACACAGATGATGACACTCATTTGCTAATAATGTTTCTTTGTCAATAGTAGTGTCCCTTGGATATCTTTGTATTCCTTGGTTATGTTTCTTGGATTTCATGCCGTAATTGTTTCTAGTTCTCAGAGAACCAAATTCTTTCGACTCATAAAGTTGGAAATTATGAGTTCTCTCAGTTGTTGGTTTGGTAACTGAGGTTTTGTCTTCCTGAGAAACTGTCTGTAATGTGAAGTTGTCTTCATTGTCTTGTGTAGTAGTGTTGTTAAGAAGTACTGTTGTTGCTGTGCTTCTGTTATTGTTGTTCCTGGTATAATATGGTTTCGGTTGGGAGTGATTTAAAGACGTCGAGTCGGTTTGTGATGACTCGTCAAGATATTTGTCATGATTAAGAAGAGTGGTTGCTATTGTGTCGTTGACTTCGTCGTTTCCGTTAAGAGAATGTGTCGTTAAAGTGGAATTGTCATCGTTGTTCTTGTCAATGTTGTTTCTGTTAGTCCGGTTAGTGTTCCCTGTTGTCTCTGTTGAGTTGTTTCTGTGGGTTATGTGAGTCATTTGTTTTGTCACTATATTGGCGTATTCTGTCTCTTGTTGCACATTTACAGGTTCACAATTTCGTGTTTCGGTTGCGTCCTCAGTTCGAGGTTTTATGCTGATGGTGTCATTGCAAGATTCAACCGCCCCTGTGTTATGCACCTCTGTGAATTCGTTTTGAATTCCGTCATCGGTGGTCTCCCTTGTGCTTTTGGCAGTTTGAGACATGCAAATGTGTTCTTGAGTTCTGGACTCACAGTTTGCTTTCTGGATGCAGTTTTTCTGTTCCCATTCTCTGATTTCATCTTCAGAACAGGATTCTATATTAGGAAGATTTCCAAGAATAATTTCAGCGCAAGGATCTTCTAATACTGCGCATAGCACTTGTCCTGACAGAAAAGGTGTCTGAATTTCGGCCAGTGCTAGGGGGTATCTTTCAATGGTGCCTGCGAATGTGCGGCATGTTATGTATTTGTGTATGTAGTCGTTGTCATTAACTAATGTTCTTTTAATTCCACAAAGAGTCGCCCCGCTATCTCGTATTAGTGTACATTGTTTGTTATTGACAAAACCTGTCGCAAACTTTAACTTGCCTGTTGATGTTAAGGCTGTGTTGGTCATTTCGTTAGACACTGGGATTGTGTGGCCGCATAACAAAGTGGTATCAAGCTGAAATTTTCTGCAGGTGTTACATGTGTTATCAGTGATGGTGTTAATGATCTCTACTGCATTACCTAATTCATTTGCACTTTCATTCTGGATGTCGCATTCGTTCTGTTGTTCAGTTTCTTCATCCGACGATGTATCTATTAATGCAGCATTGGCCTGCTTCATCATCTTTCTCCCATCACAACGTGCTGAAAATGCCCATAACTCGCGCAAAAATAACATTTAACTGCTCTCTGATATGCGTCCCTTTTGTTTGTTTTTTTTGTTTTTCTACTATCATTTGGAGATGATGTGGATAATTCGGTGATTGTTCAGTCATGTCAATGTCAAATTTTATGAACATCATAATCATTTCAATTACTTTTGTATAGGGACTACAATAGCTCATTCACAGATAATACGATGATAGCTGCAAAGTTATAGACTTTGTCATGTACGAAAGTTGATATATTTTACTTGGCAAAACCAAGAGCTGTCTGAAAGTAAAGCTTGTGCTTGCCAAAACCGGCTAGCCCCCAAATAGCCTGTCACCGTCCTGGATACCTAGGGGAATGAAACCCGGGCTCATACAGGCAACAAACTCCGTTCAGATACAATCGAACATCATTTATTTATATTATGTTACATTAAGCTGGCGAAGAAAGGTTTTCGAAGCCAGCAACCCTCGAATTGCATATCACATGCGTTTACAATAAACCAATAATACATGATCAATACAACAACTCTATCAGCTATCTAACGTATGCATAAGACCCCTAAATACACTTGGGGTTTAAGCTATCAAGTCCCCCTTAAGGTAAACCCTGTTGCTTCTTCGATGTCCAGTCCGTGTCTGCCTTTCCACACGTGTCGCAATCCGACACGGGTGGTAACTCTCTCCGAGTTTCTCGTGGACCAGGTCCTGGCACGCGGTCAGCGTGTCCACGGAGCTGTAGGCGAACTGACCTATGCTTCTCGAAGGCTCTGGATTGTTCGAGCACCCGAATGTGTCTCCCTTGTATTGGGGTTATGCCCCTTCTCTAATTCCCTTCTATCTTTATGTTTCTACCGACTCCATGTGAGACTCTGACAAAACACAAAGACAACCATATACAGACAACCCATACCATTACTACTGTCACATCAACAGATATACACATGTGCAGAGACAGCACAGACACACTCGAACCATTACTACTGTCATCACAACTATACACAAGTACAGACACACTCACCCATAATCAATTACACAAATACACACCTACAAACAAAAACACACAAAGACACAGACACACTTGTACATACAGACATGAACACTGACAAGTACGCATACCCATCTCCTACCATTACTACTGTCATCACAACTATACTCAACCACGTACAGACACATCTACACGTACACACAGACATCAACTACACAAATACACACCCAAAGAGAGACACGCATACAACAACAAAGACAGACACAAAACACATACAGACACGCGTACACACATGTAAACACAAACACAGACATATACAGACAAATACACACACAGACAAACACAAAGACACATCCATCTCCTACGATTACTACTGTCAATATCAGCTATACACAAGTACAGATACACCCACCTATCGCAAATACACACACCCATAGCCTCTTCATGGCCCCACAAGAATATCACAAACTACACAAACTACATACCCTTTTTGGTAACGAACGCTGATGTCCGAGAAGCCCCTACGTCACCAGCGCCATATGCAAAAGTCATTAAGTGGTAGCATGAGTCATCGGTTTGTAGGGAAGCAGGTGGGCGGTAGCTTTAGAAAACCCTGTCTACAAAACTACCACGTCAGCTATATAGGGTCGTGTACAGAACCGGTGTATAAAATAGACGGCGTCTCCTCACTCGTTCGTGGTACACCAGTTCACGTGCTGACTTGGTTAGCTACAGAGTTATTTGTGAAACCTGGTATTGTAAGTCGCTTAGTGTAGTGAGCAGATATTGTTCACGTGCTGACTTGGGTAGCTACAGAGGTATTTGTGAAACACGCTGGTGTGAGCATTGTTCGTTTCGTCGGCAGCTGATAAAACAGTGAAATATATATTGTATACACCAGAACTTTTTCGCGGTTGTAAAAAAGCGAAAGTGCTTTATAAAACTTGTGTGAGTTATTCATCTACCACCAAGTTTATCAATATGACCACCAGATCTACTTTCACGTGTTCAGTGTGCGACAAAGCCTATTGTTATAAGTATAACCTTAATCGTCACATTCGGACCATTCACGGTACGAAACCACACTTATGTCATATCCGTGGACAACTTTTCAACAGAAAAGGCAATCTACAAAGACACATACGAACACACCATCACCCCTTATGAATACATCAAACACTACAACACCAGAGACGACAGCACCACGTGTATATTTACACCATCCTCGTAGTGTAAGTCAAGTACCAGACTACCACCACTGTGACTTCAATGATAACCTTACCCACCACAATGGGAACATTCACAATGATTATCCCTGTCAGTTACGTAACAATCTATACAATACGAACCTACAACGTTACTTACGAACACATCACCAGATACCACGAGAAAGGACGACACCCTTAGACACTCTGGCAACACGTCCACTCATAGTAGCAGAGGATATCCAACTAAATGATAGAGACAGCTTGGCAGCCCTTAAGGCGTACTGCAAGGACCTCTCGATTATGCTACCCAATCAAGTGGTAGTATTAGAAAAAAGTGTCGACCACCGCTACCGGGTGGTTTTGGTATGAGACCTTCATAAAAAAGAAGTATTCAGATATCTCATGTGTGATGACTTCGACAACAACAGTGTTGTTTTAGTCAACCAAGCTATATCAGAGCCCGGAAGAATGAAGATCACTAAATCAGAACTTTTTGGTTTTTTAACTATGTATGTCATTGATTTTTTCTTATGATATATCACTAAACTATTTTGATGAATATGTATGTCATTGATTCTTCTTATGATATATCACTAAACTGTTTTGATGAATATGTATGTCATTGATTTTTTCTTACGATATATCACTAAACTGTTTTAATGAATATGTTGTGAACACACATATTTTGGTGATAAAATATTGAAACCAAGATTTTTGTTTTGTTGAATTTCTTTAGTGGTTTGTGTTCATGACGTTGTCTTTTTTCTTGATGGAACAGAGCTTACATTACCAGACATGATCAAAGTTGGGGGAAAAGTTATGGCAAATACAGAAATATTTCAGTCAAATGTATGAAAAATAGGAGTTAACCAAATGTGAAAAGGCCAAAATACGAAATGTCTCGGCCAAATTTATGAAAAATGTGTTTGCCAAATGGGGAAAAAGCTAGATCAAATGCGAAAATGTGTCACCCAAATGGAAAAAAATATTGACCAAGTAACGAAATACAGCGGCCAAATTTATAAAAAGTAGGAGTTAACCAAATATGAAAACGCCAAGTAAAGAAATATTTCAACTAAACTTATAAAAGGTAGGAAAATATGTCAACCAAAACGGAAAAGATCAACCAAAGAAATATCTCAACCAAACTTATAAATATATCAACAATTCTTAGAAAAAATAGAAAAATGCGTCAGACAAATAGGAAAAATGTTGGCCAAATACAGAAATAACTCGAACAAACTTATAAAAAGATAGGAAAAAATATTACCCAACACAACTAAAATGTTGACCAAAGTTATAAATATCACATCCAAACTTATGAACAGTGGGAAACTTTGTTAACCTTATAAAAAGTAGGAATATTTGTCAACCAAAGCGATTCAACTAAAGACATATTTCAATCAAACTTATAATCTTTGTCATTCAAAGTGATAACAACTAGGAAAATCTGTCAGCCAGTCTAAGAAATAGCTATGGAAAAGTAAGAACTATGTCGACCAAACTAAGGCAAAGGTGTTACCAAAATTAGGAAAAAATGTAACTTCTGTAGTTATCTCATACGTGTCTTGAACTTTTATCTGAAAACCCGTTATCAATGTCACCACTTTCCCGATTTTACATTACCGAAACCTCCAACTTCAACGTATCTGCTACAGAAACCCTTATACAGACTAAGCACTCATCTCTCCACACTCTTGGTTTCTTTCTAACACAAAGTGGTCACATCAACAAGAACTTCAAACCTCCATTGTACACGTGGTCCATTGAAACAGACGTAACAACATTTATGGTAAGGTCGTCTATGGTTCCACCTAGTATAGTTTCTGTATCATCTAGGTATTCATCATCACGGAATCATTTCCCATGGCTGCCATCTTCAACTTTCCATACCACAATGTCTGCTACACTATCCTTTCATTGTTCCGTCTTTCAATAATACAACGGTTTTTTCTCGAAGTCTGCCTAAAATAACATTTCTTAGGGTGTCCACTCCTAGCTCACTTTACTATTTCACATCCGCAATAACGACAAGTCTGCAAGCAACCACCACTGTCTGTTATAAATTCGGCCTTTCTTAAAAAAACACGCCTACCTTAGTGACCTCATGAATACCACCTACCACATCTTCTAACCGACTTTCAATGTTTCATGACAAATAACACTAACATTCTTTTTGATTACAGAACAATATAATTTCTGGTGACTAGGCAGCTTTTCCAACCTAATTGAGGTAAACCATCTGTCCCCCTAACCTATTAGGCGCTATTCTAAACAACGAATACGGTCATCGACCAGCACCCCTAGGAAGAACTTGAAAAAACAACAGAGATTGGGTTCCTGAGACGAATTATTTGAATTCGTTGGACTACCACAGTAACTAATGATGACCGCCTAAGGAAAATAGAGCATTATATACACAAAACACAACAAACTCTTTCTTATTAACCCTAACAATAACTATACATCATTTAACCCTAACCTAACCTATAACCCTAACTATACATCAGACACAACAAACTCTTTCTGTAAGAGACATAGACACAAACCACTGTTAGAAAGCGAAAAAGTTAAATTTTAATTAAAATTTAAAAATAATAAATCGCAATTTTATTACGCTTCACTTAATATACAGATATAGACTAAGTATAGGTATAGGACTATATCGAGCTTACATTTTGCGCAATAAAATTGCGATTTATTATTTTTAAATTTTAATTAAAATTTAACTTTTGTAGTGATAATAGTACTACCAATATTAGCGACAAGAATATTAGCTGGTGCGTTGTTAGAGATACAAGTCTCTTTTTTTCGGTGTGTAAAAATCATACAAAGAGGGTCATACAACCACAGCCAAGTACACACATGTACACACTTGATACACACAAATACAAAGACAACCAAACACACACACGTACACACATACAGATACAGAAGTACAGACAAACCATACCATTACTACTGTCATCACAACTATACACAAGTACACACAGACACACTCACCCATACACAAGAACACTCAAAGACAAACACAAAGACAACCAAACAAACACACGTACACACATACAGACACAGAAGTAAAGACAAACCATACCATTACTACTGTCACAACAACAGCTATACACAAGTACACACCCATAATCAAATACACAAAGAGGGTCACACAAACACACATACAAACACAAAGACAACCATACACAGACAACCCATACCATTACTACTGTCACATCAACAGTTATACACATGTGCAGAGACAGCACAGACACACTCGTACCATTACTACTGTCATCACAACTATACACAAGTACAGACACACTCACCCATAATCAATTACACAAATACACACCTACAAACAAAAACACACAAAGACACAGACACAATTGTACATACAGACATGAACATTCCTCACTTTACCCACCACCATTACACTATACGTACTTTCCCCTGCAATTTAAGTGGTCACTCGACCACTTGACCACTGCTTGACCACTACTTGTCCGCTAATTTACCACCATTTAAGCATCACCATGGCGCTCAACTACTTTCCGCTAAAACTTCTTCAGTTGACCACTTGACCACTGCTTGACCACTAATTTACCACCCTTTAAGCATCACCATATCGTTACAATCACTTTTCCCTAAAATTTCCTCACTTGACTACTTGATCATTACTTGACCACTGCTTGACCACGTCATCGATCACTTTAATCACTACCATAATCTTAGGCAAATCGTCCTCTACAATTTAAGTGGTCACTCGACCACTTGACCACTACTTGACCACTACTTGACAACTAATTTACCACCCTTTAAGCATCACCATGTCGCTACAACTACTTTCCACTAAAATTTCTTCAGTTGACCACTTGAGCACTGGTTGACCAGTGTGTAACTGCGAACATAACACCTCTTATCAATAACCATTACATTTATGACCACCCCTATATTGCCCTCGACCACTCCTAGTTGACCACTATTACCTGGTACCCACCCCTTACCACCAAATGACACCATATCCATTACAACTTTATAAGATTTCATTTCTAATCGGTGAATAAGCTACTATGAACATACCACCCTTTAATTTCACTAAGACACTACTACCGCTCTACACTTAACATGACACATTTAACACACTTGGTACCGACACGATCCAACTTTTAACCCTTCCTACTTTCGACTAATTACTTTTACAGACTACATTCCCACACCCGGCAACCATCAAGAATTTCCCCGACTACGAGCGTAAATATACATGTGGTGCTGGTTGGAATCCTCGTTTATCGTTTTCATTAACCCACCTCAGCCCTCTGACCTCTGCCCTCTCACCCACCATCCCCGCCTAAACAAGAGTAGTAGTATTCCACTGTCTTATTTTCACTGGCAGAGACCATACACACCGATCCGTCACACCCCGCCCTTGGAAGTTTATACACTATGCTTTCACTACACCCATCTCGCCACGCATAGTTGTATAACACCACATATTTAACAGATCATTCATATACCCAGTTCCTACGTTTTGTAACCACGTCCAACCAAAATATATAACTTACAGAGTTTCCCTTCAACCACCCCTTCATGTCCATCCCTCATCCGTGCTCACACTCCCGCCACCTTCATACACCGCACTACCTTAATTACTTTTACAGAACAAAATCCCTTCCTATCCAAATATTCATAGACCCGGGATTTTCTCCCCACCAAAAAAAAAAAAAAATAATCCGATTGTTAGCCACCTCGTCAAAACCTTCATAAAACATATACGCATCCATGTTGGATGCTGAATTACGTGGATGTGGCCCCAACTATACTACTTAAGGGATAAAACTCGCCGCAATGAAGTAGATCCTCTCGCTTTAATCCCTTTTAATCCTGCAAAGACAGAGATTCCCTAGTTGAGGCGGGATTATAATCTTCCTATTAGAACAGCCCTAGGGATTGCCCAACATCTGAAAATGAATACTGGACAAATGTCAGAATTGTCAGGGACGGAAAAGCGACGAGGAAAGGAAATGACCTCCATACCTACGTCGTGGCCTAGAATATGCGAGAACATAACAGTAATAACACGCCACACTCCAACGACCGTATCTGTTATTAAGTAAGTAAAGTTCCCTTTTACAGCCTAAGGCGATTGCGTATATGGAGCCAGAACCACATTTCTATAGACCAAACTAACTCAGTGGGTGATGTTGGAATACCACGTCGGTCGCCTTTACTTCTCAAGACATTTCCTGGTACACATTTTATGCTGGGTCGCCCTGAGAGACTAGGTCAAGTTTTAACATACGAAACAGCTCTGATGACTGACGCGTATAGAAACCATTGTCACGGGTACGACAGGCGAGCGTCTAGCCGCTAGGCTAAAACGGCTGTCGTATCTGCTATGGAACTGACTTGATTATTTTATACACCTCCGTTTCTGCAGATGGGGGTGGGGCATGTCTCGTGGGCTCTTTTGTCATATCTGTTAACGTTTTTCTTCTATGTCCTCCTGCTTCACGTTTTCTTTGTTCTCCATTTCGTTCTCGTCTTCCTCCATCTTCTCCTCGTCCTTCTTTGCAAACAGCCCTCAATGCGTCAGTTGAAAGCTATTATTAGTCGCAGGTTCATAACATTCCCATATAATATCTTGGTGTTCTTGTTGTTGTGGAATGTTGCTTGCTGGCGCCATAATTGCTTCCTATATTAACCCCCCACCCCACCCACATACACTCATCCATACACGTACATCACACACACACACACACACACACACACACACACACACAGCATCCACGAACCTATTTGAATTGTGAACATTGTCAAACTGTATATGCCGACTCCGTGGCTTAGGCGTTACGGATGCAGTTCGTAGTCCCATTTACCGCGTTCGAAACACAGCTGTGGGAAAATTTGGCAGCAGACCGCATTGCGTTAGTATTGTATGAAATAGTACGTTTGCCGGCCATTACGAAAAAAAAGCAATGGCAAACTACTGAACGTAAACTTGCCAAGAGATCACAAACATGCTGGGGTTGACTGCGACGTCATGTAAAAGGATATGCAACTAACTTTTAAAAAAAATACTCCATAAAGATATTTTAATCCGCTCTATCCTGTTCGTATTATAAAACTTACGATCTGATCTTGCCTCACAAGTTGATAATTAGAAGCGTTATTTTCACGTGATCATTGAGGTATTGTAACCACACACAGACACACGCGCGCGCGCACGCACCACGCACGCACACACCCGCACACACACACACGCACGAAACAAAAACTGTTCTATTACATTTGTTCGTTGACTGAGTTCAGCTTTTGTATTAACTGCCGACATTGTTGGCGGTTTATTTATGTCGTCTAGCGGATTGCTCCATTAAACATCTTATTTATGCTGAATATCAGAGGTGAATAGTTTTTCACGTTTTGTTGAATTTAAATATGGACTACGATCAGTAGATACTTTGAGAGAAACTGTGTGCATGCAATTTTATTGTGGAAGAACATATACAAATGCATAGAAAAATATGACAAATTTATTATTAGCAATTTTGGTCAATATTTAAAAATTGGGTTTTTATTTATGAAATCATACCAATTAGATAGAGCTTGACAAGAAGAATCCAACGGTAGCTCAACGAAGGGTATCCGTTAATTCTAAGCGGAGTTAAGAATTTTTTGGTGACGTAATTTAATACCAGGAAGTGCAATGATAACCTAAGAGATAAGTAAGATTTTATCGTGGCCCTAAAATTGGAAACTGAGAAATTCTCCCTTCTATTACTGTGGTTTGTTTATTTTTAAACGGACAACGTAGTGCCATATATCATCGCGTCCGGGGCGACGAGGCCTAACTTGACGTATTATTTATTTTTCGATAGGATGTGCCCCTGACCTAATTAACAATTTAAAATGGCCGTCAATTGTTTATTTGCCTTCTATTACTGTGGCTTGTTTATTTTTAAATGGACAATGTAGTGCCATATATCATTGCATCCGGGGCGGCGAGGCCTAACTTGACATATTATTTATTTTTTGATAGGATGTGCCCCTGACCTAATTAACAATTTAAAATGCCCACCAATTGTTTATTTGTCTTCTATTACTGTCGCAGTAATAGAACCATTTATTTAGGTTTATTTAGGAGGCCTGGTGTTCCTTGCCAGTGAGAAGTCCTGATCGTTCGGGTCCCATCGATTGACGGATGTCGGTCGCGGCGATTGGGCAATCTTGAGCATAGCCTACGATGGGTAGCGTTGTGATGTTCTGTTGTGATAATTTGGTGTGTCCAGTGTGTGCCGCGTGGTTACACATCCGCTTCACACGCGTGATCCGGGACTGTTTCCGGATCCGGTCAGGGATATGCACTACTGACGAGCTCAAATGAGGGCGAACTCGAGTATAGTGCTTCCATATTGACGTGGATAGGCCTTAGGTTCATACCAGAATGCGATCGGCGTTGCCAGTAGTGGGTTGTGCTCAATATTTAAATTTCAAATCCCGAAACAACCACATAATCAATTCTATTACTGTGTTTAGGAAATGTGGCTGTGATTGTCAAAGGTAAAAGTAAAATTGATTCTGATTCTATCATCTATTGTGGGGTTAGATAAAAATGTCTCCAACAGACTATCATAATGTAAATAAAACAGAAAATGAAAGATGCAAAAATAAAAGTTACATTAACATTGGTTGTGAATTTACACCCAAAAAAAATTAAAAGAAAAAAAAAACTGTCTCACAGTATTTTATTTAAATCTGATTATTTATTTATGTACTGCTCTGCCTGAAAAAAAAAAAGTATTCAAGTAATCCTTACATGTTGGTGTAGACATGTCTGAAAACTGACTTTTAAAATAATTTCAGACATGTCAAATGGTGAAGAGAAGACTTTACAAACGGTACAGAACACTACTATGAATTAAACTTCTAATTCTAATCTATACTGTTTAATTTTAGTAATTAAACTGACAGTTCAAATTATAAAATAAACAAAGGATCGCCTATAATAGTATAATAGTATTACTATACTATAGCGTGGGTGTCGCCATAGATAGAATTTTGCGAAGTGGATGCGCTATTCAGAGTCCTATTCATTCTCAATATGACTGGCTATGGTGCTATACTAAAAAATTTTTTTTAGTAATGAAGGACGAATAGGGGATGTTGCATCTCTGCACATTTATGTAAAATTGAACGGGGAATTCAAAAATGCAATAAAAAGTTAAGTTTTCTTTAATCTACAAGGAGTTATAAGTCAAATTACCTTACTATTCGTGAATATACTCCCAAAACTGCAATAGAAAATAGTTTCTCGGCATCAAAACTTTGGTGCTCAGCAGAAGGAACAATACTGAAAATATCAGAATAGTTTCCCCTTTCGTCATACCACGCTGCTTTCGTTTAATTGCCATCTTGATGGACATGGTCCAACCGGAAGTGAATCGCTGGTTTCAAGAAAAAGTACGGGAAATCATAAAAAAACAAAACAAAAAAAAACCACCCGGGAAAGTTCGATAACTCTGACATTGCTATTTCTAGTCATGATTTTCAAATTGGGTATTTACTAATGAGACCACCACAGAGAAATATAAGCCTTGAAAAACCGAATTCATCGGTACCAAGATGATGCATACTGTAATGTATGTCAATTAGAAGCGAAGATATGCATACTTGAGTGTCGTGATCCTAAACCCAGAAATCCAAAAAAAAGAGCTCCCCGGGCATCTGTTTTTCGTGTCCGAATCAAGGTCAAAGCAGAACTTATCAAAATGTGTGTTCTTATTAGTGTAGCTTGTTTATATTTAAACAAACATCTTAGCAACCATACATGATTACCATCAGTGTAGCCAAGCTTAACTCCTCATGTCATCTATTTTTACATATCATGCATCGTGACCTAATTAGTAGCGAGCCCTATCATCATTTTAATTTTGAGTATTTACAAATGAGACCACCACAGTAGATAGGCCTTGAAATTCAAAATCTAATGGTACCTCAATTATGCCTGTATGTCACTTATAAGTGAAGATATTCACAATTTTGTGAAGATGAGACGAGTTGCGATTTTTCATGCTATTCACCCGTAAGTGTAGCTCTCGAGTGTGTCCAATTTCCTCCACCAGCGTGTGCGTGTGTGCGAGATTGTCTCAAACGGTCATATGAAAACTGACTTCAAAAATATGTTCCGTCAGGTTAAATGATTACAAAATAGTACAAGTATACAAATAAATTATTAGTAATCTTTAAACTTGTGTTCTCTTTAACTTTAGTAGGTCAAATAGCACGTTTTGTGTGTTGAAAAGTGTAGCGCAATCGATATGCGGCGGCCGTCATCATCATCATCGTTTCCAATTCACAAAGTCACATCTTTGCAGACAATCTGTTTTTCAACCACACTTCGAGCAAGTTTAGCGATGAAACTATACTGATTCAGGGGCAATATTTTATATGGCAATTAATATTCACATTAAACAAAGACATCTATTGAATCCATCGATTCTGATCATTCTGCTGCCTCTGAGGGATGCACTCCCCGGCAGTCGGCAACTTGCACAGATCCATAGAGCAGTTTATTCACAAACTTCCAGTTTCTTAGTTCTATATAATATTTTAGTTCGTAATGTTTAATAGTTTCTATTATATCACCTAATAATTTTGTGGAAAAAAAAAAAAAAAAAAATGCTCAGCCGGGAACAGAACCCCGGCCTCCCGCGTGCCAGGCGGACTGCCTATGACTACTATTGAGAACACAATGCTTGCTCTACAAAGATATTTATATAGTCAAGCCGCCGTTTTGGGTTTCATGATTGTAACATTTTCGCCTGTTTTTCAACCATAATTAAAGCAAGTTTAGCGATGAAACTTTCCACCTTCTGTAAAATTGAATACAGAATTCGAAGATCCATCTACACTTGATGGTTTTCTATTGAAAGCACAAGAAAAAAATTATTTACGGTTCAGTGTGCCGTTTTCATTTTTCTCCGCGCGCGAGGTTGGTCTCAACCAACACGGGTCATAAGCGGATTATGAAAACTGACTTCAAAAATATGTTCTGTCACACATTAAATTATTAAAATATAGCACAAGTATACAAATAAATTATTATTAATCTTTAAACTTGTGTTCTCTTTAACTTTTGTAGGTCAGATTGTACGTTTTGTGTTGAAAAGTGAAAGTGTACATGCCATTTCGAGCGATATGCGCATGCACAGTCGCCAATGCACATGGCCTTGCGTTTTCCCATTCACAAAGGCACGCTTTGCAGAAAATGTTGTTTTTCATCCACATCGCAAGCAATTACCGCGATGAAACTTTTCAAATATATTTACAATTGTATGCAGAATTAAAAAATACATATATAATTGAAGACATTCTAACTACAGCGTCAAAAAAAAATTAATTAAGGTAAGTATGAAATATATTCTTTTTATATATAAAAGGTTACGATGATTTCAACCAATCACTGTGCACGGAATATTAAGCAAACCATTCCTGAAAAACCCAGGATGACGTGTGTTATTGTCATGTGAGATTTGAATGAATGAATGACGTCGATAGAATGCATGGTAAATTAGATAGCGTTTTCCAGGACAAGGTGAATCATGGCAGTATGATTCCGTATATGATTTCAGTTTTCATTTCCGGTCGCGGCACGATGGAACTTGCTATAATTAGCATATAAAAATAGCCACCAATTAGTTATTATATTAATTAATTACCACATGCATTCTTTATATTAGCTTTAAACCCTGGCAAGTTGTATCTTGTATTATGCGGAATGATGCTACAAATGTACTGTGTTAAATCCTGTTTACATATCATGCAACATGATCTAATTAGCATATAAAAATCGCCGCCAATTAGTTATTATATTAATTAATTACCACGTGTATTCTTTATATCAGTTTTACACCCTGGCAAGTAATATCTTGTATTATGTGGAATGATGCTACACACATAACGGGTTAAATCCTGTTTACATATCATGCAACTTATCTAATTAGCATATAAAAATGGGCACCAATTAGTTATTATATTAATTAATTACCACGTGCATTCATTATATTAGCTTTAAACCCTGGCAAGTAATATCTTGTATTATGCAGAATGATGCTACGCACATAACGGGTTAAATCCTGTTATATAATTAGCATATAAAAATGGCCGCTAATTAGTTGTTGTATTAATTAATTACCACGTGCATTCTTTATATTAGCTTTAAACCCTGGCAAGTAATATCTTGTATTATGCAAAGTGATGCTACACACATAATGGGTTAAATCCTGTTTACATATCATGCAATCATGCAACGTTATCTAATTAACATATAAAAATAGCCGCCAATTAGTTGTTATATTAATTAATTACCACGTGCATTCTTTATATTAGCTTTAAACCCTGGAAAGTAATATCTTGTATTATGCAGAATGATTCTAAAAATGTAATGGGTTAAATCCTGTTTACATATCATGCAACGTTATCTAATTAGCAATTAAAAATAGTGATGTATGGTTGCTATGAGATTCATTTTAACAAATAAACAACTTTTATTTTGCAGCAAGTACGGCAATGAAACAGTCTAAATATATGTAGAATTGGGTGCACAATGCGAAAATCCAATTAAAATTAATGGTTTCCTATAAACTGCAGCCCGGTCTCCCTGGGTAGGGGTTAGCGACGTTCGTAATACCATGTATTCACCTGAGGAAAATAGCTGTGACGAGAATCAGAGGCAGTTTGCGCTGCTCTGGTAACTTATGGTGGGTTTATGAGCCGGTCGTTCAGTAAGCAATGGCAAACTAAATTTAAATGTTTGCATATCCTTTTACAGGACATCGCTGTCAACATCAGCATCTTTCAGCTGATTGTTGATTTCTTGGCAAGATTACGGTCAGTAGTTTGTCATTGCTATCTGAGCAGCCAGCTCACATTCCCCGTAAGTTACCGACGCGATTCGAACCATCACTGATTCTCACCGTCGTCACATTACTTACAAGAGTATACAAGACTACTGAGAAAAAGTCACTAACCTCTAGGCCAGGAAGCCGGCAATGGCAAACTACTGAACGTAATAGATGCCTAGTACATCAACAGCAGCTGAAAAAGCTGGTGTTGAATGCAACATCCTGTAAGAGATATGCAACTTTAACAAAAATAAATTAACTGCACTAAAACAAATTTATTTTGTAAGTAACACACATGCCGACATTTTGGATTTCCAATCGCAAAGAGGAAATTAATAAATCTGTCTGCAAATATAATTTTTTCTACCAGAATTTCAGCGAGTACGGCAATGAAACTTTCCAGATGTTTGTAAAATTGTACGGACAATGCGAAAATCCAACTAAAATTAATGGTTTCCTATCAATTGGACTAAAAAAAAAATTACGATATGCCAAATATTTGAAATTATGTCAAAGACAAAGTTGATTTCAACCACTTGCTATGCACAGAAAGTTGGAATGATCTTTTCTACTGAAGTTAAGATGGCTGCCATGATTATTATGTGTTATTTTAAGGTATCCAATCAGAAATAAGACAACCACCATTATCACAATGATTCAATGACACAACAGGATCTTTCTGCACACACACTGAAAGTTCATTCTGGTTGAAGTTTGTTTACATTAGTGATCAAAAATCCCAATATAATATTACACTTTTTAACATTCTTCATTCTTCATCATGCCATGTGGAAATCAAAATGTGCAGTTTTTCAGCAATGGTTAGATGGTTGTGAATGCTTCGAAGACCGTAAGTTTAATTCTTAAAACTAATACACTGGTGATGAGTTCCATGATGCCCTGAAAAGGGCTTGCATCTACTACTACCATTAGCAATATATTTTGGTCACGATTTAAAAATTGGGTTTTCACTTATGAAAATGAAACCTCACAGTTGGATACACTTGACAAGACGAATCCAATGGTATTAGCAAATATAGACAATGTTTTACAATTTTGTTGACAAGACTATCAATGATTACTGTATGTTAATTCTAAGTGGAGTTATTAATATTTTTGTGTCATTATCTACAACCAGGAAGTACAAAGGAATCTGAGTAAAATTAACACAGCTGATCACGGCCCATTAAAAAGAGAGTTAAGAACATTAAATTTTGCTTTTTATTACTGTGGCTTGTTTATTTAATTATACAAGTACACAGATAAATTACTGCTATAAATTAAACTTGTATTCTGTTTAATTTTAGTAGTTTAATTACCCGTTCCAAATATAAATAAATACAGGTCCACTATAGTACTATTGTATGGGCGCCGCCATTTTGAATTTTGTGTTACGACTGCCATATCTCATTATCATGGTTGTGCTAAACATTTTCACCTGAATGCTATTGAAAATGAGTATTGTTGAAACTCCTCAGATATATGTAAAATTAAATGAAGAATTTAAAAAATGCAACAAAATGTCAAGGTTGGTTTAAATTACAGGAGTTATAAGAAAAATTAGCTTACCTTTCGTGTATAAACTTGAATAAATTCAAGAGAAGAAAGTTCTAAGTAACAGTCATATGCAGCCTAGCAGACGGACCACAGTAGCATTTATTAGAGTTGTTTGCCCCGATCTGTGACGTGTGGTTTTCAAATACTTCAAATCAAAAGCAGACATGGGTAAAAGCCGGAAGTCACTGAATGGTCGCTAAATATTTCCCGGGGAAAATGCCCCTACCTTTCTTTCCCCCCCCCCCCCCCCCCCAGTACTCACAAAGGACAGTAACTGACATTGCTAATGGTATCTCAATGAAGACTGTATGTTAAGTTTCAGCGGAAATTAATATTTTTGTGTCGTGATCTACATCCAGCAATTGCACAGGAATCTGAGCAAATGAGCAGTTCTGCTTGTGGCCCAGTAAATTGGGGACTAAGAACATTACATTTTGCTTTCTATTACTGAGGCTTGTTTATTTTTAAACAAACCAAGTAGCAACCATATATTGTTGTGTCCGGGGCACCAAGGCCTAACTTGACATGTTATCTATTTTTCCCTAGGATGTGCCATGACCTAATTAATAATTAAAAATATCCACAATTGGATTAATATTCATTAAATATCAATTGCATTGCTACTTATTGGCAAACAAACCTGGCAAGATGTATATTTTATTATGCGGACTGGTAAAAGGAATGTCACAGCCACATTTCTGTTTTGATAGGATGTGCTGTGACCTAATTAATGATTAAAAATAGCTGCCTATTTATATTAATTAAATGTCATGTGAAATGTTTGTTATAAGTCACAGAAAAATTCATGAAAATGTACTCATAATGTCTTATTGTACACACTGTTTACTCTACATTGTGACAGTTTTCTTTTGTTGACTAAATATCCTGCGATAATGTAAGTAAATAAGTTTGTAACTGCTGTATAAATTAAGTAATCACTATCGCTAATAATTGATTTCTACTTCTACTCTATAATTACGCTATTCTGTAACTAAAAGTGAGCAATTAATAATTAAATACTAACTTTAAAAAAAAATATACTTGTTTCACAGTATTTTATTTAAATTTAAATAATTATGTGCTGCTGCTCCGTGGCGATGGTGTTGTGGACGTGATTTGTAATCTCCCTTACTCGCTTTTGAAGCCCAGCGGTGACTGATTTGGCAGCAGACCATGTGGCTCTGGTTTTAACGTGTTGGTATGGGAACTGGTCGTTTAGAAATCAAGGGCAATTTTTTTTTTCATATCCCTTACAGGATGTTGCAATCAACATCAGCATTTTTCAGCTGCTGTTGATGTACTAGGCAAGATTATGCTCAGTAGTTTGCCATTGCTTTCTGAGCGGCTGGTTCACATACCCCGTAAGTTACCAACGCGGTGAGGACCGCTACCGATTCTCACGCAGGTTACGTTACCCATGAGAATATACAGGATTACTGAGAAAGACGTTAACTCCTAGGCCAGGGAGACCGGCAATAGGAAACTACTGAAGTAAAACTTGCCAAGACATCAACGGCAGTAATATGCTGGTGTTGACTGCAATGTCCTGTAAAGGATATCCAGCTTAAAAAAAAACAAACTGCCGCACTGTTAAGAAACAAAAGTACTCCTTACAGGTTCATAGATGGGTCTGAAAACTGGCTTTCAAAATTATTTGCAATCATATCAAATGGTGAAAAGTTATACAAGTACACAGATAAATAATGCAAAAATGAAAATTGTATTATGTTTAATTTTAGTAGTTAAATTGCCAGTTATAATCATAAATAAGTACAGGTCCGTTGTAGTGTGTGTACACACACACGCGTGCACACACGCACGCACACACACACACACACACACACACACACACACACAAAGGGTGACACACAGAACACAGAACCCATTAAAAGTTTATTAAATCCTGCAAAAAGATCAAGTAAATTTCTCGAAATTTGGTGAACGTAAACATCAGTCCATATAAAATCATTTTGAAAAGTTTCAGTTACCTCGGTTGCTTTGCATAAATGTTATCTTGTTTCAACAATATGCTCCAAATGACCTCTGCTGTGTTGGATGCTCACTTGCATACGTTGTGCTAAATTGTCAATTACTCGACCGCATTTCTCTGTGGGGATTTCCCTGATCTTTGCTGTGATTACTGCCTTCAGTTCACCAATCATTTGAGAGTTGTTCTGGTACACATTATCCTTGAGATACCCCCATAGATAAAAATCTAGGGGGTTCAAGTCAAGTGAATGCGGTTCCCACTCCAAGTCACACTTCATGCTGATCAGTCTCCCCTGAAAATGCTCTCTCAGCCACGATAGAGAGTCATTTGATGTGTGTGGGGTGGCCCCGTCTTGCTGGAACCACTGTTTATCTTGATCCAATCATCTGCGTTATCCCAATGATGCCCAAAACTTTCTTAATTATTCAAAGATTTTTTGGTTCCGCCCCCCCCCCCCCCCCCCCCCCCGGGTCACCTGTGTATATGTGTGTGTGTGTGTGTGCATGTGCGCTTGCTTGTGCATGTGTGCGCGCGCATATATCTTCTACCTGTCCCAAAATATTGCAATATTGCTTTTGTTTGGTGTGTGTTTACAGCATACATCATTTTGCAATATTTTTCTTTCAATGTAAATGTAACATTCATGATAAGATAACTGGTGTGTGGAAGATGAGTGACTGGAAGGGCTGAATATAATTGTTTGGATAATTAGCCTGCTTGTCTAATTTGTGAGCCTTTGAAAATAATGTTTGTTTGTTCATTCTGAGTCTGTCTCTCACTGTCTCTCGCACTCTGTCTTGATCTGAGTCTGTACTATTTGTACATAATAATATGCTATAATAAGAAAGAATGCTTCAGCCATAAGTATTGATTACCATTTTTAATTAAAGGAAAAATGGAATCACACAGTTTGCCACCAAGTAACAATATAACACTGGAACCTGGTTTTGAAGTGAAACCAAAGGATAGTATGAAACTGGAACCACTTTTTGAAGTGAAACCAAGAAACAGTATAAAACTGGAACCTGTTTCAGAAGTGAGAAACTTTTGTTTTATTTGTGTTAGATATTAATATGTTCAATCTATCAGTCTTAGCTAGGAAGTATTACTACATTTGTATTTCCACATTAGTACTTTTAATCCTTTTTGTGTAATGGCAGTGTTTCCTTTTCGGCTATCAGGAGTAGTTATATGAAATTCTCAGATATAACTGATAGCACAGTAGAGATTGGCTCTTGTTATATAAACTATTTAATTCTATGTTGTTCTATTATATATTTTGAACACCTTTGGTAATGTGATATGTTTAGCATCCAGATAAGTTACCCCTAAACTACTATTTAGTCTAAACTGTAGCAAATAAACTATGCTACACTAATAGTTAGTCAAACTTTAAAAAAAAAAAACACAAATAAAGTAAAATGAAAAGGAGCATGGTTTCCTTATTCAGTTACATAAAAACAAATAAAGCTGTGAGACCTGTTCAAACAAGTCTTTATTATTATGGATGCACCAACATTGAATACCTCAATCTTTATGTTGAACACAGCCTAAGATGGGAACCTGGACATTTCCTGGGAGGAAAGGTGGTTTGCATGATACCTACCACATCACCCACTGACTGCCAGTTAGTGTAAAAATTATGTGGCTACAACCATTGACCCAGTGTGAAATTATGTGGCTACAACATATACCCAGTGTGAAATTATGTGGCTACAACCATTTACCCAGTGTGAAATTATGAGGCTACAACCATTTACCCAGTGTGAAATTATGTGGTTAAACCATTTACCCAGTGTGAAATTATTTGGCTACAACCATTTACCCAGTGTGAAATTATGTGGCTACAACCATTTACCCAGTGTGAAATTATGTGGCTACAACCATTTACCCAGTGTGAAATTATGTGGCTACAACCATTTACCCAGTGTGAAATTATGTGGCTACAACCATTTACCCAGTGTGAAATTATGTGGCTACAACCATTTACCCAGTGTGACTTATGGGGAGGGGTCGATTACTTTGCTCACTTGCATATTATGAGGGGGCTTCAAATGAAAACCTTAATAGTGTGATAGAAATTACAATAACCATGCCTTTGTCTTGTAGTCTGTCAAGGATGTCAAGCATGTTAAGCACATTACATCATGGTGTCGATGAACACAGTGACATCATAAGGAGAGTTTAAAAATGGCCACCCCACTTTTGACATGCATCAAAGAGGAGCAGCTTTCTGTTATCTGTGTTTTTTTAATCAATTTATGGGTGAAACCTATAGACATTCATCGGCGAATGATGGTCCAGTATGGTGATGCATGCTATCAGTCCTGCACGTGTATGAGTGGAGTGGGAAGTTTCAAAATGGTGGGACTTCTGTGAAAATGTATACGGCAGGTGGTGCATGAGTGGTTATGCACATGACCAAGAGAATTTTTTAAAACTAGAATCCAAGATCTTTATCAGCGCTGGATGACTTGCATTGAATGCAGTGGTGACTACATCGAAAAATGTTACATTTGTTCTTTACTTTTTCCGAATATATTTACCACAAAAGAAAAAATAAACGAAGGTTTTCATTTGAATCCCCCTTGTAGTATGACCATTAAAACAAATGATCTCCAGCCATTCTCGTGCCATGAATTAAGGCAAAAGTTTGTAAATAAATGAAGACATAGTAGAGAGTTGCTGCCTGTGTAATTACCTACTTGACTTTTGAAGCATCAATTAATGATGGCAAAACTCGTATATTATCATATTTGCTGTGTGTTGATCAGTATTACATATGTCCTGAGTACCAAATTATAAATCATTAAATGAATATGTGTCATCTTGCATCACATATCATGTTTTCACATGGACCTGAGAAATATTTATAATGATGCCTTACCATTTTGGAGTCTGTTGACAATGAAATGCCTAAAACCGTAAACAAAACAACACCAATCTAAGCCTGGCCACTGCTAGTCCATGTGCTGTGCTGAACCTTGCTCTGGTTATCTACTAATATGCCTCTCTGCAGATGTGAAATTCCCGTACCAGTCTTGCACACTCCACTGGTATCTGGACTTGGAGAGGGGAATGAGAGCTCTGTAACACAGACTCTATGGAGATGGTACTTTGGTTCTGGACCAGGAGAGAAGTCATTATACCAAGCTCGCTGTAATTGTTTCAAGCATTTCTCAGGGCTCACATGTCTGGAACACCAATGCATCAGACTTCACACTCAGTCTTCTAGAGGAGTCACCACCATTTCAGATGTATTTATATATCTTTTTAAATGTTTAATTAAATATGTCACTCACCAATCCTTTTAGAATGACAGTGTTCACAGTTCTGCCAAAGAGATTCTCACTAATATCCCAGTATTTGATCAGATGGACAGTAAAACACCAGCAAGTGTCAAGATAGAGCAACCTGAAATTTATATAGACTACCCAGGTCAAGGTTAGAATAAGTCAGATGTAACATTATGGAATTCCTCCACCTGTTGTTTTCATCATAATCCTCCTCCTCCTCCTCCCCACTCTTATCCATCACCTCTGCCTGCACATAATCATCATCAATATGTGCCATGCCGATGAGCGTAGGCGCTCATGTTTGCTTGTTTGCTTGCTTGTGTTTGTTGGCTTGAGCTCCAACGCGAAGTCCTGTATGTCGGATGAAGGCATCCTGTTGTCCAACATCAGTGTGATGTCATACAGGACCTGAGGTTTGCGCGAGTATCCGTTGTTCCATGTCTGGCTTATTGGTGTGCAGACTGGCAGTTCCTCGCTGTACAGGCAGACACTATCCGACTTCGGAGGAGCTCATGTTTCAACATCTCACTCAATCACAAAAATCATGGATCAGCTCAGTGTTTTTTGTCTCGACCATACCACGTGGCCAAGTCATCCAGGTATTTACTTCTCTGACTTCCCCTTGTTCTCTTTGCCTCAGTCTTGCCAGTTGTCACCAAGTTCTCCAATTTATTTCTTCTCCTAACATGTCAAAAAAAAAAGCTGACTCTGCGTCTAATTTCTCTAATCAGTTTACGGTTTGTAATGTGCTTCTTGCAGGACTTGGTCATTGGTTTTTCTGTCTGTCCATGGTATTCTTTGAATTTTCCTCAGAAACCAGAATTCCGCAACCATCAGATGTTTACAGCTTGTCTGCTTATTGTCCATGCTTCACATCCACACACAAATACAGGTCTATGTAGCACCTCAACACTTTTTGTCGTTGCAAATTACATCTCTTTATTTGTCAGTATGTTTTTAAGAACCCTGCTGTATTAAATAAAATCATGACTCAGCATTCTCTAATGATTCTCATTTGTTCCCATGCATATGTATTTTTTTCACACACACACCACCCACCCACCCACATTATGGGATTATTGGGAGTGAGTAGCTGACATCTCTAAACCTGGTAACAGAATGAGACAGTTTATTCATCCATCTTCTAATCAGAGTTGAGAACTATCGTACACCATGGCTACATCTCTCAATGGAAGAAATGCATGAATACATACAATATATGTCATACAATATGTATGTTTCCTTCTTTGCTGAATCTCATTCCTTTAAAATGTAAGAAAACAACTCCGGCATTCATTTGACAAAACTGGGTTGACACGAAGCTGTACTGATCAGAAGATATTCTTACCCTAGCACTACTGATATAATGACCCTAAGACCACTGGGTTTGTAAGCAAGATCAATCTGTCCATGACATGCCACTTTTAGTTAGAGAAAAAATGCTAGTTCTCCTGTTTATGAATGTTATGAAATAGCATTATTTATTTATTATCATAAGCTACTTAAGACAATATGGTATAAATAGAACTACTGAGTGAAGAACATCATCGATAACTTTAATATTCAGTGCATGTTTTTGCATGTTTTTATCTGATATTAGATTTATTTGTATTGACTTTCTATCTGTTAGATTCAACTTATAATAGCTGTTTATCTGTTGCTTTTCATCTACACATATCTACTGTTATTCAGTTGAATATAGTTCATCGTGTGTCTTGTGAATAGGCGTGGTTGGTTATGGCTAAAATGATCACAACAGGACTGCCATCAGTTTTTATTCTTGTCCTGATTAAGCCGTGTGGTCAAGCCAACCAGGTAGGTATCTCCTTGTCTTCCCATCATACTTTTTCCACAAAGTTTATCAGTTGTCATTATGTTTCCAGTGGCTGGACACATTGAGCACATCACAATTTGTCAAGCTAACTTTCATCTGTGTGCCGGGAAATTGAGATGTGAAAGGCAACAAGTTAGCTGATCACTGGACAAACCTGGCAGTGATAGAGGAGGGAAAGGCAATGAATGAGTCAGACATCATCAATGTATTAGAGATTCAGGATGAATGGACTATTCCTTGCAGACCACAACTATGGATGCTTGAGAATCTGCTTCCTTGTCCAGAGGGAGGGAGATGGGTGTGAAGCAGGGAGCCATCGGACATGTAATTTTGTGGACACAAGGCCTTTAAATAATCATCTCATCTCATCTCATCATGTTCCTCTTGTACCTTGCGGTGTCGAGGTGAAGTATAAACAGCAGGAAAATGCCCACGAATGGGCTTCATGTATCGATATTCCCATGGCCTCTGTTGTTCCATGCGTTCATCGTTTACGTGGTCGGCCTCTTCCTCTGCTTCCATCTGGTCGGTACATCATTGCTTGTTGTGGTGTACTGTTAGTTGGTAGCCTACTTTCATGGCCAAACCATTTGACTTACTGCCTTCTAATAAAATATAGCGCAGCTATAACCCCCACTTAGTCCTGATTTCTTCATTTCTGATCTTATCTCTTCTTGATACATTGAGAATTCTTCTCAGGAATCTCATTTCTGTTGTTGTGATTTTTCTTTTCTCTTTTTCTGTCATTGTCCAGGTTTGGCATTGGTAACATAGAGTCGGTAGGAAGATTGTGTTGTAAAGTGCTTTCTTAGTAGTTATTGATACATATTTGTTCTTTAGTATTGGTGCCATTTGCCCAATGAGTTTGTTTGCCTTATTGCATCTGTTTTAAATCTCGTCTTCTGATTTGCCATTTGATGATATTATATTTCCTAGGTACTTGAAACTCTTTACTTTTTTCAAGGGATGTTCGTTTAGGTGAATTGTTGTTGTTTCTTCTTCTTTAGTTATAGTCATTACCTCTGTTTTGCTTGTGCTAATTTTCATGTTATGTTCCCTACAAATTTTGTTTAGTCTATTCATGTGGTCTTGTAATTCAGCTTATGATTTTGCTATTAGTGCTTGGTCATCCGCAAACAGGAGTTCTCTATTGCTGTAATTTGCAGATGGTTCTTCTGTGTTCTCATCATGCGGTGTTCTTGCAGTCTATGTTTGGCTGGTTTTCTTAAATATGTTGTCTATGTATGTTATGAACAAGAGAGAGAACAGGACACAACCTTGTCATTCTCCGGATCTTATGGTGAAGGATTCTGAGTGTCCTCCAGTTGCTCTCACTATGCATTCACTGTTGTTGTATAAGCTTCTACATAGGTTTGTTAGATGTGTACTCACTCCATATTGTTTAAGGATTTCCCACAGCTTGTTTATTTATACTCTATCAAATGCTTTTTCTCCTTTAAGTAATCAAGCTAGAAATCTGTTAAGGAGGAAATCGGAGCACTTACTAACTTTCCAAATGTTTTTCTGTTCATAATATATGTCTATGTGTGTCTATTTTCTCTAATCAAGTTATAGTTGTCAAATGTTTCTGGAAGGAATTTCTCATTTGTGTTTCTGTCCATCTGTAGTATTATTGGCATTTCCTGCAGAAATGTGGGCACTCTTTCGACAGACGGGTCTAAATAGTTCTGCAGTGAGTAATTTTATATAACTAACACTAACCCTAACCCTAATCACTTATTCACTGCAGAACTATTTAGACCCGTCTGTCGGAAGAGTGCCGAAATGTGATTTGGTGAGTTATAATTTACTAGGTAAATTCTTCAGCTCCACATTGGTAGCATGCCTGTTGAAAGTGTAACCGAGCGCAAGGCACTGGGTCTTATCATTGATCAAACTTGATGAAAACACATGGAAGATATTCTATACTTCCCACGAACACAAACATAAATTATTGCTCCACAATCTGGGATGGATGCTCCAAATCAATAACAAAACGCCTTTATTCACTCCAGAAAATGGCAGTGCATTTAATTAATGGTGAAAAGCTTACTAACAATTCTAACCTACATGAACATCTTCAGTTACTGCCACTGCACAAACGCTTACTTTTCAACAAGGCTAAATTAATTCACAAAATCCTATTTCAAAGTGCTCCAAGCTACCTTTGGCCATTGTTCAAATATAACGCAAGACATAGCGAACGACTAAATATACTTCATGTCCCTAAACCTAGAATAGACTTATATACAACAAGCTTAGCATACTCTGCCGCTCAGTTGTGAAACAATCTTCCACAATAAATCAAAAACACCACCAATCACTATACATGTGGCAACCTACAGTTGCAACCTATTTTAACACTACCTCAGTACAGACTACATGCCCCCCTAAAACAATAATAATGGAAAATTATCTCAAACGACAACTAGCCGATAAAAATTCCCATTTATATATGGCACGTTATACCTTCCTTAGGTATTTATAATGCCCATGTTAAACATTGCCTCAGTGAGCCATGTATTATTGGTTATTTTTCATGCGTTTCAATGCTTATTGTTCTTTTGTTGTCCAAGATTAGCTTCATAAGTGATGTTGAATGAAATAATGTCAGAGGAAAAAGAGAAGAAGGGCAGAATGTCAGACGGGCCTGTGTGCCCAATTCTTAACCCTTTGAAAATAAAGATTGTATGTTCGTTCGTTCGTTCGTTAGGTATATTTCAGAAGTTAATCAGAATACAGTTATATGCTGAAATTCTTCATCAGTTACATTTGCAGTAACATTGCACCAGTAAAATTGCATACCTTGTTACCTGGATATCCAATTATTAACCAAGTATTTACTATGGTTTGTTTCAGAAATGCATTCAGCTTCTGAAAGGAATCCTTCCTTCTTCACACAAGAGTACTTGCAAATGGAAATTTATGGTAACATAGAACTTGTGATTCAAAGAATCAGTAAACAGGTAGATATATCAGGTTGTGACATAATTCAAGAAATGGCAGAGCACTGTAAAACAGAATCAAAATTGATTGAAACAGGTTATGTGGAATTACTAAACCATGAACATGATTGCCAATTGTCAGAGAATATGTCTTCTGTAATTGAAAACAATGAGAAAGAATCTTTGATTAATGAGAACTGTAAGTTACAAAATGTAGAAACACTAGTAAACTTTACACAGATTTCTGTGAAGCCTCTTGATGATATTGTTGATAATGTTAATTGTAGTCCTCAAGGAATACAAGCAGGAGGTGCACCAGACATACGTGATGTTTGTGATCCAGGTGTCAATGTCAACAGAAACAAGAGAATACAGAAACCTTACAAGTGTGATCATTGTGGTGCATCTCTTACTGCATATAAAAGTTTGAATTGCCACATGAGAATACACACAGGAGAGAAACCTTACAAGTGTGATGAATGTGGTGCATCTTTTACTCGTGCTAGTCACATGAGGCGCCACAAGAGAACACATACAGGAGAGAAACCTTACAAATGTGATGAATGTGGTGCATCTCTTACTGCATATAAAAGTTTGAATTGCCACATGAGAATACACACAGGAGAGAAACCTTACAAGTGTGATGAATGTGGTGCATCTTTTACTCATGCTAGTAACTTGAAGTGCCACAAGAGAACACATACAGGAGAGAAACCTTTCAAGTGTGATGAATGTGGTGCATCTTTTACTCATTCTAGTAGCTTGAAGTACCACAAGAGAACACATACAGGAGAGAAACCTTACAAGTGTGATGAATGTGGTGCATCTTTTACTCGTGCTAGTCACATGAGGCGCCACAAGAGAACACATACAGGAGAGAAACCTTACAAATGTGATGAATGTGGTGCATCTCTTACTGCGTATAAAAGTTTGAATTGCCACATGAGAATACACACAGGAGAGAAACCTTACAAGTGTGATGAATGTGGTGCATCTTTTACTCATGCTAGTAACTTGAAGTGCCACAAGAGAACACATACAGGAGAGAAACCTTTCAAGTGTGATGAATGTGGTGCATCTTTTACTCATTCTAGTAGCTTGAAGTACCACAAGAGAACACATACAGGAGAGAAACCTTACAAGTGTGATGAATGTGGTGCATCTTTTACTCGTGCTAGTCACATGAGGCGCCACAAGAGAACACATACAGGAGAGAAACCTTACAAATGTGATGAATGTGGTGCATCTCTTACTGCGTATAAAAGTTTGAATTGCCACATGAGAATACACACAGGAGAGAAACCTTACAAGTGTGATGAATGTGGTGCATCTTTTACTCATGCTAGTAACTTGAAGTGCCACAAGAGAACACATACAGGAGAGAAACCTTACAAGTGTGATGAATGTGGTGCATCTCTTACTGCGTATAAAAGTTTGAATTGCCACATGAGAATACACACAGGAGAGAAACCTTACAAGTGTGATGAATGTGGTGCATCTTTTACTCATGCTAGTAACTTGAAGTGCCACAAGAGAACACATACAGGAGAGAAACCTTACAAGTGTGATGAATGTGGTGCATCTCTTACTGCGTATAAAAGTTTGAATTGCCACATGAGAATACACACAGGAGAGAAACCTTACAAGTGTGATGAATGTGGTGCATCTTTTACTTGTGCTAGTCACATGAGGCGCCACAAGAGAACACATACAGGAGAGAAACCTTACAAATGCAATGAATGTGGTGCATCTTTTACTAGTGCTAGTAACTTGAGGTGCCACAAGAGAATACACAAAGGAGAGAAACCTTACAAGTGTGATGAATGTGGTGCATATTTTACTCATTCTAGTAGCTTGAAGTACCACAAGAGAACACATACAGGAGAGAAACCTTACAAGTGTGATGAATGTGGTGCATCTTTTACTCGTGCTAGTCACATGAGGCGCCACAAGAGAACACATACAGGAGAGAAACCTTACAAATGTGATGAATGTGGTGCATCTCTTACTGCGTATAAAAGTTTGAATTGCCACATGAGAATACACACAGGAGAGAAACCTTACAAGTGTGATGAATGTGGTGCATCTTTTACTCATGCTAGTAACTTGAAGTGCCACAAGAGAACACATACAGGAGAGAAACCTTTCAAGTGTGATGAATGTGGTGCATCTTTTACTCATTCTAGTAGCTTGAAGTACCACAAGAGAACACATACAGGAGAGAAACCTTACAAGTGTGATGAATGTGGTGCATCTTTTACTCGTGCTAGTCACATGAGGCGCCACAAGAGAACACATACAGGAGAGAAACCTTACAAATGTGATGAATGTGGTGCATCTCTTACTGCGTATAAAAGTTTGAATTGCCACATGAGAATACACACAGGAGAGAAACCTTACAAGTGTGATGAATGTGGTGCATCTATTACACATACTAGTAACTTGAAGTGCCACAAGAGAACACATACAGGAGAGAAACCTTACAAGTGTGATGAATGTGGTGCATCTCTTACTGCGTATAAAAGTTTGAATTGCCACATGGGAATACACACAAGAGAGAAACCTTACAAGTGTGATGAATGTGGTGCATCTTTTACTCATGCTAGTAACTTGAAGTGCCACAAGAGAACACATACAGGAGAGAAACCTTGCAAGTGTGATGAATGTGGTGCATCTCTTACTGCATATAAAAGTTTGAATTGCCACATGAGAATG